>OY728138.1:580387519-581591056 GCA_963277665.1 Viscum album | reverse complement strand
CTCGACACCGCTACAAGAAGATCCCAGCTAAAGCTCTCTCCTCCTAGAGTAATCTCACACTGCCGGCACCAGTGCGTACTCATCGAGTCTGCTCTCTTAGGAGTCTCTATCCGTAAGGATTGATCCAACGGCTCAATCGGAATCTCTGAGCTCTGAACAAGGGCAGAGACAATAAAATAATGACTCACACCTGTGCCTATAAGTACTGTAGTAAGGGTGGAGTAGACATAGATAGTACCTAGAATCATATCAGGTGTGTCATGGTCATAGGCCTTGGCTACCTAGAACTGAGCCTGTCTCTGTCTGCCAGCTCCCTATGGTCGCGGTGGACCTCCTGATGGTGGTGGTGGTAGAGCCTCAAAACGTCACCCACCACCTACTACTTGGCCAGATCCTCTACCTCGTCTGCCTGATCCCAGCGGACCACCATAGTCGAACCTCTACCTCTACTTGGGAGGTCCCTCTACTATCTGCTTCTCATCCGCATGGCGGGTTGGGCATTCCTGATCCATGTAACCCTGCCCGCCGCATGCATAACACTACCTTCTCCTCGTATAGCTGGCTCAGTTTCGTGTGCCCCGCAAAACCGATCCCATATCCTCAGGTTTCCCACATGATGTCCTGGTCCACTTGGACCTCTGTGTCAACTGTCTACTACTGGCTGTAGAAGACTCTGCTATGTTTCACCCTGCAGTGGGACTCGCTGCTAGTGTCGGCTCAGCGAGAAAGCTCTCTACAAGAAGGGATTTCTCTAGCACTCCCACTTGCATTGGAATGTTGAGGGAGATCATTGAAGCCCTGATCTCATGTCTGAGTCCCTGCTCAAATTTCAGGGCCCTGAAGAATGGGTCACGTATAATGTCCGTAGAGTAGTGCAAGAGGTCAGTAAACCTCACTGAGTACTGAGCTACTATCATGCTGCCCTACCGAAAATGAAATAACTCCTGAATCCGCACCGCACAAAGGGTAGATGGAAAAAACTCTGAGCGAAAGATACTCTCTAAGTCTATACAAAGTAAAGATGCCTCGTCATGCACCTATATCATCAAGCTCCACCATCTACCTGCTGCTACGTGCAGGTTACTCATGGCAAGGATCACCATAAGTTCGGCTGGTGTCCCTACCAATTTGAAAACTCTGACGACAGCCTCCAGCCAGTCCTCAGCTGCCTGCGGGTCCATCTCTATGTGAAACCTGGGTGGCCTTTGTCATTGGAACTCATGTAACGTACTCAGGAGGTGTGAACTCTCTACTGTTGGGGCTGGTGGTATCGGTGGCCCAGCGGGTAGTGATAAAAATGGTGCCTCCGTTGTGATGGGGCCCTACACCGAGGCCTCGTTGCTCGGTGGGCTACCATCCTGTACATAACTCGGAACCCAAGCTGGCTGCCTTTGTGGGGCCATCCTGAAAAGAAACAGGTGCACCACGGTCAAACAGTATACCTGGTGAGCTGACATAAAGTAATCACAAAGAGAACTTTTGAAACACACATGCAATCAGTGTTTTCGTGCACCGAGTCAGAAATCAGAGGTCAGGGTCCTGGTGTATGGATACGTCATCCACCGCACCAAAACTGGGCTCCCTGGACTGATAAACACACTCAATAATATTAACACTATTGATTCATAGAAAAGAATAACCAGAGTCCAGAGTTCTACGGTAGAACCGACTCCTCTGATACCAATCTGTCACGACCCGTCCTCGGGGCCCATGCTGTGACTACCTCAAGCCCAGCTTCCATAGGTCAGGGGCTGGAGACTAGCAACAAAGGCATAAATCTCTACACTGGGAAGGAATTTACTTTATAAAGGTAAAAAAACACAATAGAGTACACAACTCAAGTAAGCAAGAAGCAAAACTGTATACAAAAGTAAGTGCTGAAAAGAGAAAGGGGCTGAAAATACAAGACCAACAGTAAGTACAATACAACTAAAAAGCTAGTACAACTGTAGTAAAGAAAACAGAAACCACCAAGTCATCCTCTGGGAATCCCACCTGAAGGGTGGGTAAAGATGGTCTCCTCAGCACCTCGGGTCCATCCGTTAGCTCTGTGTACGTCTCGTCATATGGTCCACCTCCGGGTACTGTCCAGCTCTACAAGTCTCTACCTCATTCAGTGCTGTCCATCGTATACATCCAACACAACGTAGTGTGGGCATAGCCCATGTAGGGGTGAGTATACGATACTTAGTAGGGACCCTGAGACTCCCAAAGGTCTCCCAAAATTCATGAAGGATAACCACAGAAGAAAGATACAATCACGAAGTGTCAACCAACTCTACTTAGGTATATGCCCATACATATACCTAAGTTATTAACCACAGTTTGGCTCCATCTCTCAAGCCCAAGAACAACCCAGTCCACACATGAAAGAAGTCAATCACATTGACGATAATGATTGAAATTCAAGACTCAACTCACACATGTATACATCTTTCGTATAGTGATAGAGATGATCAGATGTAGTCACTGAATCATCTAATCTGTCAGACCCACGTAGGATACAAGACCAACTAAGATGTCGGACCCACGTAGGATACTTGACCAACTACTTGGTTAGACCCACTCAGGATACTAGTACAGAAGTCAAACTGTCGGACCCACTGAGGATACAAGTACAATAGTCATCACTGTCGAACCCACGGAGGATTCCAGTATAGTTGTTATCATCATCGAACCCATGGAGGATTCCAGTATAGTTTTCATCATCGTCGAACCCACGGAGGATTCTAGTACAGTAGATGTCGCAGTCATAGCCAGCTCTAGGGTTCCCGCACACAACATGCTTGATTCCAGGAGGGTCCGATCCTCGAGCTAAGGGATCGATACATCAACTACCACGATGTCTCAAGTTGTTGTATTCCGAAGGTCCTCCATGTCATAGGGGGATAAACAATATCCAAGATATTATGTACAAGATGACCAAGCCTTTTACTAAAAATTACACGATGTGTTGGTAGACGGTACACACCGTGTAGTCAGACCTTGGGTAGTTCCCATGTGCAACGGCCCGTGTCGAAGGGCTGGTCATGTAGAAAAGTAAGTACACGGCGTATGGTTTGGTTACACACCATGTCGAAACATCTAGGGTTGGCTCCGTGTACACTGGCCATGTGCCCGTACACGGCCTCAACCCATGTTCTCCAACCCGTGTAATTGGTACACGAGTTAGCCCATACCACTGGCCATGTATGGCCGTGTGGTAGAGTACATGCTCGTGTACTCAAAACCGTGTCCGTGTATCCCCGGGATACACACCAATTCTCGTGAAGCTGTTTATGCCATTCTACGTAGAGAGTACATGTCGTGCCTCTTGGCCATGTATTTCTGTCTGTGTCTGTGTATTTCCCAAAATACACCCCAAGTCTCACGTAGCCGCAACCTCCTTGCTGTGTGGAGAGTACATGCCATGTGACAGAGGTCACATGTCGTGTGTTAGCCGTCTGATGTCCAAAACCCTATCCGCAGAATGCCCGTACTACATAGTGTGTTCTCCAAGAGTACACATCGTGTAGTCTGGAATTTTCCAGAAATGACGCCGCTGGACAGTGCGCCTCCCTTGATGCCCGTTATTTATTCCGATGGTTCGTTCATCACAAAACTTCAGACTCTAGGTGACCATGATGCCCCGAAGTCGATATCTGTGTTTTCAGGATTCCAATCGGCTCTGAAAACACATTTTGAATTCCCACTCGAAGAACGGTCGAGGAATGGTCCATCCCGTTTTGATCCGAACCGTCGCCCGCTATCATCATCGCACCTCTGCTAGGTCGCCATGATGTTGAGTATTTAATTTTGGGTTCTTTGCGTCACATAACGAAATCGTAACGATCTGTTGTTCATCACCTACGAAGATCATGAAGAACCACAAACAATCAAAACAATGGCGGAGGATTCAGACCGTGTTAGTTTGGCCCGGTCTCTCTGCATTAGTTTGGTAGAAAGCAGTTAAATAGAAACAAAACAAGAAGGAAAGAAGATTCAACTTTTATCCAATCAAAGCACACCCTACCTCGAAATTGACATCGCATGTCGTCAAGCCACAGAAAGAGGATTCGAAGACGACATCAGGTGAGTCTGAGGAGGAAGCGTAGTTAACGTTCCTCGTGGATGATGTCTCCTCCCTTATCGTTAAGGAAGAAGAAAGGATGAAGTTCTTCATAGAGAGAACGCTGTTCTTCATGGAAGGATGAAGCTCTCTTCTAATTACAAAGGTTCCACCAAAATATTTCCCAAGAAAATATTAAAGTAAGGCTTCCCCCAATTTTAAATGAATTTCCAACCAATTAAAAATAATTCAAAAAGAATTATTGACACCCAAGTTAATTAAAGAAAACATTAAATATTTGGGTTGTCACTATTTATGAGAGGAGAGGTTGCCTCATTAATTCATGAGAATTACAAGAGTTTAAAAAAGGGGGAGTTAAGGGGAGATGATAAGTTAGGGGCTCATTTGAGCCCCAACACCCTTAGTTATAGTCTCCCATGGAAAGTTAGGTGGGGTGTGGGCCCCACCCCAACTTACCTTGGGAGGAATTAACTTCCACTTAAAATAAAATTGCAATACAACAATTTTATTTAATTTTAAATGAATCCTCAAATTCTAACTACCACATACGACAAAACAAAAATTTTATAAAGGTCCCCTTAAGTGAATATCGGCACTGCAAGTTCATCGGTGCCCTCAGATTTCAATTCCAAGCACCGGTTCAAAAGATAGAAAAACCCGCACGTAAGCTTACTGAACATACCCAAACAAAACATTAGAAATTGATTCTGGGCACACCGGGCCTCAGAATCAAGTGCTGTTAGAAACCTCAGACTCATAAAATTCCAAAGTATTTAATAAAGAACTTTCCTTGAATTTTTCAGGTCTTTACAAAAATGAACAATCATTGTTTTGTGAGGAAGTAGTTCACCGTACAAAGAAACATTATGTTCATTACGCATTACATGGAGGTGTGTGTAAGTGTAATTCAAAACATTATTATAACAAAATAACATTATATTTATGATACTGATGTTGTTATAAAATCATGAAAAAATAATGTGTAGGGGGTGGATAAATAAAGTAAAAGAAAGAATCTTGAGAGAAGGTGTTACCCCTTAATTCGGTAAATCATTTTGGATTGCGCCAAAAGGATACCTTGGATTGCCTTCTTACAAAATGAGAATTCAAGGATTAAGAGAGGGATACTGGGAAGTGTCTTGGAAAGTGATTTTCTAAACTTAATATGTTTTAAATGTGTGAGTAAGTGGGAGTGTTGGTGGCCTTTTATAGGGAAGGAAAATGACTCACTTGTAATTTTTAGAAACAAGTTAGGTGAAAAAATGTTCTTACAAACAAAAATTCATACCAAACCCAAAAAACTCAATAATTTAAGGTTTATGGCTGAACTATGGACATAAAATAGGTTTTTGAAAAGTTTATAGGTCAATTGGCCCTTAATTTTAAGGTTTAGTCCCTAATTATGCTTAATTTGGCCTTAATTTTTATGATTAATTATAATCACTTTTACTAATCATTTTGGTCAAAAATTAACTTGGTCTTATCAGAATAAAAATATTATATTTAATAAAATGGTGTATGTAATTTTTTTTAATTTCAATTTATATAAGTGAAAAAATTAAGATTAATGGTAATCCTATAGATATGATGAGATATTGGGTTTTTAAAGTAAAAAGAAGTTCAAAAGTTTGGTAAGTTTAAATATTCAATTTTAAATTGAAATTGATTATAATAGCCTAAATTGTATTAATATATTTAATATTTATCTAATATAACCTTATTACATGTTTATATTAACATTTGACATTAATAATTAATTAAACAAAATGCAGTTTTTTAACTAAAAACCAATATTTTTCACTATTCATAAAAAATTGATGTTTCTCAGAAAAATCCTAAAAATCAACCCTAGGATAATTTTGATGTTAAGAATTCAAAAATGAAGTTTATTTTATAAAATTAAATTTCTAAATATATCCAAAATTAATTTTATTATTCTTCACAGAAGGACATTAAAAGCTATTCATTTGAGAAAATAGTATTTTTAAATATATAAGGACTTTACCAAAAATTATATCTTTCATTAAAAATATTTTTTATTTCAGTAAAAACATTATAAAAATTATCCGAAAATTATTTATAACTATTAATTTAATTATGTTTAATGTCTAGGTTATAATTATCTCTATTAAATAATTATAACAATAAAATGATGTTTCTTAGAATCATCAGTGTAACGTATAAAGTACACCGAGTCGGTGTTGTGGTAGTGAAATACAAGTCAGTATTGTGTGTAGTGCAATCCATGTGGGTAATGATTTTAGTTTAAGCCAAGTCGGTGTTGTTTGAAAGGACAATTTGACTTAGTGTTTTAATATATAGTGTCATGTGAAATGAAAAATATCAAAAAGATAAATTAATTGAAAAAAATATATTTCAAAAAATCTTGGGGTGTTATATTTTACCCCCCTTAAAATGAATTTCACCCTTGAAATCCATTTGGGTTATCCAAGGTTTAATACTTGAAATATTTGTTCATAGAAACCCATATCATAAAAATTATTACTAAAACTTCCCTTAAAAAGGGAAAGTTGGAAACATAATAGTTACCCAAAGAACATATAACTAGGTTTCTATATAAGAGAAAATAGGTTGGGAGTACAGATTATATATAGATAAAAAATGTAAATATTTATAGGGATTTATTGAGGTCATCAATCACAAAAAATTAAATGATCAAAGAAAAGTTGAGGGCCTCAAAGTCATAAATATTTGATGATTTATAAGGCCATTAGTTCAACAAAAAGAAAGGTATTAGGGAAACACATTTTTTATTGATCATTATCCTAATGTTGGGTAATTATTTTATTGACCTTGAATATAAAGAAATATGATTTTTGGATATATTTTTATAAACAAAATTTAACTCTTTATTTGTGCTTTTATCAATTCATAATTTATACATTACTTCATGTAATGGACATCCATAAATTAACTTTGATACCTTAAGTTATAAAATACAATTTATAAGATCCTAAGGACCATAAAAGAATGAAAATCATAACTATTTGTCTATATATATTCTTAAAATTTAACATGGTTAATACATTAATCTCTAGAAATAATAAGTAACACTATTGTTTCATCATAAAAAATTATTCATTAAAAATAATTATATATTACCCATGACATCGCATAGGCTAGTGGTAGGCGTGAAACCCCTTTTATCCTTTGTACATGGGTTTAAGACCGTGGCCTTGCCAGAATTGATTGGTTGTCACTATATATACATGATTTTCTTTTCAAAAACCACACAAATATAATTTCCAAAAATAAATAATATGGACATCCTTAAAATAAGGTTAATCACTAAGTAGCCTTTTAACCAAGGTTTTCAATATAAAATCATTACATAAATACTTTATTCAAAGTTTAACTTAAAATTTTCATGAATGGTTAACCTTATAACACTTCTGAAATATAAAAGTCCGAAACTTTAGAAAGATATTTAGGAAATCAAATTAACATTGATTCCCCATATATAAAAAAGTAGATATTGGTTGTCACATTCCAAACATGTGAATACCCTCTTGTTAAATTACCATTAATCATTTTGGAAAACAAAGAAGATTCATTATTACAATGATTAATGGATATATTATTTAAATAAAAGAAATTATAAACTTCATCCTTGATGACATAGAACACTTTTTCAATAATTAGTTCTAGGGTAATCTATACCATCCAATTTACTTATTGCTATCCAATATATCATTATCCAAATATCATTATCTCAATTTCATGGGTTAATTAAGGGGTTCGTGCCCTTAATGAAAATATCACATTTCCGTGATATTACATTTCTATATCTTCATTAAAATTCAAAATTTCATTTTCAATACTTAATTAAAACTTATACTGAAAACACTTATAAATTTCATGATTCATATAACTTAATATTTGAATTAGAAGACATAAATAATTCATTAATCCAACTTTATTCTTAAACCATTACCCAGGCTTAATCAACTTATTACTTAATACCTATTTCCTAGAATATTAAATATAAATCATGTATTAAGGTTCCTCAAATTAAATATAGTCTTTCTTCTTATGTTTAATTTAAATAATACTGGAAGAACATTACATAACTTTCACATGTCGTCTGTGGTCTCATTATCTTCAGATGTATAACTAATACTCATACCAACTCCCTGATTCTCTTTATGATATTTAACATTAAGAAATAGATTCACATAATGCCCATACTTTACCCATATGAAACATTAAATTTTAACCATGTTACTTATAGTTCTCTCTATTTAATAAAACAATAAAGCAAGGGGAGAGAAACACATATCATATAAGAAAGACACATAATCATGAAATATTACTTATAGGATGTCTAAATCATGGATCATACTTCTTTAATATATTAAAACTAGGTTATTCATAGAAAACCTATATCTAAATCCTAAATTATGGTTCATTAAGACTTTTTGAATTACTAAAGCATATCCCCCGGGAGTGTCAAACTAGGTGTGTACTAAGGCTCGTTGTCGTGTAACAGATTACCCCAAGTGAGACCCATAACATATTTTTAGATTTTTTACCCCTAGTTAAATATATTCTAGAGAAACATCCACTTGTAGTATCAAGATATGGATTTATTTCTAGGAAACCACTCACTTTATCCTTTACCAAAATGCTAGGACATTTTTCAAAATTTTAACTCATCCTTATACTTATCCTTAGAGACATCCCTAGACATATCCTTAGAAATATACCCAGGGATATCACTAAAGTTTTTTCATCCTATTTTACAAAGGTTGAAAAAAAACATTCCTTTAATACTAACTATAGAGACCTAGGCATAAAATACATGGATATTACATCATTTTATATGAATATTTAATACATTGAAAAAATACATGCCCAAGGACCATTGGAAACAAAATATTCTCTCATGGTAATAAATCTTCAAAATCTCCTATAAATATCTACACATTTATTATTTCTACATAAAACCTTACTTCGTAACATGTAGAAAGGAAACATAAGAAAGGGGGGAGCTCATATGCTCATTAAGGATAAATAAAGAAAATGTGTAAGTATAAAATGAAAAAAGAGTATGGAACTTGAGAATAACATTTGAAGATAATACCCTGCATATCAGATATCATAATAAATATTGGAAGTTCATAATATATGAATCATAAGGAAATATTGAACTTAATCCTTGAAATCATAACATAGGATTAAAACATGGAATTGTGGCAGACACATAAGAATATAATATTCTGAACTTGTATGAGAAGAAATAGGTTCACTCATTAGGTTATGGACATGAGATTAGGACCTTTCATAAACTTATGGACATTCAACTAGTTCCTTGCATAACATTGTGAACATGTAATTAGGTTCACACATAGTAATCAAGGCATCAGGGCCATGATCTTC
Organism: Viscum album; assembly: GCA_963277665.1. NCBI lineage: Eukaryota > Viridiplantae > Streptophyta > Magnoliopsida > Santalales > Viscaceae > Viscum > Viscum album. Next base: position 581,581,587 of record OY728138.1, on the reverse strand, counting down.
TTAGTAGTATGGGTTCAATCCCCATACCATCTTGGTTATCATGGTTAACTCCCATGGCCATATTAATAGCATTATTTCACTCCTCATACCATCTTGGAAGTCATGGTTTACTCTCATGTCCATCTTAGTAGCATTAGTTCAGTCCTCATACAATATTGGTAGTCATGGTTCCCTCCCATGACCATCTGGGTAGCACCAGTTCACTCATCATACTATCTTTGTAGTCATGGTTCACTCCCATGTCCATCTTAGTAATCAAGGTTCTCTTTCAAGACTATCTTAGTCTATCTCATGAGATATAATTCTTTACCCAATGCATTAAATGGAGATATAGGTCCCACCCATCTCATAATGAAATAATACATACATTTTCCACAAGATTATAAATAATCATTTCACAACCCATGTAATGAAATGGGTATTATAAACATGTAATCAAATCATAACATGTGGAAAAATACATGTTTCATAATCATTTCATTATAAACATAACCCATGAATAAAATCAGATTTCAAAAGCATATAACCTATGATAGAGAAATGGGTTTCATGAAGACCATGATATTAAGCATAACCCATTCATAGAAATAATATGAATGAAACCTTTAGATCATTTTCTAAAAGGGCATGAGTAACATCAACAAATGTCATTTTAGATGGAAAATAATTTTGAAATAAATTTTAAAAAGGTTTCTTTTGGAAAATATCCTTTATTATTTGAAAAATGATTTTTAATACATATAACCATTTGAAAATCATTTTATTAGAAAATAAAATTAAAACATAAGATCATTTGAAAAAAAATTCCCTTGAAAAGTTATAAAATAAGCTTTAAAACATTTTAAAAATCATTTTCTTTGAAAACAATTTGTAAACTTATAAAGAAATACTGAAAATGATTTGAAAATGATTTCTGTGAAAATACTTTTAAAACTTATAAATAGTGCTTGAAAACATTTTTAAGACTATTTTCCTTGAAAATAATTTGAAGAAATATAAATAAAGCACTAAAATGTTTTGAAATCCATTTTCCTTGAAATCTTCGAAAATAATCCTGAAAAAATTTTGAAAACCATTTTCCTTCAAAACTTTGAAATGAAGTTTGAAAATGTTTTTAAAACTATTTTTCTTGAAAATATATTTTAAAAACATTTTCTTAAAAAATAACATTTAAATATGAAAATTAAGCTTCAAATTATTAATGGTGGATAAATCTGTACATGTCATATGAAGTAAAAAAGAATATTCCTTTTGTATAGTAAAAAGGATTGAAAATTTCCTTATTGAGAAAGAAACAAGAATATTCCATTTAAAACTTTTCTAAAATAAAAAAGGGTAATTTTTTTAATTATCATAGTAAATTAGTATAATATTCTTGGAAACCCTTTTTAGAAAACATGGTTCTTAAGGAACATATATTTCCTACCGAAGAGAGGGTAAAGTCGGGCTTTCTTAAAAACACTTTTTTAACTATATTATATACCAAAGAGTATAAAATGACACCACTATATAAATATATAATTAATAACCAGATGAGGAGAAAATTCATGAATTTCTTGAGATATGGAACATAATAATTTATCAAAGGAAGCATAAATGTAAACAATCTCGAAAACTGATGAGATTGTCTCAATAAACTCTTATAACTTGGTAAATTGGGTTCATACTATCCATATAAGAAAAAAAAATTACATGAATCATAAAATATCATTAAAATAAGTATAATCATGATATAACATGTAAAATGTAATATATACACCTTGAAAAAGAGTTTAGGCACAGAACAAAACATTAGTCTCAAATAAGGCAACTTGAAACAAAATATTTTTACCGATTTGGTAACATTTGAAACATAAAACCCATGAATAAAAGTTCATAAAAAGGATATGTTAATACCCATAAATTTAGGTATAATATACATAGAATACAATCATGGGTATTACTTACACAACACAAAAGGAAAGAGTGGTGAACATAGAATTTATCTCATCGGAATAAAAAGTGTGATGAAATCACCTTACCTTATGTCCTGACTCTCGTAGTACTCTTTCAAACCAATTGTATAATAAATATAAATTTATTAACAAATTTTAAAAAACCATATTCCAAAATAAAATACCATATATGGTTTTATTACAACCATATATTACCTGCTTTTTAACCATCCTATGTTAAGTTTTCACTTCAGGTAATATTTGCTTTGTTTTTCATATGTGTCTTAATTTGTTATATTGTTTGTCCTTATACTTATATAATGATTACATAATGTAAAAAAATAATATAAATATCATGTATTTAAATTATACATGTATTATCATAATATATAGAATATATAATTATGAAATAGAATACACCGCTCATGGAGATGGTAGGTTGTATGTATGAATGAATGAACACTATTTCCATTTAATTATCATGTTAAGAGAAAGAAAGTAATATATATATATATAATCATTTGTTTATTATAGAACATTTATTATATCATATATATCATATATATTCACTAAAACCATCATTAATACAATCCATGCAGTGTATGAACAAATCATATCACTTTGAGGGGGAGGTAGTCCACACTTCCTCAAATGAAATTATCATATTTTCATAAGATGGAAAACATTCAAGTGTATTCCAAATAAAAATTATAGAATTATAAAAAAAAATTAAATATAATTTATATCATATATAAACATATTTCCCATCATAATGACCACCATGATAGGTGGAAATGAAAAAAATGAACAATCATTTTTTTATGAGAGAGTAGTTCACCGTACACAAAAACATTATGTTCTTTACCCATTAGATGGAGGTATGTGGAAGTATAATTTGAAAACATAGCTTAAAAAATTCCTTGAATATTGATAATACTATTTTTGTAATAAATCATGGAATTTTTTTATGGGGTGGATAAAGAAAGTAAAAGAAAGAAGTTTGAGAGAAGGTGTTACATCTTAATCAGGTAAATCCTTTTGGATTGTGCCAAAAGGCTACCTTGAATTTCCTTATTCTAAAAGGGAGATTAAAAGAGGTAGATAGGAATGTTGGTAATTTTATTGGGTATTTATTTCCTAAAATTAATAGGTTCTAAATGTGTGAGGAAGTGGGAGTGGTGGTGGCCTTTTATAGGGAAGGAAAATGACTCACTTGGAATTTTTAGAAACAAGTTAGGTGTACACATGTTCTTAACTAAAAAAAGTCATATAAAACCAACAAAAATAATTAATATAAGGTTTATGGCCGAAATAATGATATAAAATGGGTTTTTTACAGGGTTATAGGTTATTTGGTCCCTTAATTTTAAGGTTTAGTCCAAAATTAAGCTTAATATGGCCTTAATCGCTTTGATTAATTTTAATCACATTGACTAATCATTTTGGTAATAAATAACTTAATATTATGAGAATATAAATATTATAAATAATACAATGATGAATGTAAGATTTTTAAAATTCAATTCACAGAAGTGGAAAAATTAATATTATTGTTAATCCCACAGACGAGACGAGATAATGAGTTTTTAAAGTAGAAAGAAGTTCAAAATCTTAGTATGTTTTAATATTCAATTTTAAAGTGAAATTGATTATAATGACCAAAATTGTATTAATTTATTTAATATTTATCTAATTTAACCTTATAAAAAATTTATAATATCATTTAACATTAATAATTAATTAAATAAAAGGCAGTTTTTAACTAAAAAACAATATTTTTCACTATTCATCAAAAATTGATGTTTCTCAGAAAAATCCCAAAAATTCACCTTAGGATAATTTCAATGATATAAATTTAAAGATAAAGTTTATATTATGAAATTAAATTTCTAAATGTATATAATATTAATTTAATTATTCTTTATAGATGGACATTAAAAGCATTTCATTTGAGAAAATATTATTTTTAAATATATAAGGACATTACCAAAAATTATATATTTCATTAAAAATATGTTTTATTTCTATAAAAAAATTATAAAAATTATTTGAAAAGTATTTATAACTATGAATTTTACTATGTTTAACTGCTAGGTTATAATTATCTTGATTAAATAATTATAACAATAAAATGATTTTTCATAGAAACATCGGTGTTGCAGTAGCACAATCCAAGTTGGTATTGCATGTAATACAATCCAGGTTGGTAATTCAAGTAGCGCAATCCAATTTGATGTTGTCTGAAAGAAAAATTTGAATTATTGTTTTAATATATATATATATATATAACTATTTCTAGTGTGAAGTGAAATGAAAAATATCTAAAAGATAAATTAATTCGAAAAAAAATATTTCACAAAATATCGGGGTGTTACAGTTTACTATAATAATTTTCATATATATATGTTTATAGATGATGCATTTTTTACTTACCATAATATTCTTCATTTCTTTATCTTCATAAATTCAATTAGGAGTACAGTGGTGATCAACCCTCATTTTCAGCTTAAATCAAATGGTTTAGAAACCTAATATACAAGTTTGATTATTTTATTGATTTTAAGGCTTCATTCAGAATAATTTATTAAAAAATAAATACTGAATAAATTTAATTTATATATTAAATAAAAAAAATTATTTTGGAAATACAGTTTTCATTTTTTTAATAAATTAAAATTTATTATATTAATTTATTATACAGGTTTATGACTTCATTTTTATTAGGTTTAATTATTTTTACTGTTCAGTATTGATTACATCTATTCTTTTTCAACATTTTTTATTATAGTATACTCTTGAATATATTTGTGTAATTAAGAAAATTCCTATAATTTAAAGGCTACACTTGTATCAATATTTAGTGATTAAATATATATTTTTACATATCTTTAATTCTATAATTCAATAATTATTTAGTTATTATTTTTTGTAAATTTTATTAAAATTAGGGATGGAAATTGATTATGATCTAGGTAAAGGCAATCCACCTAGAGTAAATAATGATAATACAATTGATGATATAAATTTATATGAACATTAAGAATGAACAAACCATCTTAGTAAAATGTTAATGAAAACTGAATTATCTACTAGCATTCATATTTCATTCAATGAGAATAAAAATGTTCGTGACTTAATAAAGGCTATATATGACTAGTTCATATCATTAAATAATGAACAAACAAACACTCTAATCAGGAAGTTATTTTCGATAAGATTCACCACTATTAATGGAATGAATAAGCACATTTTGAAGATGATGGATATATTAAATAAACTTAAGTACCCTGAGGTTGATATATCCGAGTCACTTTTGGTGTATTTTATTCTCGATACTCATCCATATCAATATAACCCCTTTAAAATATCTTATATCGCACATAAGGATAGATATTCAACTAATGAATTAATGATAGTGTGTGTTCAATAAGAGTAGAGACTTATTGTATAGTTTGAAGATACTAATATGATAAAACACACTAGAATAATAAGGATCATAAATTTTAATCCAATATGAATGGGAAAGATAAATTACTACCCTAACATAATATTAATGAGGGACTCATTTATTTATTTTATAAAGGAAAATGACATGCAAGAAAAAGTTATTAGAAAATATATAAATGGCTTGAAAAGAAATTTATTTCATTATCCTTGGTTTTTTAGGGATAAAATATGGTTGATACAATTTATAACACTTGGTATATTGATTGTGGTTCTTCAATACATACTATGAATACCTTTCAAGGTATCCAAAACTTATGTAAACTAGTGAGAAGTGAGGGTTGGTGTCAATTCAAAAAAAAAAGATGCACTCACACATGGAAGTCATATGTAAAAGAATACTAGTGTTGATAACTAGGTTTACTTTTTTAATTATAAAATAAACCTTTAATAATCCATATTTATTTAGTAACATGTTTTCAATATCCAAATTTATTTCATTCGGTTTTACATTCAGTTTTGGTAAAACTAGTTTTCCCTTAATATATGAAAATGACACCATTAGATGTGGTAAAATAAATGATGGTATTTTATACATTTATTTTAAAATTAATTTTGATAATTATAACATTCATTTTAACACTGATATTAAATTAAGTGTTATATATGAAAATTACCCTATATTATGGCATCGTAGATGAAGTAATATCACTAAATAAAGGATTCCAAAATTATTCCAAGATAGGGTACTTAGTACTCTTGATTTTACTAATTTTAAAACATATGTAGAATAAATTAAGGGAAATAAAACCAATAAATAAAATAAATGTGCTAATAGATATAGTGACCCAAGCCTTTTACCCATATTGTTACATTATTTTTAACATAAATATATAATAAACACAACCCAAAATTCATGATGCCTGGTGTCTTTAGAAGACTTGGTTCATAATACATAAAAAAGAAACTAAAACACAACATATATAATTTATTATCCATAATGATATCATAATTCTATTTTAGATATTCATATTTTATAGGATAGTCTAGGGAATATATAAAAGAAATGGATGACCTTTAAAGCACAATAAGGGAATAAATATGGAAATGAAGAATAATATATGAACTATAAGGCATAACATGATATAATAAAATAAAAGGGGATAATGAATAATAATTTGAAGTCATAACATAAATAAAATGGAATCATAAGATTATATCAACCTAGCAATTTGGAAACAACATAAAACATTACATAAGAATTAGTTGAGGCTAACTGCCAATAAAACATAACATAGTGGGAAGAGTCCTATCAGGGCTTATGTTTACTCCCTAATCTTATACGTAACATCTAATAAGATATAAAAATAACCAAATTCATTGTATCACTCTATGGATGACCACATCATAACATGTACATGCATATATATTCCACATAAAGAGATCAGATATAAGACATAAACAAAAATATTACCCAGATAAAGAAATGGATTGGATAACCACGTCATATCGATTAACCATATAGAAATTCATAATGGTTTCCATGATGAAATATATTTAATAATTATTTTATATTCATAATCATAGTTCATGAGAAATTATTTCTATGGTAAGCGACAACTTGAAAAAGAGTAGATAAATCCCTTTCGAAATGTACCTCTTAAGCAGGGCTTGGGAAAAAGTGTAATGAGTCCTTAAATAGAGTAAGTGCATAATAATTTTCATAAAACAATAAATTAATAAAAAAAATCAGCAATAAAAATAGTGATTTTAGAAAACATCGGTGGTTTAAATTTTTTTAGGAGCGGTACTTGTAATGGGGAATGAAACATAGAATCTCCCTTTAATCAGGTTTTCTTATCAAAACAAATTGTTAAGGGAACCATTTAAAACATGTATATACTAATAAAATAAAGGTTAATTAAACAAGTTATATATGTAGTGTAAATATATCTAGAATATAAAATAAATATATAATAATAATATAGAGAGAAAGGGAGGTAAAGAGAGAGAAATAATAACCCCAAGAAAATAGGGTGGTTAAGAGAGATCCCTTACCTTAGGTTCCAAATATCACTGTAAAATTGAAATTAAAGTCCAACATAATAAAATTATATTAATTAATTAATTAATTCAGAACTTATTCCATCTATATTTTCTTTAATATAAATTTTTATGTTCATTTATAACAATTTCAATAGGATATAATGATTAATTTCATTTTTTAGAGCATTTGTTTCATGGTTCCAAATATTCTTTTTTATTTTTATATAGGGACAATTCAATTAGTAAAAATTTTAACGTTATGTGGTCAGTTCATTTAGGCTGTTTTACTGACCATCACAAAATAGATTCATTTTGTTTAATTAAATTATTATTAAATAATTAATGAACTTTAAATAAATTATAATATAATTATTATAATCATATTTAACCAAAATATTATCGCTATAACCATCTTTTAAGGTAGTGGAGAAAAACGATGTACGTTGTTCATGGAGGTGGTGAACCAACCATATTATGGACAATGTTTTCATTTTTAAAACGAAATAAAAGAGGGTATAAGATGGATATTACACCATAAAAATAACATATAAATACCTTTATGATATTTATGTTACTATTTTTAGGTGTATGGAGTTTATATGGGGGTGGTAGAATAAGAATAAAATTAAAAGTAACTTAGTTTAGAGTTTACCTCTCCCTTTGGTTATCTCCTTTTAGATTACCCCTTAAGGATCATTGGAAGGGTATTTTGATGATACCAAAAGCACTATAAATTGGAGGAGAGTATTGGGATTGTAATTGGGCATAAATTTGGTGTGATCCAAGGCCTATAAGTTGTGAGGAGAAGGGGTGGTATTTATAATGGGAGGAGAGGGTCGTTTTTGTAGGTTATGTTCATTAGTTTATTGTTTTGTCTCAAGACTATCAATAATATTGGTTTTTATGACTATATAGAGTAAATGGTGTATGTGTGTTTTAAATAGTGGTGATTACATCACCCATAACTCAAAAATACATGTATTTATCTTATAATGTTAAATACCGTATTTTATTGTATTTAACTTTTCACTAAAAACATAACTACTTTAGAAAAATAAAAAAAATTCACACTGACCATTTTCTTACATGTATATTTAAAAAATGATATCCATTTTATGAAAATAATTTTATAAATATGATAAATCTATTTTTTTAAAAGAATCCTTATTTAGCTAAAAAATATCAATTTTAATATGAAGATCAATTTTATGAACCTTTGAAAATTTACTTAAAGTCTCATAAAATTATATTATCATTATAATAAAAAATAATATTAATTTATAAACCCATTTTATAAAAATAATATTTCTTTAAATCATTACATTTGCTAAAAAATGAAAATAAATCATATATATTTAACAAAAATACAGATAATTATTTTATCATTTTTAAGACATTTATTTACTTGTATCATGATATAAATATTTCATATTGTCATTTTATAAGATATGTAGATATTATTTTAGATTTCCATAGGTGAGGTTACTATTATAATGGCCATGTTACTATTCATAATGGTCAAATTACTATTCCAATGGTCAGATTATTGATTTTTTTTCACTTTTATTTTCTCTCATATATATATATATTAATTTTAAAAATTTATATTGTATTACTAACATTCTGCTTCATTTCTACAATGTTGTCCATGAGTGTGATTATTCAAGGGGATCAAGCATATCCCAATTTTTTTATTATTATTATTATTATTATTATTATCATATTTTTTTCCCATTGTAATACATACAATCCTTATGATCATTTTTATTTTATAAATTTATTGTTAAAATTAATATAATAATTTTTTTGGTTTCATCATGTGGTGTATGTGCTTTTTACTACATTACCGAACATGAGACAATTTTAAGAATGGAAATTCCATTGATAAAATTTTGGATCATTAATTTCTTCCCCCATTAAGAAATTTATCCCTCAAAATTTAATTTTATATAGTATGGTAAAAACTTGGGAGTGTATTTATACTTCTTATCTTCCTCTGGATCCCATGTCACCACCACATCCATATGGTTTCACTATAGAAATTTGACTATGTGAGTTGTCTTATTGTGTAGAAATTTATCTCTATGATCCAAGATCTTCACATGAAACTCCTCATAAGAAAGGTAATTCTCCAGTTGTAACATCTACGAATTCAATACATGGGAGTGATCTGGTATGTAATTTCTCAAGAGGGTTATGTGGAATACTGTGAGAGTTTTAATCAATATTCAATGACTCCAATGTGGTCAAAAATCTCAAAAGGGAAAATGCACCTGGGACTTAGCTTACCCTTCTCCACAAATTCATGACTCCCTACCATATAGATATATAGAGGAATGATTTATCTCTAACCTCAAACTCTAGGACTCATCAATGATTGTCAGTATATCTATTCTATAAACTTTGAGTATCCCTAATGTGATGCTGAATAGTCTTGACCTTTTTTACCACTTCCTTGAAAATTTCAGGGCTTAACAGCTTTCGTTCCCCAACTTCATCCCAAAATACAGGTTTTATACATCTCTTTCTATAAAGGGATTTATATGGATACATTTAAATGCTTGATTTAAATCTAATATTTTATGAAGAATAGACCAGTGGAAGATTATGATCCCATCATCCTTTGAAGTCTATAAATAATTCTCTCAACATGTCTATAAGTTTATGGATAGTTCTATTATATTGGCCACCAGTTTTGGGATGATAAGACATAATGAATTACACTTTATTGTTTAGAGTACGTTAGAGAATTTTCCAAAACATAGAGGTAAATCTCATATTCCACTCATATACAATCAATAATGATGTTCCATACAGCCTCTCCAATTCTTTGATGTATATCCTTGCAAGTTGATTCAGAAATAAGACCACTCAAATAGTAATTAAATGAGTAGTATTTGTAAGATAGTCCACTAAAAACCATATAGAATTATTTCAAATGGATTTCTTTAGAAGACCAGTGCCAAAGTATGCGGTGATGTTTTCCCATTTCCATGTAGCTATGGGTAATGGTTTCATCATCATGTTGGAATTTTTCCTTTTTTACCTTTTCTTTTTGAAACACAAGACACTTTTATGTATATTTTTATATATCCTTATTCATATTATCCAACCAATACTTCTCCAATATATCTCAATACATATTTATTCTCCTTGGATAGATGGAGAAGGTAGAGCTATGTGGATCATTCAAAAACTCATTTATTTTATGATTTTATGGTATACATAGTCATGAACAAAATATTATAACTCATTCCTATTCAATTTTTATCTCTGAGGATTTACCTTTTCTTATAGATTTCACCTTATAAATTTCCAAACCATCTCTTTGATAATCCTTTATATTCTTTAGAAGGGATGACTGGGTAATCATTTTAGAAATAAATTATGATTTTTCTTCCTTTATGATCCCCATGTCCATCCTTTTGAAGTTTAGGAAGATTGGATCCTTTTCAATTATCATCATTGATAAGGTTTCATGATCTTTTCTATTTAAGGAATTTTCAACTTCATCTATATTCTCAATATGGTAGTTGATTGAGTAGTCCTAATCCTTTATTATCTCTAACCATATTCACTAGCACATATTAAGCTCATTTTTTGTGAATATATACTTGAATATCATGTGATCCATATATATTTTACACTTCTCCCCATAGAGATAATGAAACCATATTTTCAACATGAAGACAATTATATCAAACTGAAGATTATGTGTTAGATAGTTTTACTAATTAAATTTTAACTACCTTGGGGTATAAGGCACTAAATTTTAATTTTTCATCAATATAAAACCTAATTACATCTTTGAAGTAGCGTTTTATATCATGAAAAAGTTCCCACTTGAGTGCAGTGTGAGGACAAGTGACATGATAAGCATCCTTTTTAATTACTTGAATCTACATTCAAATTCATCAATCCATAAGATCTTTAATCCCTTATGAATAATCTTGGTTATTGGATTTTATAATCAAGATAAGTTTCTAAAAAATCACTGATAATACCCAGCTAGTCCAAGGAAACTGTGGATCTCTATTACAAATGTTGGTCATGGAAACTCCTAAATTTCCGTTTTCTTAGAAGGGTCTAAAAATATCAATTTATTACTAATAAAATTCCCAATTAATGGTACTTCCTCCATCCATAACTCACATTTACTATAATTTTAATATAGTTTATCCTTTCATAAAGTCTTTATAAAAGTATTCTAATTATCCCAATGTTTATCCTTAAATTTTAAGTATATCATAATATCATCTATAAATACTACCACAAATTATTTTGAGTTAATATATAGAGAATAAATTTATTAAGTCCATAAATATTTATGGACCATTAGTGAGTTATAAGGGAATCACTATGAAATCATAGTGTCAATATCATTTTCTAAGGGTAGTCTTAGGAATATATTCCTTCTTCACATTTAATTGGAGATATCTTGAATCAAGGTTCATATTAGAGAATTAATGGACCCCACATAGTAGATAAAACAAGTCATATATCCATGATAGGGGATAATTTTTCTTTATCTTGTTTTTTTAAGTGGATGATAATCAATGAAGAGGTGCATTGACCCATACTTCTTCTGGATGAAGAGGATCGGTGCACCCAGTAGTGAAGAACCCAGGCATATACAACACTTTTCTATATTCTCTTGTAACTAAATTTTTAGTTATTTTAACAAAATGGTGGAAATTTTATAAGGATTCTTGGATATAGGCTAAGATCTACGTATTATTTTAATTTATAACTTAAACTCCCATTCAGGAGGAAGACCATGAAACGTTATGTGGAATGCATCATTAAAGTTTCTCAGAATGGGAATGTCGTCAAGTATGATTCAATTATTGGTATCAATAAATTGATCTAGAAATAATTGATCATAAGGTAATAATATCCACACTTGATATGATGATTCTAAAGGCTATTAATCCTCTTTATTACACTTGTAAATAAATCAGAGGAAGACTTGGTATGTGAAGAGTGATCTTTATCTCCCAAAAGTTGGTGTTGGATTTATATAAGGACATTCAATCAATACCCAATATAGCATAAAATTAAGAAAAATAAAGAATGAAATTATTTACTTGGAGGTCTAGTCCACAAAAATTTACTATGGAGGAGTTATATACTTGGGATAAAAAATTGCTAAGTTTACTATTCTCATAGATAGTTCATCCCCCATGTTTTGAGATGGTCTTTGAATAGTTGTAATAAATTGAAAGATATAAAAGAATATGTAGAACAAAAAATAAAAAACTATGTTCATTATTCTTTAATAAATAACCAACATACCTATCACCATAATTTTTTCAGGATCCACTTCAATAGTAGTGATAACATATGAACTTTGATGCTCTCTAGGTCTTAGAGGTTTTGGTTGTTGATATTATCCAAAAACTCATAGATTAGGAAATTGGTTTTCATAATTATTGAGTTCCTTGTAGTCACAACATTGTAACACATTCTGAGTGTTGATCTAAACCCTATTTTCGTTCATTTTGTTATAGAGGTTCTTTATCTTTCATCGGTACTGATTAACCCAATGAAACTCTTTTTTACACTTGAAACATTTCTTGGTTTCTTTGAGATAGTTTCCAGGATACCTCTTTAAACACTTTTGACATATTGAAAATTTAATTTTCTTTCTTCCATGGAATTTATCCATTTATCCTCTCCAATTTAACTCTATTTTACATTTTTATCTCCCACCCCACAAGATCATTGAGAGTTTCTAATCTCCATATCATCCTTAAAGGAACAACATACAATCTCTTTATAGATTTCAAACATTTTAATCATTAAATATTTTCATTGACATGGATTTAATCCACAAAATAAGTGGTCTACATTACTTTTGGTGTTGATGAAAAATACCAAGGCATAATGTCCAAGCCTTTTGAATATTTCCTTGCATTACTTAATATAATCATCTTATTTTTAATTAGTCTGAAGAACTACATATCCATTTTAAGATGAAGAAATTTAGGAAAATATTTATTGAAATATATTTTCCTAAATCATATCCATTCAAGGGAATAAATTTCCACTTTGTACTTCATGTTCTTGATTAGCCACCACCGATCAGATTCCACCAATGTGATAAATGACTGTCATAACTTTATTTTTTATGAGAATTGGATGAGAGAGAATATAATTTCATTGAAGTTAGTAAATTGTTCATGATGAGTTGATAAGAAGATTCACTAAATGTAGAATTCATTTTCATATAAAGTACTTGATGATAAATTTCCCATTCATAAGAGGAGAGAGTTTCTACAGAGACCCTACCAATTATTACATAACTATTACATCATTTTCATTATAAAAAACATAATATAGATAAAAATACAGGATTCAAAGGTTTAGTGTCTTGGGAAAATTAGTATCATACATAATCTAAATATAATAAAACATAAAAATTTATTAAAATTATTCTTTTTAATCCTTCTAAAAGCTCGTGTTATCTTTAGTACATGTAATCACCTAAGGATAAACATCAATGAAAGGGGTGAGATAAAATCCCAATAAGAGGATGAATGAGGGAAATGAATAAATATAAAATGGGTGATAATAATAATAATCATAATATAATAAGCATATTATCATCATCAAAATCAATAAAGAAACTTTTGATAAAGGCATGGAATGTTGCAATGTATAAAAATGAAAAATCATGTCATAGTGGTTAAATACCACACATATTTTTGAACAAATCTTGTATCATGTTCAAACATAATATATGTTCACAATCATAACATCATCCTTTTTAAAAAATATAGAATCACGGTCACAAATAATACACATTATCTCATGAGATACATCACATTTCCCAATCAATTGGGGGGATATATAATTTTGTCCCAGCTATCACATCAAAATTTTTAAATAATAATGCATGCCACAAAGAATGTATTACAATCATAGTCATAAATTAACCCATGAAAAGGAATGAGTTTCATAATTATTTCATCAACCATGATTTCATAAGTAAACTTGGGGTTCTCGATTTAAAAGAAAAAAATAGTAGGTATAAGAATCATCATTCTTGAGCAAAGAAGAAATAACTCAAGAGGAGTCAAAGATTTGTTCTTGGAAAGAATAGTTCTTTTGTAAAATCTTTTTTATTGTCTTAAAATAAAGTAGGAAAAATTTATATCCCCAAAAATAAAAGGTAATAATAGTGAAATTATATTTAAAGAAAAATATAGGAGTATCCATATCAAATATTTCAAGAAAATTGGATAACCAAAAAAAGGTGTTGGGCTTGAGAGTCACTTTACCTTTATTCCGGATTTATTTAATCACTTTTAGGCCTCTTGAATAGTAAAAATTGATTTATTAAGACTTTGATCCAGAAGTAAATTATTTTAATTTTTACCACTATTTATAAATTATAGTTATTTAATTATATTTCTTAATTTCTTTTGTTATAAGGTAGTCATTTTTATATATTTTTTTACATAAAAATTTCTTAATTTGCCTCGATTTCGCTATTTTTTAATTGTAATTCATAAATTAGTATAATTAATTCCATAAGCTTATAATAAATATAATTAAATGTTTATATATTATATATATTTCATAATATACATCCATGAAGGTGGTTATAATCATTAAATTGAAAAGTTATTCATAGGTGGTTAACCGACCATTGACAAGACATTGTCGAAAGAGTGGGAAATAGTATTTTAAAATTTATGTATATTGTGAATATGATAATTATAGTGGGTTTAAAACATTAATATAATGTTAAATTACTCAATATATAATCATATAAGTATTTTTTGTAAAATTGGTGGTGAATAAAAAGAAATATAAGAAGAATAAGAAATAAAAAAAGAAGAGTTGATCGAAACTTACTTAATTCCTTGTGTAGCTTCTCTTGTACGCCACTGGAAATACCTTGATTCTTAGGGTTTATTTACTATATAAAGTACCTAGGTATTATAATTGTATTTATAGGTATTATTTTGGTATAGGATTGTATTTTTTGAGATAGGTATGAGTGATATTCAAAAGGGAGGGAGAGGGGTTATTTATACTTGTAGAGAGGGGTATTTTTAGAATAAAATATTGAATAAAATATTATATCAAAGTTAAAACATGTAATAGTGAAATTTTCACAATATAAATAATATATAAATATAATATAATGGGTTTAAGACTTTAAATAAACTTTATAATTCTAATTTATTTGTTTATTAAAAAGAAAAGTGGAAAAAGAGAAATTGTTATTTTAAGGAATCACTTTTGACTTTTGGTTTTGGAAAGTTATTTTTAGTTTTGGAAATTAAGTTTTTTGTATATTAATGTATAATTTATGAAGTAAAATATATCATGGATAAAACTAAAGTTCAATAAAGTATCATATCATTATTACATTACAAATTATGTAATTTAAGATATACATGTTATGTGCAAAACTGTATTTTTACTATTCACTCGAAAATTGAAGTGTTTTAGAAAATTACAAAAAAATCAGACTTAGAGAATTTTTATGTGATGATTTCAAAAATTATATTCATTATATCAAAATAAATTTCAAACATAGGTAATTTTAAATTTTAATATAAAAATTATGATTTTTACGAAATAATTTAAAATACAGTTTATTAAAAATTTACTTATATTTTCATTGAGTTTTTTAATCATAATATTTATTTTTAGAATTATAATATAAATTTACTTAAATTAAGAATTATAAATATTATTTATATCATAATTTATTATTTTTAAGTAAAATTACTATTCCAACTATTAGATTACTATTCCCAATGGTCAGGTTATTATTCCCAATAGTTAGATTACTATTCCCAATGGCTGGATTACTATTCTCAACAATCAGGATACTATTCAAATAGTTGAATTAATATTCCAACATTTACATTACCTTATATAAAAACATCTACTTTCTTTAATTCATTATTCAACTGAATTCCTCTTAGGGATCTATATTTCTATTTTTTTAATGTTTCTTGGTTTTTTAATAATTTATTTCTTCTCTATAGTGTTAGAAGTGGGGGAGATTATTAAATTAGATTGGGGAAATCCATATTTTACCTTTTTAGATTTTTTATTTTTTATAGTTTTAAAGATTGGAATTTTAAATTGTTTTTTTATTAATGTAATAATATTTATTAATGAAATAAAGACTTTGTTGGTTTCTTTATATTTTTTATATGTATAATACAATATAATATAACAAAAATTTATTAAAACATTACTAATAAACATTGGGTAATTATAGTTCCTTACAATTTAATTTATTATTCATATCATGATTCTACTAGGGCAGTGATTCCAGAAAGTTACCACTTCCATAAGATTAAGCATCTCATCAAGGAACTCAACACATTTTTTTATCATGTTTGTTGTTGTCACAGTTCTTATAATTTCCCTCCATTAAAAAAATTAAAAATGGTGAGAATAATAAAACTAAAAATTAGGTAAAAAGGGAAACTATAAAGATAAAAGGGATAACTTGTAAATGACATGAAAATCCTAACTTTTGAGTATCTAGGATTCAATCTTGGTTATCGATGGTAGTTTTTCCAATTAGGTGTTCTAACCTAACAATATATTCAATTCCTTCATAATGGTTTATAAAGAGATTATGAATTTTACAAAGAATATACCCTAAGAGTGTCAAACCAGGTGTGTATAAAGGCATTTTTATCATGAAACAGGTGACAAATTAGTTAATAACAAATCCTCCCTTTTGAGGTTATTACCCCTAGGTATAACTATGTTAAAGCCACATCCAATAGTAGTATCCAGAAATAGATGTAATTTCATTGAAACCACTCCCTTTATACTTCACCAATATTTCAAGATATTCTCATATACTTAGAATTATCCTTATCATTCTCACTAAAGTATTCAAATCCAAATCCCCAAAACTAAATAGACTTTTCTCTGATACCAACTATAGAAAACCAAGACTTTTATACATATTTTAACATTAATTTTAACATAAATGTCCAATAAATACAACCCATATATCATGAGACCTAGTTTCTTCAGAGTAATAGGTTTATAATACATAGAAAATAAACTATAACCCAACATATCTATTTTATTATACACAATGAGCTCTTAAATCCCTTTGAGATCCTAAAATTTCATATGATAACCTGAGTAATATATAAAAGAAAGGGGTGATATTTAAATTCTAGTAAAGAAATTAACATAGTAATGAAGCATGGAATATGGTTTAGAAGGAATAACTTGATATCATAAAAGACGAGTCTCATGAAAAATCATACGGAGGAATAAAGTTAAAATAAATGGACTCATAAGATTATGGAAACATAGGAATGTGGTAATAATATAAAACATTACATAAGCATAATTAGAGTTTAATTACCAAGGTGACATCATATGTTGGAAAAAGTCCCACCATCCAATATTTTTACTCCCAAATCCCATACATAATATCTCACGATACAAAAACATTACCCAATGTATTGGATAACTACCTAGGAACACTCATAATAACATGTACATGTGTATGTGTGGCACATAGGGAAATCAAATAGAAGGAATAAACATATGGACAACCCATGAAATAAATGGGTTACATAAACATGCCATACAACATAACCATATGGTATATCAAAATGGTATAATTGAAGGAATGGATTTGATAATTATTGTAATTTCATAAGCATAGTTCATGAGAAATTATATCAAGTTAAGTTAAGACTTTAAAAAGAGTATAGAAATCCCATTGGAAATGTGCCTCTTAAGTGGGGCTTTGGAAAATGGGTAATGAGTCATTAAAGAGTGAAAATGAATAATAATTTCCATAAAACCAAAAATAAAAAAAGGGTTTATAGGATAAAATTAGTGATTTTATAAAACATGGGTAGTTTAAAACATTTTAAGGTTTGGTACTTGTAATGTGGTAAGAAATAGATAAGTTCCCCTTAATCAGGTTTTCATAACGAGAGAAAATGAGAAGGGAACCATTTAAAACATGTATATCCACATCAACGAAAGGTTAATTAAACTAGGTATATATGTGGAGGACATATATCTATAACATATAATAAGTGAATAAGAAAAATAGATAGATAAATTGAGTTAAATAGAGATAAAGTGTTACCCAAATAAAATAGGGTGGTTTAGAGAGATCCCCTACTAAAGGTTCCAGAATAATTATGAACTTGCACTTAATGTCATGGATAATCAAATTAAATTAACTAATTACATGATTTAGAAACTTTTCCTTCTATATTTTATTTAATATAATTTTATTATGTTCATTTATAACCATTTTAATGATTTATAATGTATAATTTCAATGTTATGAGAGCATTTGTTTTGTGGTTCCAAGGTTGGATCACCTGTGGATAGTTATTTATGTTCTTTTAAAACTGATTTATATTGGTCTAAGTGAAATTAAATGGTATTCATGTTCTTAAAAAAAATTAAAACAATACCAAATATCATTTTTTGTTCGGACACAGGTATGAGTAACCTAGTAAAAATGTTATCATTATATGCTTGGTTCATTTAGGCCATTTTACCGAGCATCAAGAACTAGGTTAATTTTGTATAGTTATTTTTTAAAATATTAAATAATATAAAATATATTGAAATATAATTATTATAATTATATTTAACCATAATATTTTTTCTATAACAACCCTTGAAGGTAGTGGACAAAAAAGAAGTGTGTTTTTCAAGGAGGCGGTGAAACAACCATATTGTGAACAACATTATCATTTTAGAAACTAAAAAAGGGTGGGTATAAAATGGATATTAAACCATAATAATTAAATATAATTATAATTATAATACCAATGTTACTAGTTTTAGGTGTACAAAGTTTATATTTGGGTGGTAGAAGAAGAATAAAATTAAAATAAATTTAGTTTAGAGTTTACCTCTCCCTTTGGATTCCTCCTTTTATACGACCCATTATGTTTCCTTAGAATTTTATTTGGATTAAACCACAATAATTTAGAATTAGGGAAATAAATTTTAATGTAATTGGATAAAATTTTTAAAATATAAATTTCTTATAAGTTGTGAGGAGAAGGGGTTTTGAGTGGTGGTATTTATAAGGGAAGGAGAGTGTGTTTTGAATATTATATTAATTAGTTTATTATTTTGGATCAAGAATACCAGTATTATTGATTATTTTGAATATATATAGTATATTTTATTTGTTATTT
This sequence comes from Viscum album, assembly GCA_963277665.1. NCBI lineage: Eukaryota > Viridiplantae > Streptophyta > Magnoliopsida > Santalales > Viscaceae > Viscum > Viscum album. Next base: position 581,561,978 of record OY728138.1, on the reverse strand, counting down.
CTAAATAGTGGGTTCTTATATCATCCAGAAATAAAAAATTCCTATAGTTATCTTATAATGTTAAATACCGTATTTTCCGTATTTTACTATTTACCAAAAAAATTCAACTATTTTAGAAAAATTTAAATAATACACTTTAACCATTTTTAAATGTGTATATTAAAAAATGAGATCCATTTTATGAAAATAATTTTCTAATTTTGATAAATTTAAATTTTAAAAAAAATCCTCACTAATTTAAAAAATACTGATTTTAATGTTTTGATAAATTTTCAATCCCTTTTAAAAATTAATTAAGGTCTCATAAAATTATACTATCATTATAATATAGAATAATATTAATTTATAAACCCATTTCAATAAAATAAAGTTTATTTTAGATCATTATATTTATTATAAAAATGTAAATAAAACATATATGTTTTACAAAAATACAAACACTTATTTTATAATTTTTAAGACATTTATTTACTTGTATGATGGTATAAATATTTCATATTCTCACTTTATATGATACCTAAATTTTATTTTACATTTCCATAGGTCTGGTTACTATAATAAATATTAGGGTACTATTTTTAATGGTCATATTACTATTATAATGGTCATATTACTATTCCAATAGTATAATTTTTATCGGTCATATGGGTTTCCTACTTTCTATAAATACCTCATATTCATTCATTATTTATTCCCTTATATTTTATATCAATGTTATATATATATATATTTTTTCAAAATGCATATTGAATTACTAACATTATACTTTATTTTTGCTGTGATGTTCAGGAGAGAGATTATTTTGGGGGATCGAGAAGATCCAAATTTTCTTATTATTGTTATTTTATTTATTATTTTTTATCCTATTGTAATACTTAAAATTCTTGTGTCCATTTTTATTCTCTAAAGGAATTTTTAAAATTAATATAATAAAATTTTATTGTTTTCATCATGTGGTGCATGTTATTTATACTATATTACTAAATATGACATAATTATAAGAATGGAAATTCCATTGATAATGTTATGGGTCATTAAAATACAAGTTCAACTATATTGGAAATTATACAAAAAATATATATGTAGAAAAAACATGGATTTACATGACCATAAATTCTTTATTTCATTATTTTATGAATATTCATCGTATGTGTATCTTTATTTGATTCACAAAAAAATGAAACACTTGATGAATTTAATGTTTTTTTAAGGTTCAAGTAAAGAAAACAAATAATGAACCATCATGGGAGGCCGCTGAATGGATACCTGATCCAATTCACATCAAGGCCCAAAATATGTTCCCAATACCCATGGGTTGGAAACTAGTGAATGGGTATAAAAAACACAATCTTAAGAATAGTTTCACCCTCATATAACAATAATAAGTAATTGTAACTAACCAAGAGTCTAGAATAGTGCATACATACCTTATACTTCTATGAATATCAAATAAACACAAATGAGTAAACAAACAATCTAAACATGGAATAAACTAAGAAACATCCAACAAGTCATGATTATTAAAAGTGATTACTCTCATCCAAGAATGTATATAAAAATAAACTACCAACATTTTTTTATAAAATATAATAGAAGAAAGAATATAATTGGGATCTGGATATAAAATACACATGGTCGAATGGGAAAACATATAAACATCCAAAAATAAATTAACAATTTGATCCATCACTCTAATATCCTCATGTGACTCATGATTTCTCACTACATATAAGAAATCCATAAACATACTAACAAACAATAAAGAAAATTGATATCACAACCCGAGCACCTATATAAAACATGAGAGCCATATACACATATACATTTTTGTATATAGGATGTGATCTAAACATGCACAATATGATTTCAACAAAGAGTTAATGAAATTACATTTATAATTTTTCTTCAAATACAAGTTTGAAATATATTTAGAATGTAATTTTTTCCATAATAGAATGTAAAAAAGGAAACTGAAAAACATTATTTACCCAAAAAAGTATTATTTATTTTCTATATAAAACAAGTAGGGTCACCACTTAGTGAATGAAAACACTTTTAAATATGAAATAAAGAATTTTTATTTCATGTAAAATAAAAAAATCTTTTTCTTCATTTGTAAAAAAATTCTCAACCCCTATACATAAAATGAACATTTCCCTTTTTATTTTGGATTCATTATTTCAATACACATTAAAAAAATTTAAAAGTAAAAACCAACCATAAAATAATGAATTTATAAAATCAATTAGGAACAAAATCATAAATGAACCATAAAAATGATATCAAATCACAACCACATAATGATTCCACATAAATAAAATTAACCATGTGATGAAATATTGTGTAAGGTGGGAATCCTCTATATAAAATTATCAATAAAGGAATAATTTTTCTGGGAAACTTCCTTGGACCTTATTTTAGATTATCTATAAAATATTTTTCATGTAACCAACTATCAACATATGTTGTATTACTAAACACAAAACTACCTAAATCACTCTTATTAGCTTCATTGGAGAAACTCCCCTAGTCATGGACAAAAATACCCAAGGGAACACTAGCTAGTAAAAAATATAACTAGTGTAGCACAAATCAAGATCACTTTCTTATCCATGAGGGCTCTTATAACATGTCAAAGTGTATGAGAGGAAACATAAAAGTACATGTGCATCATATAAATTATCAATGAAGCACAACACCCCTACATAGAATAACCTATTTTACATCTGTATAAGCATTATATAAAAATTAAATTCTAACCATAAGAGCACACAAGTATATATAAAACAAAAAAGGGATCAGATGAGGGTATCACATTTATCAGGTAAAACTCCTTAATAAGGTATAAATGGGAATTTTAAAACAAACTTGGAATTACCATTCATTTATATTCCTTTTTAAAACTAAATCATGACAATATTCTTTCAAAAACAATTATAAATAAAAACAATCCTTTGACACTAAGAACATCCCACTCTAGAAGCCTTTTGAAATTAAAAACTCTGATTTTATTTAAATAACACCTAAAACCATGAATTTATCCTTTATAAAATAAATATGATTTTAAAAAATAATTTCAACTTTAAATTCATTTAAAAAAACCTAAAATGAATTTATACAAAAACTTAGAATGCATGAAAATTCACTTTATAAACCAATTACTATAAAATCACATAAAACCATCTATTCCAAGTGTGTAAATTGTCAAAAAAAATTATATACCCACTTAGGGAATCATATATTGATATATCATTATAGTAAATCATTTTAGAAAATTCAAGAATCTCATTATTTTATAAAAAAATTGAATTATAAAAAAACACCTACCTCAATTAGGTGGAAAACACTCACCTTCAATGGTGGAAGCACTACATCATGATTAAATTACCTCTACATGCCATAAAAAATAAAATCATCATGATTAGTCCCATACCAAACCTTAAATTCACCAAACACTATAATTAGGGTTCCTATAAGAAAGTAAAATCTTGGAGAACAAAAGAATGGGGGAGACCAAGAGAAAAAAAGAGGGATTTACATCACAAACATGTTGGAATCAAGGAGGATAAGTCATGGATGTGAGGATGAGGAAGGGAGGATCTCCCTTAAGCTCTCCCATGAGTTGGATAGATTATAGGGGAGAGAAATGAGGGTAAAACCCTTTAACCCAAGTGGAGGAAAAAATAAAATTTCACATTTTAAAATATATGAATTACTGGGACATGACAAGACTTACTCATCATGGAAAGAATAACCCACTCAAATATTAATAGAGTTATTGGATCATTACCTAGGGTCACATTACAACGAAACCCTGCCTTCACTGTGTGATTTACCTACACACTTCAGTCCTTAAATCATAATACTTGATAGTGGGACCTCCCCCTCAGTGTGATCCTCCCCTAGCTTGAAAAACACAAACACCCAAACATGGGTCATGACATGATTCCCCTACATGATTTTGTGACCCACCAACACTGCGACATGACCCAATATAGGTATAATGATATAAAATCAAAAATTACAATCATGGAGTAACCCTCCTCATTCAAGGCATGAACAACTGCAAATAGGACTTTAGTACTATAAATTCCAAAACTCATTATAAAATTAAAAATAACCCAAAATTATATAATATTAAATATTAAATTGACATGTATTTTTCACAAAAAATGGGGTGAAAAAATTAATATTGTGATATTATAAGGATAAGGGCAATATTGTGGTGGATACCATAAGTATAAAAAATTACTTGTTCCATTTTCGAGGTTTATTTAATAAACTTGAATAGATTCATGATACACAATATCAGGTCCACCAGAAAAAAATGGTATAGATGAAAGAATAATCCAAACATTAACAAAAATGGAATGAAGTATTATTTATAAATATAAGTTACCTAAATTAATGTGGACTGATGCACTGAAAATTACATCATAAATTTTTAATCGAGTTCTGACAAATGGTGTCTCAAAAACACTTATGAATTGTTTACACGTTTGAAACCGTGTTCAAGATATTTTTTATCTTGCGAATGTATTTTATAAGTGATAATTCATAACTTATAGAAAAATTAGTAGGATTATATAACCATTATTTTCCACTTTGTTGAATATTCAAAAATTCAAAAGGATATTGTTTTTATTTTCCATCATGAATGCTAGAATTATGGAATCAAGAAATCCAAAATTTCATGAAAATGACATGATTAGTGGGATAGTTCTAATTAATTTTTTTGATGAATATCATTTAAATTCTTATCCCTAAAAACTAGGTGATATATTGATGATTTTTCATTACACTCCTCATTTATCACGTGATATTAGAAAAAATATCATTCAAAAAGCTCTTGATAATCATTATATAAATCATGTGGTTCAAGAATTAGAAACTATTGAACAAGCTATTTTACCATAATTTTCTCAAGAAAATGATGGAAAAACTTTTATAAGATCTAAAATTAAGATAAATTCCTCAATTTTTAGTCATTATATAGTGTATAAATTTGAATATGACTATAAATTTAGAGCAAAAAACAATCCTGAAATGTTTTCATGAGAAATGAGTTATAAAGAGTTTAAAATGTGGCTCGATTCCATGATTGAAGATATTAATTTCATGAAGAGAAATAAAGCTTGAGTCTTATTTTAATTTCCACTTGGTAAAAACCTATGGGATGTAAATTTGTTTTTAAAACCAATTCAAATTAATTAGGAGAACATTGCGAATTACAAGTTCCAAAAGTTTTTAAAGTATTTAATCAAAAGAAAGGGATCGATTATATCCATATATTTTCCTCATCATCCAAAATGATTCTTTATGAATTATATTGAAATTTTTAGTTCATTTTGACTTGTAATTACAATAAATTGATGTGAAAAATGCATTTCTAGATGGTAATCTTGATGTATAGGTATACATGAAGAAACCAAATGAATTCCTCTCTAGTACTTATGAGAATTTAGTGTACAAGATAAAAAGGTAAATCTATGGTTTAAAAAAATAATCCTAAAGTGGTATTTATGATTTCATAATGTAATTATTTAATTTTTTTGAAGAAAAAGTTTTGGAAAAATTTATTTACCAGAGGTTCAATGGGAGAAAATATGTTTTCCTTTTCGATACATAGATAACATATTAATTTCTACTAATGATTGGGTTTTTCTATATGAGGTGAAAAATTTTCTCTCAAAAATATATATCATGAAAGATATGGTTGATGAATCATATTTCATTGGATTAAAGGATTATGGAGAGAGGTTTAAAGTAATTCTGGGAATGTCTCAAGAAACTTATATTCATAAAATTATAGAGATATTTCATATGACATAAAATGAACCATGTGTGGCACCAACTTTTAAGAGAGGTAAATTAAACATGAACCAAATCCCTAAAAATTATTTGAAATTGAAAAAAATGAAATTAATCATGTATGATTCTATTATTGATAGTATAATTTATGATCCGGGATGTACAAGGTCTAATATTGCATTTATAGTAGGAATACTTGGGTGATATCATAATAATCATAGTATAGATTATTGGAAGGTCATGAAGAAGACATTGAGATATTGTATAGCGAATAAAGGCTATATGATTATTTATATATGGACTGGTATTTTAGAAGTTATCGAACAATTTGAAGAAAACTTTTTTGGTTGTGTTGATTCATGAAAATCAACTTTTGGTTACATATTTATGATAGACGGTAGAAATATGTCTTGGGAAAGTGTCAAACATACACTAAAAATGACTTATACTATATAATTTGATTTCATTCCATGTTTTAAGACCACTTCTAATGTTGTATGGATAAGGAGTTTCATGTCATGCCTTAAATTTATGGATTTTATTTCTTTGTCATTAGTTATATATTGTGAAAATTAATCTACTCACTTTATGGATAAGAATAATAAAAGTGGGATTTGAAGTAAACACATTGAATTTAAGTATGTAGTTATAATGGAATGTATAAAAGATAAGAAAGTGTTCAATCAATATATCAAAATTAAATTAATGATTTGAGATCCTTCGACTAAATAAATGCCTCCATTTAAATTCAAGGACCATTTAACTTGTATGAGATTAAGTTCTAACATGTAAATTTGATAAATAAACAAAATATTTTTTAAAATATCCCTCTCTCTCTATATATATTTCTCATTTTTAGTTTAAGTGCACACATTCAATCCTTGAGAAATATTTTAAGTAGACAAAATAGTCCATATAGTTATGTTTTATTCATAATGTAATTTAAGATATATAATACACTATGATACTTGAAAGATAATACACATTATTTAAAATATATACTGCTAAGATTCATGTATTATGTATCTTCCTAAAGTTAGAGATTGGATTTTTATATTCTCATTAATTCGTATGAACCAAGTGAGAGAAAGTAATAAATGACCCATTGATTAAATTGTAAATATAAATTGTGGACCAATAAATTTTGGTCAATAAAATTAATACGGTCCACTAAGTTAATGCACTAAATTATGTAATGTGAAATTAATGTATTAATTTTTGGTCATAATATGAATTGTGTATCTGATCGAAATCAATCACCCATTCATTAACTCTCTTTACAGAAAAAGAGATTTAGCGTGATTTTCTTGATCGCATAATCGACTATATATATTATGGCAGTTACACTTAGCATAAACAATTGAATATGAATAATTTAAGCCTTCATGCAGCATGTAGAAGTCATTCAATTTATATTCATCAATTTTATATATTTATTAAAATGAGTGGAGATAACTAATGATTTATTTTCCAATAAATAAATTATCATATTTTGGAATTTTTGGTTAAAATAATCTATTTCACAACCAGCACTTCCATTTTTTATTGGGGAATCTTTGTGTATCTTCACACCCTAATCACATGTGTTCTTTTCTAATATCTAATTTGATTTAAATGAATGAAGATCTTTTTTACTAGTATGTCATGGGAAATCTGAAGAACAAAGATAATTACATCATCTATATAATACATGTATAAATTGTGCCACAATTCCATGAATTCACATAATATCAGCCAATGAGGGGGTTTGATTTTCACATACATGTCTATAATTCATCTTCTTAGTCGTGTATTTCACAATCACAAATAAGAATATTTTTCTGGGGATTTGTTAGATGAACCCTTATTCATCCTTTCCCACATTAATGTACATGATACCCCAAACTATTATTTTTTATATTTCTTTAGAAAACAAATTTATTAATGTTAAAAAATTGAAAGGGACAGTGATCGAGAACTGTTCAAGAATGAAAACTCACCAATCAAACCCTAGCTTATTATATATTTATCTACCCATTTAACTACCCCAATCATTTTAATTATCCAATTAAATATTCAAATTTTTAAATTTCATTTATAAATATACATATACATATAAAAAAATTAGTAAATATATTTTTAAATTATACATGATTTAATAACATATATTAAAAAAATTAAAAATTAAAAATAACTTATAAATACAATAGGAAACTAACTCAAAATAAATTAATATTTTTTAGAAAACTTATTGGTTAATCAATAGTAATTTTTATAATTATGTTGGGAATTATAATACCCTAAAATTACTACCCTAACCTTATATATTTATTTAATTACCAGGTTTTAAATTTACTACCCTAACCCAATAAATTCCCATTTAACTATTATCCTAACTTAATTTACATTAATAAAAATCACATTTTTTCCAAAACTGTCCTTTATTTTCACTAAGAAAATCACTGACAAATGGGTGCCCTTTATGAACTCTAGAAAAAAATTACTAATAACTGAAACCTTTATCAGTGCAAAATAGAAGTGCTGATAAAGGGACACCCTTTATTAGTTCTTATTTTAGCACTCATAAAGGGAACCATGAATAATTTAAATTATTTATAAATATTTATATATATTTAATCATGATTTATATATCAATAACAGTATATATATGTGTGTGTAAATATAATATATAAATAACATTTATAAAACTATATAATGACAAACAAAATTTAAATATTGTTTTCAAATATATATATATATATATATATAATTATAAAATTCATAATAATCAATAAAAAATTTCAAATTTAAATTTATATAAATTAATTTAAAAATATATATTATATATTAATATTTTATTTAAAAATTAATATATATATGTAAATGAATATATAATTATTTAAATATAGTTATTTGAATTTATATATTCACATTCCTGTTAAATAATTTAAAATATACACCATATATTTGTATGTATGTGTATACATGTGTATGTATGTGGAGGTATGTGTATGTCTTTATGTTCATGTATGCATGTGTATGTGTATGTATTTATTTGTATGTGTTGTATGTGTATATATGTGTTGTGTTTCTATGTACGTGTAATGACGCAAAGTTGTTAGTAATATTTATTTCCTAAATTTGTGTGTTATTTTATAGTAAAAAAAATATATCCTTTAATAATGAAAGTCAGTATAATAAAATGAGACTGTTGGGTTTTGTCTGTTATATGATCATTGGTCAGTATGACCGTTGGAAAATAATCTCTTTATGTTACAGTTATTATTTATAAATACAAGTGATCTTGGTTAATTAATACAAAAATAAGAGTCGATGGCCTCATCCAATAGACTCAGGCCTTACGAAGCCCATCTTTCAGAGCTTGGGAAGGAGGTAGCATCTCTGGGCTTTGCTCTAGAACAAGCCCAAGCTGAGCTTCAATATGTGAAGCTTGAATAGAATCGCATAAGGGAGAAGTTCAAGCTGGTAGAAATTACCACTCAGGAAATGTTGTCCGAGAAACCCCGAGATTCTTTCACCATAGCACACCTTACACTTAGGTCATATGCAGGTGTTATAAGGTGCTATGTAATGCGGCCTTAGATACTTTTTGAAATCCCTGGGTATAAATAAAATTGTTATTTCTTATTATGATAAAATTTTTGATTTTCAAATGTCTGGATAAATATAATATTAATATTGTTGATGAACATTGGAAAAATGGTATTTTAAAATATTCATGTAAAATTTAAATAATTAAAAATGTAAAATGATTTTAAAAAATGGTCTTCAACGGTTATGACCAGTAAGAAATTTAGATTCTAATAAAATTAACTTAATTTTTATTGAATAGTAAATTATGAATAGTAATATACCCTTATGAATAGTAATGAATACTAAATTGGCCAAAAAATAGAAACTTCACCCATGAATGTATAAATACAATTTAAACATCTTAAAAGAGAAAAAATGATCATAGTATAAGTTTTGTTGTTTTTGTAGGTCATAAATATTTTACTTACAATTTTGTAATTAATTTAATAATTTAAAATAGAAATTTATTTTCATAAAATGTAATCATAAATTGTTACTTTATTTTCTTATGGTTATACGATAATTTTGTGGGACCCTGATTACTTTTTCAAGGTGTTACAAAACAAGTTATAGATTTAAATTTGTTTATTTGGAATAAATAATGATTTTATTTAAATATTAAATTAAGAAAATTTAGAAAATTATTTTCATAAAATGGAGTTCATTTCTGAATTCAGAGAATCAATATTAGGTTAGGGTAAATTTTTGGGATTTTTCTGAAATAGTTGAATTTTCAGTAAATTGTAAAAATACAGTTTTGAGTTTCAGGTGTTTAATGACATAATTGATGATGTAATAATAATGTAATAGATATGGTATACTTTTTAATAGTAATATATTTTATGAGGTGTCCCAAGTGTCTAATACCATGGGTAATTACCATGGGAAAGACCATGGTTTTGCAAATACCACCGATGAGGTGTCCCTTGAAAATTAATTAAATATTCCATCACTTTTCCTATAAATACCAATCCATTCCCAGAATCATTTCATTCCAAAATCCCTCTCAACAAAGTCCTAGTCTTTTTACCTCCCAAGGAGTCCTCCCAAGGTTTCCTCAAGCTCCCCAAGGTCCCAACCTTCAAGCTTTCGAAGTTACTCTTCAAGGTTAGAGAACCTTCCACCCTCCTCTTTTAGTGATGATTTATTTTAAGTTATGTCTTCCAATTTCAATAATATTATATGGTGGTGTATTCTTATATATTCTTATTACTGTTCATTTCATTTCTAAATTATGAGATACCCTTTCTTCTCTCATAAATTTATTTTCTTAAATTTTTAAGTGATGTCGTTAGGCTGCTGAATTTTCGTAAAAAAATCGCATTTTCTATTTTATTTCAAGTTTCCTATTAATTTGGTATGTCATTACACACCATGAAATTATTTCTTTTTATTATGAAACTCTACTGTAAAATGATTCATTTATTTATGGGAAACCCTTGTCCCTTTTTTTGTTTTCTAAAAGCATGTTATATAGTTGTTATGCTGAAGAAATTTCGTTTCAAAATTTATCTCTTTCTCTTAAGAAATTATCTTATTTTATTTATGTGAATAACCAAATATATATTCATATCTAAGGGTATTAATCAAGAAATTAAACTGATATATTTTATTCTGTAATTGATATACATATAACTCTCACTCCCTTTCCATGTGTTATAAATGACCTAATGATCTTATTTCTAAGCACTTTTAAAACATCACGATTTTGAAATGAAAACCATTTCTTTTATTCTATTTAAGTTATTTATGAAATTTTTGATTGTTATCTATGTGGATCACATGAATGTAAATACATATTAAGGGTGTGCCTTGATATCACTCCAATGCATTGGGTAGAGAATTTAATCTCTAGAGATGACAAGTTTCACGATACCTTGGTGAATAACCTTGGTAATTTTTATGACACCTTAGGGATGAACCTTGGTGATATGTTCATGAATGTATAAATTAAATTTTGTAGACACATATTCATGTTATGGTTTATGTTCTTTTCATTATAAAAGTCCTCTACTTCCATTGCTCATATCTTTATGTTTTTATCAAGTTCTTGTTGATATTATAAGTAAACAGATTCCCTTGTTTACCCTTATTAGGCCTTCAACTCACCCTTTCATTTGATGTATGTATCCAGGTTATGAGATGCTGTAATTGTACATAGGATGAAATTTTCATGAAGCTTTTCAAGAGGATTTAAAAGGGTGTTTTAAGTTTTCATGTTTTATTATTCCCGATTTCTAAGACACTAGACTTTAAAGATCATCTATTTGTAAAATGTAATGAAAAGTTATGTAATAAAAAGGCAGGATGCTATAATTGGTATCAATGAAAAGTTTAGTTATTTATGGAAATTAGGATATGAAAACATTAGGAAGAAATCTATTTAAAAGTTTAAATATAAGAATAATTCTTGGTATTTTGGTGAGTATTGAGTAAGTGGTTTATCAAGAAAATACATCCCTATCTAGATACGAGCAGGTAGAGGCGACTTTGACATAGATGTACATAGAATTGAAAACTATAACAAGTAGTTTCAGGATTGACCTGGGGTATCCTGGGACATGATAATGGGCCTTGCTTAACTCTTGGTTATGAAACTTCTGAGGGATATGTTTGGTTAATCATAAGATTTTTATGAATCATTATGAAGGATTTATAGAGAAATGTAATTGTTTAAAGCATGAAGTTTTAAGACATAAAATATTTTATGGTTAAAAGATTTATAAATGAAATAATCTTCTCACTAAGTTTATATTATTTTAGAAAATGGTGAGAAATATGGGGAACTGTGAAAATGGTGACCAAAATGGACCATGTGTTGACAACCCTCTAATTGAAGCCGTAATGAACACTTTCATGCGAATGATGAACCGACTCACTCAAGTCATAGGAAATAAATTTAATCGAGCTGAGAGACTGATCTCACCGTGAAGGGAAAAACTTTTTGTTGAATCCTTTATGCATCAACTACCACCATCCTTTAGTGGATCTACCGATCCATTGATTGCAAAACAATGTATCGGCTCTATTGAGAAGATCTTTTCTATGCTCTACTATTCTGAATAAGAAAAGGTTACCTTGTCTATTTTTTTCTTAGAGGGAGAATCTGATCAGTGGTAGGAACTGATTAAAAACACAAAGCCAAGATTTCAATTTGATGATTTGGAGTGGGAATATTTTAGGGGGATATTCTTCAACAAGTATTTCCCTTGATCGATGAGAACAAGAATGGATAAGGAGTTTCTCGAGTAGAAGCAGAAGGAGAATGAATCTATGGGAAGCTACGAGATGAAATTCACAGGGATTTCTCGTTACACCTATTGATTTTTCATGGATCCAAATGGTAAGGTTGATAGATTCTTCGGTGGGATGAGACCTCATCGGCAGAAGAATAGAGCCAATAGAGATTATGATAGCTATGCAAAGATTGTGTGAAGTGTGATGAAAGTCTAACTGGAGTTTGGTGAGACCCAATGGTCTCATAAATCCAATGAAAATAAAATATTGATGGAGCCAAGATTAGGGAGGAGATTTGATCAGGGAAGAGGAGGCAAGAAAGTATAATATCCCACGTGTAATAAATGTGGAAAGAAGCATCCGGGGAACTACCTGCTCAGGAGCGAGAAGTGCTACAAGTATGGTAGAGATGGCCACATTGTGTGGAATTTTCTTAGTGAGGTGAAGCCACAACTCCTCAACACTAACAAAAAAGGGAAGATGGTTCAAGACCTACCTGATATCTAATGCTATAATTGTGGACAACATGGGAACTTTTCCAATCACTGTCCAAATCTAAGGGTAGTGGAGGGGAATCACCATCAGCACCAGCAATGACCAATGGAACAAGGTTGTACTTTTACAATCACAATGGCTGAAGTTGAAGTGCCAAATGATGTGGTGGTAGGTAATCTTTTTGTTCTCTCAAATATATCAAGTACTTTGTTTTATTCTAGTTCTATGCATTCATTTATTTCCTCCAAGTTTGCATAGAATTTAGAATCAACCCTTGATTTTCTAAAAGTAGAGTTATCAGTCAAGACTCCTGGTGGGATTATCCAAGAATTGTTACTCTTTAGAAACTCTAGTTTTTACTTTAGTGAGAAAAATATTATCGCAAATCTAGTAGTCATTAGCATGATGTAATTCGATATTATACTAGGGATGGACTGGATCTCAAAGTATAATGCTAAGATCAAATGTAGAAGCAGGGAAATATTAGCAGTCTTAAATATAAATCCTACAGTTATCTTCCAAAGAGAGATATCTCAACCTAATCATTGTCTATAAGAACCGTTTATATCCTTCTTTATGGATTTGATCGGTGAAGAAGAAGAAGGAAATGAGAGTTTGAGGATAGAAAATGTCCCCATCATCCAGGAATACGTTGATGTATTTCTTGAGGAGTTACTTGAACCTCCCCAACAAAGAGGGGTTGAGTTCACCATTGAACTCATACCTAGATCACATATGATATCAAAGAACTCATATAAGATGGAAAATGTGGAGCTATAGGAGTTAAATAAACAACTCCTAGATCTTTTGGAGAAGGGTTTGATCCTACCGAGTGTGTCTCCTTGGGGAGCACCAATTCTCTTTGTGGAGAAGAAGGATGGATCGATGTGGTTATGCATTGATTATAGAGAACTGAACGAGATCATAGTGAATAAAAAATACCCTCTTCCAAGAATTGATGACTTATTTGACCAACTTTGTGGGGTTCAATTATTCTCTAAGATTGATCTTCAATCTGGTTATCATCAATTGAGGTTGAAGAAAGAGGATATTCTAAAAACTGCCTTCCGATCAAGATATAGGCATTATGAGTTTGTTGTTATTCCCTTCAGACTGACTAATTCACTTGATATTTTAATGGATTTGATGAATAGAGACTTTAAGAGCTACCTTGATAACTTTGTGGTAGGTTTTATTGATGATATTCTGATATATTCCAAAATTCGCGAGGAGCATGTGGATTATCTAAGGGTTATTTTGCAAAATCTATGGAAGGAGAAGATTTTTGGGAAGTTCAGAAAATGTGAATTCTAACTATAGCAAGTTTATTTCTTGGAACACTTTATTACCAACGTAGGAATCACAATTGACCCTGCAAGGAAAAAAGTTGTAGAGGTGTGGCCTCAGCATACAAAAATAACTGAGATTCATAGTTTCCTTGGATTAGAAAGATATTATAGGATGTTTGTGAAAAACCTTTCATGACTTTCCAATCTATTAACCAAGTTAACTCAAAAAGGGGTCAAGTTCATCTGGACAAAGGAGTGTGAAGAAAGTTTCCAAGAGCTTAAGAAGATATTGGTTACTGCACGTGTGTTAACTTTTCCCTCAAGTGGATAAGTATTTGTTATTTTTAGCGATGCATCTCTAGAAGGGCTTGGGTGAGTCCTCATGAAAAATGACAATGTCATTTCTAATTCATCTTGATTGTTGAAGACTCATGAGCAGAACTATCCTATGTATGATATAGAGCTGGCTGTGGTCATTTTTACTCTGAAGATATGGAGGCACTATCTTTATGGGGAAAAATGTGATATATACACAGACCATAAAAGTTTTAAATATATTTTCACACAAAAGGAATTGAACATGAGACAAAGGAGGTGGTTGTAACTTCTGAAGGACTATGATTGTTCAATTCATTATCATCCTAAAAGAGGAAACAAAGTCACTAATGAATTAAGATGGAAAGACCCAGTTGTCCTTTCTATGATGAGGATTCAAAGAGATCCTTTGATCAATGACATAGTAAAGCTGGACATGGGAATTATAAGGGAAGGGACATCATCAACCCTAACCCAAATGATTTCTCAACTGTCATTACTAGAGAAGATCAAGAAAGCTCAGAAAAAATATCCTCTATTAGAGAAGAAGTTTGAGGCTGTGAAGGATTGGAAGTTTCATGAGTTCAATATTGATCAAGAAGGTGTACTAAAATTTTGTACAAGAACATGTGTTCCATCTATTCCAAAAATAAATAATGATCTAATGGATAAATCTCATAACTCTAATTTCTCTATACATCCCAGAAACACAAAAATGTATAGGGACCTTCGTGATCATTATTGGTGGGATAATATGAAAAGGGATATTGATGACTACACTTCAAGGTACCTGGTATGTCAACAAGTGAAGATGGAGCAACAACTCTCTAAAGGGATATTGCAACCACTACCCATACCATCATGGAAGTGGGACAATATCACTATGGAATTCACCACTGGTCTCCTGAGAACTTCTAAAGGAAACAATGTGATATGGGTTATTGTGGACCATCTTACCAATACTGCCCATTTTATCTCCATTCGGGAAGATATATCTCTTGATCAAATTTCCATGATTTATGTGAAGGAAGTGGTAAGGCTGCATGGAGTTCCAATTTATACCATATCTAATTGTGATCCAAGGTTCAAATCAAAATTCTGGATAAGTATTCAACATGATCTGAGCACTTAATTGAATTTCAGTATGACCTATCACCCCCAAACTTTTGGCCAATCTAAAAGGACTTTTCAAACACTTGAAGATACACTGAGAACATGCTCAATGGAATTTAAAGGTGTATGATAGCAACATCTCCCTTTAGTTGAGTTCTCTTACAACAACATCTTCTACTCAAGCATTCAAATGGAACCCTATGAAGCTATATATGGGAAGTGATGTAGAACTCCTACTTATTGGGATGAAGTTGGTGAGAGAAAGCTTCTTGGGCCTGATCTTTTGCAAGAGATGACAGAAAAAGTCCACTCCATCCAGAAACACATTAAGACTGCTCAGAGTCGGAAAAAGAGATATACCAAAAACCATCGAAGGGACTTGGATTTTGATGTTGGTGACAAATTATTTCTTCAAATTTCCCCTTGGAAGAGAGTCATGAGGTTTGAGAAGAATGGTACGGTCAACCCTAGGTACATTGGTCCCTATGAAATCCTTGATCGTGTATGAGTAGTGGCCTATCTACTTGCACTCACTCCAAATCTAGCACAAGTTCATGATGTCTTCCACATATCGTTCGTGAGGAAGTACATACCTGAACCTTAACATGTACTAAATCCAGAGGTGGTGCAACTGGAACATGACCTCTCTTATACGGAGTATCCGATGGATATATTGTATTGTAGAGACAAGGTTCTACACAACAAGAGAACACACCTTGTTATGGTGTTGTGGAGGAACCACAAATGTTCAGAATAAATTTAGGAACCAGAGGAGTCTATGGGGAGGAAGTACCCACACCTTTTCTCTTCTTAGGGTATGAGTTAAAATTTCTGGGAAAAATTTCTTAAGGGGGGAAGAATGTTACGATCCAAACGTTTTAATAATATTTATTTCCTAAATTTGTGTGTTATTTTATACTTAACAAAAATATATCCTTTAATTAATTAAGCGAGTATAATTAAATGAGACCATTGGGTTTCGAGTGTTATATGATCATTGGTCACAATTACCATTGGAATCTAAACTCTTTACGTTAAAATTTTTGTTTATAAATACAAGTGATCTTGGTTAATTAATACAGAAGGAAGAGTTGATGGCCTCATCCAGTAGACTCGGGTCATATGAAGCCCATCTGTCAGAGGTTGGGAAGGAGGTAACATCTCTAGGATTTTCTTTGGACTAAGCCCAAGATGAGCTTCATCATCTGAAGCTTGAACAAAATCCCATAAGGGAGAATTTCAAGCTGATAGAAATCACCACATGGGCAATGTTGTCCGACCCACCCCAAGATTCCATCACCATAGCACACCTTACACTTAAGTCCTATGTGGGTGTTATAAGGGTCTATGTAACAAGGCCATAGATGCCTTTTGTAATCGCTTGGTATAAATACATTTTTGTATTTATTTTTATGGTAAAATTTGTGATTTTCAAATGCTTGGATAAATATAGGTTGAATATTATTGATGAATTTTGGAAAAGTGGTATTTTAAAATATTCATGTAAACTTTAAATAATTAAAAATGTAAAATGATTTTCAAAAAATAGTCTTCTACAGTTTTAACTAGTAAGAAATTTAGTGTATAATAAGATAAACTTAATTTTTAGTGAATAGTAAAGTATGAATAGTAACATACCCTTATGAATAGTAATGAATAGTAAATCAACCAAAAAATAGAAACTTCACCCCTGAATGTATAAATACAATTTAGACATCTTAAAAGTGAAAAAACGATCATAGTATAGGTACTATTATTTTTGTAGGTCATAAATATTTTATTTAAAATTTTATAATTAATTTAATAATTTAAAATGAAAATTTATTTTCATAAAATGTAAGAATAAATATTTAATTTATTGTCTTATGGTTATACGATAATTTTGTGGGACCTTGATTACTTTTTCAAGGTGTTACAAACGAGTTATAGATTTAAAGTTGTTTATTTGGAATAAATAATTATTTTATTTAAAAATTAAATTAAAAATATTTAGAAAATTATTTTTTTAAATGGAGATAATTTTTTAATTCAGAGCATCGATATTAGGTTTGGGTTAATTTTTTGGATTTTTCTGAAACAGTTGAATTTTTGGTGAATAGTAAAAAATACAGTTTTGAGTTTCGGGTTTTTAATGACATCATTGATGATGTAATAATGACATAATAAATATGGTATACTTGTGAATAGAAGGATATGTTATGAGGTTTCCCAAGTTCCCAATACCATGGGCAAACCCATGGTTTTGCAAATACCACCGATGAGGTGTCCCTTGGAAATTAATTTAATATTCCCTCACTTTTCCTATAAATACCAACACATTCCCTCATTAATTTTATTCCAAAATCTTATAAATGAATTTCTAGTCTTTTTACCTCCTAAGGAGTCCTACTAAGGTGTCCTAAAGCTCCCCAAGGTTCCAACCTTCAAGCTTTCTAAGTTACTCTTCATGGAAAGGGAACCTTCCACCCTCCTCTTTTAGTCATGATTTCCTTTAACTTATGTCTTCTAGTTTCCATATTATTATGTTGGGGTATGTTATTATATATTCTTATTAATTTAAATTTCATGTCCAAATTATGAGAGACCCTTCATTCTCTCATAAATTTATTTTCTGAATTTTTTAAGTGACACCATTGGGCTGCCAAATTTTCATAAAAGAAATCAAATTTTCTATTTTCTTTCAAGTTTTCTTTTCATGTGGTATGTCATTACACACCATGGTCTTATTTATTTCTATTCGGAAACTATACTGTAAAATGATTCATTTATTTATGGGAGAACCTGGTCACCTCTTTTTTTTTTGTTTTCTAAAACCATGTTATATAGCCATTATGCTGCAGAAATTTCCTTTCAAAATTTCTCTCTCTTTCTCTCAAGAAATTATCTTATTTTATTTAAGTGAATACCGAAATCTATTTTCATTTCTAGAGGTATTAATCTAGAAATAAAACTGATCTATTTTATTATGTAATTGACATACATATAACCCTCACTCCCTTTACATGGGTTATAAATGACATAATGATCTTATTTTTAAGCACTTTTAAAATGTCATGATTTTGAAACGAAACCCATTTCTTTTATTCTATTTGGGTTATTTATGAATTTTTTTATTATTATATATGTAGATAAAATGAATGTAAAGATATATTAAGGGTGCACTCTGATAGTGCACTAATTAATTGTGTAAATAATTTAATCTCTAGAGATGACAAGTTTCAGGATACCTTGGTGAATAACCTTGGTAATTTTTAGGACACCTTGGGGATGAACCTTGGTGATATGTTTATGAATGTATAAACTAAATTTTGTAGCCACATATTCATGTTATGTTTCAAGTTATTTTCATTATAAAATGCCTTTAATTCCATAGCTCATGTCTATATGTTTTTTATCAAGTTCTTATTGATATCACATGTAGATGAATTCCCTTGTTTACACTTACTAGGCCTTCAGCTCACCCTTTCTTTTGATGTATGTCTACAGGTTATGAGTTGTAGTAATTTTACATAGGAATAACTTTTCAAGAAGCTTTTCAAGGGGATTAAAAAGTGTGTTTTAAGTTTTCATGTTTTATTGTTCCTGATTTCCAAGACACTAGACTTTAAAGATCCTCTATTTGTAAAATGTAATGAAAAGTTATATAATAAAAAGGAGGGATGCTTTAGTATGTATGTTTATGCTTATGTGCACGTGTTTATATGTATGTGTGAGAATGTATGTTTATTTAAATATATATGTGCGCATATCTATGTGTGTTCATATGTATTTTTATATGGATGTACATATATGTATGTATGTATGTTTGTTTGTATACATGTATATGTGTATGTCTATATGTCTGCATGTGTATGTGTGTAGGTGTGTATCTGTGTACATAAGTATATATTTATGTAATACTAGTATGTTTATGCAGTATGTGTATGTAAGTTTATGAGCCTGTATGTTCATGTATGTAATTTTATGTCCATGTGTATGTATATACAGGTGTGTATGCGTATGTATATGTGCGTGTGTATGTATGTGTACTTGTCTGTGTATGTATGTGTACTTGTATGTCTATGAGTATATATACATACACATAATAAAAATAAAATTCATCTGATTTATCAAGTCCATTTAACTCAATTTTATATAGATATATATATATATACACATAGAAAAAAAATTATATATTTTTATTTTTTTCAATTTTTAATATTTATTTATACATTTTTATTTGTTAATAATTAATATTTATAATATATTTTCAATTTAAAATTTAAAAATTAATAGTTTTTAGTAGTTTTCATGTTCAAATATTTATACAATTATTATTTTTTCATTTTTAGTCAGTAATGTATTGTTAATCTTTTGTATTTAAATGTACCTTTTGATATTTATTCATTTTTTATTTTAATATTTATTCATTTTTAATATCTTTCAATTTATATAATTAATATAATTATATTTTTTTAATATTTTTTTATTTATTTAATTTTAACTTCTAAATTTTATTTATATTTAACATTTGTTCATTTAATATTAATTATTAATTATTATTATTTCGTCATTTTTAATATTTTTTGCAATTTTTTTTAATATTTATTCATTATTAATTTATATTCACTTAATATTTTATGTGATACATTCAATTTTGATAGTTATTTATACATTTTTAAATATTAATATTCAATACTTTTTATATGCAAGTAATTTAGTTAATTAATATTTATTCATTTCTAATTTAATATATTTTTATTTAAATCCTTATATAATTATTATTTATTCATTAATAATTAGTAATTAATTATAAATCTTTTGTTTTTCAAATTAAAATTTTAATATATTTTATATTTTAATATTTATTCATTTTTAATATTTCATTAATTTATAAAATTATAATGATAAATTTATTTTCTAATATTATTGTAATTTATTCATTTTTAATTATTAAACATTATTCATTTTTAACACTTATTCATATTATAATCTATTTGTTATTAATATTTATTGACTTTTAATATTTCTGTAATTCATTCATTTTTAGTATTTATTCATTTAATATTTCTATAATTTATTCATTTTTAATATTTATTCATTTAATATTTCTATAATTTATTCATTTTTAATATTTATTTATAAATTTTCATTTTTGATATTTATGGTTTTTTAAAAGATTATTTACGAAATTAATATTTATTAATTTTTTTAAATATTTTATTTAAATATTTATAGAGTTATTATCTATTCATTTTTAATTAGAAATTTTTTTAAATCATTTTAAATTAAAAGAAATTTTTAGTACTTATTCATTTTTATTTTTATATTTAATCATTTATATATTTTTTTAATATATATAATATATATAATTTATTCAATTTTTATATTTTTGTGACATACATAATTAATATTCTTTATTAATTTATCATAATATCAACACATTTATCATAATATTATCACATATATTAATACATTTGATATAAATAATATTGTTAATTTTTGTTTAACATTCATTAATATTTTGTAATGGTTTAAACATTTTGACTCGTTACTTTGTGAGAATTATGACGTAGGTGGTGTTTGGGGAACTTCTGATGGAGTTAAAATAAAAAAAGAGGAGTTGTGGTTTAAAAACTCATTGGAGAAGGATTTTGTAGTGTGGAGACTTGAGTTACATCATGAAGAGAAGTGATTGCAGATTGGAGGGGTCGGTTGTGGTGTAGAGGCTTGGAGGTGGAATTCCAATGATTTTGCTATTTTTGGAAAGGCTATAGTGGATAGGGTTATATTTTAATATATAGGGGTTCGATGTGGCATGAAGAGGTCAACTACAACGAAGAGGATCAGGGTAGAGTTTTTTTGTTCTTCCATTTTTTCCATGGCTGCAGTATGGTCATCTAGTTTTGGCATTGAGTCTCGAAGGGGTGTATTTTGTGGTTTTGTCAATTTCAGTGTAGCTACTTCATAGAGCATGGCTATAGTGTGGACTTTTTCTTGGAAAATGGGTTCTACAACCTGGTGGTATTGGTTACACTGTATTCCCTCTCCTAGTTTTTCAGATATGCTCCATGGACCTTTCCTACATTCTCATACATGGATTTTACCAACCCTTTAAAATCTTGGTCCCTTCCCTTACACTACAGCTAGTTCTTTTTTAGAAGTTTGGAACTATGGTGAGGTAGGTTGTGTCGAGGTCTTATGTTTTCTAGACTACTTACAAAATCTTGAACCCACTCAAACCCCATCATTCTTTTAGATTTTATCCCAGTTCATGGGAAACAAAAGTTATTCTCTATGAGGTCTTTCATCCCCCTTTTATTAGTTTTCAACCATACCCTTGTGAGATCGATATTTAGAAATTTTAGGTGAGTCCCCCGCCTTTATTCTACATTTTTTCTCCCCAATCTTCTTCCATATATGGTTGACGTCATGGAAACTTCTATTTTTGGTGTTGTTTTGTTAAGGGAATATTGTGGGTTATTAAATTCTAGGTTGATCAAGTTGTTTCCTTTTGTTGTGGTTATTAGCAGTTATACTCCTCTTGTTCCATCTTTTCACAATGGTTTAGAAAGCTTCATTTAAGGTACGAGATCCTTCATCTTTCTTCTAGTTTATATATGGGGGGGGATTATGATTCTATTTTCCTTTGGGTGTGTAGTATAAACCAAATTAATTAATATAATGAATCAGTTTAATTGAAATTGAAGGGGAAGGGAAAATAAACACATGTTTTACCACTTTTTATTTTATTTCTATTATACATGCTTGATACCTTTACTAAAAATCATGAATTTTAGGAGCCTTGCTTGTGTTATTTTTGATATAATTGTAGAACCCTTGGTGTGTGATTGTTTGATATAAACTTAAATGAAATTGGATAAGAACTTATATCTGGATAATTAATTGGTTTCCCATGGAAAATATTGTTTTATGCAAAAAATACCTTGAAAGTAAGTAGGTGAATGCGATGGTATACTTTTTTCTAATCTGAATTGAAGGATGTAAAAAGTGGTTTTGTTGTGTGGTTGTGATGTGCTATTTGTAATGGGAAGTGGTTGTGATATGTACCGGTTGTGATGAGGATGTTTTTGTGATGTGGAATTGTTGAAAGTGGGGATTTTTGGCTTGAAGAGGATGGTTTTGTGTGTGTTATTTTTATGTTAATTCTTGGTAGAAATTGAATTAATTGATAATTATGAACTATAATTTCTAATGGGTTGGAATGGGTAGTGAAAACTTAAATAAAGATCGAAAGTATGGTTAAAGAGGTTTTCATTTTAAATGAAATGAATGGGTTGGATAAATGAAATTGGTTGGTAGTGAGAAAATATATAAATTGGTTTAACTTGAAAATAAAGGTGGAATATGGAATTTTTCTGGTGGATTGTGGCTTGTTTATGTTGTTTTATGCATTTATAGGTAGAAAAAAGTGGTAGAGGTAGTGAGGATTTTTAGTGATGTTGTGAGCTAGGATGGTACTCTTGTTGTGAGCCTATAGGATGGGCTTGTGTGCATGGATATTATATATATATATATATATATATAGTATTTTAATGATGATTTATATACACATCCATCCTATATCGAGCACCATGTGCGGAAACCCAAATGTTATGGGTGGGTGTTTTCCCCAACATTCTGATGGTGAGGATGGATTGTTAGATACTCCCACTATTGCACTCTATCATCCATGTGAGTTTGACATGCATGAGATGTGATGTCCATAAGTCAAAATTTCACTAGTGGTGATGTTCGATGAGATGAAAAAGTGGTTCAGTGTGGGTTTCATGCATGGTAAGAGGTTGAAATGGGGATTATGTCCTTTATGTTCTTGTTAACATACTATTATGGTAATGGATATGGTAGATATGTGATATGATGTCTTAGGTGCCTTTAGGTGAAATGTGATGTGGTAACTGAACTGTATTTTGGAGAGATGTGATGCGATATACCAGGTGTCTTCGGGAGAAATGTGGTGTGATGTATGGAATTTATTTTTTTGATAAGTAATACGATGGACTATGTGTCTTTAGTTGAGATGTGATGCGATCACCCAGGTGTCATATGGTAGGATTATACGTAATATATAGGAGTGTTAGGATATACAATAATGGGGTGTGAGAGCTCTAAAGAAATGGGAAAGTAGTGTGGGGTAACCTTTTATCATTATGAATCTTATTATATTATTATACTTGGATTGTTTTATTTGGTGAATTTTCTATGGTGGTGATGGGATTGGTTAGTTGACTAGCTTAGGTTCTATTTGATCTACCTTTTTCTCATGGTTGTAGTAGTATTCTATTTTCACATGTGTCTAAGAGACTTTTGGTATGATGCTACTGAGCATACATGTTATGCTCACCCCATGTATATTCAGAATATTTTTTAGGTTTTAAAGAGGATTATGTGGATCATGATGGATATTACAATCTCATACTTAGGGTTGTTGATGTTTCACTACCTTAGTATTTTCATTGGGTGTTTATTTATAGACTCCTTGTATGTTTTTACTCTCACATGTACTGTGGGATAGTTTTGGTTTCTTTTTTTATACTATTTCAAGGAGTTTCTTGATGGTTGATATCCTATCTCCCAATCCTATATCGTATTTGAGGTTAATTCCTTCCATATGTGTGATTCTTATAATCTCGGTGTTAGTCCCCAACTCAAGGCCTATTAGAGGTGGGACTCAGGAGTCATTATCTATCTTCATTTATTTCCATCCTAGAATGGGTACTCTTAGAGGGAGGGGTTCATGAAATTTTTATTATAAAGTAATATTTAATATTTATTTTATATATTCTTTAATTTAATATAATTTTTAAATTTAATTTTTACCTTTTATTTTCCAATAGTATTAATTAGTACAATATAAAGTGTTGATAAAAGAAACATTTATCAGAAATTTTCTATTTTAGTATTGATAAATGTATATTTTATTAAAACTATTTATGAGAACTAATAAATACACTTTCTATATTTTAAAATAACCCTAACTGATTTCACCCCTAATTACACCGTTCAAGCTCTTACAGAACCCAAATCTCATTCTTTCCACCTTAAATATTTTAGACAAATCAAACCCTAAATAAAATTAATGTTATTCCTTACTAATTTTTAATCTATAATTTATTATTTTCTATGTTTTTTCTCTCATTGGGTTATTCTTGTCTTCTTAATTTTTGGAATTGTTTTCATGTTTTTTACTTTCTTCTCCTTTGTTCTTCACCAGAGTACATCACACACAAGATTTATAACAGATGTTTTAATTTTAAGACACGGTTTACATTTCTATTTAACCTACATCAGTTTGTCACTTCTTCAAGAACCATGTTCATAATAGATAATTCACCCAACAAGCATTGTGGTTATCCCCTCATGCTACCCTATTCTATAACCCTATATCTATAGTGCCTCCCCAAACTGACTATTACTCATGTGCACCTGCCTATCTCGTGTGATCACGTTGGTCTGTACATGATTTCCTTTTTCTCTATTTTATTTTATTTATATTTTAGTTTTCTCTAAAATTCCTTTCATATCATATATAAAATAAATTATGAATTTATTTATTAAAATACCACTAATTAGGTAGGAAAAAATATTTTAAAAAAATAAATTATTAATTAAAAATAATGCATGAATCTAAGTTAAGAACACTTAAACACATGTTTATCCTTAAACATAGAACTCTATATAACCAAAAATAAAATACATATTATCCAATGGTTAAATATAATATTCAAAAAACCAAACAATTATCAATTAGGAATAAACTTGAAAGTTTCATAAAAAACATCTCTTCAGCTACTAATTATTCAATCAAAACATATAATGGTAAAAATATAGAAACATAAGTGATAAATCAAAAAAAATTTAGAACATTCCTCATATTATTTTTATTATATATAATATATAATAAATCAATCATAGTTTGGCACATTGCTCATAATATTTTTAGTTATTTTTCTTCTCATTATAATTTTATTATTTCTAATGTTTTTCCTATAATTCTAAAACATTTTGTGTGGACGTATGATTTATTTTGTTAATTTTTATTTAAATTTGATCTATAATTTTATTTTAAAAATGAAAAATAATCTGGAATTTTTTCTATATCAATTTTAAAATTTTATTGAGGAAATAAAGAATAATAATTATTTTATTTACCATTAAATTCAAAATTTTATAAAAATTTATACAAACATTATTTTTTTCAATTATAATTAATAAAATACACCCAATATTCTTCAACTTTATTTTAAAGTTTTACATTATTTTTAATTTATATAATATATTGAATATATGTTTGTACATAAAAGGAATAATAGTTTAGGATTTTAAGATCTATTTTTTTAAATATGAATGATACTGAATCAAATAGGATGAATATGAATAAAAAATGGATAGATTTCAATAATATGAAAAAAGAGTATGAGGATGGGTTTATAGAGGTCATAATGTATTCAAAATATCATGCATATAACTCTTCTCAAACGCATTGTTCATGTTTATAATGTTTTTATTCAAGACTAATTAGTCTAGAGGAGTTGAAAGAACACTTGATCTCTCATAGAATATATTAGAGTTATAAATGGTGGACAAAACAAGGGGAAGAACTGAATATAGATAGTGACTAAGATAACACTTTATTTTATAGATCATTTGATATTATTACATGTCTGAACGGTGATGAAGATCATGTTGAGAATATGATTACAGGTGTAAATGGTGATGAAGATTTTATGGTGGGAAATAAAATGATATTTGAAGATAAACTGCATGATTTTCTAAATCTATTTTAAGTGTTAAATAGTTTTGAAAAGAAACCATTTTATGATGGTTATACTAAATATACAACATTTTCATCTATATTAAATTTATTTAATGTAAAAGCTGGAAACAAATAGAGTAACACCATCTTTATTAAACTACTTTATCTCTTTAATGATATTCTACTAAAAGATAATGAGCATCCTTTCTGAATATATAACACTAAAAAAAATTCAATGTTCAATTTTTATGATCTCTAAAAAAATACATGAATGTAAAAAATGAATTTATAATGTTTTCCATGGACCAAGAATCACTTAAAAAATCCCATAAGTTTGGTGTGTGTTGATTCAAAAAAATGAGTTGAGAATTTAGAAAGCTATATGGTATATTTTAATCAATACAAGGTTTAACCACCTATATAGAAGTGATGAGATTTCATGGAAATTTATTCAACATATAGATATAATAAATCAAGATAAGAAACTTCAACACCTATAAAACTCTCCTCAGTGGACAAAAAATTGATCACAAGTATCCTGAATTTTCAAAACAAGCTGAAAAACATTCATATTACACTATCTACAGATATATTGAATCCATTTGGTGTATAAAAAAGAACTCAAAATACATGGTTAGTTATGTTGGTAAATTATACCATTCCACCATGGTTATTCATCAAGTGAAAATAAATTATATTATATTTTTATATATCTATTCCAAAACAACATAGAGATGATATTAATTCCTTTTTGGAATCATTGATCAAAGATAAAAAATTAATGTGGGATTTAGGAGTTACGTTGTACGATGATTATATAATTTAATATTTCACATTAAAAGATATATTTTAATGAATGATAAATAACTATCCTAATTATGGAAATTTATTTGTATATAGAATTAAATGATTGCTAGGGTTTACTATGTATGAACAGGGTACACACTTAGTTTTGTAGAAACATTCCTCTAAGGCTGTGTTTCTAGTACATCCCATATTTTTACCCCAATGACATAAATACCAATCTTGGATGACTTTATTCACTTGGAATTCATAAGAATTCACAACACCATCTCCACTTATAGGTGATCAACTTTTTGAAAATTAAAGGATATTGTCACTGATTTTAGAAAAAATTCTTTGAAAAACCTTAAAAAATATGGTTGGAAAAGGTGATCTATTTTTTTTTTGAATTACCATAATCGATTTATTTGTATGCTAGAAATTTTATTGTTGTCATGAAAATATAAAAAAATTTATTTAATAGTTTTATTGGCATAATACTAAATGCACCTGAAAAAACTGTGCACATTAAGGCTATGTTGGACATGATTATCATGGGAAAATTAGATGAGTTGAAGCTAGTGAAGGGTGAAGGGAATATGTTTTTCCTCCTAATTATTACACTCTTCCTTGGAAAGATAGATATTATTTTTTTAAGTTCCAAGATGATGTAAAGGATCCATATAAGTATTCATCAAATATTAATAATGTCATTTCAATGACGAATTTTAAGTTAAAGGGTCTAAAATCACATTACTGTCATGTTTTGATGAAGGTTTCAATGCATGTAGCTTTACATTTCTTTTTTTCTAAAAATTTATACAATATATTAACCAATATTTATTTCATTTTCAAATTTATATAAAGTAAAGTTATTGATTTAGTGGAGTTTCTAACCATATAGAAAGAAATTGTTTTCATATTATGTGAAATGTATATGTTCTTATCACCATCATTATTTGATATAATGGTTCACTTGATGGTTAAAATGGTTTGAGAGATCTGGTTATGTGGTCCAATTAATTATATATGGATGTACTCCATTTAATAGTGTATGTATTTTTTGAAGGGGTTTGTTAAAAATGAAAGTCAGCTAAAAGGTTTTATTTAAGAACGATATATTTTTGAGGGATCCATTGAATTTTATAAATAATACCTATATTATGTGTATATAATTGGTCTAAAAAATTATAATAACAGTGGGAGACTTGTGAGTGATATAATTTATGGAACAGATGTTGTTATAATTACCATTACAGAGTGATAGAAAACTCACCATTAATTTTTACAAAATAAAATAGAGGATATTCCATATGTTGAAACCCAAAATGTATTTTTAGACATTTGAATAAATCAAAGGATGAATGGTGGATATCCAATAAAAATAATCAATAGTTTATAAGATGGTTTGGAGACTATATTTTAAGTATTCATCTATGAAACTGAATTTAATTAAACAATAACTTCAATGGATAGTTAGGGGACCAAGTGTGCATGCATTATCTTATAATGGTTATATAATTAATGGTAATACATTATGTACAATGGAACATGATGAATAATGTAACATGTAAAATAATGGAGTTACTATTCTGGAAAAAGTGATGCATGTATCTTGAACCTGGGAAAATACTTTAATTTTTCAAATATTTCATACTTTAGAATCATTAAGTAAATATGGTATTTATATTACAAAACATTCTTAATGATAATTTTTGAATGAAAGTTGGTTGATAATAGGAGTATATCTAAAATCAATGAATTGGGATTCATGAAAGTGAAATTCAATAAGGAATGGTATACAGATAGACCATTCATAATGGAATCACAAGCTGTGCAAGTATTTTAGGTCCTGGATCCTACGAAAAGAAAGTGTTCAATTCTTTTATTATTGATCAAAACCATAGTAGGTTCAGATATCAATTAAATTAAGGATAACCCTTTCATTATGAAGTTAAAATAATTTCCCGGTGGTCCCAATGCATATAAGGTATTGTATCTTAATGGAGGCCATAATAAGGGGATTTGGATACTTTATAGAGGGGTCAAATCCCTTCAAACTTTAAATAAAAAAATAGAGTTCAATATTCATGTTAATAGTTTTTAATTTACATTTTTTTACCTCATAGTATTACATGCTCACTACCATATTTAAATAATCTATATTAAATATTCAACTAATTCTATAGATAATGTCTTCTCCACTTTCTGATTCCCCCAATCCTAAGGAACAACAAGTTTATCTATATATTGATGCTCCCAATCCATAGGAAAAACATGTATCTATATAATATGATGATACCAATCCTAAGAAATAACATATTGACAATGTCAAAACTATGGAAATGGTATAACATGAAAAACCTATGTATGAGAAAAAACATTAGGATCATATAATTAAATTCTTAATAAAAATATTAAGGGGATATACAAAGACATTAAATTAGAGGTTTTATGGAATGTACACGTCCATCCTTTCAACCCCAATAAGTCTATTTTCATTAGTTACATTGGGGTAACCACTCAAATTCATGTTCTGATTGTTTTAGATATGTGGAACAATGTTGTTCTGATGATAAAGGAATTTATTTGGGAATAGATTAGGGTAACATTGTGACTTTATCTATTTTACTTAAAAAAAATAATGAAATGTTTACTTACTCTTTTTTATCCCATATAGAGTGAATTTATACTAGATTACCATAGAATGAAATTTGTATTCATGTTAACTGGAAATCCCCAAAAATCCTTTCAAAAAATTATCATGAAACATCATCTTAGGGATGCTAACGAGAAAGTAACCCCACATCCACCACTATTATACGCTCACATGATAAACCAAGAAACATGGAGTGTATTAATGGCCATCATGATTAGGAATCATTTCAAGTACACTGTGATTAATAATAATTTAATTAGAAATATATGTGTTAATCACTTATATTAACAATTTTGAATTTATGAAACAACAATTGGGTGATAAAAATAAGTAGCATGTATCCAAAACAACGTACCCCTACCATAAAGCAAGGATAAGGATTTATTCACTTAAAAAATTTGTATATTTTAAATATATAGGAATAATTTTATGTGGCATGAAACAATAATATAATTATGTTATGTTTTTTCTATATATCTCAATGAATTAAAATTAAAATCAACATCCATAACATTTCATGTTCTGTAGAAGGAGGATCATGTAAATTATATAGAATACTATTAGATGAAAATGAACAAATAGTATGGGAATCATGTCTAATTATGAACTAAAAAAACCTTCTTTAAATTAGAATTACATACCATTGGATTATATGTTTCTTATATTTTTTATCTAGTTTAGATACAAGAATCTTCATCTGATATACTCGATGAAAAAATAAATTTTCGTGGACTTAAAGAGTTTAGAATAATATGTCTTTATCGAAGGCGTAAGTGTTAGAGTGTTTCCTTGAATATATTTTGAGAAAAGAAATTCATAATGGGATAAAGACAATAAAATGGATAAGATGCATGAATGAATAAATTTTTTTGAATAAAAACATAATTCATAGTATGATTTGTTAGATAATT
The DNA here is from genome assembly GCA_963277665.1 of Viscum album. Lineage (NCBI taxonomy): Eukaryota > Viridiplantae > Streptophyta > Magnoliopsida > Santalales > Viscaceae > Viscum > Viscum album. The sequence continues at coordinate 581,531,036 of OY728138.1, read as the reverse complement.
TCATGGGAATAAATCAAAGATAAAAAAACAATGCAAAAATAACTACTACATGAAGATCATGCCCCTCACCTTTGAAGCTAGTCATTCCCCTCAAATTTATTCCTTAATAGAGGTAATTGATTTTTTCAAAACCATTTATATGAAAAAGTAAATTGGGAATATGTTAATACCTTTTCTATACTAATATTATATATGGTGAAGTTGATTGTGATTTAAATCTATCATCACCCACCCATCACCTTTTTACAAGGCATACAATTCAAAATATACATATTGATATTATATATAACTAAAAACTTTAAAAAGGTCATATGATAGTAGGAATTCATGTATCTCATAAGCTGAGCATTGAGATTCTAGTTTCCTTTAATGATATGGATGTTAACACGGTCAAAATTGATGATGTAATTTTCATATAATGGTTGTTTGATCTTATAAAAACACATGTCGATAATAAGGTATTCCCTTTCCTATTTATTTTTTTATAAATAATATTTAACATCTAATGATAAAATTATCAAACTAAAGAATGTTATTACAAAAATAGAAATGGAAGAGGAAACAAATTGAGAAATCAAAAAATATTTAAAATATTGAGCAATTAATTGAAAATACCTTCATGGATTATTTTTACCCCATAGTTCAACTATGAAATTTACTAAAATTATAATTTCTTATACATATAATGTTTAAATATTATAATAATAACATCAATTATTTTGAAGAAAAAATGTTTAGAGAATAAATTATAGACTATCTTCTTCTTGATAATATAGATAGAATCCTTAAGCATGGATGATTGGGTGTCTTAGTTATAAATGTATGCATGAAGTGCATTTTCATAATTTATTAATCCAATAGCTAATATACTATTTTAATTTTTTTAAATACTATTATTTTTTCTTATGGTGTATATATCAGTACTATGTGAAGGGATAACCTTGTAAACTAAAATTTTGACTCATTATTCCTCACATCACTTCTATTGAAAAACATCAATAGAAGAAGATGAATATTTTAATGTAGTGGACCAATTTGCTACAATGTTTGAAAATAAACATATAAATTAAACACTCTTCTTAATACCCATGATAAATGGGTAAAAATCTACAATATAATCATATTTAGTATATTTTAATTTATTTCATTACTTGTTCCTTTTAGTTTTTTAGTGAGCATTTCTCACTCATTAAAATCAATTTGGATACTCCAAAGATTTTTTTTTGATTCAATGCCTGGATTACCAATAGATCAACCATATATGATGATGTTTTTCAATTTTTAAAAACTACATTAAAAATTTTATAAATAAACTCCAGGTTATACATTTTATATTGTGTTTTAATAAAAATTTTCTTATAATAGGGTATTGTTTAAATATCATCAAAATCATGGTATGAGGATGGTCCATAAGCACAAAAGACTATAAATTTCCATAATTGGATAATTATTAGGGTATATATAATAATATTTCACCATAAAAACATATATAAAAACAAATTACTTATTTTTTTCAATATTTTTGTATTGTTTGAAACAAACTAATGAAAAATATTTGGGTTATTACATTTTAAATTTTATGAATGATATCATATTACATCAATAAACTAGCATTTACAAATAGGTATTTATAGTGATAATTACAATTTTATTTAAAACATAAAGATATAATTTATTATTTATATTCTTCAAGTACTACTAGGATCATTGATAGTCCATATATTTAAAATAGTAAATAGATTTATTTAAAAAAGAGTGGGCATAATACTTGGTGTTAGAATGTTAGAATACATTATAGAAATGTGATTTATAGCTACTTATTTAGTTAAATTTCTCATCATATTATCTACTTATTTTTATTTAATTTTTATATAATTTTCAACCACAACTTATTTAATTAATTTTAATAGAGATCACGAATAACTGAATTTATCAAGATATGATTTTTCTCACAACATTTTTCTCTCTATGAAGAGCATAAATTTCGTAAAGAAAAATAAATTTTTGGAAAAGGCTTGAACAAGGATGAATATTTTATTTATATACTAATTATTGAGTAATTTTTCATATCATTATATTAACTAATTTTTTAGTTAATTCTCTTATAATTTTTATCAATTAATTAATTATTTATTTTTTATAGATATCATAAAGGGATGATTTAGAATTTATTTTTCTACAAGAATTTTGTGCATATAAATATTACAAATGGCCACCCATAATGAGTTCATGGTCCTTTTTGAAGGCTAAAATGGGATTGTAACTTTAAATAAAGACCATGAACTAGGTATTAAGTCTTTTCATTATATTTTTAGGTAAAAAATGATTTCTAAAAATTAAATTCTCAATTAAGGCATCAATAATAAGGATTCACTAAGGTACATGTTTTTTATTCTTCCCATAGACATGTTAGTTTTTTATTTGATTTGTTTGTATTCAATAGTGATGCAATGGATTATCCTTAAAATCCAAGTATATAATAATTTTTCAATGAAAAAATTTAAGAAAATTATCCATAAGTCATTTTTGATGTGTGGGAATCAACTGTACGTCAATCCCATACACAGTGTTCCAATTATTACTCTAAGTGTGTGTTTTCAGTTTAATTGTATAATTTTTATTCAAAACACAAATCATTCACTGAAAACCAAGAAAAAAACCTAGGATCATCATGCTAATTTTGGAAAAATAATCATAAGTTATTTTTTATGTGTAGAAACTAACCACACATCAGTCCGATACATGGTGTGCTTGTTATGATTGAAAGTGTGTGTTTTTATTTAATATCAATTTTTTAATTCAAAAAAATGTATCACACACTCAAAAGTGAGAAAAAACACTCATATTTTCTTTACACTTATGGAAATAATCTATAAATAATTTTCTATGTGTAATAATCATTTATATATCAATTCAACACATGATGTTCTCAATATTACTGAAAGTGTATGTTTTCAATTTAAACGTTAAATTTTAGTTTAAAATACACATCACTGACTGATAGCTAATAAAATTATAATGGATTGTCTAGATAATTTAGGATAATGATCTGTAATCCGTTTCTAAAATTTAAGAATTTCTCTCACCTCAATATGACACACAATGTGGATGATATGACTTAAAATGTGTGATTTTATTTAAAATAGATTTTTTAGTACAAAACACAATTCACATACTCAAAAAATAGAAAACACACTCTTATTAACTTTAAAATTTATAAAAATATCCATAATTCATTTTTAACTTATAGTAATTAGTTTCACAATAATTAAATAAATTTTATGCCTGATATGAATCAAAGTGTATGTTTTTAGTTTAAAATTAACATTTTTTAAACCACATGTCACTTATTGAAATACATGAAAACACACACATATTATCTTGGTAATTAAGAAAGATGATCTATAAGTCATTTTTCATGTATTTAAATTATCCACACATTAATTTAACTCACTGTGTGGCTAATATGACTAAAAGTACATTCTTTTATTTAAAATCAAATTTTTTTACAAAACAAATTCTTTGAATATTCAAAACTAATTAAAAACACACATATTGTCAATATAATTTAGTAAAATTATCCACAAGTCATTTTTTATGTGCATGAATCATCCACACATCAATCTTATATGTGGTGTTCCCATCATGACTCAAATCATTTTTTTAATATTAAAAGTAATATTTTAGATCAAAACACTCATCAATTTCTGAAAACTAAGAAAAAACACTCATATTGTCTTGATAATTTATGAAAACAGTCCATAGTTCATTTTTGACATATAGGAATTGGATTAAAATCAACTTAACATGTGGTGTGGCTAGTATGAATGGAAGTTCATGTTTTTATTTATAATTGACATTTTAGTACAAATCAATCTTCAAATACTAAAAAATTGAGAAAAACAAACCGCTATTATCTTAACACTTTAAAATAATGATCTATAAGACATTTTGGACATGAAAGAATTAGTAACACATCAATCCGAAAAAATGGTGTGGTCCATATGATACAAAGTGATTGTTTTGAGTTAAAAATTTACATTTATATTTAAAATATATATCACATATTAAAAAATAATAAAACATTCTTGGATTTAATTTATAATTTAGTAAAATAATAAAAAAATTATTTTTTTAGAATCAACCTCACATGAATCTAACACACTGTGTGCCTAATATGACTTAAAGTGCATGTTTTTTGTTTAAAAGGGATATTTTAGTACAAAACATACTTCACAATTTAAAAACTAAGAAAACATGATCATATTGTCTTGAATCTTTATAAAAATGATATATAATTAATTTTTGACTTATAATAATTAGGAATGAATCAATCCAACACACAGTGTTCCTGGTATGACTCAAAGTGCATGTTTTCAGTTTTAAAGTGACATTTTAGTTCAAAAGATGTTTCAATAACAGAGAATAATGAAAAAAGAACCCTGATTTTCTTAATAATTTATGAAAATGAACAATAAGTCATCTGTGACTTATAAGAATCATCATCATGCCAATCCATCACATAGTGTACACAACATGAGTTAAAATTTGAGTTTTTAGTTTAAAAGAAATATTTTAGTTCAAAACATGCATTATTGACTAAAAACCACGAAAACACACTCAAATTATCTTGATAGTTTTGGAAAAAGATTCACAAGTCATTTGTGACATATAAGAAAATGATACGTTTGAATCTTACACAATGTGTTCCTGATGTGAATCCATGCACACATTTTCCAATTAAAAGTAACATTTTAGTTTAAAACACACATCACTTAAAAAAACAGAGCAAACACATCAGTAATATATTTATAATTTAGGAAAATGATCCATAGTTATCTGTGATTTATATAATTTAGTCGCGCTTGAATATGACAAATGGTGATACTGATATGACTCAAAGTATGCATTTTTTGTTTAAAATTGATATTTTAGTTAAAATGTGTCACTCATTGAAAACTAAGTAAAAAAATTTTGATGGTCTTAAAAATATAGTAAAAAAATCCATAAGTAATTTATAATGTATAAGAATCAACCACACACCATTATTAAATATAATGTCACTGGTATGACTCAAAGTAGGTATTTTTAGTTAAAAAAGGAATTTTAGTTAAAAATTAATGTCACTTGCTGAAAACCAATACAAAAAACATATATTGTATTTATATTTTAGGAACATTATCCATAAATTATTTTTGTTGTGTAGTAATTTGATACATGTCAATCTGAAACATTGTGTGACGTGTACGACTCAAAGTTCATGTTTTTATTTAAAATTGAAATTTTAGTTCAAAACACACATCACATACTCAAAAATAATAAAATATTCTCATATTATCTAGATAATTTATTAAAATGATTCATAAATCATTTTTAATGTGTCATAATTAACCACACATTAATCTGACACACAATATGACTGGTACGATCTGAAGTGCATGTTTTCAATATAAAATTGGCATTTTTTTAATGCATTATATCATATTAATTATTAATATTTTACTTTATATTATTATTAATAGAAGTATTTTTTTATACACTTACAATATTTTGTTTAATATTGGGTGATTGTTTCAGCAACTGGTAGCATTATCTAGCTCTTTTAGAAGGAGGTCTCAAGACAATGAAAAAATATTTTTGAATTTATTGATGTTAATAATAAATTTTACATTCCAATGTAATTTTATGTACCAATTTAATTGTACATACCAATGTTTAAAATATTTTAAAGCATTTTATAGTTTTATTTTGTTGTATTTTGTTACAAATTTAATTGAAATTAAATTCCTCCAATTGTTACCATAGTGTGTTGTAAATTGCAGAAACATACTACTGCAAGTGAAAGTTTATCATCACTATTTCTAGAATTGATAAAAGAATATTTTATCATCATTAGAAATAGAATTTATAAAATCTCCATTCATTAGTGCTAAAAAAAATTAGTGATGGGACACCATTATCATCCCTATAAAATGCACTTATAAAGGGCCAGTTTTATTGGTGCTTTTTTTAGTACTCATGATTGTAGGATTTATCAGTTCTGATAAAATCCCTAATTGTTTAAAGGCACTTACAATATTAGTATTTTTCACTAATTAAGGACACTTCTAGAACTAATTAGTCATGTATCAGTAGTAGTGTCAGTGAGGTAGGGTAGTGTTGGGTACTCAGTTAATAGATACTCATTAACATCCAAAGTTCTATTTATGTGGAAATTTGGAGTACTCATTAATGATTTATGGAATATTTTTATTGTATATGTTTGGATAGTGTAACAGACTAGTGGAATCAATTTTAAAATGGTTAAGACAGACTATGTATAAAAATATTTAGATGATCAATCTAATTCTCAGATGTTAGTGGCAGAAAACCATAAGGAATCATTAAAAAATAATTCTCCTTCACATGAAATGTAATACACTTAGTATAAGATAATAATAAAAAAATCACCAATATTATTTAAAATTTAAATAATGACATACCAATGAATTAAATTTTTTGAAAACATTATACATGTAATAGTGGAAGATATCACTTTATGACAGAGAGAGAAATGTTTTACCCACACAATTTCATTGTTTAAGCCTTTCAATATTATTTTTTTTAACATATATTATTCATGGTTTCTCCCATTATGATGTAATTTTTTTTCATTAAATTTGGTTTGAAATCCAATAAAGTGATATAAGATCCAATGTTTATTGTGGTAGAATTAATTTACTTGAACATTAAAGGTGAAATATTATATTGAGAATTTTAACAGGAGTAATGACACAACCTGAACCACCAAGCCCCTATCTGAGCTGATATTAATTCAAGTTTCCTACTCTAAAATCACTTAAAATATACCAGGGGATAGAGAATTCCAATTATTAGACATATCATAAAATATTTCAAGTTATAGCCTATATCATCATGAAATAGAAACATATATCCATTTCATAGAACAACCAAAAACACCAAAAGTATATATATATATATATATATATATATATATATATAAATAAAAAATATGTAATTAATGCATGAGACATCACATGGTAAGTACATCGTCACATAATAAAATCACTATAGGAATTTTACATTTGAAAATGTCACTCAACTTGATAATCCTCGTGGCATGGGAATAACTTCCTTCTACTGAGAGGACTCCTGAATTGATCACTATATATATCAATCATCACCATCATCATGAAACGCAAAGCACCACCAAGAATTTCCATGTGTTATCAAGTTTTAACCCCAAACAGACTATACAAGCACCATGCCCATCAAGGCCACCTCCAACCTATGATTCTTTTTCATAGAAATAACATGTGTGGCCATGGATTTTTTAGGGGATAGTATAAACAAACTCAGTAGGATTCCCTGAAAATACAAAAGAAATAAAAATGTAAAAAATCAACTCAAACTCTGAAAAAAGATAAAAACTAAAAAGAAGGAAATAATTCAAGATATACTATATAGATATAAGTATCTAGGACATATGGGAGTCCTTTTCATCGAATCACATCTCCAAAAATATCATTTTTTCAGAAGAAACTCAGGATGGTCAAAATACTAAAAGGCTCACAAAGTGTAAATACAGTAGAACAACTATAAGTTGAGACTTTAAGGAAGCCAATGAGAGGCATCTTAAGACCTGAACCATCATATCTGTTCATCTTATCCATGATACCACCTAAAATAATAGTTTGGGAACCACTCCTCGCTGTATTTTGTGTGTCAGTCGAGGGATTACCACAGCCAATTATCCATAAAAACCTTGATGAAGGTTCCAAACACATTGAAAGAAATTATTAGGAATATACAACTCAAATTTTATCATGATTTATGAATGATCCAAGATTTACAAGATGAATAAAATCCTGATAAATAGAATTAAATATAAGTTTAATTTAATTTAAGAATGATAGAACCAAGAATGAATATAGATAGTTTTAAAATTGAATTATGTTGTAATTATTTTTTTTATTGATAAATTAGTATGTTATTTTCAACATTTAATCACAATATCCAAGGGTATAATCTCTTTAGTTGTGATCTACACATGCTCTAAAATCTTATATTTTCATCATAGAATCTCTGGGTTCTAGTGTAGTCAATTATGATCACTTGTGTTGTCTTTTATCATAATAAGAATCTCTTCATGAAAAAATATTATTTGTATTCTTTCAAAGGCTTGTGAGAAAGGTGTAGGATGAGTTCTCTAGTTCTTGAGAAAATTATTGAGAGGATTATCTTTATAGATTGAGATAATTATTTCAAGGTTTGTTGTGAACAAGAAGTGGCTAACCCAATATTGTGATATAATAAGATATTTATAAATACAGTATAGGGAAGATAATTATATGAGGGACCCTATAAAATCCATTATTCCCTATAAAACCATATGTAAAATAATATAATAATAATAATAATTGTTTTCTTGATATGCGCAACACGTGTGGATGAATAAATATCATTTTTTAAATAAATCAATTAATAAATTTTAGATAATATTTAATATGTCATTTCCAGAAAGACCATTAAACTCGGCCCACGACCCTCCTAAATATTTATCAAGACGTAAATAATGGATATCACTAGTGACATACCCAATGTATCCTACTTATCCATGAAAATGATTTATTATGGTTTTAATCAATTCATAAAATCATGTGACTAATGAAATACACTAATAATAATAATAAATTTCAAGGATCAATACACACATTTTTATAAAGGAATATAGAATGACACATATAAATGTGGATTTCATTCTAGAAGGTTGTGTTCTTTTAACCTCTTATGCAATAAATTACTAAGGGAATACACTATGAAAATGTGCCTTAATATACCATGTGTCTCTACCCCTAATATCTGATAACATTTTTATCTCTTCAAATGATATCATATGCATATAGAACATATATATAATAATATTGTTGTGGCACTTCTAGGTTTTCATCATAATGGGGAACTGTTATGACATTTCAATGCAACAGTTTCTCTTAGTACATTTTCACAAACAATGTCATGAAAAACCCTGATATGATAATAAGTTTATAAATAAAAAAATTGAATATAACAAATCAAAAAGTATATATAATTTGTTTCTTAGGAACTAATTCTAATAGAATACCACTTTCACTAGATCCATCTACTAATAACCTTCAGTCTGCTAACTCTCACATGATACTCATACTTCTACTAAGACAAGGCTTTTTTCAATGGGTCATCTGCATTTTATTTCATGGGAACTCAATATAAAATACTAATTTTTTTTTCTTTTAAGAGAATAATTTTTTATCTTTTATCCTTGGATTTTTTAGTGGATTTGTGCTTATGTAAAGGATTGTATCTTTTAAAAATATTTGGAGTGGCTTAAAGTGGTTTTGGGCATCTTACATTCCAAAAATAGATTGGGAAATGTCTTGGCTAAGCCATGGGAAAGCTATGGTACTCAGATAAAATGGATTGGTTTTTGGGGCCATTTTGTACCCAAATACATTTCAATTATGAGTTCAAGAACACCACAGCTTACACCATGTTGTGGTGCAAGTTGTTTTGGCATTAGGAATTTTGGGAAACAAACATTTTCATACTCTTACTTTATACATATGGGCCGTATCAAAGGATAAAAAAATGTCTTTAAATTTTACTTCATTAATGCGTTCATTAAATGATTCCAATGACTATTAATCAATTTCTCCCCCTTATCCTTGCATATTCCTTCAAACTAATGATTTTATAGATTCATGGAAGATCTATATACTAACTTTATGAAATATCCACCTGATCCATGATTTTTTCCTTTCATGGATCATTTTTTCAACCCTACAATCAAAATAAGGCCACAATTCATCTTTTTTAATTGGTATTTTCAGTTTTGGGCATTTTTTGTGATAATTTTGATGAGTTTCTCACTAGGATGAACTTATACTTTTCTTATTGATTCTATCAATAATTTTTTTGTTATGGATTATATAATGATTCTTTGTATCATATAGTAAGAAAATTCCAACATTGGTGTATCCAGAATGTTTATGAAATTGGTGGAATTATCTTGGTTCCTTCTCTAATTGTCACTATCCAAGAGTGATGATTTATTTATCGATCAATCAAACTAAAATTCTACCATTTTTGTGGTTGTATTTGGGAAAGGTTTATTTATACCATTGTCTTGGTGGGTGAGCTTATTCTAGTTGGTGTTTGAACATGGTTCAGGTGGTGAAACCCTTAATAAACCTTATTATTATAATTAAAAACGTTGAGGTAGGAAGTTACTTAACATGTAGAGGCCATGTATATGGTCATTAGCATGATATGAATTTTATTTGATGTGATTTAGACCATGTTGAGTTTGATCACATGTGTGTATGCTTTGACTTATGATATGATAAGTGCGACTTGATATGTCATGTCACATTTACTTATGATATTTTTTAATATTATTTATTATTGTTCTATTAATATTACCAAGGTGATTGGTGGGCCCATCATGGATCAGTAGTCCTAGAGGGGGAGCATGTTCAGATGAAACATGTGACATGATGGACATATTGAGATTGAAGACAGGGTATAATGGCCTTGTGTGGCTTGACCTAGGTGTATGATGGTCATATGTGATTTAACTAATGATATGATATTGGGTTATATTGGTTGGTGTGGTTTGACCCATGAGGAAATAGTGGGGTATGATAGTCTATGTGACATGATCTGAGAGATATAAATGGGGTATAATGACTTATTGTTTTCTAAACTAGTGGACTAGGGCCTGTATGGCTTTTGAGTAGCTTTGAGGATAGAGCCTCCATTATAATGTTACCACAACCACTTAGATATTTTTCTAGCATGGTACTGAAGAAAGTATAGTCGGGGTTCATGGAGGCTTGGTTAATGAACCAACACTTCGTATGTTTTTTTTTATTTTATTCACATTTATTTATTATCAATACTTAAACTCCTATGAATGTGAACTCATGTTAAGGACACATTGGTGGTGTCCTAAAGTAATTTATTACTCACACCACGCACTGGAATCTTGATGTATGTGTAGAATTAATTTTTAGGGATCTAGGAAAGGGATATAGTCCCATGGAAGATGGTTTGGTTGAGAAATAGAGAGATGGAAGCGGTATAGAGATGTATTCTGGAGGTTTATTTAGTTTTATTTATTTTTTTCACTTTCATAATTATACTCTAGTTTGGATTCCCTCATAAGGAGCCTGTGTACTCTATTTTATGACTTGTATTCAATCTGATATTCCATTCTTCCACATTGTTTACTCTGAATTGTAATATTTTATTTATATTATTAGTGTGAGGATATGATAGTGAGGGTATAGTCTCCCCACCAATGGATTTTTTACCCTCACTTCTATTTGGTAGACACTTACGTATGGGGATCTGTGCATGATTTCATGTGGATCCTTAGTTCAAACCCAATGGTTTGTCTTGGGGAACTACAAAATGGTATGAACGAAAAATATTATTATTTTCCTTTTAACTAGCATGGGAAATGTCATAAAGGAAATAGGTTGTTTAGGACTTGGGTAGTGGAGTTTCCATGTGTCTTGCTATCTCATGTGTAACAGACCTATGAATTACAATTGAAATGATTTTTGTTACTATTTATGGGGTTTTCTGGTGTTTTGATGCATCACAAATTGAAACATAGGACCACATTCCATATATAAACCTTTTGTTTTGCAGCAAAGTAGTTATTTAATTTAATGCCTTGAGTTTTTCTATATTTTCAAGATAGACCTGTATTCTTTGATTATGTGATATATCTATTCTCCATGTTATTGGGATATATCTATATTGTAATTAATTATTTTTACATGAGTATACTATTATGTTAAATAAGTATATATATATATATATATATATATGACAATTACTGATATGTAGGGATGGGGACCTTGGTTAGTTCCTAGATATACATAACTTGGGTTATGGGTAGCCTCATCGGAGAACATTTTATGATTCTATAGATTATATAGGATCCCTATGTAATGTTCTACGTGTTTCCTTCACATTTCAAAAATTTCACTTTGAAGATGACTGACTGGAATACCTAGTGGACCATAAAATAATGCTACAATGAGAGAGGAAAGTCTTCATGTACCACTAGACATGTATGAGAATGATCCCACACACATCCCAACAGTTTAGGTATAAGGAACACTTTAGCCAAGATTCTTCCACATAGTGTATATCCATGGTGGGGGAGGTACCAAGGCTATGGTTGGCTAGGATCAATTCTTCCATCTCCCACATCATTTATCTTTATAAGATACTATAGGCCCTATGATACAGAGGATTAGATACAGATGATAGAGAGGATATTTGACTTGGTGGACCCTCAATATGATCATAAGGTTAATCTTTTAAGATTTATGCTTTAGTGTCGATGGATGATAGTGGAGAATTATGATTCAGGAATGAAGACATTGGGGTATCATGCGGGTGACATTCAAAGAACTCTTCTTTGAGGATTTATTTTCATGTATGATGAAGATGGATAGAGCACATGAGTTCATAGAGCTTCATCAGGGGATGATGGTGGAGTCTGCTTACTCAATATGTTTCTCATAGTTTCTATACATTATTATACCCTTTATTGGGGATAAATCATAGAAATATGGGAAGTTTGAGACTGGTATTTAATCAATTTTGTGATTTCATGTCAAGAACTTTAACCTTAAAACATATACCCAGGTGCTTCACAAATCTCTAATGGCTGAGAAAGTTTTGGAGGAGGATAGAGTGGCAGATCTTCTTTCAGCCTCTGTTGGACTTCCTAGTGATACTTACATTGCTAGGAATAGGAAGGTAAAAGACTCGCATCAGAGCAGCAGAAGAAAACTAGACCCGATCATAGGTTGATCACTGACTTATGTGGGGGAAGAATGTGCTCAGTGTTACAACTATGTATAGTTTGATAATTATCATACTTGATGACTTAAACATGATATTATGTGTCATTGGTGATATAATATGGGGTATCTACATAGTTTCTGCTCAAAGACTTCATGAACAAGGCCTCATGTTGTGTTTGAGTGAGATGCAGGTATTGATCCATGGGAAAGTCTGGGGTCATAAATAGTAGACTCAGAAGATGATGAATCAGGGAAGTCATGCTTATCAGGGTCAGGTTCGGGGTCATGAAGGTGAGACATACTGAGTTTATGCAGTGGATCAGACTCTAATAGATGGTTGTGAGGGACCATATAATGTATGATGTACAATATTTATAACCTCTAATTTATCTACATCATTTTTTGATACCAGTGTTTCCTATCCTTTCTTATCTACACAAATTGATGCTGGACTTGACTCACCGGTCAAGGTTTCTTTTAAATTACATTCCATCGATACTCTATTAAGCATGAAATTGGACTATCTTCAGTGATTCCTATAGTTCCCTATATTCAATGATAGTTATTTACATATTTTGGAATTTATGATCCTAGATATGAAGAGATTTAATTTTATTCTCCAGATGGACTAGCTGAATAGATTTCAATCCCACATCGAGTTCCATTGGATATGGGTATTGTTTACATCACCCACATGAGAGAAGTTCTGGATAGCCAAAAAAATGGGAGTTGTGAGTAGGTAGAGTTGGTGTATACTCGATCCATCTTGGGATGATCATGGTGAAGATAGTGGGATTGGATTTTTTAGTAGGATTAGGTCACTCCCCTTGGCTTTTCCTCTAGTTATAGATATCTATCAAGATGTATTTCTAGATAACTTCACAAAACCACCCCTTGATAAAGGAGTTAACTTTGAGATGGAGCTCAAATCGAGAGTAAAACCCATTTTGATATGCCCCATATCATATGGAATTGGCCGAGTTTAAGGATCTAAAGTTACATATCAAGGAATTTGAGCTGAAAAGCTTTACCAATGCAAGTAATTCACCTTGGGGTGTGCCAATCTTGTTCACAAATAAGGCAGATGGAAGTTTTTGAAGCTATGTATATTATAAGAAGCTGAACCAGGTGGTAGTAAAGAATATGTATCCTCTATGTAGGATGAATACTTGTTTTGATCTGTTTTGGATATATCGATGGTTCCTTAATATCATTATTTGATCAGGATATCAATAGCTATGGGTTATAAAGGAGTACATCCTTAAGATGGATTTTTGGAGTATGAATGGTCTAATCAAGTACTTGATTATACTATTTAGACTAACGAATGCACTAGTAGTGTTCATAGATCTCATAAACAAGATCTTCCACCCATAACTTGACTCATTCATCATGGTATTCATTGAAGACACCCTCATATACTCACTGACCCTGGAAAAAAATTATAGACATCTTATTATAGTCTCAAGTACGCTTCAAGAATATTCGGATTATGACAATCTGTTTAAGTGTAACTTTTTGGATTCAAAAGATGGAATTCCTAGGGCATGTCATTTTTTAGACTTGTATATCTATAGACCCCAAGGAAGTGGATCCATTAATGTATTGAAAACATCTTCAAAACATGTTTTGATTAGGATATTTATAGGTTTATATGGATACTAACATAGTTTTATATAAGAATTATCTTCTTTATCATCACCTGTGACTTGGATGAAAAAGAAGTGAGTGGTGTTCTAGTGGCTAGATTAGTGTGAAGAGGCATTTCTTGTGCTTAATATGAGGTTAAATTCATCTCTAGTATTGATTCACCCAGACAATAACATTGGATATGTTGTTTACTTTGATTCATTAAGAGTTGTATTGGGAGAAGTGTTGATGTAGAGGGAGTGGGTAGTTTCTTATGGGTCATATCAGCGATGACCCCATGAGTGGAAGTATCATACGTGTGACTTGGATCTGGTAGTTGAGGTCTATGATTTTAGGTGTTGGAATCACTATCACTTAGGGGAGAGGTTTATTTCCTACAAGCACCACAAGAGACTCCACTATATCTTCACACAACGAGACCTAAATCTATAGAATAGGAGCTTGATAGATTACTTGTATATGTTCAACAATGAGATGATCTATACACCAGTGAAAAGTAACAACATTGTAAAAGTTATTAGAAATAAGATATAGGTAGGGAATGATCATGGTGAACAACCTTTGAAGGAGTAGTGGGGCCTAATGATCTTTTTTTCAATTGGAGGATCAATGCTTTATAGGACTAGGGACTGAGGAAATGTTACCCTTTAGGTATCACAACTTGTCCTATAGACTTGGTAAAGGTGGGTCATGAATCTTAATTTGAGTACATTGTGATGTGGGAACAATATATAGGATTTTATCTGATACCCAGGTGGTCACAAGAAGATGATGACAATGTAATCTTTTTACATATGATAGTTTAAGTCCTTACTTCCATCAAGGAATAATTTATGGTAGATTTTCATGCCTCTAGGTGGGAAGTTAATTCTGGTTCAACAAATATGTAATAAGACTTTAGGTGATAGTTCTCATGGATAGGGATGAATAGGGACATTACTGGTTTCATATCTCGATGCCTCACTAATCAGAGGATTAAGCCAAGCACCAACATCTTGGTGGGTAGCTCATTCCAATTCATGTTTCTTTATAAACATGGGATGAAATCATGATATAATTTTTTATCGGGTTTCCTAGGACCCCAAGGATTTGTGACACTTTCTAGGTGAGTGTTGACTAGATAACCCAAGTTGTTCAATTTTTATGGACCTATGAGACTCAATTTGTATATTATATGAGAAAGATGTATGTATGTGAGATTTTATTCTTACTTAGAAACCCCTTAAGAATTGTTCTTGGATAAAGAAACATGTATTACATTGTGATTTTTATAATCATTTTCGAAGGAACTACAGACTCAACTAGGATTGAGCATAGTGTACTATCCTTATACAGATGGGAAGCTAGAGTGGATGATCTGTATACTAGAGGATATTCTCCAAGGCTATTTCTTGGACTTATGTGGAGCATGTGGTGATCATCTATAATTGGTTGAGTTTTTTTCACAATAATAATTATTAGGATTTGATTCAGATAGAATGTATCAACCCAAAATTTTATCAATCTAATTTCATTTCCTATAATTATGTTATAAAACACATATATCACATAGATACCCTAATAGAAACATTATTTTTATAAATTAATAATTGACTGAAAATTACTTTTTTTTATTATAAACAACACTTTTAAGGGAAAAGTGAGAAACCAATAAGTCCAGAATGCATGAAACAGAACAACTCACACAGAAAAAACTACAGGATCTGCCCCTCCTAGCTGATGCTCCACAACAAAAGACTTCACCAAGAAGGACCCTTTAGCGAGCATTCCCATGCAGTAATGCACATGCACATAACCGATGACGAAGCCATACCCTCTCAAGCATCCAAGTCTAAAATTCCAGCATCGGTGAATAATTCATGCTCTAGTCCTCTTATAAAGCAGAACCAAGTAATTTTCTAGAAAAATAACACACAAAGCAACAACACCAAATGAAAAGGAGAACCAGAAGCAGATGAATTTCCCTCATCCAAACCAACCAAAAAAACTAAATTAACCAAGGTTGTTAAAAATTAACTTGATATTACCAGAGTTTGGTTCCCTAAAAAGTTTCCAGGAAAAGATGTGACCTGAGTGGTAGGTGCATCTGTAAGAAGGTCCTCTAATCGCATGGTCAGCTTGTCCCATGTCTGAATATACTCCTCGAGATTGATCTTCCCATTGTTGAAAGCTCCAACTAATATCGATTCTTGCCTATCAATCCAAGCATATTGATCCTAATTAAGAGTCAACCTTATTGGTCTCCCCATCATTTTAGCAGCTTCTTATTCAGTTGCATTAAGATACAAAACTTGCTCCACCGTTTCTTCTTCCGAACTCATGATCAAATCCAGGTGCTATTCAGCCACAACACCTTCCTTTTCGTGATTATCCAACTGTTTTCCTTTAAATTTCTTTTCTGACCATGTCTCCATAGAAATGGGTAAGAAAGAGTAATCTTTACTCCCCTTATGACTGCCCTTCCGCCCTTCTGCCCTTCCAAGGAGGGCTTGATCGAGGAGCCTTCCAGTTCCTAGCCCGTTTCGCTAGCCCTATTAAACCCATTGAACGGTTGAGTATCTGCATTGGAGCCTGCATCCAGAGGTTCAGGGTGAGGCCCCTTGTGAACCTCCTTCAAAGCCACACCCTAAAAAAGGGAGTTGGGGACCTCTCTAACAGCACACTCCTAAGACCTTCCCTCCTCCAAAACCATTCCCGAGTCATCCACTTCAAGACACTAAAAACTATTGCACACCTGGACATTAGAAAAGGGTTTTTACAAACGCACTCCCACTCTTCTTTAGGCCTTAGCACAGTCCAGATTACCTTCATCAATGGAAGCTCCATTTTTGTTTTTGGCCTCTGCAACCTGGTGTAACTCCCCATCTCCTTCTGTATTGGCCGCTTCCACTACCACCTTGATCTGAGCTGTAAAACCACTGCTTGTGCTTGCGAGTGAAGAAGAAGGCCACCCTACCCTTGAATTAGTGTTCATCTTAGTGTTTTCCAAACCCCTTCTCTCATGCGGACCCACAGAAGAGGCCCCCAGCTGCTTACCATGATTGTAGGTATCAACTCTCTGTTTTGGATCCTTCTGCTGCGCGTCTAAACCGTGTAGTGGTCCTCTGTCCATACCTTCACCATTTCCAACTACAGCTATCGCAATAGTCCGCGCACCCCTTTTTCCCTGAAACAAGTACCCATTACTCTTAAAAACCTCTTACCCACGTTATTGTCTTTCTGGTCTCACCAAATGACCATTTCCAATTGCCTTAAAGAGGTTCTCAAGGAGATTACACTCAAGAGGTAAAACCCTCCCTCATTCTCTTTTAATTTATCTTATTTTCCTATAATTTCCTCATATACTCTATCTAAAGTGATATAATAATTCCATTACCTAATATATACTGTAATTTTATTATATTAATTTAATATCCATCATCAAATCTTTTCTACACTCTATTTTGTTCTAAAAATGAAAACATCGGCTTTGAGGTGTCGATTAACTGCCTTCATGGATGACGAGTTTTCATTTTTCATTACCAAATTCAAGGATGGTTATAAAAAATATTATGGTTAAAAAATATATAATATTTTTATTACAATTTATTAATTTTCAATAACTGGTATATAAATATATTTTTAGATAAAACTATACTAATTTGTGGTGGTTGTAAAAACTACTATAATAAACTAATCATTTTTTCATCAATGTTTTATCTAATGAATCATCCTCATGTTAAAAAATAAAATGATATATATGACCATTTAAACATATATAAATAAATTAATACCATTTCATGACAATTCTAGAGTTTTTATTTCATTTTACAAGAACTTTTATAATTTTACACAAGCTAACAGACCATGAAACCATGAAACGAACACTTACAAAAAGGTGAAATTAAACACTATAAGTCAATGAAATAGAAATAAATAAACCTAATAAAATTATACTAAATTAAATAAATTTATAATGGGTTATTAATTAATTAATTAATGGTTTTAATTTGATTATCATGGACATTAACTACATGTGAAAAACACTTTCGGACATTAGGAATGAGATTCCCTCTGAACCCACATTTTTTATTCGGGGTACGCTTTCTTTCTATTTACCCAAATTTAATTCTTAATTATTATTATTTACTCATCTTAAATTATATTTTTATGCACAAAACATAAGTACCTATCTCAATTATTCTTTCTTTTTTGGTGAAATACATGTCTTATAAGGTTCCTTTTTCAATTCCTCATGATAAGAAAGCACGATTAAATGAACTTCCCAATTTCTTACCCATTTTCAACTAAAATCCATAATATATTTTAATAAACCAATATTTTTATAAAATAAATTCTTTAATCATGAAAAACTATCTTAGTTCATTTCTATTTTTATGAAAACAATTAATCATTTGTCTGCTTTAAAGACTCGTGTAAATTTTCCCTTTAACCGTACTAAAGTGAATCATTTATAAAAGTTTCATAAACACTATTTTTACTTGATTTAAATTAATTTGGAAATAATTAATCATTATATATGCCTAATTTTTCTTTATTAATGTCCATATTTGATTTAAATTCATTCTTTAATGGACACCTTTATGATACGTCCATTAGTTATACCTTATGACATTATTATGATACCCATTTCCTTCCATGGGTAACCCTTATGTTTATTACTTATTGTTGATTATTCATGTGGAAAAAATATGAATGAACATGTTATTATGGGTGTTCTTAGATAGCACTCCAATTCATTGGTTAATGCTTAGTCTCATGATACATCATTTTGGGTTAAGGAGTAAACCTGATTCCTTTATTGGACTTTGTCAACAATGTGATAGAGTCTTGAAAGTTATCCTTGACTTATATTTATGTCATATTATATATTTATTCCACATTCCAATGTTTCCATGATTACATTATCTCATGTTCTATGTCTTATGCTTCCATATTTTTATTCATGTTCCATGAATTTTTTATCATCACGTTATTCCTTATAACCCATGTGATATGATTTATTTCTAGGTTTATTTCCTTATTGGGATTTTTAGAACATCCCTTTTTTCTATGTATTCCTGACATTATCCTATGAATATGTAATAGATCAAATGAAGTTAGAATCTCATTATAAATTATTTATACAATGATATTTTGTTATATTTATATGTTTTCAATTTTATGTACCCAATCTTCCAAAGACACTAGACTTTATGATCCTTGGTTTGTATTTGATAGTTAATTATTGTTAAAATAATTTAATAATATGTTTAAAAGGATAGGGATTTTGTTGTTGGTATCATAGGATGGTCTAGTTTTTTTAGAAATTATGACTAGAAAACTTTAGTAAGAACCTGAGAGATAATTATATCACCATATATAAATTAGATTTAAACTTAGGGAATCACAAGATATGATATAATTTCCATTTACAATTTTATCATTATATATTCAATGTTTCTTTTTTATATGATTCTTAGGTAAGTATTAAATCCAAACTTAATTCTACTTTTCTAGTTAATGGATGGAAATATGAGAACCTGTGCCAAAAGTCAATGTGATAGGCAATGAGACCTTTTTGCCTAATGAAATGCCAATATGATGTGGAAAGGAGCTCAAAACTCCATTAAAGTACTTGATAAATTGGATCAATTTATGAATAATAACTTGAATCATGTGAAGCACCCTCCTTCTATTAATAAATATTAATTTGTGGTTGAATAATTTATGTGACAAAGGCCCCCCATCTTTTGTGGATCTTATGATCCTATTATTGTGGACAATAGATTAACTCTATTGAAGATATATTATTTGTCTTTAAACACTAAAAATAAGATAAATTTGTATTGTAGTTCTATAATTTTATTTGGTTAGCTGATCAGTGGTGGGAGCTAATCAAAAACAAAAATTATAAGGTGTCAATTGATTCCATAGAATGGGAAGATTTAAACAAAATATTTTTCAATAAATATTTTACCCAAACTCCCTGCCTTAATATGAAAAGAGATTTCCTTGGAATAAAGAAACATAATGATGAATCTATTGGGGAATACAAGGAAAACATTACAAGGCTTGCATGATACACCTCTATATTTTTTATAAACACTAAAGGTAAGGTGGATCTCTTCTCTATAGGACTAAAATCGACTCTACATAAAGTGTTGGCAATTCGAGACTTTGATTGCTATGAAGAGATTTCTTGTTGTGACCTTAAGTTTGAAATGGAGATTAGAGACTCTCATTGGTCTCATAGAACCAAAGAAAGAAAAGGAAAAAAGGAGTTTAACATGGGAGTAATAATAGATAAATCCCATGATGGAAAGAAAACCCAATGTCCCACATATCCAAAATGTGGGAAGAAGCATCCCATGAAATGCCTAAGGGGAACCGTAATATTATTCAAATGTGGAAAAGAGTGGTATCTTACTAATTGATACTAAAGTTATATGAAGAATCCCACTAATATGGAATAAAAAAATGAAGTTTTAGATAAATACTTAGCCAATAATATAGTGTTTTATCTTTAAAGAAAATGGGAATTATGATACCCAATTACCTAAGCCAAGGGTTGTGGGAGGAAATAAATAATAACCTCCAAGGAAAGAAGGAAAGGAATATGTTGTCACTACTATTAAGGTGGATCCTGAAAATAATGTGGTGATAGGTACGCTGGTTATTCACTCAAGAATCACAAATGTACTATTTGATTCTAGTTCTACGCATTCTTTAATATCTTGAAAGTTTAGTAGAACTATTCAAATACTACCTCAAAATATGGAGGTTGAGTTATCTGTATAAACATAAAATGTGGAAATTATTGAATATAAAGTATATAACTCCTCTATAGTTAATTTTTGGGATTGAAACTCCTAGAAGATATTTTCATACTTCATTTGGTAGATTTTTATGCTATATTAGGCATGGATTGGCTATCTTTATATAAATCCAACATCAATTGTCAAGAAATGTATATCACTATTAACATTATGAGGCACCATCCAATTTAGTACATGTATAAGAGGAGGTTGAATCTCCTTTAGAATCATCATATCATTTGTGGATACATTTTCCTTATGATAAAGCGTATCTACCACAAATTATTGATACAAAAGAGAGAATATTGCTCAAAGACATGTCCATTTAGAGGGTCTATAATAATGTGTTACCCAAAGGATTTTCTAGTCTTCCTCATGACCAAGAGGTAGAGTTCTTAGTTGAACTTTATTTATGGATATATGACTATATCAAATACACTTTAAAAAATGTTCACTATTAAGTTGGAAGAACTAGAGAATAAATTATAAGATAATCCAAACAAGGTTTTTATATGCCTGAGTGCTTAACTATGGGGTGGTCTAGTATTATTTGTCAAGAATAAGGATGGATCGATGTTCCATTTCCTTGATTATCATGAGATCAAAAAATTACGATAAAGAAAAATAATCCCCTTTTGTAAATAGATGAATTGTTTAATCTACTTTGTGGGGCCATGTATTCTTCTAAGGCAGACCTACTATGGGGATATCTCCAATTAATGGTGAAGAAGGAATATATTACCAATAATTCCTTTCAATCAAGGTATGAACACTATGAGATGATATTGATGCCCTTTGGAATCACAATGCTCCATAAATTTTCATTGACCTAATGAATAGTATTTAAATATTACCTAGTCAAATTTGTGGTAGTCATTATTGATGATGTTCTAATATACTCTAAGAGAAAGGAGGAACATGAGGATCATTTGATTAGTATTCTAAATACTTTAAGAAATGATAAACTATGTGAAAATTACATTAAATATGAGTTTTGGATGGATGAAGTATCATTCTTGGGGTATGTTATCACCAAAAAAAGGAATGTATTTGGACCCTTCCAAGATAAAGGCAATCGAACAATGGCCAAGGACAACATCTGAAATAGAGATCCATAGTTTAATTGGTCTATCTAGGTATTATAGAAATTTTTTAAAGAACTCATCATGATTTAAAAAACCATAAACCATGATGAATCAAAAGGGAGTAAAGTTTATCTAGACCAGTGAATGTGTAGACTTCTTTAAAGAGTTGGAAAAGAGTCTTATCACTACATCAGTACTCACTATACCGACAATTGGAGAAATTTTTATGGTATAAAGTGATTCTTACATAAGGTATCAAGATTTTTAATGATGAAAAAAAATAAAGTGATAGCCTAAACCTCAAGGAAGTTGAAAATTAATGAGAAAAACTATCCCATGAATGATCTGGAGTTTATGGTTGTGATCTTCACATTGAAAATCTAGTGACATTATCTCTATGAGGAGAATAGTGAGATACATACTGATCATAAGTGCCTAAAAATATATTTTCACATATAAGCAGCTTAATATAAACCATTTAATATAGTCAAATATCATGAAGGGTTACGACTACTCAATACACTACCATCCTAGTAAAACAAATAATGCGGTGGATGCTATAAGTAGAAAGGATATTGCAACTTTATCAATGATGAGAATTGAGAAGGATCCAATCTTATTAAAACAAGAATGGATGGACATGGGAATCAATATGGTAGTAACATCATCCATACTTTCTCAAATTATTCATTAACCATACCTTATGAAGAAAATAAATGATGCTCAAAGAAATGATAAGGAAATTCAGAAAAAGGTGGAAGCTATCAGCAATGGGAAATCCTTAGAATTAAAAATTAACGAGAAAGGACTCGTAAGATTTGGGTCATGATTATGTGTACTATCCAATCCAAATATAAAGAAATATCTACTAAATGACACACATAGATCAACTTTATCAATTCACCTAGGAAGCACAAAGATGTATCAAGATCTCTGAGAGCACTATTGGTGACACAATATAAAGAAGGAGATCACTAAATATACATAAAAATTCATGGTATGTCAGAAATTTAAGGTTGAGAGGAAAAAATTATAAGGGAATGATGAAACCATTACCTATACCAACATAGAAATGGGAAAATATCACCATGGAATTTTTCACTGGACTTCCAATGACATCTAAAGAAAATAATACTATATGGATCATTTCATATCATCTTACAAAGACAACTCATTTTAGAACAATTCATAATTCTCACTCAATCAACTTTCACAGATATACATCAGAGAAGTGGTGAGGCCACATGGAGTACCACTATCAATTGTTTCTGATTTAGATCCAAGATATATCTCCAGGTTTTGGAAATGTCTTCAACATTATCTGAAAACTTATTTGAACTTTAATATGGATTATCATCCCAAAACTGATGGTCAATATGATTGGACTTTCCATACACTAGAAGAAATTTTGAGAGCATGTTCTATGGACTTCAAGAAAGGATGGGACTAAAATTTACTTGTGGTCAAGTTATCTTACAACAATAGTTTCCAATCAAGCACCCAAATGGATCCATATAAATCCCATTATGGTAAAATTTATAGAACACCAGAATTATTTGATAAAGTTGGTGAACAGAAGCTGTCGGGACATGAAATGGATGAATAAATGGTAGAAAATTTGAAAACTATTTAGAAGCATATTTGGGCTGCCCAAAGTGGATAGAAGAGCTATGCAAAAAATCATTGATGGGACCTGAAGTTTAAGGTTAGAGACATGGTGTTCCTCTATATATCTCCATGGAATAGGATCAAGAGATTTGGGAAGAAAGGAAAGCTGAGTCACAAGTTCATCATCCCCTTCAAGATTCTTTATTATATAAAAGTTATAACCTAACAAATAGAACTTCCACCTACCATGTCTCAAGTATATTATTTATTCCACACATCCCTATTATAGAAGAAAATATCTAATCCCTCACTTGTAATAAATCTGTAGGTGCGACAACTGGAGAAAGACCTCTTATATGAAGAGCATCTAATTAATGTTTTGGTCTATAGAGATAGAGTTCCACATAATAAGAATACTCACTTGGTGAAAGTACTATGGCAGCACCATATGTATGAAGAGATGACATGGGAACCAGAGGAAGAAATGAAGGATAATTACCCCCACCTGTTTTCAACATAGAGTGTAAAATGAAATTTTGAGGGTGAAATTTCATAAGCGGGGAAGAATGTAAGGACCCATAATTTTATCAATCAAATTTTTATTCTTTTAATTATGTTATAAAACACATAAATCACATAGATAACCTAATAAAAACACTGCTTTCATAAATTAAGAATGAACTAAGTGGTATTTATAGAAATTAAGGAACCTATACCAATGGAATATTAACTTTATTTTTGGAATAGTAATGTGACAATTTGGAATAGAAAATCCGCCAATAGAATAGTAACCTATCCTATGAAAGTATAAATAAAATTTAGGTAACTTATGAATGAAAATATAATATATTTATATCATGGAATAGGTAAATAAATTCTTTAAATATGATAAGTTAAGTATTGGTATTTTTGTGAATTATAAATGTTTATTTACAATTATATAATCAATATAATGATTTAAAAGAAAATTTATGTTTATAAAATATATTTATAAATTAATATATATTTATCTTATGATTATAAGAAAATTTTATGATAAATTAATTAATTTTTCAATGTGTAAGAAAATCAGTTATAATTTTAAAATAGATGATATTCAAATAAATGATGATTTTAATTAAAAATTAAATTTTTCAAATTGAGAAAATTATTTTCATAAAATGGAGTCCATTTTTTGAAATCTATACATCAAAAAATAGTTAGTGTGAATTTTTGATATTTTTCTAAAATGGTTGAATTTTTAGTGAATAATGAAATACAACAATATTGATATTCTTGATCCAAAATAATAAACAAATGCATAAAATAATCAAAACACCCCTCTCCTCCCACTATAAATACCACCCTCACCACATATTCTTCTCACACATTCTAATACTTTGATCTTGATTATATACTACCCAATTACTCTCCAAAACCACTTCCCTACAATTTTGTCTTCCTAGTATCACCAAAAGACCATTTACAAGTTCCTTAACGAGGTTCTCAAGGATACGACACACAAGATATAAAACCCTACCTCTTTCTCTTTTAATTTTTTTTATTTTATTACCCTTCCCTATACTCCCCTATATAAAGTAATATGATAACTCTAGTATCATATATATACTATGATTTTATTTGGTTAATGGAATATCAATCATCAAATCTCTTCTCCTCTTCTTTTTGTTCTAAAAATGAAAACATCATCTGTGAGGTGTTGATTCACCGCTTTCAGGGATAACGAGATTACATTTTTCATTACCTCTTTCAAGGGTAGTCATAAAATGTTTTTAATGGTTAAAAAATATTATAATATTTTTATTAGAATTTATTTAATGCTATATAACTAGTATATAAAAATATTATTAAATAAAACTATACTAATTTGTGATGGTCTTAAAAATCAAAAAAATAAACTAATCATTTTTTCAACAACGTTTTATCTAATGAATAATAATAACATTGAAAAAGAAAATGATATATGGGACCATTTAAATTTCTAGAAATAGATTAATACCATCTCATTCTAGTTATAGTGTTGTTCTTCTATTTTACAAGAACTTTCATAATTATACACAACCGAACTGGCCATGAAACCATGAAATGAATGCTTCCCAAATGATGAAATTAAACATTATCAGTCAATGAAATGGACTTAAATAAACCTAATAAAATTATAATAAATTAAATATATGTATAATATGTTCTTAATTAATTAATTAATGGATTTAATCTTATTATACAAGACATTAAGTACAATTTCATAACACATTGGGATATAAGGTAAGGGATTCTCTATGAATCCCCATTTTTCCTTTAGGATACGCTTTCTCTCTATTTAACCCAATGTAATTATTAATTATTATTATGTAATCCTCTTACATTATATGTGTCTACTAAAAAAATATGTAAATAGATCAGTATTCTTTCATTGATGGTTAAATACATGTTTTATAAGGTTCCCTTTTTCAATTCCACCTAATAAGTAAGCCTGATTAAAGGGAACTTCCCCATTTCCCACCAATTTTCAGGTACACTCCCTAATATTTTTAAGCCACCGATATTTTTTTAAAATAAATATTTTTATCATGAAAAAATATCTTAGTTTATTTATATTTTTGTGCATAAAATTATTCATTTTATTGCTTTAACGACTCTTATAAAATTTCCATCAAACCATGCTAAAGTACCTTGTTTCTAAAAGTTTCTTTGTTGGAACCTCCTTATGAGGAGAGTGTTTAGAACCTCTTTATTTTAATGTTAAAAACTATGATTCTTTTTGTATTATTGATTTACATGTTGTATGATAGTATTTTATATGGTAAGACCATTTTTAGGATAATTCAGCTAAGGATTGAGGTGAGTCACTGCCAACCAGATGCTATTGCTAAAGCGAGTTAACTTCAGGCAGGAGTCACCGCTAAGGATGAGATATGACTTGTAGAGTCACCACCAGAGTTTTTACCACCAACAAAATCACCACCAGGCTTTTTAATGAAAGTGGATCTATATTCAAGGAGCTATTGTTAGGACCTCTCACCATTATACTCTGAATCATCATTAGACTCTAAGATACTTCTAGCCTTAGGTACCTCCAGTCTGAGATACTGTCAGATGTTGAGTCACTGCCAACTTCATGTTACCATATCTATCTGAGGAATTTTATGTGAATGACTCAATATCCATTTATATTCATGTATAAATTGACCAAGTCTTAAATTACATAGTCAAATCTAATCTGATAATTGTGGATATCCTTCAACCGTTACTATTATATGTATGGGAAGAACCATTTATACATATCTATCTCTGTATGATGATTATTGACTAAAAAGTCTATGAGAAAATTATGCAATTGAATCTATGAATATGTACAAGCTCACTGATTCATCTTTTATGAAGATAAATGAAACATATTAAAAATATCCTTTATATGGATGGATTTAGATATTGACAGAGATCAATAAGAACAACTGAAAATTCCTATGATCCTCTATTTTGTTGAAAATTTGAAGAAAAAAGCTCAAAATCCTCACCTAAGATGGTATGAGGACTTAAAAAATTCTGAGAATACCTAAGCATCACTATTCTCTTCATATTCATTTGATTACTCTCTCTACTTTTTTTTCGAGAAGTGTGTGGTTACTTTGTTTTCAAAAAAAATTATTGTATCCTATACCTAATCTAGAGAATACTTATTATTCTCTCCTTTACTTCACATATGTTTTCCAATTGTGTTTGTGGAAGAGTTCCTTTTGTGGAATGTACTACTTTACTTCCCATGTATAACTATAAAAGAGTCTCTTTATCCGAGATATCATGTGATGTTATTTGTTTACCTGATCTAGATTGTGAATTTCTTTGATTATTTTTATAATCTTCTTGGCAATAGGTGATTTCCAATTGGATAGGATTAGGTCTCACCTTGAGACCAAACCTCATGTTTATTCCAATATGTTATTTTGTTTTTGTTTTATTTCCAAAAACTAGATTTTTATTAATCTTTAAAATACTATTACTTTTATATTTAATATTAACTATATTTATATATGTTTTTTTAAGTAAATTGATTTCAAAAACTAAGATAAATTTGACATTATTTTAACTGAGACATAATCACTCTTTGGGAGATATTTTGAAAGGATAGATAATATATTAATCTTATATTTTGATTAACTGGATAGTTTATTTTATGAAGGGGATTTTAATTTTAACAGAAACTTTATTGGGAAATCAATTCACCCCCCTCTTGAGTTACTCACTCTAACCAATATTTGGTATCAAAGGTTTTGAATTATATTTCCAAACTGTGATTTTATTTATATTCTAAAGATATCAAATTTATATCAATTATAAATTTTAGTTCTTTATGGAGAAAAGAAAAGAAGGATATGCTACCAATATACCTCCCTATTTTAATGGTAAAAATTATGATCAATGGAAAATCAAAATGAAAATATATTTAGAATGTATAGGTTTTGACATATAGATTGTAATAGAAGATCATTTTTAAATACCAAAAACTGATAGAGTGACTTGGATTGATTCTATAAAAACACCATACAATAATAAATATAAATATATGAATTATTTGTTTTTTTCCTTTGGTGAGGATGAATTTATTAGAATATCTACTTAAAAATATGATTTTGAAATATGGGATACCTTATCTATCTCTCATGAAGGAACATCAAATGTTATGGAAATGATACTAGATACATATATAATCAAATATGATAATTTTAAAATGAAATCTGATGGACTTATTTTTAATATGTATCTCAGGTTCAATTAAATAGTGAATACCATTCACTCACTTTGAAAATAAGTGATAGAAAAAGATCAAGTGAGGATACTGCTTAGATGCTTACCAAATATATAGAGAGGAACCTATGTGTCAATTAGATAATCTTATGATGTAATTAAACTCTCTGTCAAGGAATTAATAAGAAATCTAATCATGTGTGAAGAATATATTAAATTCAACAAGGATATTAATGAAGATTAAACAAATAATCAGCAGGCTTTAAGAATACTACCTCCAAACAATGAGAAAAGGTACAAACTGAAAATAATAGTGAATAAGAATCTCCTGATAACAATTATGAAGACATTACCCACATAGATAAAAGATTTAAGAAATTCTATAAGAAAAATAAGTTCTTAAAAAAATAAAATTTTAGAGGAAATTATGACAATAAGGGAAAGTGGAAAATTTATTGTGAAAAGGATGATACTAAAAATGAAATCACCTACTATGAATGTAAGTGGAAATGACAAATAAAAGCTGACTTTCCAAAATTGAACTATAAAAAAAGAGAAATGAGGATAAAGATAAAAGAGTAAAGAAAGCTATGAAATCAACTTGGATTACCTATGAAGATAGCTCCATTGATTCAGACACATATCAAGAAGATAAGATTGATAGGGGAAATATGTGATTTTTAGAAAACACATCAGAGGTACAAAATATTCTTCCTTCTTCTCTTACTAATATTTTAATTCATTATGAAAATAAAGATAGTAAGGATATTGAAGAAAAAATTTCAAATGATGATTTTTATGAATAATGTAACATGCTGGAAGATACCTTTCACGAACTAAAAAATAAATATAAGTCACTTAAAAAACATGCTTTAATAGTAAATATTAAAACTAAACTTGTAGTTGAAAAATAGAAAAATGATCAATTGTTGAAAGAGAACAATGAAATAAAATTTTCAAATGAATGGTAAAATAAATACATAGAAATATTTGCTAATTGTATGAAAACCTTAACACGGATTCTTGGAAAGAAAATAGCTCCCAAGTATAAAAATATTATTGGTTATGAACCTGGGTAGATAAATATTATAAAAACTAGATTTATGTCTAGTAACAATTTTGAAAATTTATATAATACCAATACATACTCAACTAGACCTAATAAAGTATTTATTTCTAGAAACCTACAATATATTTATAATAATCCCATTATGCAATTATGGATTCCAAAATCTCTTATTACTAACATAACTAGACCCAAAAAGATTTGGGTACCAAAAATATTTTTTGTATAAAGTTTTTATTCTAGGAAACCTATTTGAAAACATCTAGTAAAATCCAATGGTATTTGAACAATGGGTGTTCCAGACATATGACTGGTGAATATTCAAATTTCAAAAAACTGATTAAATTTTAGGGTCAACATTTCACTCTTGGTGACAATGAAAATGGTAAAATCATCATCATTGTCCATATTAGTAATTCTAATTCAGTGTTAATTTATAAAGTTATATATGTATATGGTTTAAAATATAATTTACTTATCATTTCTCAGTTATGTGATGATGTTTTTTATGTAAAATTATAAAACAACATATGTCATGTTTTTAATGATGAAAATGTTTTAATTTTTATATATTTGGAAAATGATTGCAATTATTCTATTGATTTATGTTCTTTATCTTCTAAAAATATTTCTTACTTAAGTGCATTTCACAAATAATCTTGTATTTGGAATAGGAGAATAGTCCATTGCAATATTCATTCACTTAGAAAGATAACTAGAGAAGTTTTATTTAAAGATCTTCCAAAACTAGAATTCTCGAATGATATGGCATGTGACCACTATCAAAAAAGAAAACAACATAAGATTTCCTTTAAATATAATAAAGAATTTTCAACCTCTAAACCTCTAGAGTTAGTTCATATGGATCTCCTTGAACATTCTAGAGTATCTAGTTTAAATGTAAAACATTATGTTCATGTTCTTGTAGATGACTTAACTAGGAACACCTAGGTATTCTTCTTAGCTCAAAAAGTGAATCGTGTTCTTAATTTATTAAGTAGGACAAATCTATATAAAATCTAAGTGGACTTAGGATTAAGACTTTCAGAATTGATCTTGGTTGAGAATTTAAAAATCAATACTTTGAATCATTTTGTTCACAACATGGTTATAATCACAATGTTTCTACTCCTAGGACACCACTACAAAATGGTGTGGTAGAAATAATAAATAGAACCCTTTAAAAAATATCCCAAAAATGCTAAATGAGAATAAATTACTTGTCTAATTTTGGTAAGAGGTTGTTAATATATAATTTTATACAATAAATGAAGTTGTAATTAAACCTATCTTAAAAATAAACCATTATGAGTCATTGAATAATATAAAACCAAAGGTTAATTACTTTATATATTTTGGTTTCAAAGTCTTTATTCTAAATACAAAGTATACTCAGAAAAAATTTCTTCCAGGAGTGATGAAGTATTTTTCCTTGGTTATTAAACTTCCAGCAAATCTTATAGAGTGTTTGATAATATATCTAAAATAATGGAAGATTCTATTCATATTAATTTTTATGAAATCAATACTAATGAACCTAATAATATCTTAGAGAACATTAAGGGTGATATATCCACTCTTAAAATTAACGTTAAATCTTCTGAAAGTTTTTTTAAACAAGAATCAAGTTCATCCAATGAACTTTCAGAACATGAAGCTAAAGAATATATTGGGACAACCAGTACCTCTTTTCAAAAAGCTATCAGGACTCATAGAAACCACCCTTTAGATGCAATAATAGGGAACCTAGATATAGGTATAAAAACTAGAGCCTCCCTCAGGAATAAAATTTAACACCAAGATTTCTTTCCACAAATTAAACAGAAGAACATGAATGATGCTATCAATTACAAATCTTAGGTAATAGCTATGCAATAAAAAATTATTCAATTTGAAAGAAACAGTGTTTGGGAACTTTTTGATAGACCTAAATTCACTGTAACTATTGGAAGTAAGTGGGGTTTTATAAAAAAAGTTTATGAGTCAGGAACTATAATAATAAAAACGGATAGGTTATTTTCATAATGGTATAATAAAGAAAGAGGGTATTTATTATGAGGAAACAATTCACCTATAGCCAGACTTGAATCCATTAAGATACTACTTTCCTATGTAGAACATTTGGATTTCAAACTATGTCAAATGGAAGTCAAAAGTGCATTATTAAATGTATTTATAATTGAAGATGTTTTTGTGGAACAAACCCTTGGATTTTAAAATCCACATTTTCCACCAAAAAAAATAATTAAAAAAAATATTTATATGGTTTAAAACAAGCTCATAGAGTTTGGTATAATAGGCTTATCTCTTTTCTAATTTCAAAAATATTTTCAAAAGGCATAACTTATCCAACTCTTTTTATAAAAATAATTTCAAATGATGTTTAAATAGTGCACATATATGTTTATGATATTATTTTTGGATCTACTAAATATTCCATATATAATGATTTCTCAAAACTAATAAAAAATGAATTTGAAATGAGTTTGATGGGTAAAATTTAATACTTTATTGGTTTTTAGATATTTTAAAACAAATAATGCATTATTTTAAATAAAATCAAATATATTAAAGGCTATTTAAAAAATTTGTGTTAGGAATCACTAGAAGTCATGATACTTCTATGAGTGCCACCTATAAACTAGATCTTGATGATGTTAGAAAAATTAGTAGATCAAACTAGTTACAGAGGTATGATTAGAAGTCTACTATATTTAACTACAATTCAACCTGATATTATGTTTATTTTGTGTATGTGTGTTCACTTTCAAGAAATTACTAAAGAGTAACATTTAAAATATGTCAAAAAAATTTAAATACCTTAAATAAAAAACCAATTTTGTATTGTTCTATCCAAGAGGAAAACCTTTTGACTTAGTAAGTTATTTAAATTTTGATTTTCGTGGGTGTAAGTTAGATCGAAAAAGCACATCAAGAACATGTCATATTTTTGGAAAATATATAGTATCATGGTGTAGTATGAAACAAAATTGTGTTGCACTATCTACTGTTGAAGCTGAATACATAGCTTCTAGAAGTTTCTACTCACAAATCTTGTGGATGAAACATACTTGAAAAGTCTTTGGATAATGATTTAGAAATGTTACTATAAATTGTGATAACAAAGTGAGATAAAAATTTCTAAAAATCTATTATCTCACTCTATAACAAAGCACATTTATGTAAGACATCACCTTTTGAGAGACCATTATCAAAAATGTGAGATATAACTTTAAAATTTATTGGAACTGAACATCATCTTGCTGATATCTTCATAAAGCCTTTAAATTATGAAAGATTAAACTATATAAAACATGAATTAGTAATTATAACTTTTAGATGTCAAGTCACCATTGGAAACTCACTGTTAATGAGTAATCCTTGATAAGTCACCATTGATGAGTCACTATTGACGAGTCACCCTTGACGAGTCACCATTGATGAGTCACCGTTGATGAGTCACTATTGAACAAGTCACCATTCATTTTATTACTATTTATTTTATTACCATTGTTATTATTTTTGTATTTTGTATTTTATTATATTTATTGTTATTTATTACTTCAAATTTTTAAATGATAAAACTCATGACTAAGTCTAACCAATTCGCTTTACCTTCAAACCATTAAACACCTGAAACCTTCTCTTCTGCTTGAACCAATCATTTTTCCTTCCTCTATTATTCCACCTACACCTTCAACTGATCTATCTTGATCAAATGAAGAGTAAAGTAAAATCAAATCTATAATAGGTGAGGAAATCCAATAATCGCAAAGGATCTATATGTTTTTCCACTATTGTTTCAAAAAACCTGCATATCAAGAATCTAGTTGTCGAAAAGGAAAAGTAAATCGATTCTCAATGGATTCCATCAAGAAATACTCTTGTTCGAGAATTTATTGAAGATCAGAAATGGATGAATTGGTTTGGAATTAATAATCATGTTTTCTACCCGAGTCTGTCTTACAAATTCTATCAGAATGACGATTTTGCTTTTGGAGATAAAGTGGATATTATAAGAATTTTTATTGATAGAGAAGAATTATACTTCTCTTCCAAGGAATGGGATAGGTGCCTAAGGGTACCCCATAAGAAAGTATATGGGGATTTTCAAGCAAGAATTACCAGTGATAGTGAGATTTTTAATTGTGAATAATCTATCCTACAGTTAACAGGTGATGGTACACTATGAATAACTATAGATTTTGAACTCAATGGTGAGTGTAAAATGTAATTCAAAATTGTACAACGTGTTTTTTTTCTTCAGAAATGGATATTTAAATACTATGAGATATGAGGATGTTTACTTACTCTATGTGATGAAACAAGGATAAATAATTAATCTTTCTAGTTTTTTTAGGATGCATATGTATGATATGTGTAAGAAAATTTGAATGTCAAACTCAGTGATATATCCAAATATGATATCTTTCATATTTCATACTAAGGGATTATTCAAATAAGGTGAATAAGATGAAGATAAGTATGGAGTTTTTTTATCAATTTTGTTTCTAAATATTAAAAGTAAATTATAATCCTTGGAAGAAGTTTTGGGTGAGGGATAATGACAAACTATATGATGAATTCAGCCCTATTGATCATCTAACCAGACCAAAGGACATAGTGTATCTTGATCTTAAGCTTAATGAGTTAGTTAAATATTATGATGATGATGTTAGTGATAAAAATAAATATACAGTTATAGAAAATGAAGAAGAATAAGAATTATCAGCTGAAGTGGGAAGTGATCTGGAGATACCTAAATCTCCTCCTAAAGTTTCTTTTGGACCTTTTAGTCCAACTGGTTGTCTACCATCCAAGTAATAACTTTTATATGAAAATAATGATGAGGAAACTGAAGTAACTAGAGAGTAACAGTTCAAGACATCTTCCTCTAAATCATCAAGAGATAATAATGATAATGGAAGTGGGAGTGATGTTAATACTTCTAAGGAAGCTGATGGTGATTAGGATCATGGAAAATTTTATGGAAATGAAATTAAAGATGAAAATGATCATGATGGTGCAGATGATGAAGATCATGATGGTGGAGATAATTTTGATCATGGTGTTGATCATAGTGATGGTTATATTTATAGAGCTGATAAAAAGGGAAATTCTCATCATGATCATGATCAAGAGATGGTTCTACCACACCTTTTATAACCAATGGTATCAAGTTCTATTAGGGCTAAAGATAGATCCGAAGATCATGAAATGGATGTTATAAAACCTCTTTATATAGATGATAAAAAAGCTAAATGTGAGGGGGGGAAGTCTCCGAAATTGTGACGGTTGGGGGGTGTGGACATCAAGTGGCTTCAGTTGTCCGACCTCCCCCCATTGTGCTAGTGGAGCAAGGGGTTGAATAAAGGGTTGACATCCAGGAAAAGGAGCAGATGGCGAGCTGGACTCTGGAGTTTCAATCATAACCTAAGAGGTGTGAAGGGGCAGTTTATATGGGTATTAGAGAAGGACTTAATGTGGATCCCTAGGAAGAGGGAGGTTCTTTCGCTAGTAGGTCCAACGGTTATCAGGACGACTGGGTGAAGGTGTTGGGTAGTGTAAAGACCCGTAAAATTCATGGGAAATTTTTTCTTAATTTTCTTTAGAATTTTACAAGAGCGCGGTTTCTGACGGCACCTGATTCCGAGGCCCGGTGTGCCCGGAATCGATTTCCGAAGTTTGGCTCAGGTACGTTCAGTGAACAAACGAGCGGGAATTTATAACTTTTGAACCGGTGCCCGGAATCGAATTCCGAGGGAACCTATGGAACCGCAACACCGGTAATTGCTTAAGAACTCCTGTTCCGGAGTTGCGTTTACACGACTGTTGATAATAAAAATTGTGGAAGTTTATTATATAATGACACTACAATTTTTATTATTTTACTCCAAGTGTAAGCTCTTGATGGAAGTTCGGTAACCACCCAACCTCCCTTGGGAGGTTATGAGGGTGGTGGGGCCCACACGAACCCCACCTCTTCATATCCTCTAAAACCCCCCTCAACTCCCACTTTAAATAAGTTAACTTAAGTTATAACATATGACTTAATTGTTATGAGTTTAATGAGGTGAGTTGTGTATGGTTTTTGAATTTCAAACTCTTGAAATTCATTTGTGTTGTTGTGTTAATAAAATAAGAAAGAGTCTTATTTTATTTTTGGTTAGAGTTTTGTCTACTTGAGAGAGTTGGGAAAGCATCTTCTTCTTCTTCATCTTCTTCAACCTCGACGAAGAACGCGAAGAACACCGTTCTTCAACGAAGAACTTCTCCGCTGAAGAACACGATTCTTCCACAATGCCGTATCCGTGACGCGACATACTTCTTCCGCGTCTTCTCTTCCACGACGGTTTTCCGTGACGAAATCACCGTCAAAGAACATCGAATCCTCGCTTCGCGACGTCGACGTTCTTTCCCCGCGATGCCCGACCTCCGTGACGCTCGTCTTCTGCGGGTCGTTGACGAACATCGTTCCTGAACCAAGGTAGGGGTTTTATTTTAAATTATTTCCATTCTGGATTCAGGCATGTCGAATTTCGTGGTTTTCGACTAATTGTTATCGAATAATGCGAGGGGGCCGGTCCGCACAAACACGGCCGACCCTCCTCCTTATTTCTTAAATGTTTTCTTTGTGGTTGGTACGAGGGAGCGTGGTGCCGTCGCACCACGCAGTTTCATGCGGAACATATGCGCGGTGCCGTCGCGCCACGCCGTGGAAATGAATTCAAGGACGTGACGCCGTCGCGCCGTGTCAAAGGAAATCGAGGTCGCCGCGGCCGGAATGGGGTCGCGACGGAGGGGCGCGGTGCCGTCACACCACGCCGGACGACAAAGGCCGAGGCCGGTTCCAGGCCGCGGCAGAACAAGGTGACCGGCGGCCAGTCGGGCCACCAGTGTTGGAAGCTGGAAGAGGACCGACCCTTGCCTGTCCTGTTGAGAAGGAACCGACTGGCCGGAATGGAGGAAAACCGGGGGAAATAAATTTCCCCGGCCAGTAGTCAACGACCCCCCATAAATGAGGGGGGGGGGGGGTTCACAAGGGGGGG
This sequence comes from Viscum album, assembly GCA_963277665.1. Classification (NCBI taxonomy): domain Eukaryota; kingdom Viridiplantae; phylum Streptophyta; class Magnoliopsida; order Santalales; family Viscaceae; genus Viscum; species Viscum album. The sequence goes on along the minus strand of OY728138.1, from coordinate 581,494,166 downwards.
CAGGCGCCCCCCGTTTTTCCAACAGCTCGGCCGAAGGCCGAGCTGGAAGCTCACCAGGCCGGGCCGGGCCGACCCTGTTCGGGGTGGGTCGACCCTGTTCGGGCCAACTAGGGGGTCTCGGGCCGGGTCGGCCTGGGCCCGAAACCCCCGTTACCGATCTGTTTGGGTTCAAATGCCCATAACTCGGGCTACGGACCTCCAAATGACGTGCCGTCAGCGGCGATGCGATCCTTGGATCGAGACGGTTGTTTAAGTATATTGCACTCAAGGTTTAGGAATACTTTGAGTTTGGCCGGGTTGGTTCGTACACGAAACCAACCGGGCCCTCGGAGCGGAAACACTCATATCTTGAGCTACAGACGTCCGATTGACGTGCCGTCATCTTTGTTGAGTTCCTCTTAGTGAGACGGATATTTTGGAATACTCCTCCTGAGGTTTGGACGCAGGTGGAGTACGGTCGGGTTGGTTTTTCCTTAAAAACCAACCGGGCCCCTGGAACGAAAAAGCCAATAACTCTCAGACCGGGCGTCCGATTGACGCGCCGTCTGTTGCGTTGAGTTCCTGTTGACGATACAGAACTTTTGGATACATCAACTCTGGACTATGTGACAGTTTATGTATCAACCTCTCGGCTCGTGGAGCGGACCCTACCGAACGAGCTTGCTGTGTGCGAGAACCCTAGTGCTGGCTGCGACTGCTACTGTGACTGCGACGACGACTGTACAGAGATCCTCAGTGGATTCGACTGCGACGATGATGAAAACGGTACGGTAATCCTCCGTGTTTTCGGCAGTGATCACTATGGTACATCTTGGGATACATCAAATCCGGAATACATTTCAGTTGATGCATCGACCTCTTAGCTCGTGGAGTGGACCCTCCCGGAACGAGCATGCTGTGTACGGAAACCCTAGAGCCGGTTGAGACTTGACGGCTGCAGACCCACGACAGAGGTGCGCTTGGTTGTAGCGGCACAGGGGAGCGCTTGGTTGTAGCGGCAGACCCACGACAGAGGTACGCTTGGTTGTAGCGGCACAGGGGGGCACTTGGTTGTAGCGGCAGACCCACGACAGAGGTGCGCTTGGTTGTAGCGGCACAGGGGCGCGCTTGGTTGTAGCGGCAGACCCACAACAGAGGTGTGCTTGGTTGTAGCGGCACAGGGGAGCGCTTGGTTGTAGCGGCAGACCCACGACAGAGGAGCCCTTGGTTGTAGCAGCAGGCCCACAGTACCCGATAGGTGTAGCGCTTGGTTGTAGCGGCATAACCACTGTACTTGATGGAAAAGGAGTTTCCCAATAGCTTTGGGTTCAACTTCTTGAACGAACCTCTGTAGGTCATTGCGGGGGTTAGTACCTACCGATCCTTTGTGGTTCTGACGGCTTAGATGAATCAGTGGCTACATCTGATCATCTCTATCATCTTTTGAAGAAGTATACCTGTGTGAGCTGAATCTTGTTTACCCTCCTGTGTAGATTGTGTTGTGCTATCTTGTGTGGATTACGTTTTGCTTTTCCTGTGTGGAATACGTATAATTTCCTATGTGGACTGAGTTGTACTTGGGCTCGGAGGTTGGAGTGTATTGAAATGATGACTTAGGTATATGTATGGGCATATACCTAAGCAGTGTCGGTTGTTACTTCGTGTTTGTATCTTTCCTTTGTGGTTTATCCTTTGTGGATTTTGGGAGACCTTCGGGGGTCTCGGGGTCCCTACTGAGTAGCTTATACACACCCCTGCATGGGATATGCCCGCACTACATTGTGTTGGTTGCAGACGACGGACAGCGTTGATCGTGGTTGAGGCTTGCAGAGCAGAACGGTACCTGGAGGTGGACCACTGGGTGGGACGTACTCGGAGCGGACGGCGGGACACGAGGAGGAGTGGAGCTATCTGTACCCACCCTTCAGGTGGGATTTCCAGTGGACAGCTCGGCGTAGCGGATTTACTTTACAGTTGTTGTTTTCCATTTCGAGTTGTACTTTACAGTTGGGCTTGTATTTCCGACCCCTTTTACTTTCCGCACTTACAGTTGTTCTCTGTTTTTACTTAGTGTTTACTTTTCCGCTTGCTTACTCTGTGGTGCTTGTTTACTTTACAAAGGAAATGCCTTCCCTTTTACCGGGATTTTCGCCTTGGTTCTAGTCGCCAGCCCCTGGCCTATGGAAGGCGGGCTTGGGGTAGTCACGACACGGGTCCCGAGGACGGGTCGTGACAAATTGGTATCAAAGGAGTTCGGTTCTACCGCGAACTCTGATCTTTTCTATGTGAAGCAATAGTGTTTAGTGTATTGAGTGTGGTTATCAGTCCAGGGAGTCCAGTGTTGGTGCAACGGCCGACGTATCCGTACACCAGGACCCTGACTTCTGATTTCCGACTTAATGCACGAAAACATTGATTGCGTGTGTGTTTCAAGTTTTCTTTGTGATTACTTTATATCAGCTCACCAGGTATACTGTTCTGACCGTGGTGTACCTGTTTCCCTTTAAGGATGGCCCCATGATGGCAGCCAGCTAGGGTTCCGAGAGTCGAGCGTGAGGACAGCCCACCGAGCGACAAGGCCTCGGTGCAGGGCCCTTTGTCAGCTGAGGCACCAGCGGTACCTCTACCCGTCGAGCCACTGATGCTTCCAGCCCCAGCCGCTGACGATGCACGTCACCTTAGTGCACTGCATGAGTTTCAGCGCCAGCGACTGCCCAGTTTTTGTGGGGAGACGAACCCCCAGGCAGCCGAGGACTGGCTGGAGGCAGTTGTTCGAGTTTTCAGGCTAGTGAGGAAACCAGCAGACCTCATGGTGATCCTCGCTGCGAGCCTACTGCATGCAGCAGTGGGCCGATGGTGGAGTTTGATGCTCCAGGTGCACGATGAGGCATCTCTTCTCTGGACGGACTTCGAGAGCCTCTTCCGCTCAGAGTTCATCCCAGCCACCCTCTGTGCAGTGTGCATTCAGGAGCTACTACAGCTGTGGCAAGGCAGCATAACAGTAGCCCAGTACGCGGCGAGGTTTACCGATCTCTCATGCTATTCCACGAACATGGTACGGGACCCATTCTTCAGGGCCTGAACCTTCGAGCAGGGGCTCAGGTAAGAGATCATAGCTTCAGTTGTTTCTCACAGCATTCTGACACAGACAGGGGTGTTGGAGCGAGCCCTCTTAGTGGAGATTTTCCTTACTGAGTAGTCTCCAGTAGCAGGACCCACCACTTGCCGGCATGTGGCAGAGTCTTCTACAGCAGGCAGTAGACAGATGACGAAGGGGTCCAAGAGGACTATACCTACAGGTGGTCGACAGCATGACTCTGGATCGTTTGTGCGAGGCACTCGGGGTGGACAATGACTTTCCATGAGAGGGCAGTGTTACTCCTGTGACGGGATTGGTCACATGGCTCATGATTGTCCGACCCGCCATACGGATGACCAGTAGATGAACAAAGGACCCCCCAGGCAGAGGCAGAGGTTCGATCAGGGTGGTCCACAGGGTGCAGGCGGACAAGGCAGAGGAGCTGGCCGAGTAGCAGTTGGTGGGCGACACTTCGAGGTGTTGCCACCACCACCACCGGGAGGTCCGCCCCGACCGCAGGGAGTTGGTGGACATGAGAGAGCTCAACTTCAGGCAGCTGAGGCCTTCGATCATGGAGCTCTGGGAGAAAATGGACAGGAGCGGAACTAGTGGATACGTCTTTTGTACTTCTAGTTCCTTGTTGCTATTGTGTGGCGTCTTTGTATTATGAGCTGCAATAATAAAAGACGCATACCTTTGTGATGTTTTTATTCCTGTACTCTTTTGTGTTGTTACTAAGAGGTTCTAGTTTTGACTGTTGACTTGACCCTCACTTGTGAGACATCTACTGGAGGAGACCCAGTTACCACACACTGATGCCGACAGTGTGACTCAACCCTTGGAGGCGAGAGTAATGGTTGGATCACTTGGTAGTAGCGTCGAGGCCTTACAACGTCATCCTTGGTATGGATTTGTATCATCCATTTTGGGATTGACTGTATTAGGAAAAGAACGTGGTTCATCCAAGGGATGAGACCGAATTTCTCTTATCAGCAAAGAAGAAATCATAACAGCTCTTGTGGGACCAGATATGGTCCAGGCCACGACAGAGAAGGTCCAGGTCATCCAGGAGCGGATGAGGACATCTCAGAGCCGGAAGAAGTCATACACTGACAAGAGGCAGAGGCCACTAGAGTTCGAGGATGGAGACCACGTCTTCTTGCGGGTCTCACCTCGACGCGGTATACAGAGATTTGGCCGAGGAGGCAAGTTATCTCCGCGCTTCATCGGACCATTCCAGGTCCTTAGCAGGATAGGCGAGGTGGCTTATCACCTGGCTCTACCACCTCAGTTGCACCGGGTGCACGACGTCTTCCACGTATCTCAGCTGAGGAGATACGTGCACGACCCGACGCACGTCATTGACCATGGGGAGCTTGAAGTTGACGATGGGGCGACTTTTACGGTGATCTCGGTGGAGATCAAGGATCGACAGGAGCTGGTCCTACATGGACGGTCGATTCATCTAGTGCGCATCAGATGGAAGTATAGGAATCTCCAGGAGAGCACTTGGGAGCGGGAGGCTCAGATGCGTGCTCAGTACCCTCATTTGTTTCCCTAGTTTTGATGTATCTTTACGGGGACATAAATCCCTGAGGTGGGAGTAATGTAAAGACCCATAAAATTCAAGGGAAACTTTTTTCTTAATTTTCTTTATAATTTTTCAAGAGCTCGGTTTCTGATGGCACCTGATTCCGAGGCCCGGTGTGCCCGGAATCAATTTCCAAAGTTTGGCTCGGGTACGTTCAGTGAACGAACGAGCAGGAATTTCTAACTTTTGAACCGGTGCCCGGAATCAAATTCCAAGGGCACTGATGGAACCGCATCACCGATAATTGCTTAGGAACTCCTGTTCCAGAGTTGCGTTTACACGAGTGTTGATAATAAAAATTGTGGAAGTTTATTATATAATGACACTACAATTTTTATTATTTTACTCTAAGTGTAAGCTCTTGATGGAAGTTGGGTAACCACCCAACCTCCCTTGGGAGGTTATGAGGGTGGTGGGGCCCACACGAACCCCACCTCTTCATATCCTCTAAAACCCCCCTCAACTCCCACTTTAAATAAGTTAACTTAAGTTATAACCTATGACTTAATTGTTATGAGTTTAATGAGGTGAGTTGTGTATGGTTTTTGAATTTCAAACTCATGAAATTCATTTGTGTTGTCGTGTTAATAAAATAAGAAAGAGTCTTATTTTATTTTTGGTTAGAGTTTTGTCTCCTTGAGAGAGTTGGGAAAAAATATTCTTCTTCTTCATCTTCTTCAACCTCGACGAAGAACGCGAAGAACATCGTTCTTCAAAGAAGAACTTCTCCGCTGAAGAACACGGTTCTTCTACGACGCCGTATCCGCGACACGACGTACTTTTTCCGCGTCGTCTCTTCCGCGACGGTTTTCCGCGACGAAATCGCCATCAAAGAACTTTAAATCCTCGCTTCGCAACGTCGACGTTCTTTCCCTGCGACGCTCGTCTTCCGCGGGTCGTTGATGAACATCGTTCCTGAACCAAGGTAGGGGTTTTATTTTAAATTATTTCCGTTCTTGATTCTGGCATGTTGAATTTCGTGGTTTTTGACTAATTGTTATCGAATAATGCGAGGGGGCCGGTCCGCACAAACACGGCCGACCCTCCACCTTATTTCTTAAATGTTTTCTTTGTGGTTGGTACGAGGGAGTGTGGTGCCGTCGCACCATGCGGTTTCATGCGGAACATATGCGCGGCGCCGTCGCGCCGCGCCGTGGAAAGGAATTCAAGGACGCGACGCCGTCGCGCTGCGTCGAAGGAAACCGAGGACGCCGCGGCCGGAACGGGGCCGCGGCGGAGGGGCGCGGTGCCGTCGCACCACGCTGGACGACAAAGGCCGCGTCCGGTTCCGGGCCGTGGCGGAACAAGGTGACCGACGGCCTGCTGGGCCGCCAGTGTCGGAAGCCGGAAGAGGACCAGCCCTTGCCGGTCCTGTTGATAAGGAACCGGCCAGCCGGAATGGAGGAAAACCGGGTGTCCGATTGAAGCGTCGTCTGTTGTGTTGAGTTCCTGTTGACGATACGGAACTTTTGGATACATCAACTCTGGACTATGTGATAGTTGATGTATCAAACTCTCGGCTCGTGGAGAGGACCCTCCCGAATGAGCTTGCTGTGTGCGGGAACCCTAGTGCTAGCTGCGACTGCTGCTGTGACTACGACGACGACTGTACAGAGATCCTCAGTGGATTCGACTGCGACGATGATGAAAATGGTACGGGAATCCTCTGTGTTTTCGGTAGTGATCACTACGGTACATCTTGGGATACATCAACTCCAGACTACATGTCAGTTGATGCATCGACCTCTTAGCTCTTGGAGTGGACCCTCCTGGAATGAGCATGCTGTGTACGGAAACCCTAGAGCCGGTTGAGACTTGACGGCTGCAGACCCACGACAGAGGTGCGCTTGGTTGTAGCGGCACAGGGGAGCGCTTGGTTGTAGCGGCAAACCCACGACAGAGGTGCACTTGGTTATAGCATCACAAGAGAGCGCTTGGTTGTAGCGGCAGACCCACGACAGAGGTGCGTTTGGTTGTAGAGGCACAGGGGAGCGCTTGGTTGTAGCGGCAGACCCACGACAGAGGTGCGCTTGGTTGTAGCGGCACATAGGAGCGCTTGGTTGTAGCGGCAGACCCACGACAGAGGAGCGCTTGGTTGTAGCAGCAGGCCCACAGTACCCGATAGGTGTAGCGCTTGGTTGTAGCGACATAACCACTGTACTTGATGGAAAAGGAGTTTCCCAATAGCTTTGGGTTCATCTTCCTGAACGAACTTGTGTAGGTCATTGCAGGGGTTAGTACCTACCGATCCTTTGTGGGTCTGACGGCTTAGATGAAACAATGGCTACATCTGATCATCTCTATCATCTTTTGAAGAAGTATACCTGTGTGAGCTGAATCTTGTTTACCCTTCTGTGTGTATTGTGTTGTGCTATCCTGTGTGGATTACGTTTTGCTTTTCTTGTGTGGAATACGTATACTTTCCTGTGTGGACTGAGTTGTACTTGGGCTCGGATTTTGGAGCGTATTGAAATGATGACTTAGGTATATGTATGGGAATATACCTAAGCAGTGTGGGTTGTTACTTCGTGTTTGTATCATTATTTTGTGGTTTATCCTTTGTGGATTTTGGGAGACCTTCGGGGGTCTCTGGGTCCCTACTGAGTAGCTTATACTCAACCCTGCACGGGCTATGCCCGCACTACGTTGTGTTGGTTGCAGACGACGGACAGCGTTGATCGTGGTTGAGACTTGCAGAGCAGAACGGTACCTGGAGGTGGACTACTGGGCGGGATGTACTCGGAGCGGACGGCGGGACCCGAGGAGCAGTGGAGCTATCTGTACCCACCCTTAAGGTGGTATTTCCAGTGGACAGCTCGGCGTAGCGGCTTTAATTTAAAGTTTCTTTTTTCCCTTTCGAGTTGTAATTTACATTTGGGCTTGTATTTTCGGCCCCTTTTACTTTCCGCACATACAGTTGTACTCTGTTTTTACTTAGTGTTTACTTTTCCGCTTGCTTACTCTGTGGTTCTTGTTTACTTTACAAAGGCAATGCCTTCCCTTTTATTGGGATTTTTGCCTTGGTGCTAGTCGCCAGCCCCTGGCCTATGGAAGGCGGACTTGGGGTAGTCACAACACGGGTCCTGAGGACGGGTCGTGACAGGTAGGGTTTCTCCAAAGAGTTCTTCATGTCCCATTACTATGTCCAAATGATTTGTAGGCTTGGAGGCTTCATGCCTAGCTCTGGAACCTGATGAACTGGGCTCACAAACACCATTAAAAGAGGATGATGACGAGATTTCCAGTCAATTCTCTATAGACAGTGTGGAGGGAACATGAGTTAGAGGACTTCACAGTCCAAGGAAGAAGAAAGGACGAAAGGGGATCCGTGACACAGGGGGTTGCATTGTGATTAAAGGGAAGAAGGTGAGAGGTCGGAAAGACTATTCCTAGATTCCTAAGCTGATGGAAACAAGATTTGAAAAAAGGGCCAAGGAGATGGAAAGTGTATCTACAGTTCAAGACCAGAATCAAAAGAAGATTACGGTCTTAAATAGTGGCAAGGGTAAGGTAAGGTGTGGACCCTCTGAGGAACAAGGTATGGGTTATACTGCTGGAAAGTACGATGAGGGTAAAAATATGTACCTTGAACTTATTCTCTATTCTAAGATAGAGCTGCCATAAGGGGTTTTTCCGATCAATGATTCAGAGGAGGGTTTGAACATAATTGTAGAAAGATAGGTTAAAAAAGATGTCAACAAGAAAAAAAAGTCTTGGGTTGACCAACAAGATAGAATTTTGGCACGAGGCATCAATGAAGGGAGGATAGACACAGAGGGGTACATCCAGACTTGGGACAAACTGATTGACCATTTTGAAGATTTAATCAAGAAGGATCTGCATACGAAGGTTAAGACACTTCAGTGGGAGATATACCGGGTAAGTGAATCCAATAATCTTAGCCTTGTATTCAATGATTTTGTGATTTCTTACTTCGCTCATTGATTCTAGATGTTAAACATGTGTGGTTTACAACTTTTCCTTAAAAGTACTTTTGAAATAATAAATTTAATTTTCACGTTAGGTCTAAGAAAATATCATGTTATTCCTTATACAAGACCTGGAGTTCGTGATTTTGATGAATGGTAAAATTATCCTGGTTTTTTTAATTGTCCTTGATTACTCAGATTCTAATAATGAAGAAAGTGAAATAATTGTTAGAGAAAAAGGATCCTTAGTATATCAGATTGATCAAGTTAGTGAGATACAACCTTTTACTCCAATAGAGACTGATAGACCAACTGCGACTGATTCTCCCCAAGAGAATATAATTCATTATCCTACTAAAATATTTATTCCAATGTTGATCTAAAAAAAGAAGATTTATAATATTTTCAAAGAAGTGTGACTTCTATTTTGGAATCCTTTAGAAGAACTTTGATTTCATATTTTAAAGTTGTCTTGAGCTCTCAGCCATCTCCAGTTGCTAGAATTAGTGAATATAACCCCCAATATTTTCTTGATATCATCATACATCAATAACAACCAAAAAAATCTATTTTATATTAATGAATTACATGTGTATAATATAATATTTTCAAGATAAATGTATTGTATGAAAACGTTATTAGATGAAGTGAAAAATTATATCTTAGAAAGATTGAATACTTTTTCTCCAAAGTTGGAGAAGCATGTCTACTGCTGTATCTTCATCTTCAACACCCCCTACCTCTCTAATTACTATTTATATAGAAATGTTTAGGCATATTATAAAGTGAGAGTTTAATACTTCTTTGGTTTATGTATCAACCCATGAAGAGAAACTAAGACAAATTCATCATTATAGAGAACATGATTATAAGATGATAAAGGGATATTCCATTAATATCAGGAAAGATAAGGACATAATCAAGAAAGATATAAAGTATTTTTTTAAGGAATCTATACAATGCATGATCTGAATGAAAATTTCAAATTCATGGTAGAAAGTTTGATAATTTCACCGGTTATAAGGGATTTCAAAGAACAACTGAGTGAACTAAAGGTTCTCACTCTATTTTTGCAAAGATTTATGGAGGAGAAAGGGATTTATTTAGTTATATGGAGAGGGTTGTTGATATTATAATGTAATTTATCAAACTCATAAAACTCTTTCTATATTTTCTTAGTATAGTTTTAATTTTAAGGGAATAAATTCCCATGAAGAAATGTTCATTAAACAACATACACAGAGCCAGTTTGACATAGACCTACAGTGATTACTCGGTCAGATGGTCTTCTGGCTCCACCATTTCAACCTTTGAGTTTATCACTAGCTGATTCCATCAGAAACATATGTATTGTTATTATTTTTGGGCCTCTTCCGCCCTCAACAATGATTCCTTCCCTCACAACCTATTCTTCTACTATTACTACTACTTCAGTACCTCAAGTAAAATATAAGGAAAAAGGGAAAGAGAAAGTTGCACCTCCACCTACCTCATATAAAGAATTTAATTAGATGATATCTTTTATAGGGAAATTTTTATTATACACTTTCTATTTTGGTTGTTGTACTCCACACTTTTTGGTTAAATATTCAATGAAATCTATTAATGTTCTTATCATTTTCCTATCCTTTTTATTTTATCCTTCTTCTCTTTTTGATAATCTTAAACAGGGAGATAAATGGGATTTTTTTATTAAAAGGGAAGAAAATAAAAAATATAAATATTCTATGAAATCTTAATTACATATTTTTGATATTTATTTCTTTTATCTATTTTAAAAATTAAATATTACTTTATTGACTAGTGTTACTCTTCTTTTTAGATCAAACATTTCCTTGATATCATAAGTTGTTTATATCACTCATATATCTGCTGAAATGAAAATAATATTGTTTTAACTTAAATAAATATCTTATTTTCATGGTTTTCTTATTTAGTACATGTCTTATAAAATTACATGTTTTGTAATCATCAAAAAGAGGGAGAATATTAAAACTTCCTCACGAGGAGAGTGTTTAACAGCTCTGTATAAGGAGAGTGGTTAGCACCTCCTTATTTTAATGATATTAAACTATGTTTATTTTAGTAATAATTATTTAAATACTTTATGATACCATTTTATATCTTAAGATAGTTTTTTTTATAATTTGGATATGTATTGTGGTGATTCACTACCATTCAGAAGCTATTACTGAGGCGAGTTACCACCAGGAAGGAGTCACTACTAAGGATAAGCTACTTCAAATGGAGTCACCTCTAGAGTTTTCACCACTAATAGAGTCACTACCAGGATTTTTTTTCCAAAGTAGCCACTTCAAAAGAGCTACCATCCGGACCTCTCACCATTAGACTCTAAGTCACCATTAGACTCTGAGATTCAACTAGCCTTAGGTACTGCCAATCTAAGATACCGTCGGATGTTGAGTCACCGCCAGATTCATGGTACCACTGTTGTCTATGGACTTTTATGTGAAAGTATAAATGAAAACTTCTATTCAAGGATAAATTTACCATTTATTAAATGAAAATGTCAAATATGATCTGAGGATTTATTATTTCCTTCAATTGTTGCTAATATATCTATACGAAGAACCATATCTCTATCTCTCTCTTTGTATGATGATTACTAGCTAAAAATTCTATGAGAAAATTATGTGATTAAATCTAGGAATCTGTACAAGCTCACTAATTCATCTACTGTGAATATCAATGACACAGAATCATAATATCATTTTCAGATATTGATTGAGATATCGACAAAGATCAACTGGAACACCTACAAATTCCTACGATCTTCCGTTTTGCTGTAACATTCAAGAACAATGTTTTAAATCCTCACATAAGATGATTTAGTGACTTTGAACATTCTGAGCATACCATATCCAACATCACTATTCTCTTCGTATTATTTTGATTTCAATTTCTATATTTTTTCAAAAAGTGTGTTGTTACATTGTTTTCAAAACAAATATTGTCTCATGAACCTAATCTAGAGAATACTTGTAATTCTATCTTTCACTTTGCATCTACTTTACCATGGTGTATGTATAAGAGTTACTTGTTTGTAATGTACTTCATTACATACCATATATAACTATGGAAGAGGAGATTTATCATGGAAATCATGTAGTTGTTGTTTGTTTACCTAATCGAGGTTAATGTTTTTTATTATTATTATTATAATATGTTTGGCAGCAGGTGATTTCCAAGTGGAGTGAATTAATTATCATATTGAGGTCAAACCTCTTGTTTATTATATTGTGTTATTTTTTTTTGTTTTATTTCTAAAATCTATATTTATATTAATGTATAAAAAAATTATAACTTTGTTAGTTAATCTTAACTAGTTTTTATATATGTTTTTGTCTAAGTAAATTTATTTCAAAAGCTAAGATAATTTTAAAATTATTTTAACCAATACATAATAACTCTTTGAGAAATATTTTAAAATGATAGATCTTATATCAATATGGTATTTTGATTAACTAGTTATTTTATTTTATTAATGGGATTTTAATTATAATTGAAATTTAACTGGGAACTCAATTCACCCCACTATTGAGTTACTCACAATGACCATCAATTTTAAACACTCTTTTTCATGTTTTCACTATATTTTTGCATCATTTATCATTATATATTACTGTTTTTCTCTTATGAATGTCCATGTACAATTTAAATCAGTTCTTTCTGGGACACCTTTATGATATGTCAATTGGTTTCTCCTAATAACATTATTAAGATACTCATTTCTCTCCACAGGTAACCCTTATATTTATTCTTAATGTTTGATTCTTCATGTGACACACATATTCATGAACATGTTGTGATGGGTGAGCCTAGATAGTGATCCAATGCATTGGGTAATGATTAGTCTCATGATATATGATTTTGGGATAGGTAGTAATCATGATTTCTTTATGGGACTTTGTCCATCATGTGATATATTCTTGTCAGTTAGACTTGGCTCATGTTTATGTCATGTTATTCCTATATTTACATGATTACATGATCTCTTGTTATATATTTTATGCTTATATGTGTTTATTCATGATTCATGCCTTTTTATATCATAATTTTATGCCTTTTTACTCATGTTCTCTGGTTTATTTCTGTGTTTATTCCCTTACATAGATTTTTAGATCATCTCTTTTATTTATGTATCCCCCAAGTTATCCTACGAAGATTTAAGAGATAAAATGAAGTTAGGATCTTATTATGGATGATTAATATAATTATTTTTTATTCTATTTATATGTTTTTAGTTTTATGAACATAATCTTCCAAATACACTAGAATTTATGATCCTTGGTTTTAATTTGAAGGTTAATTATGTTTAAAATCATTTAATAATATTTGTAAAAGTATAGGTACATTATATGGTACCTTATGAAGATATTTGTGGAATGTTATGTTATACACCTATTTATTGGCATGAGGATGATGAGGCAACCGTTGTGGGGCCTAGTTTGGTTTAGGTGAACTTTGAAAGAGTAAAAATGATTCAGAATTGGTTTATCACAAAAAATACCATGTAGATATATTATTCTAACCATAGAGAGTGTCTCCTTGGTTAGTCCACAAATGTTTGGGGAAGAAATGAAATCTAGAATCACCTCATGTTGGACCCTTATATATCACTAAGTTTGTTAATAAAGTGATGTACTACCAAGATATTACTTCACATTACCATGGTATGCATAATTTTTTCATATTTCATAGCTTTAGAGGTACATTACCAATCCCACTCATGTCATTGAATATGAAGATATTGAGGTAGAGCATGACACATCATATGAGGAGTACTTGGTATCGATTATTAACTGAGGATATAAAGTCATTTGAGGGGATATGATAATACTTGTATAGATCTTGTGGTATCATGGGAGGATCTAAAAGGAGACTTGGGAGAAGGATTGTAAATACCTAACACCAGTTGCCCAGAGCTGGTGGCTTATTACATTACATTAGAATGATTACAATAAAGTCATATCTCGAAGGAATGAATAGTTTAGTATATATGGAAATCTAGATACATGCATAAGTTCAACATTACAACTTGAAATAAAAACAAGTAAGTTTCATTGGGAACATCCACCACTCTAAGTTTATCCCTGCAAGTCAATCATAATATACCTATTCATGTCCTGGAAAAAATGAAACGTAAGAAGGGGTGAGCTCAGATTCTCATTAAGGGTAAATGTTATATCAAAAGAAAAATATTAGTCATGGTGAATAATTGAAAACACATGCCTTTAAAAATAAACTTGAACATAATGGCCGGAATATGAGCTTAGTAAATATTTCCATAATAAAACATAATAATGGTTATTATACTAGTAGAATAACCTCATAAACTATGAATTTATAGCTTTATAATAAGGTAAATTCATATGTTTAACTTTATGAAATATACCTTCAAGGCCTCGACCAAGACATCTAAAAATTATTAAGGCCTCAGCCAAAACCATATCTAATAATGGGTAAGGCCTCGACCAAGTCTATATCCATTTGTCTCATGGGAACTAACAATGAATTTAGTGGATATAGTGGGCCCCAACCATCACATAATAAGTCCAATTCATTCCTCGTATGAATGGAGGTAAACATAAACAACATATACATTCATATTGAAACTAACATATGAAATGTAAATAACATTCCCCAAACATTAAGCATAAACCCTAACCATTCAGAGTAAATTGATGAATTGTTTTATGATAGTACATCCATAGTAAAAATAATTATAAACCATTAAATTAAATATTGTAGATGATATAATAATATATTAATCCCAATAATACATAATAATCAACAATATTGTTGAAATAGATGAAGATACTCTTATAAAATCATCGAGTAATTCTTGAGATAAATACTCTTTTATTTTGAAAAGAAGAGTTCTTTTGGAAAATTATTTATATAAAACAAAAACTTAAGTAAGATAGTATAAAATGAGTTATTTTATAAAGTTAATGGTTTATAAAAATATATTATAGAGTTCCCTTGAAAATAGGTAATAATTTTAGAAATTCCCTTAAATCGGGCCTGTATTTCAGAAATAATTTTGAAAGTTCCTTTTAAAGAGTGTAACTCCCCATAAAATAAGGAAGGATTATGGTTGGTAAACATATATAGAATACTCACACAGAATTTATGAGGAGGAGATAATAATAAATAATAATTTCATTGAGGAAATTAGATAATAAAAGTAACCCGAATGAAAATGGATGTTCGGGTGGAAAACCCCTTACCTTAAGTCTGAATGTGTTTTGCTCTTGAACTTAAGGTTATGGAATATAAAATTAGAATTATTAATAACTTAATTCAGAACCTATTATACAATTATTTAGTTTATAGTAATTTTATTAATTTCATTATGTTCTTATTTATAAGTTATAAGATTGAATTTCATCATTCCTAAAGTGTTCGTTTAATTGGTTTTCAGGATCGATATATTTGTATATGAGTATGGGTTCATGTGGAAAGGATAAAATTCTCCAGAATTAAAATTATTTATTATTTATGAACATATATAAGTGTTAATGGTTATATATAGAAATTGGTAACATTTTATGAGAATGAATCATTGGATGAAATATTAACGACAACCACTTAGATTAATTGGTGGTATTTGGATTATTATGAACTAGTTTTTTCATATAAATTAATACTATGTACATATATTGGTTCTTGAATATTAAGTAGGTTATAATACATATGTTATATTCTGGTGCAACCATCAAAATGGTTTCATGACCATAATTGAATATGGTAATAGAAATTGAAAACTCTTCATCCTTGAATGTGATAAATTAACACATCTCATAGGGTGTTATAATTTCAAGCATAAAAGAAGGGGGAAAGAGAGATGATGAAGAATTATTCATTTATAATTACAACATTCCATTACATGTAATTTACTGGAGTCATCACAATATTTGTATGAAAGGGTGTGAGGCAAGATAAAGAAAATAAAGGAACTTGAAATAAAAGAAATGAAAAGAAGAATTTACCTCTTGAAGTAATATTCCTTGAGAGGCTCTTTAGGGGAGAGGTTTTTGTATTTTCATGAGACCAAGGGCTGATGGATGTGAATCAGAAGATTTGGAGGATATTTGAGTAGAATTTAGACATGTAACAAGGCCTGAGAGGAGTGAAGAGAAGATGGAGTGAGGGGGTTATAGTGGAGGAGAGGAGGGTTTTCCCAATATTTTACTCATTATTTTATTATTTTGCCAAAGGTAACCAATAGTATTGATTCTTGGGACCAAGAATTTTAATATGTGTATATGAGTTCAAACCAAGTGTGCTTACATCATCCATGATTCTAGGAATAGTTAATTTAGCTGTAATGTATATATATAGTAAATTATCATATTTTACTGTTCATAAAAAATTTGATTATTTATAAAAAAATCCCATAAATTCACCATAATCATTTTTTTGAGGTGTAGAATTAAAAAAATAATTAAATTTTTTGAAAATAATTTTCAAAATATTATTTATTAAATTTTTAAATAAAATCCTAATTTATTCAAAAAATATAAATTTTAAAACTATAATTCGTTTTATATCTTCTTGAAAAATTAATCAAGATCTTGTTATCTTATAACCTAATGAAAATAAAATAATATTATTATTTACTATTAATAAAGGTCATATTACAATTCATAAGTGTATTATACTATTCACAAAAAATTATTTTATTCTTCTTAGACTCTAAATATCTTACTGAATGTAGCCGTGTATGTCAGTTTTTCAAAATTCAAATCACAGAGGTGGAAAAATTATGTTTACTGGCTAGGCTAAAACAAAGTGGTGTTTTGTAGAGACTCAGTGTTTCATTAATTTAATTTCAAATTTATTTAAAAAAACTAGGGGTGTTACATTATCCCCTCTTAAAAAAAAATCATCCTCAAAATTACTATAATGTCACCTCACAAAAATATTTGGGTAGTTCTTCATCATAAGATCCTCACGAAACCATGTTGTCTCTTCGATTTTATGATTTTTTTTCAAAGTATCTTTACTAGTCGAGTCATCTGATTCCTCAAAAATTATTCTTTTGTGTCCAGAATCTAGATAGGCTCTTTACAGTAAGATAGGTCAGGTTCCAATTATATTCCTTCAAAAGTGAGGACATTAATTTGGTATGGCATGTACTTTCTCAGCAATGAGACATGGAACACATTGTGTACTTTACACAGAATTGGTGGCATAGCCCAATGATATTAAATAGCTCTAATTCCCTCCATAATTTCAAAAGGGCCTATGTACCTAGGGATCAGTTTCCCTTTCTTCCCAAATCTTATAGCACCCAACCAGGGAGATACTTTGAAGAAAACATGATCTCCCAATTGAAATTCCAAATCCATCCTTTGATTATCAGCATAGAGTTTTTCTTCTTTAATCTTATTTTATATAGCCTTGAATAGTATTTACCTTCATTGTTGTTTCCTCCACAAGCTCCGGGCCCACAAACTTATTTTCTCCAACTTCATCCTAACAATTTGGTGTACGAAATCTCTTTCTATAGAATGCTTCATATGGTGCCATTTGAATACTTCAATGGAAACTATTATTGTAGGAAAACTCAACTTATGGTAAATATTGATCCCACATACCTTTAATGTCAAGTGAAAATGATCTCAACATGTACTCCAAGGCTTGAATCATCCTTTTTAATTACCCTTCAATTTGTGGGTGATAAGTAGTACTCAATAAAAGATAAGTATCCAAAGCATTCTGAAGACTTTTCCATAATTTTAATGTAAATCATGGACCATGATCAGAAAAAATTGATATAGGATCTCCATGAAGTCTCACAACTTCATTAATATAGATCCGTGCTAGGTGATCTAGTGTAAAATCCTCCCTTATAGCGAGGAAATGTGTAGATTTCATAAGTCGATCCAAAATTACCTATATTTCATCATTGTTTCTTGGAGTTTTGGGTAATCATATAAAAACAATCCATGGTAATGTCATCACATTTCCATGTAGTAATAGGTAGAGGTTTCATGAATCTTATATGATTTTGTCGTTCGGCCTTCACTTATTTACAAACTAAACATCTTGACACATAATCATAAATTTCCCTCTTCATGTTATCCCACCAGATATTTTCTTTCAAATCTATATAATTTTTAGTGTTAATAGGGTGTATTGATAAAATTTGAGCTATAATAATCATCCAATAACTCCCTTTTCACCTTGGGAATAGAGGGAACCCATATCCTCTTCCAAAATTTCTGAATTCCATCTTCACATATGAAGTCAACCAACTTACCATTTTTAACAGCATTAATTTTCTTTTTAAAGTTCTTATCATCAGGATGAGAGATTTTAAACCTTTCTAATAATGATGGTTGGGAAACCTATTGAAAAACTCCATGATTCTTCCTGATCATTGTGTCAACTACCTTGTTTTCCTTTCTTGGGCGGTAGTTTATGGAACAATCATAATCCTTGAGTTGTTCAAGCCATCTCCTTTACCTCATGTTGAGTTCTTTCTATGAGAAGATATACTTTAGACTCTTGTAATTCGTATATATCTCATATTTTTCTCCATAGAGATAATGATTCCATTTCTTAATAGAAAATATTAAAACTGAAATCTCATGATCATGAGTATGATAGTTTTGTTCATTAATTTTTAACTTCCTTGATGCATAGGAAATAACTCAATCATTATGTATAAGGACACAACCAATTCCTTTCTTTGATGCAACACTATAGATCAGAAACTCATCAATCCCCAATGGTAGAGTTAGGATTGTAGAATTCACTAATCTCCTCTTCAATTCTTCAAAACAGTCCTCACATTCTTTTTTACATATGAACTTAACACCTTTAAGTGTAATCTTGGTCATTGGTTTGGTTAAACGGGCGAAGTTCTAAATGAAACACTGATAATAACCTGCTAAACAAATAAAACTACATACCTCAGTTATGTTTGTTGGAGTAGGCCATTCCTGCACAACCTTTGTCTTTGAAGGATCAATAGATATTGCATATTTAGATACAATGTTCCCTAGAAAGGAAACTGATTGAAGGAAAAATTCACACTTTCTAAACTTACCATATAATTCATTTCTTCTAAGAGTCTTTAGAATAGTGCACAAGTGATTTTCATGATCTTCATAGGTTTTGGAGTATACCAAGATATCATCAAAAAATACCACCACAAAGTCATTAATATATTCCTTGAAAGATTTATTCATTAGATCCATGAAAATAGAGGGTGCATTAGTTAGTCCAAAAGGAATTACTGTAAACTTTTAAAGCCCATACCTAGTTCGAAATGTTTTTTTGGAATGTCTTCCATCCTCACAAGAAACTGATGATATCCAAATCAAGGTCAATCTTCAAAAAATATTGGGCTCCATGAATTTGATCAACTAAATCATCAATGTGAGGTATGATATACTTTTTCTTTATTGTTATAGTATTGATTTCCCTGTAGTTAATGCATAAACTCATAGATCCATATTTCTTCTTAATAAAAAAACAAGGGCTCCCCATATAGAAATACTAGCGA
This sequence comes from Viscum album, assembly GCA_963277665.1. NCBI lineage: Eukaryota > Viridiplantae > Streptophyta > Magnoliopsida > Santalales > Viscaceae > Viscum > Viscum album. The sequence continues at coordinate 581,475,045 of OY728138.1, read as the reverse complement.
GAATACATCCTTTATAACTCAATTTTTCTAGTTGTTTCTTCAGTTTCACTAATTCCATAGTGTCTATTCTATAAGGGGTCTTTGATATGGGCCTTGAACAAGGAATAAATTCAATGGAAAACTCAATTTTCCACTCTAGAGGATGTCCAGGTAAATCCTTTGGAAACAAATCAACATATTCTTGAACAATAGGTGCATCCTCTATTTGAACATTCCTTTCCTCGCCTATAGTTATTTAATTCCCTTCCTCCACAATAATCGAATTCATTAGATCTACTAGGGGTGGATCTAGATGAGAATCATATGGTGATGTTTCCACCCTAAATATAAGGTATTCGACATCATCCTCAAAAATTGTAACCTCCTTCTTCTTGCAAACAAATTTCACATCATGGTTAGAAAGACAATCCATACTAAGGATTATATCAAATTAAATCATGGATATGACAAAAAAATTAGTAGATAAAGCATGTTTATATGCCATAATGGGGACTTACTGACACAACTTTGTTGTGATGATACTTTCTTTAAGAGTTTTGACTGAAAACTCCATTACTAAATCAAATTAGAAATATCTATTTTTTTTGGAAAATTGGGAAGATATGAAAGAATGTGATGATCTAGAATCAAATAAATAATTGGATAAATTTGAAGAAATGATTAAAGTACCTTCCACCACATCATTAGGAACTTCAATATCAGCAATCTTAATCTCATAAGTCTGTCCTTGCTCCCTTGGCCATTTCTAAGGAACATTTATTTAACACTTTGGAAAATCATTAGTATATTGTCCCATATTATTATAGTTATAGCATTGAACATTAATAGCTTCATTATTCACCTTGAAAACACTAGAATGATGGCCATTCTTTTCACACTTTTAGCACACCCCTTTTCCTTTTAAGAATGCACCACATGGTTTCTTTCCACAATTATCACAGGGTATAAACTCAACTCTTCCATTCTTCACCATTTTATTACTTCCTTTTACATAGTTTTCAAGAACCCTATTCTTATATTGCATTACCTTAAAATCAAAATACTTAGAGAATTTATTTTTTTTCTTGATAGAACTTGAGACTATATCTTGATATGATGAGATTTTTTGGGAGACTAGGGCCCTAAAGAGGAATGGGTTTAAACCATCAAATAATAAATAAATAATGCTCCTTGGATTATGTATGTAGTCCACAAAATATCTTACTAACTTTGTAAAGTTAGATTAATACTTTGAAACATTCTCATCCTTCTTTTTCCTCAGATTTAGAAACTGCCTTTCCAAATCTGCTCATTGTTCGCGAGGGAATTAGTTTTCTAGGAATATTTTTTTTAAATTTCTCCATTTCACCTCTTATAAGTTTTTTATCACCAGTCGTAGCTCCAAATCAAACATCATTATCATGCATCAAAGGGAAATACATACATGGGATACATGTGTTCATGTGGTTTCCATTTCTTCCACTAGGTGTCATTTATAGATAATGGCATACACTAGATTAGGTTATGAATAATAATGAATAATATCAACTTATCAAAATAATTAGCATAAATTGAAATACTATGCAAGGATAATCCCATAATCATAAACATGATTTCTTTAAGGATAAATTTACATTTAAATCCTTCATAATGGCTTGTAAAAAAAATATGAATTATCATAAGTATATACCCTAGGAGTGTCAAACTAGGTGCTTCGTAAGGCCTATTGTCATGTAATAGGATACCATGGGTAAAGCCTAAAACTCTTTGTCAGAGTTTTCACTCCTAGGTAAATTTGTGCCAGAATCACACCAACATATAGTGTCCAGACAAGGATATATTTTCTAGAAAGATCCACATAATATATTCCTTACCAAAATAACGATATTTTCTTGTTTGTTTATCCTAAAATACTATCTTAAGGGTTTGTTCCCTAATCTATGTTTACTAAATCTAGTTTCCAAGTTCTCTAATAAACTTCTCTAATACCAACTGTAATGACACGACCCTAGTTTCCAGGAGCCATTGCCTTATTACATTACATTAGAATGATTACAAGAAATTCGTATCCTGAGGTAATGAACAGTTTAGTAGATTTTGAAATCGAGATACATACATAAGTTCAACATTACAACTTGAAATAAAAAACAACAAATAAGTTTCATTGGGAAAATCCAACAATCTAAGATTATCCCTAAATGTCAATCATAATATTCATCTACATGTCCTTGTAAAAATGAAACATAATAAGGGGTGAGCTCAGATTCTTATTAAGGGTAAATTTTAAAGTGGAAGATAAATATTAGTCATGGTGAATAATTGGAAACTCATGCCTTTAAAAATAAACTCGAACATAATATGATGGGAATATAAACTGAGTAAATATTACCATAATAAAACATAATCATGTGTATTATACTACTCGAATAAACTCATTAAATATGAATTTATAGCTTCATAATGAGTGAAATTCACATGTCATACATTCTTAAATATATTATTACGGCCTCATCCAAGATATCTAAAAATAATTAAAGACTCGACCAAAACTATATCTAATAATGGGAAAGGCCTCGACTAAGTCCATATCTATTTGTATCATGAGACATAATGATGCATCATGGGGATATAGTGAGCCCCACCCATCATATAATAAGTCCAATTCATTCCTCATATGAATGAAGATAAACATAAAATACATATACATTCATATTGAAACTAACATATGAAATGTAAATAACTTTCCTTGAACATTAAGCATAAACCCAAACCATTCAGAGTAAATTGGTGAATGGTTTTATGATAGCACATACATAGTAAAAATAATCATAAACCATTAAATTAAATATGGTAAATGATATCATAAAAGATTAATCCTAATAATACATAATAATCATTAAGTGTTTTGAAATAGATGAAGATACTCTTATAAAATCATCAAGGAATTCTTGAGATAAATAATATTTTATTTTGAAAAGAAGAGTTATTTCGGAAAATTATTTGTATATAACTAAAACTTAAGTAAGATAGTGTAAAATTATTTATTTTATAAAGGTAATTGTTTTTAAAAATAGATTATAGAGTTCCCTTGAAAACTGGTAAGAATTTGAGAAATTCCATCGAATTGGGCTTGTATTTCAGAAATAATTTTGAAAGTTCCTTTTAAAATGTGTAACTGCCCATAAAATAAGGAATGATTATAGTTGGAAAGAATATATATAACAATAAATCATAATTTATGAGTAGTAAATAATAATATATAATAATTTCATTGAGTTAATTAGACAATAAAAGTAACCCGAATGAAATTGGAGGTTTGGGTGGGAAAAACCTTACCTTAAGTCTGAATGTATTATTCTCTTGAACACACGGTCCTGGAATACAAAAATAGACTTATTAATAAATTAATTAATAACATATTAGACATGTATTTAGTTTATCATAATTTTATTATGTTTATTACGTCCATATTGAAAAGTTATAAAATTGAATTATGTTGTTCTGGAGTGTTCGTTTCCTTGGTTTTCATTATCAGTATATTTGTATATGAGTATGGATGTTCATGTGGAAAGGATGTAATTATATAGAATTGAAATTATAAATTATATATGAACATACAAATTTTTTAATGGTTATATATATCATTTGTTTACATGGTATGAGGATGATTCATTCGAATAAATATTAATGACAATCACCTAGATTATTTGGCAGTATGTCGATTACCATGAACTAGTTTTTTCATATAAATTAATATATGTACATATACTGGTTTCTGAATATTAAGTAAATTGTGATACATATACTATAGTTTGGTTCAACCATCAATATTTTTTCATGACCATAATTGAATACGGTAATAGAAATTGAAAACATGTCATCCTTGAATGTGATAAATTAACACATCTAATATGGTGTTATCATTTCAAGCATAAAAGAATGGGAAGGGAGAGATGATGAAGAATTATTCCTTTATAATAAAATAATTCTTGTACATGTAAGGTACGGGTGTCATCAAAACATTTGTATGAAAGTATGTGAGGAATGAAAAATAAAATAAAATAACTTTAAATAAAAGAAATGAAAAGAGGAATTTACCTCTTGAAGTAATCTTCCTTGAGAGGCTCTTTAGGAGAGAGGTTTTGGTCTTTTTATGAGACCAAGGGATTATAGACATGAGGAATAATAATGGGAGAATATTTGAGTATAATTTAGACAAGTATCAAGTCTTGATAGGAGTGAAGAGAAGAGGGATTGAGGGGGGATTTTATTGTGGAGAGGAGGATTTTCCCATTATTTTACTCATTATTTTATTATTTTTCCAAATACTACCAATAGTATTGATTATTGGGACCAAGAATACTAATATTTGAATGTTATTTTAAACCAAGTGTTCTTACATCATCCATGATGCTAGGAATAGTTAATTTAACTTATAATGTATATATACGGTAAATTGCCGTATTTTACTATTCATAAAAAATTTGAGTATTTTAGAAAAATACCAAAAATTTCACCATTACCATTTTTCGACATTTAGAATTCAAAAATAAACTCCATTTTTTGAAAATAATTTTCTAAATATTATTAATTGAATTTTTAAATAGAATCATAATTTATTCAAAAAATAACAATTTTAAAACTATAATTCGTTTTACATTATCTTGAAAAATTAATCAAGATCTCATTATCTTATATTATTAAGACAATTAAATAATAATAATAAGATTTAATATTCATAAGGGTCATATTAATAATAATATTACTATTCATAAAGGTATTTTACTATTCACAAAAAATTAAGTTTGTCTTATCAGACTCTAACTATCTTACTGAACACAGTCATGTATGCCAGTTTTTGAAAATTAAAATCACATAGGTATAAAAAATTATGTTTACTGTATAGGTTATAACAAAGTGGTGTTTTTTAGAGACTCAGTTTTTCATTCATTCAATATTAAATTTATTTTCAAAACTTTTGGGTGTTACAAGGATTATAATGTTCTGGATCAATGTTTTGAGTTGTTAAAAATGATTCCTAGATATACTTCTTGGGGATGTGAAATACTTAGATTGAGAGATTGTAGAATCCTAGAAATTTTGTTTCTTTTAAAAAATCATTATTTCTTCTTTTCTCCTTGGATTTTTTAGGTGGATATGTTTATGGGTAAGCTCTTGTTGCTCTTTAAAAGCATTTGTGTGGCCTAAAGTGTGTTTGGAAATATCATTGTCCAAAATGATTTTGGAAATGACTTGGAAAAGATGTGGTTATCAGGTTAAACAAGTGGGTTTCTGGGTCCACATTTTAGATCAAGCCATTTTGGAAATGGACCCAAGTACACCATATCTATCACCAAGTGTCAATGAAAGCCATTTCAACATCAGAAATTTTGGAAAATAACCATTTTAATGCTCTTGCTTCTTAGATCTAAACTAAATCAAAAGGAAAAATGCTTGGATTTTAATTGTGGGTATTTAATGCATTTATTAATTGATTCAAATACTCATTAATCGATTAAAAACCTTATCCTTATAAATTCATTAAATATAATGAATTTATAGACACACAAAAGACTGATATCCCAACCTTATGTGATCTTTACTTGATCCTCAATTTCTTCCATGTTTGGATCAATTGTACCACCCTTGTGGTTTAACTAAGGTCTCTATTCATCTTACATCATTGGTGATTTTTTAGTGATAATTATGTTGAGTTTCTTTCTTGGTTGTATTTCCTCTTATTATCTTAATTCAATCATGTAATTTTGTTTTTATGGCTTAGATGATGATTCCTTGTGTCTTCTAGGATGGAAATTTCAACATTGGTGTATCAATAATGTTCTTTACATCAATGGTATTATTTTGGTGCCTTCTCTTATTGACACTACCCAAGAGTGACCATTTTTTCTTCCATCAAATGAGCTTTAATTCTATAATTTTTTATGGTCATCATTTGTAAAGTCTTAATTATACCCTTTTCACCTTATTCAAGAAACCTTGTTATGTTAGAACTAGTGCTAAGAATTATTGGTGGGTGATCCTGTTTCAGTTGGCGTGAAAATGTGGTTTCAGCGACAACACCCTTGAATAACCTAGAAATTTTAATTGAAAATGTTGAGGTAATAAGTTCATTACCATGTATAGGCCATGTATATAACCATTTTCATGATATGAAAATGTGTGTCAACCTACTTTAAAACAGGTTGAGTTTGATCACATGTGATAAGGTTCTGGATGTAGTTTCAAACTTATGATATTTTATTCCTTGTTACCTTATTATATTTTTGGGAAATGATTTTTTATTTTTATATTCACAGTACCAAAGTGATAGGTGGACCCATAATAGATCAACATCTGTATTAGTGGAGCTTGTTTAGACATATCATGTGAAATGATAATAGGATCGAGATCTGAGATGGGGAATGATAGACTTATGTGGCCTTAATTAGGGGTATTATAGAAATATGTTATCATAACTATGATAATATAGTGGGGAATGATTATCTATGTGACCTGAAACATGAAGAAATAGTGTGACATGATGATCTATGTGACCTAAACTAAGAGACAACAACAACATATGGTGATCAATTGTGATCTAATGAAGAGGCCTAGGGCCTATACAATTATTAAGCTCTTCGAGGTAGGCTCCTACATTGTGATTTTACCATGACCACTCATACATAGTTCTAGAATAGAGTATAATTAGGTACAAATAGGGTTTATGGAGGCTTGTTTAGTTCAAGGATTCTTGGACCCTCATTATAAGCTAGAAACCTCTTGCATACATGAAGGAACACATGAGGTATTATGTATCCCTAGCTCAGACCTGGTTGTTCAAGTTGGGGTGTTACACTCATCTCCCCTAAAATTCACCCCTCTAAAAAAAATCCCTCAATATGTAATACTTCTAGAGTAAGTGTTTTTTCCTTTGGGATTACCATGTCTCCTTTGTGAGATCTACTTCTATAGTATTTATGACAACCCATATCTTTTATAAACTTTAACTCGTGATTTATTACAAAAAAACTCACTTAATACAATCCCAAAAGATTATTAGGCCTAGTGTATTTGGGAAATTAGAAACATATCAACATATCTTTAATAAGGTTACAATAATAATTTTTTAAACTCCTTAACAGACACTTAAAATTCCATTACTCTTCAAAAACTGCATGGGATAACTTAGGGACGTACATAAGAAAGTGGTGAGATGTAAAGCTTAGTAAGGGAATAATCAAAGAACAACAAGATGAAAATAATACAATAGCCACATCAAGGTGTCATAAAAGGATGATAATCATAAAAATAAACATCAAATCATGATATAATCTGATGACATCATGGACGTATAGGAATATGGAAACAACAAAAACATGAAATCATTAACCTAAGTCAAGTATAATTTTCAATAAATCATAACATAGTTTTCTTAGGATAACCTAACATGCACCATATATGGTATCTCATGATATAAAAGAATTACTCAATGCATTGGAGGGCTATATAATTCTGGTCCTACCATTATATTCATATTATTTAAAAATCATATGTGTTCCACATAGATCATACAACATTAGAACACATTTCAAAAAATTTAACACTACAATTAAAGAGTTTTAGATATATACCTTGAAGTCCCTGATAAAACAAAGGATATGTATATATCTAGGTGAATACCCTTGAGTGTAAATGGGGATCGGTATTCACTACACAAATGTTTTTCATGGAAAAAGAGCATGATAATTTCGACAGCATAATGGGTATAAATAAAGGTTCCGAGAAGGGTTTAATGAGAGTGATATATGGTCTATAATTAATTGGAAATCATATGTATAGTAAGTAGATGAGTAAAAACACACTACAATGTGGACAATTGAAAATAAAAATGGTATAATTCAATGAAGGTTCATGAATAAAGAGGATGTGGGGATCCCTTACCTTAAGAGAGTGCTTCTAAAAGATTGGGAGGATATTATTAACATATTTAGAACAACTTTTGAGGGATTTAAATAGGTATAGTTAGATTAAATTCATAATAAAAGGTTTTTTAGTTAAGATGAATGAGAGTAGGGGTGGGTATTTATAGAAAAAGATAAAGGAATTCTTTATTAATTTTTAAACTTATGTTTTCTACTTTATATGATAAAATAATCAAACCCACAATCCTTTACATGGTTTTTACCATGTTTTTTACTAAATAGTAATGATTTTCATTATTTTATAAGTCCACGAACCAAAATACATAAAATAATACCCTTGGTGATGTGGAAGTGATCCATGATTATAAAAAAAATTGATTTTAAAACCTTAAGATATAATATTTTTTGGTGGATTAATTAAGAGTTTATGAAATTAATAAAATATCCTAAAATCACATAATTTTAAAGGGGAAACATATTTTGGTCATGGATTCTCCTTATATAATTTATTACATCACTTTTGGGATATTACGATGTCATAATATAGATCATATATTTATACCATATTTAATTTTTATCCAAAAAATAAAATATCTTAGATAATTATGAAAAATACCTATTGACTAATTTAGATATGTGAATTTCAAAAAAAATTTATTTTATCAAAATTATTTTATAAATATTCAAATTTTATATTTTAAATTAAAATATTTTTTTACTAATAAATACTGGTTTTTACAATACTAATAACTTTATGAACCATATAAAAATTACACTGGACTTCATTAAATTATATTATAATTTATATTTAAATAAATATTATTTAATAATAATATTTTATTAAAATAAAATTTATTTAAATAAATATTGAAATTTTTAAAAGAGTATCTTAATAGATAGTATATATTATCCAAAAATGAAATTTTTATTTCCTTATATAAAAATCCAATTTTTATCAAACTTATTATGTAATCATTTATAATGTAATGATAAAAAATTATAAATATAATCATTATTTTGTTAAAAAAATATAATATAAAAATTCATATCACTATTAACTATATACATAACCTCTTATTACACCATCGTATACCATAATGGAAAAGTGTGTGATGATGGTGCTTCCTTGAGGTTGTTCAACACACATTGTTTGGGTTGTTATCGTGATATACTTGAACTTCTCCTTTCAAAAGTTTTTCTTGAGATTTGGTTGTTGGAACTCATATTGGGCTTGGTCAAGGAAAAATCCCACTAATTCCATCTCCCTTAAAAGCTCTGATAAATGGTATTCATATGGTATTATCCTACTGGTCGAGGCAATCACTTTTTTCATCGGTGATAAATGTATTTAATTAAAATACTTAATATATACTAATCATAGTAGTCATTGTACAACAACTATATTATGAATAGATAAGATGTGTGATGGTCTTATAAATAATACAATATATAGTTTATAACATTCCAAAATAGCTAAAGTAGTTCATGTGTTTTCTATTACTATATTACTTAATAATGAATTTATTTATTTAAAATGAGATTTAATTTATAAAAGTTCGGGATGTTAAATTATTACCATCATCATAAATTTCACCCTTGAAATTTTATTTCATGCCCTAAAATAGGTGAGGGTACTTTTGTTTCATTTCCTCTTCCAATTCCCATGTATCCTCCTCAAATTTGTGGTTATTCCATAACACTTTTTCCAAATGAGTTTTCTTGTTTTATAGAACATTTTCTCTGTGATCTAAGATCTTCACTGAATTTTCCTCATGTGAAATATAATTTTCTAAATGTCTAGTCTCTATATTCAATACATGTGAGGGTTCTGATATGTACTTCCTCAATAGGGATACATAGAATACATCTTGCAGTTGATATTGGTTAGTTAGGAGTTCTAATCGATAGGACACAACTCTAATGAGATCATAGATATCAAAGGGAAATATATATCTTAGACTAAGATTTCCATTCTTACCAAACCTCAAAACTTTCTTGAATGGTGATATAAAAAAGTAGCACCTTATCAATGTCCTAAAAATCTAGGTCTCGTTTATGATATTTGGTATAGATTTTTGGTCAAATTTGTGTTAATTTCATATGAATTTTATTTTTTTGATCCTTTTATTTCATCTCTTAGAAAATATTAGGTCCCATAATCTTATACTCTCTTACTTCATCACATAATGTCTAATTCTAAATTCTCTTTCAATACAGAGCCTCATAAAGGGCCATTTGAATTCTAGTGTGGAAATTTTTGATATATGAGAACTCCACTAGGGGAATGTGCTAATACCAACATCCTTATAAATACAATGAGCATGATATCAACATATAATTTAGAGTTTAATGGTTATTTTAGACTAACCATCTTTTCTGCGGTGATGAGAAGTACTAGAACATAGCTCTGTATCCAGTTCTTTCTGAACTATTCTCTAGGACCCAAAGTTAAACCTCAAATATCTATTAGATATAATATAGATTGGTACTTAATATGGTTTTACCACTTCCATTATGTAAATCTTGGAGAGTTAGTTAAGAGATAAATCTTCATTAACAGAAGCTAAATGAGTTAAATATTTACGGAGATTGACTACCACCCATATCTTGTTATTTCCTTACATCACAGTGAATCATGGGTGAATAGAGAAGGATGATCTATGTACATAATCGAAAAGTTACCCCTTCAATTCTGGTTGTTATGGGATACATATCTAGGTTATAAACCATATAACATCATCCTTATAAAATTTGAACTCCAAAATATTTGATATCATTTTCTGTATCTCCTCATCATCTTTCTGGGTCTCCTTGATCCTCTATAGAATGTATGGTTGAGAAGTTATTGGAAAAGGTGGGATATATATTCTTTTATTATTTACATGTCTACCTTTTCATGTCAAATAAGATTGGATCCCCTTTAAACCTCATCATGGATAGGGGTTCATGATCCTTTCTACTCAAATCATCTAGAACTTTATTCAAATTCCAAGGATGGTAATGGATTAAAAAAGTACAGTCCTTGATCAGATCTAACAAAATTTATTGGAGCATATTGAGATCCTTTTTTTGAATATATACTTGAGGATTTTATGTTTAATATATATGTCACAGTTTTCACCATAGAGACAATGACTCCAAATCATCAATTCGATGACCCTTACAGCCAATTCTAGATCATGTGTTGGGTAATTATTCTCATGGATCTTTAATTTGAGGGAGAAATAGGCTATCACTTTTTCCACTTGCATGATTACGCAACCCAATCATTTTTTGGATGTATCACTTAGATCAAAAAGCATTCCCTATTGGTGGGTAATGTTAGAATAAGTTCAATAATTAGCCAGTTATTTAACCCTTTAAAGCTCTCCTGACATTCATCAATCCAAACATACTTCACTCCTTTATATGTTATCTTGGTTAGTGGGATTGAAAATCATTATACGTTTCTAACAAATCGATGATGATACCTAGCTAGTCTAGGGAAACTATGGATAAATACGGCAGATATTGGTTTTAACCATCATTTAATTTCTTATATTTTTCATAGATCCACAAATATTATTTTATAGGTGATAATATTCCTTTGAAATGTTACTTGATCCATCCCAAACTCTCATTTAATATACTTCACATGAAAATTTTAATTTCATAGCGGCTTCAATGTAGAATTCAAATTATCATCAGTTTCTCTCTACTTTTGAAGTATATAAGAATATAATTTATAAATATAGCCAAAAATTGTTGAGGTAATCCCTAAAGACACTATTTGTTAAGTCCATGAATATTTCTGGAGAATTATTGAGTCCAAAAGGAATCACTATGAACTTGTAGTTCCCATACCTTATATAAAAATAAGTTTGTGGAAATCCTCCTTCATTGCCTTTACTAGATTATATCCTCATCAAAGATCCATATTAGGGAAGTATTCATCTCCATGTAGCTAATCAAACAAATCATCAATATATGGAAGATGATAATTGTTCTTTATCATGATATTTTTGAGATCATGATAATCAATACATGGGCACATTAACACATCCTTTTTTATTATGAGGACTAGAGAACCCTATAGTAAATCGCTTGTGTGTATAAACCCTTTACCTAGATTCCCTCTAGGTTTATTCTCCTTCTCTTCAAGTTCAATAGTGGATATTCTATGTGGAGTCTAGGATATTGAAAAAGATTTGGATATAAATTCAATTAAGAACTTAACCTCACAACATGGAGGAAGAAAATAAAACTCTTCATGAAACAAATTAGTATATTCAATTATAATGTACATCTCATCAAGGATGATATTTTACTTAGTCTTCATCATTTGAACTAGATACTCTTTATCATAAGGAAACAATATCCATGATTGATATGATGAAAAAAATGTAGTTCCAACATCCTCTATGCCATTTTATATAATTGCAGAGAGATTCGTGATATGGAGGGTGATTTAATTCTCCTAAAAATTTATGTTTTCCCTATATAAGCAAAGTTAATCGATACCTAGAATTTCATCGAATTCCATTAAAGTGGGTATCAAGAGGTTAGCTGGTAAATTTATCCCACAAATATGGGCATGATAAGATTTTTTTTCTTTGGGATACAAAAATTTCTTAATTTTTCATTTTCATCAATAACTCCACTTCCATGTTTTACAGTGGTGTTTGAATAGATCTAAAAAACTTTCTTAACAAGAAATAATGCATAGAACCATAGTCACATAGGACATTTGATGTTCAATAATGGATGACAAGATTGTCTTTCACTATTTTATTATTGTTTTGATCATTTACGTTATCCAATATAGACATATGGAAGATAATTTTCAAAATATTAAACAAATAAAAAGGATACTATTAAAATTGAAGCGAAAACTCATAAATTACATATATTCTATAACATATGAATTTATATGTTTAAATTATAGTCATCCATGGTATATTTACTCAAATTTTATTTTATGGTTATTTTATATTCCCTTTATAATGGTTCATAAATAGCTTATGAATTTACCAAAGAATATCCCTCAAGAATTTAAAACCATGAGTGCAGCAAGGCCTTTTTTTATTCCCCATGTGAAAATTGAGTTAGTTCCCAATGCACCCTTTTCATGGTTATTACCCCTATATACAACTATTCTAGAGCCACATCCACTTTTTTATCCTTATATGGAATCTGTTTCTTAGAAACCACTTAATCTATATATTACAATAATTTAGTGATGTCTTCTTATGTTAAGTATTATACCCATATATTTCCAAAAATATTTCAAATCATAATCAGAAAAAACAACTAGGATTTACTTTGATACCAACTATGACAACCTATATCATTTATACACATTAATTAATGATTTATTATATAAAAACACACTTAATAAAATACCAAAAGATCAGGATTCCTAGTGTCTTTAAGAAATTAGATACATAGAATAATAACGCAAACAAGAATTCGATGACATTAATTAACACTCCTTTAGAGGCTCTTAAAATTCCATAACTCTTCAAAAACTATATGGGATAACCTAGGTGCCTATATAAGAAATGGGTGAGCTGTAAATTCCATTAAGGGAATAATAAAATCATAACATGATGAAATTAATACAATAGTCACATAAAGGCAACATATAAGGATGGGAATTATAAATATAAACATTAAAACATGATATATGTTGATAAAATCATGGAATCATAGGATTGTGGGAACTACATAAAACATGAAATTGTAAAAAGAAGTCAAGGATATCTATTGAGACATCATATCATAGTGTTTTTTGGATAACCCCCATGAACCATACATTATATCTCTTGAGATAAAAATATTACCCAAATAATTATAGGGATGTATAATTCAGGTCCCACCAATCACATTCATATCATGTACATGAATATCTGTTCCACATATATCAGACAACATAAGAACATATTTTATAAGTTTTAAACCCGTGATTAAGGAGTATAAATTATGTACATAGAATTCCCCAATAAAATGATGTATATTTATATCTTTGTGAATAACCTTGTGTGGAAATGGATTTGGGTATTCACAACACAAATGGTTGTAATGTAAAAATCAAGGGATAATTTAGGCAGCATAACAAGTATACATAAAGGTTCATGGAAGAGTTTATAGAGAGTGATAAATGGTATCTCATTAATAAAAATAATAAGTATAGTAAAGTTATGTTTAAAATAACATTACAACATGGAAAATTCAAAATAAAATGGTAAATTTCATAGGTGGTACTTGAATAAATAGGATGAGGATAGAATTTCATATCTTGAGAGGGCAATTATAAAATCTTGGGGGTCTTTTTAAGAGATTAGAACCCCATGGGAGGGTTTAGATAAGGAAAGGTAGAGAGAAATCATGATCAAAGGGTTTATAGTGAATAGAAGTGGGAGTATGGGTGGGTGTTTATAGAAAATGAGAGATAAATTATTTATTAATTTCTAAACATATGTTTTGGAATATATATGATAGATTAATCAAAATCAAAATCCATACCATGGGGATTTTCCATGATTTCTACCAAAGGGGAGTGTTTTTAATTATTTTATAATTCTAAGAACCTTACTCCTTAAAATAATATCATTGGTGATGTGTAAGTCAGTCATGTTTATAAAGAACTGATTTTAAAACCTTAATATATAATATAGGCTTTGGAGAATTCATTAAGGGTTTATAAAATTATTCAAATAACCTTAAAAATGAATTATTTTAAAGGGGAATAATATTTTGGTCATGGTTACTCCTTATAGAATTTATTAAATCACATTTTTCTATTAAGATGTCATAATATAGACCATATGTTAATAACTAAATTAATGTTTACCCAAAAATTCATCCCTCTTATAAAATTATAAAAAAAATCAAAATTGGATAATTTCAATATGTGAATTTCAAAAATAATATTTATTTTATTAAAAATAATTTTCTAAATAAGATAATTATCACTTTTAAAAAAATGATTATTTATTTAAAGTACTAGTTTTTATAATACAAACAACTTTCTAACCCTTATAAAAATTACATTGGACTTCATTAAATTATATTATAATTTATATTCAAATAAATATTATTTAAAAATATTTTTTTATTAAAATATAATTTATTTCTAAATTTATTCAAATTGTTAGAATTTTGTGTTAATTTAGAGTATATAATCCCCAAAAATTAAATTTTGATTTCCTTGTATTAAAATCAAAATTTTTTCAAACATGTTATATAATCATTTTTAAATTAATATTAAAAAAGGATAAATATAATAATTATTTTATTTTAAAAATAAAATATAGAAATTCATATTACTAGGGTTTAGATATATAACGACTTATTACACCAGCATACACCCTAAGGGTAATGTGTGAAATGATGGTGCCTTCTTGGGGTGGTTTGGTAATCATTGTTTGGGTCATGATCTCAATATGCTTGAACTTCTCCCATAAACAGTTTTTCAAAAGAATTAGTTTTTTTATCTCCACTAGGGATTGTTCAAGGTAAAATCCTAGTGATTAAATCACCATTAAAATCTCCAACAAATGGCCTTTATAGGGTGTGATACTACTGTTTGAGACCATCACTTATTTTATTTGTGTCAATTGAATTTTATCATAACCATTAATATATAAAAATCATAATATTCACTATAAAATATCTATATTACTAATTTTTAAGATGCTTAATAGTATTTTAAATATTATAATCTATATTTTATAGTGGTCCAAAATAGCCAAAGTATTTCATGCGTTTTCTATACATTGCTTAATAAGGAATTTATTCATCTTAAATGGAATTTTATATATAAAAGTTCTATTTGTTACAGTCTTATAAAAATATAATGTTATAGGGTCTTTACTCCTAGAAAACACAACAATATCTTGGAAAAAGTATCAAATAAAAAAATATTCTTTGGATACATCAGAAGCCACTATACCCAGAATCTACTGTAGAATCGGTGAGAACTTTCTGTGTTGAACTCTTCCAGTTGAAAACTTATGCATTGAGAGTGATGAAATATCATAATGGAGACTTCATAAGATTATAATATATTTCAAATATAGCATCTTTATGAACCTTGATGACTAATTTATCATCTCCTACATACAACAAGAATATATCCTTAGTTATCCTTATATACATAAGGATATTTGTTAACAGCAGATCAATATTGTTAACCTAGATCAGCATGATATCTTCCAACCATACTCAAAGCATAGACATCATCAAGACTAGTACATTGTTGGTTCCAGGCACAGTTTAAGTGTTGCAGTGGAAGGTGATATATTAAAATTTATTTTAACAATTTATTCCCAAAATCAAGATTGAGGATCTTCCATGTCAAATTTATAATAAATTTATTTCATATCCGAATAAATAAATACATGGGCTTAGGTAATTTATTTTTTAATGATGGTTGATCATTCGAAATAGCCCTTCTCGTTTCCCTTAATTTCACTTGTGAGGATATAAATGTAGAATCCCTCTAGTAGTGATCCACACTTTCTCTAATGGTCTCTAAGAAATGCCATATGTTCCGTAGGGGATTGCACAGAAAATCGAATGTCTTTTGTTGTTCATTCTTGATCGCTTGTTCTTCAGTCTTGAAGAAATCATCTCTTGGGTTTCTATATATTGAGAGGGGGATATTAGGAGGTGTTGAGAGATAATTTTATACATGAAACAATTATCTATTCCCAAACTTGGAATTGGTTTTGAATTATTTACATAATAGACATATCAGTCTATTTATAGAGATGGGATTTTAGTTACAAAATTTAATTGCATAACAACCATTAAATATAATTATAACCATTAGTGAAATCCTGTTCCACATAATAATAATAATAATATAATTATTATTTGGTTCACCAACTTACAAAAAATGGATAAATAATATTTCTCGACTCATAAATAATTATTTTATCACTGGACATGGTCTTTGTCCATTTGAACTCCTCTTGTATTTAGTGAATGCCTGAATAAATATTTTATTCTTATAAATAAATATTTTATTCACAAACTAGTAAATAGATATTTATTAAATATTCAATAAAATAAATAAATATATTTTATTCAAATTTTAGTGAATAAATATATATTTAATTTATGAGACCAATATAACATAAATAAAATTATTCCTCAGTCTTGATAATAATATTTATTCCATTAATTAAATTAAAATAGAATTTAATCGAGTCCAACATAAACACTTAGTGTGTAACCCTCTAGTATTATTTCTCATTGTCATTAGGAAGTATTTCCTAAAGTCTAAGATTACTGTCTAGAAATGGGTCAATGCACCCAAGAGAAAGAACCTAAAGTCACAATGATGGAAACCACATATGAATGCTCATTGTGTAATATAATCAATTTGTCACAATATCTCATCAAGTAGGTTGAATAAACATGTCATCAACCTATATGTTTGATAAATAATTCTATGACTATCTAAAATAAACTCACCATTACACCGTGTCCATAAAATTTAGGGTGATGGGTCTATTTCAATCAAAGGACCTATATACCAACTTTCATAAATATAAAAGGAAAAAAATCCTTCCTTTACTTATCCATTAATAACATGTCATCTGTGACACACATAACTTATCCTACTTCCCACCAGCATATGGAATGATGATTTTTTTCAGAAAAATATAAGTGCATGAGTCATGAAAGGAATTAATGATAATCTTAAAGTCTAAGGACCATTACACACACTTAGAAATATGAATATATGATGACACCAAAACATGAGGAATTCCTACTAGTGGGTTCCTCATCATAATCTCCAGTCTTGGATATTAATAAGCAAGAAATTCATGATAAGAAGTATCATCTGCTTATGAGTACTCACACCTGATGGTCTATATACTATGCGTCCCATCATAGTTTTTTTTATCCAACCACAAAACTATATTTAGAATATTTTCATAGCACTTATAGGTTCTCATCATAGTGGTGAACTACTATGAAATTATCTATGCAATAAATAATCAAATACATTATTACATTAAAGTCATGCAGAACAAAAAAAATGTATAATAAGATGTTTAATTTAATATTTAATAAATCAAATATTCATGTAATAAAAGTGCAAACAGCTGGTTCTAGGACACCAAATTTAACAAACTTCTACTTGGACTAGAACCAACTACCTGTGACTTTCAGTATTCTAGAAATCACTTGATAATCATGTTTCTACTGATTCAAGGCTTTAGTCAAGGGGCCTTCCATGTTTTCTTCCATGAAAATACAGCTAACTACAACCTCACCTCTCTGAGAAAAATCCCACAAGAGATGACACTTTTAATGTATGTTCTTCATTCACTGATGTGGACTTGGATCTTTTACGAGATCCACCGCAGTAGTATTATCATAATAGAGTGTGATGGGATCCTTACTACTAGGTACCACATCAATCAATTATATGAAAATACATATCCAAAGTGCTTCTTTATTTCCCTCAGAAGCTGAAATATACTCAAAATCTACTGTATAATCCACAATTATAGCCTACTTTGAGCTCTTCTATCTCACATCACCTCTATTAAAAGTGAAAATGTATCCTATTTTTTAATTCATGTCATCTTGATCTGTTTGGAAACTAGCATTTAAATATCATCTGATGAATAATTACTATTCTTTTCTATAAACCTATAACATATCCTCACTATTCCTTGGATACTTAAGGATATTATTCACTACCATCCACTAGCGGTCACCTGGATCAGCTTGATATCATCCTAACACACCTAATACGTAGGATATATCTATCCTGGTACATAACATAACATACATGACTGAACCAATCACTAAAGTGTATGGAATCCTTGTCATTCCATTTCTTTACTCATGGGTCTGGGGAATTTTTTTTAAAATATGAATGTCACGTGACACTAAAAAAATTCCACTCATGGATCGCTCCATACTAAATCTCTTTAGTATCTTTTCAATATATTTAGTTTTACTTAGGCTTAGAAACCTCTTGGATCTATCATGATGTATCTTTATCCCAATGATATATGATGCCTCTCCCAAGTCTTTCATGGAAAAGAATTTATTCAGCCACACCTTAATAGACAATAATACTAGTATTTAATTTCCAATAAGTAATATGTCATCAAAATATACTATTAAGAAAATAACAATACTCCCACTAAACTATTTGTAGACACAAGTCTCACATTTGTTCTTTATAAAACCAAATTCTATTATGGATTCATAAAAATTAATGTTCCATAACTAGGATGATTTATTTAATCCATAAATAGATTTTTTAAACTTACATATCTTATTGGCATCCTTTTGAGTCACAAAACCTTCAGGTTGTGTCATGTAGACATCATCTTTAAGGTTTCTATTAAGGAAGGTTTTTTTGACATCCATTTTCGAAATATCAGTTTCATGGTAAGATGCAATGTAAATTATAATTTTGATGGATTTCAGCATTGAAACTAGTGATTTTTTTATATTCAATTACTTGACATTGTCTAAACCCTTTTAAAACCATTTGCGCCATATAGGTACTGACTTTTACTTCCATTTCCAGTTTCTTCTTGAATATCCATTTATAACCAATGGGATTTATATTCACTATAGGATCAACCAAAATCTGGACTTGGTGTTTGTACAGGGAATCCATTTTAGAATTCACGGATTCTTTCCACTTGGAAACATCTATGACACTCACTAATTACTTGTAGGTTAGAGGATCATTATTATCTACTAATAATGAGTCACCATCCCCAATAACTATAAAACATACTATTTTAGTTCTCTAAATTCTCATGTACTCTTACGTAGTAATTATGTCTATGTAATAGTTTCTTCTTCCATGAGGATTTATAGAATCTGATCTTGTACTAACTCTTCTATTCCTTGGGACTTTACTTCATTGAAGTTTGTCTGGATCCCACTATTTCTTTTGGATATGTGCTCCCATTAAAGGAATATGTCATGTCTTGCCACTATAAACTTTTTTCTAATGGTTCGTATAGGTAATATCCCCTTTCTTCCTTGGGGTATCATAAAAAGGTTTACTTTGTGTATCGGGGTGAAAGTTTGTTACCTAAAGAGTCCTTAACAAATTCTTCAATTCCCCAAACATGTAAATTAAATAACATGGTTTATCTTCCACTCCAAAATTTGTATAGAATACAATTTATTGATTTACTTGGTAACTTTTTTAGTATGTGTGCCTTTTTTTAATTAATATCCCAAAATTTATAATGGAATACTCATATGACTAATCATTAATCTCACCATGTCCAATAAGGTGCAGTCTCACCTTTAACTAACACCATTCCACTGAGGCACGTAAGGAGGAATGAGTTGGGATATGATCCCAAACTTCCGTAAGTAATCAATGAAGTCTTGATTAAAATATTATCCACCATAATTTTAGTGTAGTTTCTTAATATTACTACCATGTTTTTTCTCAAATTCATTCATTTGTTCCTTGAATTTATCAAAAGAAGCCATCTTATACCTCATTAAGTAAATATATCCAAATATAGTAAAATCATCAGTAAGAGTTGTGAAGTATGAGTACAAAATCCTTGCTTTAATAGAAAATGTTCCAAACAAATTGGTATTAACTAATTCAAGAATCTATTTAGATCTTTAACCTTTCCCACTAAATGGGGATTTGGTCATTTTTCCTTGTAAACATGTGTGACATACACCAAGTGGTTTTAGTTAGAAAGAATCTAAATATCCATCTTGATGTAAAATTTTCAAGAATTTTTCATTTACATTACCTACTTGATGATGCCAAAGTTGCGTGTAGTATGAGTCATGTGAAGTAACTTTGTTATCTATTGTCATTACTTGGTTCATGTAATCCAACATGTAAAGACTATTATGTAAATGTGGATTACCATAACAAAAGCTGGATTTATAAAAGAAGAAACATTTATTTCCAAATTTGAAAATAAATCCATCCATATCTAGTATGGATATAGAAATAAATTTTTTGGTAATAGAAGGCACATAGAAACGACCCATTAAAACAAAGATCATTCTAGTTATAAATGTGATGTGGTAGTCCCTAATAGCTATAAAAACATGTTTACCTCCATTAGTTTCTCGTAGATCTGCCTCCCCTCAGTCAATTTTTCTGAATCTACTTGATTCCTGTATTGGAATACATATTTGAGAACTATATGTTGTATCTAATACCCAATTTTTGGAAATAGATAAATTTCACTCAATAACAAACACACCTAAAGCTTCCCCTTACTTCTTTAGTTGGGTGTAGTTTTTCTTCTAGTGGCCCTTCTCACCACATGAAAAATAGACAACATCATGTTCCCTTGCTTCCCCTTTGATTTTATTCTTCTTTAAAGGGTGTGAAGAAGATTTTAGATTAAATGTATTTGATTTATTTTTCTGTTTGTTCACCATAAGTACGTAAGGATCTTCACGCTTCATATATTTAACTTCTTGGTGGAGGAGGATAAGAAGATCTAGATGAGACTTATCAATGTTGTTTATATTAAAATTCACAAAAAAACTAGAGAATCTATGGGGGAGTGATGCCATAGTGAAATCAGTGCCCAGTTCTTTATGAAGTTTAAAACCTAGAACCTCTAATCACTCAATATAGCCAATGATCTTGACAACATGAGGCCTAGCTGGGGAACCATCTCCAAGCTTACTCTAAAAGAGCACCTTGGAAATATCAATCTATTCTTGTCTAGATATATCCTACGAACATGGAGGTGACCAAGAATTATATATGCATCCATGTTTTCATGAGACTTCATGAGTTCACTAGACATAGATCCAAGAATAAAATATTGAACGTTGACCGCATCATTCATATGTTTTTTATAGACTTTAAACTCTTAATCACTCACCTCTTGAATAGGTGAATTAGGCATTGAAGATTCTAGCACGTAATATTTTCATTCCTGGTGTAGAAAAAACTGAAGGCTTATAAACCACTCCTAGAAGTTACTTCTAATGAGAAGATTATCTTTATCAAATATTTATTATAGGTATAGTGTGGATGAGGAGATTTAAATTTTATTCTATGACTAAAAGAGAATATTATTAGTACTTATCTTGATTTAAAATTTTGTAAAAAATAATAAATTAATTGATTTTAATAAATATCCCACTATTTTATCAATCCCTAAAAGACCTCACCATTGAACATGGAATGTCTCGTTTCTAGGAAATTCTAGTGTAAAAGATCCATATTCCCCTTTTAATAACCCCAAAAAAGGTGTGTTAAGCTATTTTGAAGGTATTTAGGAAGGCAAGTCTTTTTTAACTATAAGCTTGTAGCTCCTTGATCCATTGAGTGGACTCCCCAATCCAAAAATACTAACTTGGATTTTATCAACCTTTTCCTCCAAATTACACCAACTATAGC
This sequence comes from Viscum album, assembly GCA_963277665.1. Classification (NCBI taxonomy): domain Eukaryota; kingdom Viridiplantae; phylum Streptophyta; class Magnoliopsida; order Santalales; family Viscaceae; genus Viscum; species Viscum album. Next base: position 581,452,764 of record OY728138.1, on the reverse strand, counting down.
AAGAGATACTTCTCATGATGAAAAATGGTTAAGTCAGCCCAACAAGAACTCCCCTTATAAAAGTAAGTTTCCCCAAAAGGGTTGGTCAAACACATAGTTCTATTGAGTTTTGTTCCTAATCAAGTAATGTAATTCTTTGTTTGACTTAATATTTGATCGAGTGATTTTATTTTATTATGAATAAATCATTATATTGTTTTATCCTTTACATGTCTTGTTAATATTTAAGTAGTTTTTTACTTAATTAATTAACCATGTCTGGATAAAACATTTACACATAATCAATTTTATTTAAATTTTATCTTTTCATATTAATTAATTTATGTGACAATGGTCTTGCATCAATAAATATAATTTTAATGCATTAGACAAAAAATAATTAATTAATTAAATGACACGATCATGAGCTTATCTAATGGTTGATTTAATGAGTGGACATTAAATAAACCTATAACTTGGGGAAATAACCCTTTATGTCAGACTTGGCATGAGCTGTAACATTCCACTTGTCCACCTATGTATCCCTGAGTCGGCATCATTATGGTACCATCTTAAACCATCTCTACACACCATGGGATGCTCCGTTAATTAAAAATATTTATTACTCATACGTAGGTGATGGGAACCAACTGATTGGTTAAAGAGAATTACATACACATACCTGGACATGTAGGTCCTATATAATAATGGATATGGGGATGACTAATATGGAATCTTTTAATTTTATATTAAATAATTGCAAAACCGTGAAATAAATTTAATTAAATAAATTCCAACACATACATAGGTATTTCTTAAGCTCATGATCAGTTTTATATACAATGAATACGCAAAAATTAACAATCTAGCATTCATTTATTTATCTATTATTTATTATTAAGTTGAACGTGCTTGTATTAATTGATTAATAAATTAAGTAATTCCCTTTCATCTTAACGATCATCCGAACTTAATTGGAGATACCCATAAATTTGGAATTCATGGAAAATAAATGGTAGAACCATTAATAAAATATTTATTACAATAAAATAATTGATCATTAAATATTATTTAAAACCATTACTAAATTTTCAAACACATAAAATTGTAATAATCAATAAAATAAGGTTTTAATGCATCAATTTTTTCAAATGTAATGTAATTTTAATTTTTTCAATTAATGGGAGACTACATGTCTTGTACGTCCAACAAAATTTAATGTACCTAAATTGCCTTATATCCAAGTCAAATTCCTGGGGATTTGGCATGTTAACTCGGTCAGACTACAGGTGTGTAAATTCTAGGTACACACCCTATATCTGCAAGCTACATGCCAGGTTGGTCCGGTCAACACACGGTGTACAATAAAAGCACTGTGTGTGTTTAATTGCTCGGCACGTATAGATATAATGAACATGGGTATACGACATGTGTTGTGGTCATATTCCATGTATCACAACTTTATCAGTAAAATATTTTCCACTTTCTTATGCATCTTTAATCATTCTTCATTTTTTTAAATCTCTAAGAAAATGAAACACAGAAATAACATGATTAATATGTCGATAACATGTAAATTCAATCGGATTAAATAAATAATAACATAAAATGAAAATCCAAACACGATTTCACATAGATCAACAATCAAATAAATAATTATAATTTTAAACGTGACCACTCTGAAACCACTTGTTGGTTCCTGGAACAAAGAAAGCATTATGGTGAAAGGTGATATATTAAAATTTCTTTTAATAATCATTGCCCAAAAACAAGACCAAGGATATTTCATGTCAAAATTATAATTTATTGATTTAATATCTGAATAAATAAATACCTGGGATTAGGAACTTTCTTCATTGTTGATTATTAATCATTTAAAATGGTCCTTTCGGATTTCTTTTGTTGTTCGTGTGAGGATCCAAGGGTATAATATCTTTAAAGGTGATCCACACATTCTCTAATAGTCTTCGATCAATGCCACTCATTATCTGGGTGCTAGGTAAGTGAATCAAATATCTTTCATTGTTCATTCTTGATCGCTCGTTCTTCAATCTTGAAGAAATTCACTTTTGGGTTTCTCGTTATTGATAGGGAGATAAGACGATGAGTCAAGATAGAATTCATTATGCGTAATAATTATCTATTCCAAAACTTGGAATTGGTTTCAAATGCTTTACACAATATACATAGCCATCTATTTATAGAGATGGTATTTTGGTTACAAAATTTAATTTCATAACAACCATTAAATCTAATTATAACCATTAATGAAATCCCATACTAGATAATAATTATTTGGTAGGATATCTTTTGTAAAATGGATAAATAATATTTATTAACACATAAATAATTATTTTATCACTGGACACGGTCTTTGTCGGTTTGAACTCCTCTAGCATTTATTAAAAAACCGAATAAATATTCTATTCTCTTAAATAAATATTTTATTCACAAACTAGTATATAAATATTTATTAAATATTCAATAAAATAAACATATACATTTTATTCACAATTTGGTGTATAAATAATTATTTAATTTACGCGATCAATATAAATAGGATAAAATTATTCCTCAGACTTGCAAATAATATTTATTCCATTAATTAAAATTTAATAAAATTTAATCTTGACCAACAAAAGCACTTAGTATGTGACCCTCTAGGATTCTTTCTCATTGGAATTAGGAGGGATTTCCTAAATTCTAAGATTTATATCTAGCAATGGGTCAAGGCACCCAAGGGAAAGAACTTAAAGTCACAATGATGACAAACAAATGCAAACACTCACTACGTAATATAATCCCTTTATCAAAATATCTCAAAAATCAAGTTGCATGACTCTATCATCAACCTATTTTCTTAATACATCATTATTTGACTATCTTAAATACCCTCATCATTACACCATGTCTATAGAATTTAGGGTGATGATTCTATTTCAATCAAAGGTCTAAGATATCAATTTCCATAAAGATGAAAGGGACAAATCCTTCCTTGACTTATACATTAATAACATTTCACTCATGACACACCCAACATACCTTAATTCCCTTCAACATATGGTGTGGTGGTTTTCCTCAAAAAATATAAGTTTTCAAGTCATTAAATGCATTAATGATAATCTTAAAGTCTAAGTACCATTACACATGCTCGCATATAAGAATATGTGATGAAATGAAAACATGTGGAATTTCTACTGGAGAGTATTTTCTCATAATCTCCCATCTTAGAGATTACCAAGTGCGGACTTCATAAGAATAAGTCTCATCTACTTACAAGTACTCACTCCAGATGGTCTATATACTTTGTGTCTCATTATAGTATGTTATCCAACTACAAAACTATATTAAGAATATTTTCATATCACCTCAACGTTCTAATCATATGAGGGAACTAATATAACCTTATCAATGTGAAAAATAATCTAGAATATTGTTACATTAAATTCATGAAAAATAATAAACAATATGTAATAAGATCATATCACCAAAGAGTATGAGATATTGCCCATTTTCTATCTTCCTTGTTGTGTCTGAAAAAGTATTTTCATAGAAAGATGTATACCATGTGAAACTAGAAACAATCCTCTATTGAATTGTTCTATACTAAATATCATTTATATCTAGTCAATGTATGGACTTTAACTTAGTCTAAGAATCCTATTTTGATATATTATGAGTAGTTTTAATCCGTAGAATATAGGCTACTTCACCTAAGTCAATCATGAATAATCACTTCTTCAACTAGTACTTAACTAACTATAAGACTTGTATGTCATTTCTAATAAGTAATATTTTATCGAAATATATTAGTATGATAATGACCACACACCCACTAAGATATTTTTAAACACATGGATCACGTTTCTTCTTCATGAAACCAAATTATTTTATAGATTCATTGAACTAAATGTTCCATGAGATAGATGTATGCTTCAATATATATATGGATAATTGAAACTTGTATACCCTTTTGACATTACCTAGAGTCACAAAACTATATGGTTTTATTATATAAACATATTTTTAAAGGTTCCTATTATAGAAGGTTGTTTTTACATCCTTCTTCCAAATCTCACAGTCATGGATATCTTCTATAACAAGTTTAATTCTGATGGATATAAACATGAATACTATAGAAAATTATTCTTTATAGTTAATGACTTAAAAAAATTTAAACCCTTTATCCACTATATATTCTTTATAGGTATTCACTTTACCATCAATGTCCATTTTTCTCTTATATAATCATTTGAGAACAATAATATTTACATCAACCAGTAGATTTACCCAAACAAAAACGTGTTTCTAATATATAAAATCCATCTTATAATTCAGGGATTCCTTCCATATTACAGAATCTAATCTATCAAATTTATCCTTGTAAAAAGAAGGATCATTATTATTAATAAATAATGAGTCACCATCATCGATGACTTGAAAATTATATCTTTATCATTCTCTAACATCTAAAAAACTATTCGTACATCCATGCATGAGTTTTTGAAATAAATATTTCTTTCCATATATTAATAAATATGGTATTCCATTTTATACCTTAGATGGTACTTGATTTATAATGTTTGTTGTTGTATATAATTTATATCTATAGATGGATAATGGATAATTTTCATGACTTGTCTTTAACCTTACCATGTTAAGAAAGGTACAATCCCCTCTTTCACTGACACCATTCAACTGTATTGTATAAGGTGGATTGAGTTGATCTATAATCCCAAAACCCTATTGAAATTCATTAAACTCTTGTTTAAGATATTCCCCACCTAGATGGTATTGAAGATTTTGTATCTTTTTTTACAAGTTATTTGTCTAATTCATTCTTAAATTCATTGAATTTATCATAGGATTCTAACTTAAACCTCATCAATTGAATATATTCATATATACTCAATTCACCAGGAAAAGTTATAAAGTAAAAATGTACACCTCTAGATTTTACTAGAAAAGTTCCACACACATCAGTGTGTAAAAATTCTAGAATTTCTATGTAACTTTCACCCTTTTAACTAAAATTTGATTTGGTAATATTTCCTTGTAAATATATATGACATATTTCAAGTGGTTTCAGCTCAAAAGATTCTATATAACCATCATCAAGATCATTTTTTAGACGCTTCTCATTTACATGACCATGAATAAATTTAACCTTCCATAAAAGATTAAATAACCTTGTGATTTTAGACTATAATTCACTTAAATTCATCCCAAATACCTTTTAGATTTATATTTTTAGATAATTAGGTTATAAATATTCAATAACAAACCCATACATTGGAAGGTGGACACTTCCACTCAATCTCCATTTTTTCCATAATAAAAAACTTTTAATATGAAACAAATTTTCTTTTCATGATACATATTCACGACTTTAAACTTGAATTATTTTTCTTACTTTTCATGAACTAAGTCGGGTCACCATCAAACCGACTCCCAACATAGTCTACGGCAAGGCCCAAAGGGCATTCCTGATCCCCACGGGTTGGTACAAGTTCCCGGGTATCAAAAATAAAACTTTGGAATTATTTAACCAAATAAATAAATATAAAACAAACAACAATCTGAATACATTGAAACTAAAATCAGAAAACCAAATAGACCCTTACACCAAGTTCAGATTTAAATTTAAAACTTGAACTAAAAACCCAAAAGAGACTACATCAAAGTAAAACCAAAACTCCAACTCAAACCTCTGTGCAACATGAGGAGTCACATCCCCAAGCCACTGCCACCAAACCAACACAAGGGTGCCACTGAAAACCCGAACCACCAATGATATGATCGATTCATCAACCTATAATGTAGATGAAACAAAATCTACATAAACCCAAAAGTGTATGTAGGGTGTGAGCTAAAATCCCAATAGTATGACAGCGAGAAAAGGTTCCACGCATAATTATTAAATGATAAATACATTTTCAATTTAACAGATTAAAATAAATAAATGCTTAAATAATTTTAATGAAAACAATTTTAAGGAAGACTACTTTAAAGAAAAATAACTTAAATTAAAACACACGCACACACTTTAATTGTAACCCCAATTTCACACCATGTGACGACAATGAACTCAAAGAAAAAGAGGAGCACAAAACACCGGGGAGGCCCTAAAGATACTAGTGAGAAGTGGGACCCTAGAAAATTGTGTCTCAGTGAGAAATGGTATAAAAACAGAAAAATATACATTCTTGTGCATGATCCACTAGTAGGGAAACACATCCATAACCTAGTGGTATCCAAACATCATCCAAAAGTTTAGTTAGTGTTGTAGTATTCAATATAGCTAAGTGAAATTGAGCCAATGCCACTTCTGTATCACTAGCGCACTAGTCCTAGTCCACCCACCTAGTATCCAAGATTCTAATTTGTTCTCAAGTAGTTTAGAGTTCATCTCATATGTCAAACACAAACAAACAAAACAAATAAGGTGTTATCTATAACCAACACTACACTCTCACACACAAAAAAACCATTTAAAAATAATACGTGGACTAAAAATATCCCAAAACCAAATATGCATCACTTACAAAACCAATTAACAACTGCACAGTCAAAGAAAGCACTTACATGATCAAACAAACCATTAAATGAATTTATTATAAAATTTCCACTCATATCGCATGACTTTACGCACTGGAAACATTTACACCATTTAACCAAAACAAATTTTCACCCTTAATAATTATTTAATAAGACGATTCAGTTTTCATAAATAAATTTTAAAGAGAAAAACACCACTTTACACACTAGACCGACCCAAACCCTCTTTCATAACCAAACACACAGTATAATCTTATCAAAACATGGTCTTCACCACCAATATCATTTAATTAAAAATTTAAAAATTTATAATAATGGACCCATTAAGAACCACATGGGATTACATAAAATACACACCCAAAACACCATTGCATCCCTTAAACATCTTATTAAAGTATAAACAGAGTTTATAAAACAGTAAATAGCTTGGCATGGGTTTTTTTTCACAAAAATTCCAAAACAATAAGGCAAAAACATGCTACTAGTAACTAAATGAAAAATGTCCATTCTGGAATGATGTTCACCCCAATATTGTTTTCAAAAACCAATTCGCAACTTCCATATAATTTCATAAACCATTAATAAATTCTATAAAACAATTCCAAGCGACGCCATATGATTTTTCACACACAAAAACTCATTTTATTACAAAATTCACATCATCACCACTTTGTAATCCAATTTACAACTCTTCCTAAATTAAATAAACTTATTGAACAACTTATATAACACAATAAAATGTCTCAATAAGGGTTTTCACAAAAACACAATACGCACTATACTAACATGCTACACAATAAATTAACGCACGTTAAATTCTTTTTAAAAACTATGTTTTCACCCAAGTAATTAATGTAAGGCAATGCAAAATTAATCAGACAATAAAATTAATCCAAAAATAAATAGTTATATGTAGAACCACCTACCTCGGAGTAGACCAACTTCGTAGATTTGGTGCACAAAGTCCACTGCACTTCAATTGCACTGAAAACAAAAAAACTAAGCCCTAAAATCAAGAAATTGGATCAATTACATCATAAATGAACCAAACACAAACCAAAAACTAACCAAAAAATTACCCAAAATGAAAAAAAACACCCAGTCGGAGGGGAATGCACCTACGGAAAGGGTGCGAGAGGTCGGTCGAACCTCCGAGGAGGCTGTAGGGCTTGCGTGGTGCTAGAAGAAAAGTGTGAAAGTAAAATAAAAAAGGAAATAAAATAAAAAGAAAATGAAGAAAATAGAAAGATAATAAAAATAAATTGAAAAAAATAAAACCCCAAAAAAGAAACTTAATCCATTTTAAAATAATAATAATAATAATAATAATAATAATAAGTTAAAAATTATATAATTATAACATTAATTTAACATCCATGACCAAATTAAAATATCAATTGAAATAATAATAATCCCAAATAATAATAATAATAATAATAATATCATTATTATTATGACAAGTATAAAATAATATTATTTTATTTGTTCGTTATTTTATTTTATGAACACTTTAATGTTTACCTTGCAGATTAATTAATTAACTACGTATCGGGAAATCTGCATGGCAGTTTAGCAAAGTGACGTGGCTTCAACCGACCTCTTTCTGAGTGTTAGATGCTACTAATCCAAATGTTCATTTATCATCAAAATTTAAGAACTCATGTCGGACTCATCCCACACCTCGGAAAAACAATTAAATAAAATAAAATTATCAGATAAAGGTAAAAATTAAAAATCATTACCGATATGTGAAGTCGGGGTGTGAAATTACTCATCCTTAAAACCCTATTAAAATCATTTCAGAAACATTGGATGAGCAAAAAATTCTCTGTAATGGATACAAAAATAAAGAAACTTGTTAGTCTATTTTGAAAATCATGTAACCCCATAAGAAATTTTACCCTTTTAAAAAAATAAACTTAGAGTTCAAAAAATCATTTTATTACTCATTAAATAAGCTTCAAAAGAATTTATAAATAATATTCAATGAAAAACCATAATCATGAGGGTTTTCTATAGAACATGGGTACTCATGAAAACACTTTCTTAAAAACACAATTTTCATCTTTAAATTGGGCAAAAACATTACTTTAAACATATAATCATTATATTACCTTATTAAATCAAAATAATTCCAAGAAAAATAATTTTCAAGAATATAAAACTCATTTAGGTACCTGTTTATATCATCTGCATATCACCCTTACCAACACTTCTACAAATGGAATAACCTACCCGGTTAATTCCAACATAATTCCCTGAAGAACATAACAATCAACCAATGCATTGGAGAGATATATCAGGATCAACCATCATAATGAAAAATTTCCAAGGACCATAAAATATATAAATCACATAAAATATTTCATTTATATTATAAAAACTCATAAAATAATATTTTGAACTCATATGTAAAGGCATTTTTAGTCTTCACATAAAATAGGGAAAATATACTTTTCTTTTGATAATATTTAATAAAAATTTCCAAAATATTAGGAAAATGTTTTATTTCATAATAAATGAGGAAAATTTTAGGGAATATTATTAAATAATAATATCCATGATGGTTGGAAATTCCATTCATTGTATATCAGTTAAAAAAAATTCTTTTCAATTCTTTGGTAAAAGGCACCTCATTCAGAAAATGGTAAGAAGATTCCCCGTTTTATTAACAATTTTAAAGAAATTATAAGGTAAAAAAATAACTTTACCATCCATTTATGATTAAATAAATTATTCCTTAAAAAAAATTAAAAAATATACATATGGAAGAAAAAGAGTAAAAAAGAATACTAAAGAATTTCTGAAATAGTTTTTAAGGAAAACTACTTACCTCAAGTTTGACTTTCTATATACATACTTTTAATATTTTATATTAAACTTATAATAATTTTATAATTTCTTATAAATATTTATAGGTGTATTCTCATATTATTATCATTTATTTCATGTCTTATATAGTAATTAAGTTAGTTAAGTTCATGTTGGACATTTTGAGGATGTTCCCTTCATAATCACAAAAAAAATTGGTGGGTTTACCATTAACAAAGGGTTCATTCTTACATAATCTAAAGAATATTAATCATTATATTATTATTATTTATATACATTAAATAATTTTTTTAATTTTCTACGAAATGCGTACATGAAAAATAAAATCACATCATTTTATGGAGGTGGTATTCCACACGTATATGAACGAGAGATGTTATCAATTTTCAAAGAATGGAAGGGTAAGAAAATATATTATATATTATCTTTAAAAAACTATAATTATATCATTAATATCATATATATGCATTAAATATGTCAATATAAACCACTATGACAGGTGTTTATTGAAAATGAAGCTCATCGCTTTGTGGAGGTTCTAGTCCACACATACACATGAAAGAAATTTAAATTACTCATAGGATGGAAAATGAAATGGATAGGGGTTTTAACATAAACATAATAAAATTTTAATATATTGGTGATACTTATGTTGTTATATAATCATGTTTTGATAATATTTTAAGGAGTTAAAAGAAGAAATAAGAAAAAAAATCTCAGTTAAGAGATATACCTCTTGTTTGGAAAACCACCTTTGGATTATAACTTATGCCTCCTAGGTTAGTATTTTGATAAGTTGGGAAGAGGTTTCGGTAGGTTTTGGGTGAACTAGACTGCTCAAAATTTATAAGGGGGGATAGGAGGTTCTCCTTTATACATGAGGGGAGGTTCACTCATTGAATTACTTAAAGAATAAAATTAATATAAATAAACTCTCATGGAAAAGTTGCACCAAGTTGATATAATCTGAATATAGGAATATTATGAGTCTAAATACTCTCATATAATAAAATTTTGGAAATTTTAGGTGATTTTTTAACCCTTATCTATTAGTTTTAACCCCCTGTTAACCCCTTTGATGATTATCAAAATATCCAAGTGTTTTAAAATTTAGGAGTCAATAAAGTTACTATAAAATGACCATTGAACCATGGTTGATATTCTCGACCATATCCAATTAAATTTTATAATTATTATATTTTTATGAATAATAAATCAGTAAATAAAATATTATTTAATATAATATACCATTAGAGACATTTTCAAGATTATTCACATAGTTTGACTTTAATGACATCGATATAGTAAGTTAATTTAAAAACTAAATATTAAAACATAAAGAATATGTTATATTTATCTATATAATTCATGGTACACTATAAATCACCCATGAAATACTAATTTAAGAGTTTTTAAAATCATTTACTTGATTTTTCAATTTTTCATCTAAGCACTATATTGGCGTTGCATAAGAAATTTATGTAATTATTTCATCACTAAAAATTAAAAATGAATTAACATGATAAAAATATTCATTTATATTTTTAATAACCATTTATAACTTAATATAACCTCATTTTATCCCTTTGAAAAAATATTAGATATATTAAAGTAAAGAGAGTGACGTTTTTTTATTATTTATTTAAAATAATTTTAAGATCATTATCAATGGAAATTGCTAATAAATTTACTTATTTTCAAGAATATAATGGTATTGTAGAAAAAATTATCTGATAAAATAATTATAATTTTTAGGGAAAATTCTAGGCCTTATCACATTATTTTTCAACCTTAATTAATTGATATACCCTTACCGAGGTAATAAATATTTACTATGATTAATATCTAAAATAAAAATAAAATAAAAGGAGGATTTTAAAAAAAAATTAAAACTCATAATTCTAAATATGGAATCTATTTTTCAATATTTAATTTCTAGAAGTGGAAAAAATAATTTATGATAAAAATGAAAAACACAATGAAAAAATAGCTTTTTGAAAAGAGTATTTTAAGACCAGAAATGAACTTATACCAAAATCAAGTATAATGATGATTAAAATGAAATTCATTAGATTATATGAAATTAAATAATATTTATGTTACTTTGAGGTCAAATTCAAATCATAATAATACTTCTTAATGAAAATAAATGATAGTTTTACATAAATTGGTATTTTTCAGTATTCATTTTTTTGGCCAACTTATCTTTTTTATTATCAAATCACTTTTGAGGGAAAAGTGAGAAACCATAATGTTCAACCAGAAATGACACCATCAAAATACATAACATATTCATTGAAACATAATTTGAGACTATTAGATACCTTATCCCAAAATAATTTCCAAGATAACGTACATACCTGTGTTTCTGGATCTTCCATTATAAAGTCTTCAAAGCAGTATGCCATTTTCTCCCAAGTTTTATTATACTCTTCATAGTTGATCCTCCCTTCATTAAAATATCTTACCAGGATTAGATCCTATTTATCAATCCATTCAGTCTGCTCGGTATTGGTCTCCAGTTGAATCCCTCATCCCATCATTCTGTTCGCTTCCTCTTCTATGGCCTTGATAACAAGGACCTTCTCAGTCATATCTTCTCCTGAGTGTGATAGGAGTTCACATGGGTCCTTGTTATTGGCCTTCTCCATCTCTGTCTCCAGAGGCCGATCACCCCTAGAATTCTTAGTCTTGCCCGAACTCTGTCTAAGACCTTCCTTCTTAGACTTTCCCTGCAAAACATTAGCATCAGTAGTTAGGTGTTCCATTTCTTTTGCTTTGATTTTTTTGCTTGATCTAGTCTCTATTGGTTTCGGTAAGGAATAATAATCCTTGCGTCCTTTGTTCTTCCTCCCATTGTTTAAGGTGCATCTTCCCGCATCCAATTTGGATTTTTTACTTTTCTTATTTCTCAGGCTATACAAACCTTGAGATTGTTTACCACCTATATGATCCTCAGAAGAATAACCAAAGGACTCATCCTCAGAGTCACCACCATCAGCAACTGCCCCCTCTATAGGGACCTATCCGTGTTGGCCACCTTCCCGATCATTGGCCGCCCCTTCAATTTTCAATCCTGAAAATTGGTTACAGGCCGGGATGCAAACTTGAACCTGACTGGTATCACCTTCAAATTTCCTACTCACCAAACCTTCTAGAGTACACTTCCGTGAGAGGTTCTGGCCCCTAACACTCATGTTCTCCACCACTGCCTCCAATGGAAGATCAAGAGTTGCTTCCAAAAGCACTGAGTTTGGCCTGGTAATCAGAGCCCCATCTCCACAGTTCATCTCGACCCCCATAGTCATGGAGCCATCACCTACCTCTACTGCTTCCTTCTCACACCCTTTTTTCAAGTCTCATTTCAGCCGATCAAGGAACACACTCACCTTGGGGTCTGGTGGAATCCAGTGTTCGTTCTTCATGCATTGCGCTATCTATTACTGTGGATTCTTCAGTCGCTTCAACTCCGTACTGTCCAACTCGCCCATCATCCTGGCTTCTACCTCAAACACTAGGATCGACTGCCAAATCCATTCTCTTCGAGCCTTTAGCAATGGAAGCCACCCTTCGTTCCAGCCCCGCATCCACTTTATTATTACTTTCATGCCTACATACCATCATATCGTGACCCAACTTCTTAAAGGAAGAACAATAATCCACCCATGAGTAAAATATCACCCGCTTCTTGTAGCGGAACTCCTATCCAACAACAATCCACACAAAATCAATTGGGATCCTCAACACATCGACTTCAACACCAACGTGAGGAGAAATAGGATGAAACACAGCCCGAGTCCTGCTATCCAAGCAGAGGTAACGCCCCAACAGGTTCCCTAAAATGCGAATGATGGATGGATTTTGAAATGGGAGAGGTAGGTCTGAAAATATTACCCAAATAGCCGTCATTGGGGAGTCCCAGTGCATATGAATGTCGTAGCTCGACTTGAACATAAATTACCTGGCTCCGTTGAAGCTGCGAGGGGCCGAGGACCAAGCACGAATCAGGTCCTCTTCCGAAGAGAAATGAACCATGATATGCCAGAAATCTAAAATTCCCACTGTAGCATGATCTTGAAGACCCCAATATTCGAAAATAAACCTATTAAATGAGTCAACCGAAGGTCGAAGAGCCTTGAATCTGGCGACCAACGTCAGTCGAAGAAGATACAAAGCTTCATTGAACTCTGAAATCGAGAGATGAAGTTGCAGACTTCCCTCGAATAACTCGGGGACTTTAGGGCAAATCGCAATCCGAGGAAACGTAGGTAGAATACCAGGATTAGAGAAGGGGAGAAGGCATGAATTGGTGCTCCATCGTAGAGCGATGAGGATCCCTCCCCCGTCGTAGGGGGAGGGATGGGCGTGGCCGCCATCGCCATAAGGGTTCACTATTCATTGAAAACTAAATATTAACAAAAAAATACCCAACATTAACCATTATATAATATTAATATAATTATTTACAAAATTATATCAAATTTCTAAAATAAAATTTCTAAAATTTTAATAAATTAATTATATAATTCACTCATAAAGATCAGTAAAAATAATTTTTAAAGAGAATGTATTTTTGAATCATAAAATGACTTTACAAAATATTTAGTACTTATTTTTATAAATTAATAAATAAATTTTAATTATATTAAATTTTTATAAATATTTTTTAATAATATATTTATCACTATTTATACTTATTAATTTAACATCTAGGTCATAATGATCTCATTTAAGAAATAATATTTTTAAAATATATCAAAATTCTCTTAAGAATTGGGTTGTGTGTTAAGAAAGATATCAAGCATAGAATTATTATGAGATAAATTTTTGGTTTGTTCATTCTACCCCCTTAAATAAATTAGACCCTCAAAAAATTATCTCGTTCTTGATAAAAAAAATTAAAACATTTAAAAAAAATCAATTCCATGGAGTGGAAGATAAAACTTATGATCATGAAAAAAAACCTTGTTAATATTTAAAAATAAATACTATTATTGAATACCTACATCATAAATGAAAAATAAAACATACTTTTTAAATTATGGAAAAGGAAATATGAAGGTCATCTATAATAACATGTAACTAGATTTATGAATAGGATAATATTAGTGGGAATTGAAAATATGGGCATGAAGGGGAAAATTAATGTCCAAATAATGATGTGAAGTGATAAAAAATGTAATCAAGTGAAAGTTAATGACCAAAAAACCATAAATTAGTAGGGAATAAATAATTCCATCATGTGATTAGAAATTATAATTACAAGATGATATTTTTATTTCATTATCCTTTTCCTAGAGTTGAGGGATTATTTTACCATTAAGATAGATAAGGAGAGATATAATTACTTGAGGTATTTCTATTCCAAAAGAAAAATTCCATCCTTTTTTTTGCTTAGATAAATTTTCACATCTATCTCATTTCTTACTCCAATAAATGAATATTCAAAATTATTTTTTCTTTTTGGATGAACTAAAATAAACTTATAATGGATCATAAAATCCACAAAATGATAATTGTTTATTCAATATATCTGAATAAATTTATCAAAATCAAAATGGTTAATATAAGATAATATTCAATATGTATAAAACATCATATAAATAAATATTATATTTAATATCTAGTACCTCAATAATAACACCCAAATTTCAACTTAAATTATTTGATAAATATATTAATATAATAATATTCAAAATATTTATGACTAAGTTCAAACCCAATAAAAATATGAAATATTTGATTATATAATATTCCAAAAATAATTTAAACATTTTTCTCTAAAATAGACTAATCTTTTCCATAAATAACTTAAATCACTATAAGTCTGAAATAAGTCATATATACTTTGAGAAGATAATTCATCCATTATTCCTTAAATAATGTCCCATATTATCTAAAAATATTTCTATTTTCCTAAATCATATAATGTTCCCAATAGATAGAACTTCATCAAAAAGAAATTTAATAACTTAATCACCAAATAACATTTTAATCTCATGGTTAAATATATGATAAATCATATATTACCAAAATGAAATAACCCTATAATCCCAATTAACCATAATTTCCTCAAAATCAATGATTACCTTAACCCTCAAGGTTATCAACACCTTTAAACTTATGTCCATAAAATATAAAATAATTATTCCCCAAATAACATTCTCTTTAAAAAAAATACTGAACCCATGGATTTTATTACCATTAATTCGTCAAAAAATACTTTTAATAATCTAAAAATATCATCACATAAAACCTTAAAAGGGGTGAATATGAATTTGGAATTATTATCAACCTTAAAATTATAAACCCAAGATGGTATCCATAAAACTTAAGTTAAAATCATATGAAAACATCATAATATACAAAGTTATCTAAACAGTTCTCTGATACCAATAATAAAAATTACATAACCTTGTGTATTTAGATTAGAATTTACTTATTGATCGAGCTTCGAGGGGAAACCCAGGGTCAGTAGGATTTGGGGTCATCTTAAGGGACCATGAGGGTGATGTTTTGGAATTTATTCATAGCCCATGTGGTCATGTAACCACATTAGAGGAATAAATTATGGGTTTTCTAAATGTTTTATGAATTTTAATCCAAAGAAACTAAATTAGTATATGGTTTGAATCAAGTTCCATAGTAATTTTATATGATGTCAGGTTGGGATAGGTGCATATTTTATAGAAGCGGACCCCTAAATGGGTTAATTGTCTTGACAGGCTTGCATCAGTGAACTATATCATCATGCACATATCGTGAAGCCAATCACCTTGCCGACTATATTGAAAACAAAGGACTATCTAAAGAGGTTTTGATATATTCTAATGTTCTTCTTTGTGACATGTTTCCTACTTTTCAAAGGGATAAATGTAGAATCCCATCCATATAACTATTTTAACCTTTTTCATATATTTAAGTCCATTGATTTCACCTTTCTAAAAAAAACTATAATTCACTTACTTTCATTTCAAAGACCTTTTATGTTTAGAGTTGTAAAGAAATAGGTCATAACACTTTCATAACAAATCCATAAAATACAAGGTTGACACTTCCACTCAATATTCATTTTTTCTACAATATAAAACTTTTAAAATGTAACACACTTTCTTTTCATGAAAAAATTTCTTAAATTTAAAATTTTACTTATTATTTTTTGTTACTTATACTTAAAACCATGTAAAAACGTTTGAAAACATGGGATGATCAAAAAAATCATTAAGGGATAGAAAATAAAATAAACTCATTAGTCTTTTTTGAAAATCATGTTATCACATTAGGAATATTTCTATTTTAAAAAAATAAACCTAGATCTAATAAAATCTCACTCGTGAAATAATATTAAAAAAATTATATGAATCCTTAAAATAAAAATCATAATCATGGGATATTTTTGTCAAACATGGGTACTCAAGAAATCATTATCCTAAAAAACATATTTTTCACCCTTAAAAGGGGAATAAAATTTTCATTAAACATAGACTCATTAGCTTACCTTAAGAAATAAAAATATTAATTAAAAATCATTTTCATACATAGAAAATTAATTTTAAGTCCCTTGGTAAATTATGTTCATATCACTCTTACAATAACTCTTATAAGAACTCTCATAAATGGAATAACCTACTTGGTAATTTTAATATAATTCTCCAGAGAACATAATCATTACCCAATATATTGGGGATCTATATCGGGCTCACCCATCATCATGAGAAATTAACAAGTATCATAACATGCATAAATCACCTATAATATTGCATTTACATTATAAAAACTCCTAAAATATTTTTTTTGAACCCATATGAAAAATAATATTTAGTTTTCATATAAAATAAGGAAAGTATCCTTTTCTTTTGATAATATTTAATAAAATTTACAAAATATTGAGAAAAATATTTTATTTGAAAATAAAAATTAAAAACTAAAAATTATAGATTATTATTATTAAATTATAATATCCATGATGGTGTGAAAGTCCATCCATGTTTTATATGTTAAAAATATTCTCTTCACACCTTTGGTAAAATGTACCTTGTTTGGAAAATAAAAAAAAAGATTCCCCTTTTTAACCTCTAAAATGAAAGTAAAAGGTAATAGAAAAATAATTTTATAAACCATTTATGAGTGAAAAAACCATCAAAAAAAATGTATGAAATATTTGTATATGGAAGTAAAATAGTTGGACGGAATAATACAAAAATGTTTAAAATAGTTTTAAATAAAATCACTTACCTAAAGTCTAAATTTCTAGGTATATTGTTTAAATAATATATAATAAACTTATATTAATTTTATACTTCCTTAGGAAAATTTTTTATGTTTAGTACCTTAGTATTATACCTTTTATGTCATGCCTTGTATAGTTATTAATTTAGTTAAGTTTAAGTTGGATTTTTTGAGGTTGTTCGGTTCATTACCACAAAAAAATTATGGGTTGACCATGATCAGAGGGTTTATTGTCACATTATATCAGAAATATTAATCATGAAATTATTATAAATTTTATACATTAAATACAATTTTATAATTATTCATGAATGGAATATGTGAATAACAAATCACATCGCTTCATAGAGGTGGTATTCGACACATATACATGAGTGATGTTATCAGTTTTTAATGAATGGAAGGGTATAAAAATAGATGATATGTTATATTTAAATAATTATAATCATGTAATTAATATAATATATATACATTAAATCCATAAGTATACATATCCATGAGAGTAAGTGATTGAAAATGAAGAACATTGCTTTGTGGAGGTGGTTGTCCACACATACGCACGAATGATGTTTTCATTCCCCATAGGATAGAAAAGGAAATAAATAAGGGTTGTAAAAAAATAACATTTAATTTTATTGGTGACAACTATATTATTATATCAACACGGTTTAATAGTATTTGAAGGAGTTTGAAGAAGGTATAAAATAAAAATTCCCTATTAATATTTATGCCTATTATTTGGAAAATCACCTTTAACTTACACTTTAAGTATTCTAGGATGGTATTTTGATGAGACTAGAGCGTCTAGATAATGGGTAGGAATGTTGGTAAGATTTTGATTAGGTTTATTCCAAACTATATTACTCAATAGGTGTGAATAATTAAGGAGTGGAGGTTCCATTTTTTAAGTGAGGGGTGGGGAACTATTATAATTACAAAAAGTATTAAAAAATATAAATTAATTTCTCATAAAAAGTATAACCAAATGGATATATTCAAAATATAAGAATTTTATGAGTACAAATACTCTGATTTAGTAAAATTTAGACAATTTTTTGTGATAATTTCATACTTATCTCTTATTTTTAACCATGGTTAACCATTTTGGTGATTACCATGATATCAAATGATTCTACAGTTTAGGGGTCATGAAAGTTACTATAAAATGAAACGTTACCTATAATGGACCGTGAATTATATTATAGACCATATTTCATTCACTTGTCTAAAGATGATATTTTTATTAATTTTAAATCATTTAATAAAATATGACTTTATATAATATTCCATTATAATCATTTTCATAACTATTCACATATTTTTACTTTAATGATATAAATATCATAATTTAATTTGAGCGTAAAAATTTTATACATTTATAATCTGTTATATTTATCTACAAAATTCAATGTAAACTATAACTCACCTAGGAAATAATACTTTCAATGTTTTTTAAATAATTTACTTTATTTTTCTACAGCTTGTACAAGCACTGTGTTGGCATTGCGTAAGCATTTTAGGTAAATATTTCATCACTAAAAATTAAAAAAACTCCCATGATAAAAAAATATTGATATTTTAAATTACTATTTAGAACCTAAAATAACCATTTTTATCCATATGGTATAATATAATATCTACTAAAGAAAAGAGTGTGCTAGTTTTTTTATTCCTTATTTGAAATCATATTATGGTCATTATTAAAGGGAGGTGGAAAAAACTGCTAAATATTATAACAACTAATGGTAATGGATTTTAAAAACTTATAAAAAATAAATACAATTTTTATGGATATTTTGAGTCCTTTTCACATTATTTTTTAAAATGAATTATCTGATTTACCCCAAATGAGGTGACAAATATTTACTACGGTTACTATTCATAATGACTAAAAATAAAATGGAACTTTTTGAAAATTTAGAAAATTACAATTTCAAATATGGAATAAAAGTTTTAAGATTTAATTTCTAGAAATTTCATAAATTAATTTAAGATAAAAACACAAAACACAACGAAAAACGGTTTTTAGAGAAATGTGTTTTTATCCCAAAAAATGAACTTATTCCAAAAGTAGGTATAATGATGATTAGAATATAAATAATTTCATTATATATAATTAAATAATACTTATGTTACTTTAAGTTAAAATTCAAATCATATTGGGTCATTTTAAGGAAAATAAATTATATATTTATAAAATATCAGTATTTTCACAATTCACTGAAAAATCAATATCTTTAGAAAAATCCCAAAATTTTACCCCAAGATGATTTTAATATGATGATTAAAAAATGATATAATTTTTATAAAATAAAATTTCTAAAATTAGTATAAATTAATTATAATATCTTCTGACAATAAGTAATAAAAATTATTTTTAAAAAGACATTTTTTTGAACCATATAATTAATTTATATAAAATTGAGTAATAATTTATTATACATTAATCAATATATTTTAATTATATAAAACCTTTATATATATATATATATATATTTAATAATATGGTTAGTACTATTTATACCTACCAATTTAATGGATAGATTATAATGGACGCATTTAAATAATAACATTTTGATAGTATTTCACAATTTTCTTGAAGCTTTGTGTTGCATATAATGGAATAAATAAAGCATAATATTCATTTAAACTAAATTTTTGAGGTATTACAAAGAAAATGATTCCAAAAATTGGTTGTTAAATAAGTCATGAGAAGTTAATTTACTATTTATTTCAAAAAAATATATCATAACTTAATATATATAAAGAACATTATTTGAATGCACCATACCATAACATATGATGTATTTTTAAAAGAAACAACTATTACTTAAAAATATAAAAATAAATCCATATTCATCTAAACCAGATATAAAAATTATGTTTTTTGTCATATTGTTCACATAATAAAAATCTTTTCAAACCAAAATTATCTATATTGAAAATAGAAGTTGGTAATCTTCTATAGCTAAAGAAATAATTCGTGCTCCATTGGGTTCTCGAGTATCCACCTATTCTATAGAAATTTTATGAATTCTACCTTGTTACTCCATTTGAATGTAGATGTGCGCACCAGAAGCTAAATCTAATACCCAACTTGTAGATATGGAAATGTTCTAATTTATGAAAAATGTACCAAAAGCTTACCTATCCATATTTTGGGTTCATTTATTCTTTCAATATCCTAGCTTACCGCATGAAAAAAATATTGTTTTTTCTTACATTGATTTTGGTTTAATCATCTTATTCTTGGAAGGATAGCACTCATGATCCTTATACTTAGAGTAAGTTTTGTGACTCCTTTCCCTTATTTCTAATTTTCTTATTCACCATAAGGATCCTAAGTTTTTCTTTCCCCATGTTTCTAAAAACTTATTGAGTTAAATTAATAATTTATATATGATTATTCTTGCTATTTATCATATTACAATTCACAAAAAAAACTATAGAATTCATTTGGTATTGAATATAAAATGATATCTGTGTGTAGCTCGTTCAGGATATTAAATCCCAAGATGTTTAACTTCTCTATGTGTCTAATAATATTCACTTTATGGGTTCAAGATGGTGTTGTCTCTCCGAGATTTCAAGTGAATAGTGTATTGGAGATCTCATATCTCCCTTGTCTCGCCTTATCTTCATAAGGACTAGGAATGCAATACATGATGCTATATATATTCATATCCTTGTTTTTATTTAAAATACTACTATACATAGAGCATAACATGAAACTTTTGTCATCTAAAACATTATTCATGTGTTTCATGCAGAGAGATACTTCTTCCTCTCTAGCATCTTTAGCAAGTGACTCAGGAAGCAGGGTTTTAAACATGTGTAATTTTCGTTCATGGTGTAGTATAAATTCAAAGGGCCTATACAATTCCTAGAAATTAAATATAAGATAAGGTTATTCTTATATAGTATGGATCAAAGTAATAAATCCAATTTAAATTGAATTTCCATTTCAATAATAATTAATTTCATAATTTTACTACATTGTCTATATAATAAAATTAGATAAATAAAAAATTAGTTTATTCATATTCCACTATTTTATTTAAACCCTATATACCTCACCATTATTTTTAGAATATCATATTTCATGGAAATTCTACTATAAATGGCCTCTATATTCCCTATCAAAACTTATATGAAGGTTTGATAATATATTTGAAGGTATTTAGGTAGGTGTAACATATGAATTGCATTAAATCACAACTCCTTAATATATTGAGTGGAATCACCATTCCTAAAATCTTAGATAAGGATTTACCCAACATTTATCTACTAGGACACCATGTCTCGTAGATGTGATCAACACTTAATGTGAACTTGGTTAGGTTGAACTAAAACTAAAGTTAGAAATTCCCCAATAATTGAAAACACCACAATAGAGGTAGGTCAAACACATTTAACTAAGGTTTGATTTCAACCCAAGTATTAGAAGTATATACTAATATAATATTAATTTGAGGGATTTTATATTTATTCATAAATAACCCATTTTTATCTTTATTAAATTCTATTTATTAGTAATATTATTTACTTAAGTGATTAACCATGTATTGATAAAATTACACATAATCCAATTATTTAATTTTATATTTCTACTAATGGACTGGAGGCCTTAGATATTTATTTTTATTTATAGATAATATCCATTTAACTAGGTTGAGAGGGATCCTTTATATGGTTTGAAATACTAGTATCATAAGGACATTACATAGCCCATAGGCCGAATGATACAAGACCATTACATGACCTGAAGTCATAATCCTAAAACCCCACACTGAAGAGTCCCTTTTCCTTGTCTTATTTATCTGTCACTCTAACTATAGTCCTGAATTCACCTCCACGGTTAGTAATCACTTCCTTCCTTGCCTAAGGTCTTTAATTAGTGCATTCTAGCCACTCCATGATGGAGCTTACATGTCTAATTGATCATTAGTTCCCACATTTTCTTCATTTACTTCTCCACCAATAAGGAAGGCTTTAAAATGAAGTCTTGGTCCACTATTTGCAGGCCTAGAGTCCTATATGGATAGAAATCTCTTTTACCCGGAGGCCTATGGTGGATATTAGGGCATATGGCCACAAGGCCTATGGTGTCTTGAAGGCCTAAATTGATGGAATGTAAGACCAATTAAAGTTAATAGCTTCACAACTATAGTAACTTATATAGTAATTAATATAGTAACTCATAAAATATGCCTTTTCCTGGTTTTTAAACTTGGTCTTTTGGATACCAAGTAGAAGCCTATATAACTTAAATATAGCCTCACTTGCATTTAATTTGATATATAATTATTTTTTAATTCATTTATTTAATGTGAATACTATCCATTCAAGTAAATAAATAACTATAAAAATGACAAAAATAAATAAATAAAATGGTACAATCTTGAGATTTATCTAATAATTAGTTTATGTAGTGGATGATAAACCATCTCAATAATTATAGGAATAAATCCTTGAACCTATACTGGTTTGAGCTATAACATTATACCTCTGATCTTTAGAACGTCATGGATTGGTTTTTCCTCAGCTCTGAACATGAAATGCCTCCACTCACTTGGTATATCCATCCAATAATTAATATTTACTCACGCATAGGTGAGGGGAACCAAAGGATGGGTTTAAAGGGGTTTACATAAATGTAATTATAGGCATTCAATCCCTTTCACATTATCAGTATGGGAAAATACGCTAGCCATATATTTAATTTAATAAAAATAATATTAAATTAAAAGAAATCAAAGAAATACATGTATCAGGTCTAAGGTCATAATCACCCACATGCATGCAACATATATAATTTTTTAATCTAGATAAAAATTACTTCAATACATTCTATATTTAAGATAAACACCTAGAATTAATCAAATTAATTATTCAATTTATTAAGTAATTCAATTTATCATTATTCCATTGAAACCATCATGAAATTTCCATCATCCATGATTTTAAACAATTTAAATTAATTGATTTTATTTAATTTAATAAATAACTCAAGTGTAATTGGATTAAACGACATGTACCCCTCAAAACTACAAAGTATAGTCCTCTTTATTTGTATTCACATAGAATACAACATACATTTCAAGGCTCATAATTACAATGCATGATTTTTTTTTAAAATGATGCAAGATCATATGTAAATAATGTGGTATGTGACTCTATTAATGCGCATGTATTACACTACAAATAAAAACCATACACTGCTTACAGTTCAAAATTTAACAAAAAATATAATTTTAAATATAATTAATAATCATATCCCATGGGGTGTACTATCAAATAAATTACCAAAAAAACACATGTGAATAGTTTTAATTATATAATTAGTTTTTTCTCTTTGTATTAAATTATTCACACAAGGTAAATCATATTATATGACCTATACTTGGGTTAAATTACATTTAATATCTTCTTACCATGTCTACAATACATGCATGAGGACTATGAATATTTTCTAGTCAAAGACATGTATGAGGTACATGATGTGTACTCTAGATACTTTCTTTGTGTCCTCAAAGTTACATGGTCTTCTAGTTAAAATTTAATGTAGTAAATATACAATATGACTTGGACCTACCATGTTTTCCACTAGGAAAGCATGTGGACTAGAAGGAATATAATCTAGTTACACAGTGTGTAGATTGATCAAACTGCATGCTCGCCCAGACCAGCCCACATATGGTTTCTATTAAATGCATTCCTTCTGTATTTAATGAATGAAGACTTAATTCTTACACCATTAATCCTAGTTCATTGAACACAAGTACATGACATGTACCTTTAGGCTATATTGTTCGTAATATTGTAATCTGTATAGAACCCTCGACATCTATAATGACTTGGAATTTTATAAATGTAATTTCACTTTTTAATATATTAATGTGTGATATTTAGTAATGTAGTATCATATACATCACATTCACCACATGATAGGACCAAAAAAATTTCACTAAATTTATTTGAACATTATATTTGGAATATTCTCAATAAAATTCTAAACATTAGAATGGTATAAAAAATATAAAATAAGGTAACTATAATATGAAAATTGGGATTTTTTTGATCCCTTAAATGATCACACTCATGAACAATAGCATACAAATGAAAAAAATATTAATAATGAAATATTTATTTTGAAAATAAAAATATATATAACCCTGAGAGAAAATATAAGTGAATTAATAATGAATTAAATATAAGGTATTTATAGAAGTTAGGGAACCCAAATGACCATTTCAAATCTAATCGTTGGAATAATAATCCGACCATTGGAATAGTAATATGATCATTAGGAATATAAACCTAGCCATTAGAATAGTATCCTCACCTATTTAATTGTAAAATAATATTTCTTTATCTTATAAAATGAAAATAAAACAAATTTATGTCATGATACAAATAAATAAATCTTTTAAAAATGATAAAATAAGTTTTTGGATTTTTGCAAAACACATATGTTTTATTTACATTTTTTGATAAATATAAAAAGTTAAAATAAATTTTGTTTTCATTAAATGGGGTTATAATATAATAATAAATTTCATTATGATTATAATATAATATTATGAGACCATAAGAAATTTTTGAAAGGGTTGGAAAATTGATCATAATATAAAAATTGGAATTTTTGAAATAAATAGGGATTTCATTTAAAAATTAAATTTCACATATTTGTATAGTTATATTTAAAAAAATATATTGTTTTTTGGAATATATATGTTGAAAAAGGGTTAGGGTTAATTTTTTTTCTAAATTATTTTAATTTTTGGTGAATAGTGAAATACATAAAAATACAATTTATGTATTATAAGAAAAATAAAAGAAATTGTGAATCATGGATGCTATAAGAAACCATTATCATGAAATCACATTCACTAATTACTATATACAATCACAAGAATCAATACTATTTTAATTCTTTATTGATAATAGAAACTAATCAATATTATATTCAAAACACCACTCACCTACCCTTATAAATACAACCCCTCACCACTCCTTATCCCAACAAATTCTATGATTCTTAGAGTGCCAATATTCTTCCCAAATATCTCTCCATCCATCTTCCCATTCCCATGTAGATCTAGTATTACCAAAATACTATAACAATGTTTCTTAATATGTCATCCAAGAGAGGACATCCAATGAGGTAATGTTCTTAACCAAATTATCCTTTAATTTTATATTTTTCAACATCCTATTCACTTCCTCCATCCAACATGACATAATTAATCATGTATAATAAGTATAATATATTTTTATTGTGTTAATTTAATATAATTTAACAAACTTATTTCCATTTCATTCTAAAATGAAAATAATTGTTCATATTATGGTGGGTTCACCACCTCCATGAACAACATAATTTTTTTCTCCACCTCCTTCATGAATGGTTTATAAATAATATAATATTTAAATATAATGATAATAATTATATTATAAATTATTTCATGAAATATAATTTATTAATAATTATATTATTAAATAAAACAAATCTAGTTCCTAGTGGTCGACAAAACCATCTAAATGAACAAATCATATAATGGTAACATTTATATTAAATGAGTCATACCTGTGTTGTAAAAAATATGTAAATTTGGTATTATATAAAATTACATAAGTAAATTTATGTCATTACATTTCACTTTTGTACTTTTATTCCCATTTAGAAATAACTTAAAAAATTATACACAAACTAAAAATACATTGGAACCATGCAACAAACAACCTTTGGATAATGACTATAGACATGGTGTCTCAATTAAATGAGTCTAAAATAACATAAAATAATAGTAATAAATCTAATATAGTTTAATTAGGTTCTCAATTATTTGTTTAATAATTATAATTTTACCATTCAGGATGTAAATTGAAAGAGCATAATGAATCCATAACTGAGGTAATGGAACTCTTCAAACCACCCTCTTTTCTTTAGGTTATCAATTATCTCTATCTACCTCACTATCTCTCTCTATTTTAAATTATGTAATGCTTAAAAATTATATATATATATATATGTCTCTTAAATATGTAACTATCTTATTATGTCTTTATTTTTTTGGGATATACATTCTCTTGAAGTTCTCTTACAAAATATTTCTTTTATATAAAACTAATTTAGGGGAACTTCCTGATTCTTATATCAGGTAATGAACCACCCAATGAAAGGTTTTTAATAATAAATGGTTTTATATAAATACTCATTATTTTATAGATAACACTCATGGTACACTTATGGTTTTATGAAATATATGATTCACTTACCATATTTAATGATCCATACCTTTTTCTTTAAATCTCGCTAAAGACATCAAATTCCTAAATTACTACTATACCCTTTCTCATGGAATTTTCATCAAATAAACTCTATATTTGAGACCTATTCCAATTTATCCAAATAGGTACACTGAAAATATTTAATTTCTTATTCTATTTTGAGTCCTTATAATATATCCTTTGATAATAATTTGAGGTATGATATTGCAACCCATTTCTTTCCATGGGTATCTCTTATACTTATGCCTTATATTTGATTTTCATTTTTTGAACACATATTAATGTATATGTTAATATGGGTGTGCCTAGATATTTTTACAATTCATTGGGTAATGTTTATTTCTCAAGATATGATATTTATGGGATTATGGAGTAACCTAATCCATTATGGGACTTTGTCCACCATGTTATGTTGTCTCAATAGTGAGCTTTGACTATTTCTTATGATGTCATGTATTATAAAGCTTTCAAATTCCTATGATTACATGATATTATGATTTAATATTCTATATTTCATGATTCCATGTGATTATTCATGAGTCTTTTCTTTTATAATATCTTTTCATTCCATTATACTCATATTTTATTTTTCATTTTCATGATTATTCCATTAATGTGATTTTTAGATCACCCATTTTCTTTAGGTATTCAAAAATAAATCTTATTAACTTTTAAAATCATAAATGTAATTAGTATTGGGTAATAAAAATTAAAATAAATATTTTTATTTTATAGTTTCATATTGATGTATTATGATCCTAGTCTTCCAAAAAAATTAATCATATGGATCCATGGGTAGTGTTTATTAGATAATTATTTTAAAAAAAACCTATAATAATATACTTAAGAGGATTAGGAAACTATATTTGGTATAACAGTTAGTTGTATTTATTTTTGGGGTATTAGTACTATTTCCCTAGAAATATGATGGGTGTATATATTTTTCTCAAAATTCAAGAGACATGATGCCTGAAACCTATAATGATTCAGTTATTCCATCATTACATGATTTCCCATTGGTTTCACCATATTTTTTTCCTATTTTATGTTTGATTGTGTGGGGGGGTTAAGTATAGTTTCAAAATCATTCACATTGATTTTAACATTTCCTTATTTTATAAAAACTCCCAACAGTTCCCACATCAATAACTAATTAAAGACCTTTTTTCAAAAGGTAGGCGGTCCTTTGATATTTCAAAACCAACAGTTCTTAGGAACTCACATTGGTCAAAAGGATGGGAGGTCGGACTCATTACACCTTTTTGGGTGGAATTAATGAATACTTCATGACTCTCTTATATATTTAAGATATTTCCTCAAATCTATTCATAATCTCGATACAGAATCTGTTACCCTTAGAAAATGATTAGGCTTAAAATATTTTTATGTATAAAGTGGGTTCTATTAATGAGATCATCCATATGTATCTGAGGTTATTCATAAATTTCTCATTTCCACTTATAAATGGGTAGTTTATTATATTTTTAAGACATATAACTAGGTACTGTGGAGTTTACTACCATCCAAGAAGGTGGTTTGTATTTCCAAGATGGGATTGAGAATTTCTACGATGGGATTGGTCCTTTATGAGGCATCCTACGTATCCTTTTTATAATAAGAATAAAAACCCACATAGTGTTCTTAAACCATTTAGTTTAACTTCAGGCATAAAGGACATATATGTAGAAACTTTGGCACTATGAATCGAGATGAAACCTTGGGAAGGTGTCCTATGTATTTTAAGATCTCAGAATTCATAGAGGAATATTCTTGTTTAAATTTTGTTTTGAATTCCATAAATTTGGATAATTAAATGTTTACCAGATGTATGAGGAATATTAATGGTCTTCAGAGGGTTAGGGACATGAATGAAAGGAAAATCAGGATATCTTGTGAATATTTCAGGGTTGGTGCATGGTTAGTGGAAACCATTCTCCCAAACTATTCTAGCCAGGAGGAGTGGTGTACAGCTATATAAAACAAGTAATTTGGGAAATAAAAACTATGTAGGCTTATATATAAGCATTTTTCATGGTTAGAGCATGGTTTTTCAACCCGTGTAGGATCCCTATGTCACCATAGAACTTGACCCCCTCTTAGATAGAGGCTAGCACGTGGTTGGCGCATGGTTTAGAAAAATATTCTACCAAACTATGTGCCCCATTAAAATTGAGTTTTTATCATTTTTTCCCTTGGTATTTTGAGTGTTCTACCCAATTTATTCCCCAATATATTCTCTAGAAACACTAAGGATGATCCAAAACGACCAAGGCTTCCCAAGTATCAATCTCTATCATTTATATTCATTTTGGAGTGTCATTGGGTGCAGATCAAATATCTAGGTAAGTCTAACCCTTCTCTTTTCTAGATTAGGGATTGTGGTTTCCTTCTTCATATTCTAAATCCATAAAACCCTATTTTTCCAATGGATATTAGGTTGGGTATTCAAAGGGTGCTGGAATATGGATCTAATGCAAAGTTTAAGTGAGTGTTCATCTATGGATTCGAGGTAGGTGATCTACAAGTGATATCCCATAGTCTTGAAGTTTATTTGTGCATATGTGGTTGTGTTAATGGTTCTCTCTTGTTGTAAATTTGATATACCAATTTAGGGCCACCCATGGGGTGTGCCAACATTCCCAAACAAGGAATATTGTAATGTTAAGCATAGAATTGGATTATGATAAAGTAGATACCATGATGAACATGTTGATGTGTTAGTTGAGTTGAAAAGGTAATATTGATAGTTGTGTCTAAACTTTGATAATGGCATAAGGGGTTTTTTGTCTTAATATGAAATGGGTGGGATGAAATAAAGTGATTGTGATAAATGACTTGTGAATTGAACTTGAAATGAATGAGTGGGTTAATTCCTGTGAAGTGATGAAAATGTTAAATGGGTAAATTATTGTGAATTTATGATTGATATAAATGGGTTAACATATGGGAATTGATTAATATATTAAATGGGTTGAGGTATGGAAATTATTAATTATTCTAATGGGTTAGGGAATGGGAAAGGTAAATGCGTTAAATGGGATATTAAATCTAATTGGTAGATGTTCTAATGGGTTAAGGCTTGATGTTAATTCACATATTGAATAATTTTGAGATGTGAACATTTAGTGCATTGAAATGTGTATGGTTTGTGATATTGTATATGTGTTAAATGGATTAGAATAATGTACACATGGATTTGTAGTTGTGGGGTATTGGAATTGAGAATATATTCCCATGGGTAAGGTTAAACTGAGGCTCTAAACCCCACCCCATAATGCATGGGTTAGGGAAGGGGACTGAGGATCTATGCCCCCAAAAATTTCATTTAATGAGAATACCTAGACTAAGTATCAAAGTTAATTATGCTGTAATTTTTTATGAAATGTTCATCCCTAGTGAAATAGGGATCTTGAATTATTCCCTTATGCATAGTAATTAACTAGCTTAGGCCACTGTATAAATTATGTAAATGCATAACCCATAAATTAAGTTATGAAATTGGAATGAATGATGAAAATGGTTTAAGAGAATATGGTTAACCAATAGAACCAAAGTTATCTTTTGTACCTTGTCATTTGTTTAGTACTTTCATGCACTATCTTTTTAGGCTGGATATTTTTTAGAAACCATTACCGGAGGCCTACTGAGTTGTAATCTCACACTTCTTGGGCCACCATTGGATACTCGAGTAGATTTCATGGTTTTAGGTTAGGATAAAGAAAAGGGCCCTATGTGTCATGACCTGTCCCAAAGGGGGTCATGCCATGACTACCCTAAGCTCGCCTCCAATAGGCATGGGGGTTGGTGAATATCACTGAGTAGGAATATCCCACAAATGGGAGGCATTTTCCTAATTACTTGTATGCACACACACATATCCAAGCCACAAATGCGGAAGTGTAAAAGTACTAAGTAAAAAATTAATGCAAACATCTATATTTCACAACTAGAGTACAACAGTGAAAGTGCTGGAAAGTAAACAGGGCCAAAATAAGCCCCCCAAAAGAAAAGAGTATGCAGACACAAGTCCAAACTGTAAAGTAAGAGGTACTAGGATTGTCATTGGAAAAGCTTCCAGAACACACGTCAGTTTTTCCATTCTCACAAGGAACCCCCTCATCTTGGTCTACCTATAACTTCATCAAAGATTCCATCATATGCATAAGACACGACACATGCGGTCAAAGCCTGTCCAGGGGTGAGTAAAACAATACTCAGTATGAAACACAAAAACCACAAAGTAATACCACAAAGTAAATATCATAAAGTAATAACACAAAATAAATACCACTATGGAATACCACTAATGAAATACTCTGAAGGAATACTACAAAGGAATTACCATGAAGGAATACCACAAAGGAAATACCATTGAGGAATACCACCAAGGAATACCATAATGGAATGTATAGTCAATTCTACACAGATATATGTCTACTAAAAATATATAAAGAACATACAGATATATTAAATCCAATAATACATGTAGTATCAACAAGATACAAAGTCTCCATAAGACACACTGTCTCCATAAGACACACACTCTCCATAAGACACACAGTATCCATAATACACACAGTCTCCATAAGACACACAGTCTCCATAAGACATGTAGTCTCTAAAAGACACACAATATCCATAAGATACATAGTATCCACAATTTACATAGTATTCATAAGACACATAGTCTCCATAAGAAAAAAATTCTCCATAAGACACACAGTCTTAATAAGACACATAGTCTCTAGGTTACAGCTAGCCACAAAAATGTTTGCTTGAAGTGAACTCGTTTTAAGAGAACTCACTCCACAATCCATTAGGTCGAACACACACTCCCACAAAAACTCATTTAACATATCTCAAAATAACCATCTCATCATAAGGGTCTCAATTCCATAGATAGCCACTCAAATGGGCATCTGGTTTGAAATTTAGGGTTATTTGAAAATTTTAGAATGGGGTTTAATGGGTCGTGGACCAACTGTGAAGTTAGTCCACCGATTATGGCATTCCATAACCTAGTCTAGTTTCCCACATGTTCCACCATTCCATGGTAGCTTGAACTACCATAACAGTCAACCACACCACCCACTTTTGCAGCTACGTGGTAACTCGGTCGACCGTGGATCACAGTCGACTGCCATAGTAGACTGTGGCCCAGTCTGGCCACCCTAGGTCCAACCTGAATCCACCCCGACCCATAAGGTCTAACCTGACCCACTGGGTCTAACTCAACCCACCAGTTCTGACCTATCCCAATGGGGTGGGTTTTCTTGTCGGGTCGGTCTTGACTCACGTGGTCACTTGTGGCCACCACCATCGGTCCATGTGGTCACCCCACCACATCACGTGGTTGTCATGTCCCACATGGAACTAGCCACAACGTCCCACATAGAGTCAACCACCACCTCTAGTCTCTTCCTTCCATAGTATTCTATTCTTCATCGAGTTCTCCAATATCTGAAACAAAAACACCTATGTGATCCTCAGTCCCGAGCTACACTAATCCAGACTCTATTTTGTCTTGCTTCCAATCTAGGGGGTCCAATGACATTCAGAACCTCTTGGAAAGTCAATATGGGATCATGAGGATAAAAGAGAAAATAATGACAATAATGGGGGAGAGAAATCATAATAATTATCTAATAATGAACCTTGGCCTTTGTTCATGTTGGCCTCAATTCGTTCTCTTTATAAGGATAAATGAAGATCATAAAATAATTTCCTGATGATCCCACAACAACGATTGAAACATAGATCAATATATTTTTGGATTAACCCACGTTCATCATGGAAATAATGAACTGGAGAAAAAAATCAGAAATAAAAAACCCTACCTATGATATGGATCATTCTCTGTTGAGGATTGATTGTTTTTGGTGATCTGTCAAGAACGATCTCTGATCCCGGTGTTTGCCATCACTGCCGAGAGAATTCTCTCCAAAGCCTCCAGTGAATTTCTAGGGTTATGACCATAACCCCAGGTCCCTTCCTAGATCCTCATTTAAAATAACTAGTGTCACTACATCAACATAACGTTAAAATAAAATAAACTCACAGTTTATTTTATTCATTAAAATGTCCAAAAAATATTCTTCATAGCCGACCCACATCAAATAATATTGGGCCTTGTCTAGGTAAAACACCACATTAAGAAATCAACAGTGGTCTCAAATTTACAATTTGAGTCACCGTTCATGAGTTATTAGGATTTTAAAATAAAATTAGTTTGCTTAATTATTTTATTTACAATTACATCCTTGGTGAATGATTCTTTAGATGTCTCGTGCCAACCAAAGTTAGGTTGCACCTAGGGTAAAGATTCCATTATTAGCTCAAAGTTTCCCTTGGGTTTCTGATCTGTTCACCTTTTTAAAGGATATTCCAATTTTTAATGAATTGTTTCCAGAACACCAGGTCTCGGAATACCATGCCTTCTCAACACCTAATCTTGTAATTTTCACAAATAAATTTAAAAAAAAACTAGGAAAAGTATGAGTCATTACACTTTGAGAGTTGATTGGGCATGTGATGTGCATGGGTGAGGATCATTACTTGGAGTTAGGACTGATTTTTAGTATTCAGTTGTTTGTATTTATTTTTGGTTTTCGTCACTTTTGGAACTGTTAGCATGACATGGAATATTTATCTTTTGGTTGTGTTTTGTACCCTATTTTTGAAATGGTTGAAAATACATATTTCTTGTTTATTGATTATTATTCATTTATTTTATATGTTATCTAATGTTAATTACTCTGATAGAGAGGTTATATTCTCCCTATGTATTCTTTTAGACCCTCGCTACTATTTGGCAGCCTATGGCATATAGGAAGGTGCACCTAAGGTCATGTAACGACTCGGATTGGGGTACCAGTTTAGTGGATCCTGAGTTGGGAATGTTACAAAGTGGTATCAGATTGGTTATTTTTTTCCTTACTGTTTTGGAATGGTATACAGATGACTAAGAATTGTTGATCCTTAGAAATGAGCTCATGAATGGGAGTAGATAACCCATTAATGAGGGGGAAACCCAGGTACCTAGGGTGGAAATTTTTGTTCTTGATGTGTGTCGTTATAGTTGAATGATATTTCACCATTGGGTGATGCACTTTTTTTGTGATGTTAATGTTTTATGATAGTTTTCTCATGACAGGAATGGCATGAGGTTGTGAATTCATGCATCATTATAGGAACCTAGGGATATAGGTGACATGCATCATGGTAGGCACACATGGGAAAGGTGTGTGAGAATTTTTCAGTAAAATCCATTTCATATACCTTCAAAATTTGAAGAAACTAATGTCTAATAAAGATGATGAAAATGGTTAAAGGGGAGGTATGTGGAAGAATGGTTAGAGAATTATACTTAATGAAAATTTGTAAATGAGATAAATTTTGGTTGTAACAAGTTGTGAAATGAAAAGGTTTCTAAGAGATAAATATTTATATTGTGGGGGGGTAAAATGTTTTTAAAAGTGTTTTTAATAAAAGACTCATGATTATGTAAGTTGGTTTACCCATGTTGACCATGACCTACAGTGGGGATGGTTTAGGGTGGTATTCTAGCTGTGACAATATTCATTGCAATAATGTATATAGGATGAGTTGTATATGGATAGTAGAGATACTTGTTTTGTGGAAACTAAGGATGTTTTATATTAATTGTTCTGAGATGTATTTTTGGCATTATAGAGAAATGTCACCATGATTATGGGTGTTGGTTGGGTGACAAGAGGATATCTCCAAAAACTATCCTCTAAAAGTGGGGTGAGAAATCCTTGTGGTTAAAGGTAATAGAGGAGAGGAGAAGTTACATGATTAATTTTCTTGTTTTATACCGATAATGGAAAGGGTCCTAGGGAAATTCTTGCCGAGTTTGTTTGATATGACCAGAGAGTTTCAGTTGCAGAACCCACCAAAATTTGATGGAGAGGGTGAACCTGAGGAAGCAGAGTTTTTGATAGAGTGAATCTAGAAAATGTTTGTTCATTTAGAGACTCTTCTTAGAAAGAGTTAAGTTGGCAGCTTATATATTTCAGGGACCGGTGAAGTGCTGGGGGGATATTCTGGTTCCAACATAGAAAGATAATGGTGTACTATGGAAGTACTTCCAGGATATGTTTTTAGAACACTTCTATCCTAAGACCTTGATATGGTAGAAGGTTGTGGATTTTATGAGACTCACCGAGGGGACTATGTCAGTGATATATTATGTTTTCCAAATCACATACTTGCGATTCTTTGTCCTATATTTGGCAGGGGATGAGTCTACTACAATGAAAATATTCTAAGATTGAATTAAACATGAGATCAATTTCCAGGTGAATATATTTCATTTAAATAGGTTTTCTAAGTAGGTGGATCAGGCCCTTATTTCAAAGGGTAACTTAAAGGAGGCTTCTAGTAGTGGTCGCGTTGTTTGGTTTGGAAGATCTAGTGGTGAAACTTCCGAGGGTAGGAAGTGTCACTTTGAGAGTCTATACAAGGGTATTGGTGTGTAGACTGGTCATAGAAGGGTGGAAACCTCTCGGGGTGGTGACTAGGTGTTTTTCTATCAGTGTGGTAGGCAAGGTCACATGTGTGGTTAGTGCCCCCAACAACTGGTTGAGTGCTGGGTATACGGAAGAATGGGGCAAGTGTAGAGGTTATATAGGAACCCTCAATAGGTGGGCATAGATAGAGGACTGAGGCTGATGCTGAGTTCAAGTAAGGGGTTAGTTACCCCATATCAGGAAGGAAGTTAGAGATCGACTAGTTGTATCAATCGAGGTGGTGGTCATATTACTCTAGAGCATGAGTGCCCATATTAGTAGGTTAGTACCACACCAAGAGATTATACTATATCCCAAGGTAGAGGGGTAGGTCACCTTTATATAGTTTATCCAACACCTAGAGGTGGTGAGTTCAGACCATCGATAGCTCATGGTATGATTCTTATAGCTTCTACACTCTCTAGTTCTTTATTTGACATAGGGACCTTGAATTCTTTTATATCTGCTCAGTTTTTTAGTTTGTTGGGACTAATGGTGGAACATATATGTGGTTTAATGTCGATTTAAACACCATTAGGGGAGAGATAAGAAAATATCTAACAATGTAAGGGTTGTTCCCTCGAGGTTGGTTGGAACTATTTTCTATGAGACTTTTTTGTGCTAGAGATGTCAAGATTTGATCTAATTTTTGGGATGGATTGGTTAGTGTTGTACCCATCCCACATTAAATATTATCACTATAGATTAATTTCCATGTCCTTGAAGGGGAGTAACTTTTTACACCATGGGGAATGGTATACCCGAGTAGGCTGTGTATGACTAGTCAATCAGTATTTGGGTGAACTCATTTATCATGTGGCTCGCCTTAAGATTGATGATTGGGAAGTAAGGAATCACATCTTTCCTCCTATTGTTGATCATTTTTAGGATGTTCTTCCTAATTAATTCTCATGGCTTCCACCTAATAGAGAAGTTGAGTTTATAATTGAGTTG
Source organism: Viscum album (assembly GCA_963277665.1). Classification (NCBI taxonomy): domain Eukaryota; kingdom Viridiplantae; phylum Streptophyta; class Magnoliopsida; order Santalales; family Viscaceae; genus Viscum; species Viscum album. The sequence goes on along the minus strand of OY728138.1, from coordinate 581,416,387 downwards.
TTTCTAGGGGAAAAACCAGTTTCTATTTTTCTATATAGAATGGAACATACGGAACTCTGGGAACTTAAAAATCAGTTCGAGGAGTTATAAAATAAAGGGTTTATTCATCCTAGTATGTATCCTTTGGGAACTCCAATGTTTTCTTCCAATAAATATGGAATATCTTTATTATTGTGCATCTATTATAGGAAGCTAAATGAGATGACAATTAAGAACTGATATCATCTTCCTCAAATCAATGATCTTTTTTACCAGCTAAATTGTACTTTAGTATTATCCTAGATTTACTTGAGATTAGGGTATCATCAGTTGAGGGTGAGACCTTATGATATTCTAAAAACTACCTTTAGGAGAATGTATGGATTATATGAGTTTTTTATGATTTCATTTGGGTTGAAAATGCACCAGTAGTGTTTATAGCCATAATGAATGGAATCTTTCACCCATACCTAGATCATTTTGTAGTTGTCTTTGTGGATAAAATATTGGTTTACCCCAAGACTCATGATTATAAATCCAAACATCTTTTAAATTGTCCTTATTACACTAAGATACCATAGGCTATATGAAAATATATCTAAATTTCATTTCAGGATTGACAGCATGCTTTTATTAGGTCACATAATCTTAGAGGAAGGTGTATCTATGGTCCCTGAGAAAGTGACATCTATTGTATCTTTTAAGAAGACTAAGAATGTTTATAAAATCCAAATTTTTCTTGGATTAATAGGCTATTACTGAAGGGTCATCAAATAATTATCCCATTTGGATGCACCACATTAGGGATTAACTAAAAAAGGGAATCAAGTTTGAATGGTCTGGGGCATGTGAGAATTCCTTCCCAGAGTTAAAGAAGTGGCTAACTACAGTACTGGTTTTGATCCTACCCAAGCTGAGTATATAGTATGATTTTTTTCTGATGCATTTAGTGTTAGTCTTGGGGAAGTTTTGATGAAGAAGGATCATGTTGTGGAATATAGGTCTTGGAAGTTGAGGCCTCATGAATGAAATTACCCTACACATGATCTTGAGTTGGTTGTAATGGTTTATGCTTTAAAATTCTGGAAACATTACTTGATGGGGGGAAAATTTACTATGTATACTAATCATAAAATCCTTAATAATATTTTTCTCTCACCATGATTTGAATCTTAGAGAGGTAATATGGGTCGAGTAAATGTAGTCCTTTGAATTTGAGCTGGTTTACACATTGGGAAAGGAGAACAGTGTTGCTAATTCTTTGAGCCATAATACTCAAAACCAAGTGTTTTGGGAATCTAGTTATGATTAGGGGATGATGGATTTATTTATAGAAACTCACCTATAGGTTTGGGATGGGAAATACAAAATGACCCTTGCATCCTTGGGAGTGAGTCAACCCTTATGATCTGGATCAAGGAGAGACAATATGAGGATCTGGAGTGCTTGTATTTGAGGGAAAGTATTAAAGGTGGGGATCTACCTTCCCATTGGACTATTGGTGATTATGAGAGAGTTTAAATTCATGGAAATGTTATTGTTCCCACTTGTATGCAAGAAGAGTTGATGTGTGAGCTCCGTGCTTGGAAGATGGAAGTTCAACTTGGTTTGATCAAAATGTATTGTGACCTTCATAAGTAGTATTGGTGTCCAGGGATAAAGAAGAAAGTTGTAGGTTTTGTGACCTAATGTTATACCTATCAACAGGTTAAGGCCAATCATCAATGATTGAGTGGTTTTTTACAATCATTTCCCATTTTAGAATGGAAAAGAGATTACGTGATGATGGATTTTTTTGTGGGTATTTTGATGATTCCACATAAGAATGATGTGATCTAGGTATTTTTTTATTAGTTTACCAATGTCAAACAATTTCTACTGGTTCTAGATACCTTCACCAATGATTGATTAAGTGATTTTTATGTTCAAGAGATAGTACAGTTGCACTGGGTACAAAAAAGGATAGTTTCATAGAATGATCCACATTTTTCCTCATACTTTTGGTGATTATTATAGAATACTCTTGTTACCTATATGTTTTTTAGTGCGTATTTCCATCTGTAGATGGATGAGAAGTAATATAGAACTATCCAGGTACTAGAGGACATGTTAAGAGCTTGTGTCCTAGACTTTGGTGGATCATGGGAAAAGAATTTGGCACTGGTTGAGTTTTCCTACAACAATAGTTACTTGGATATATTTCAGATGGGACCGTATGATTCACTCTCTGTTGTATTTGTTAGAGGGTGGGGAATATGAGTTGTTAGGACCAAGTATCATACAAGAGATATCAGAATAAGTTCAGTTGATTTGGAAACGTATGGATATATACCAGATTAAGAAAAGTCATATGTGGATTAGTTTCCTTGACCTATTGAGTTTATTGTGGGTGATCATGTGTTTATTCAGGTGTTTCCATTCTTGGGTCATCATTATATTTGAATGTTGGGTAAGTTGGTGCCCAGGCACGTGGGGTTGTTTGAGATTATAGAGAGGATCAAACCAATGTAGTACATATTGGATCTTTTAGAGTGGTAAGGTGGTATGCACGATGTTTTTCATGTTTCACAACTTCAACAGTATCACCCTAACCTATATCACATGATTAATGTTGAGGATATTGATCTTGATGCTAATGCGTCCTTTAAGGACCATCTGGTTCGTGTTGTGGATCGTAGTGAGAAAGTCTTATGGGGAAAGGTTGTGCCTTTGGTTCAAGTTTTATAGAAACATTGTATTTTTTAGGAAGAAAATTTGGAGAGGGAGATAGATATGAAGGCCTAGTGTCCCAACCTATTTTCTTTGGGAGCTCAGTAATGGATGGGAAGATTGGCCTGAGGATAAGTCATTGTAATGTGGGTAGGTTTTAAGATCCTATACTCCATGAAGGTACTTTCTTGTTTAAATTTTGGTTTGAATACCTTAAATTTGGATAATTAAATGTTTATCTGGTGTATGAGGAAGCTTATGGGTGTTCCAGGGGTTTGGTATATGAAATAAAGGTAAATTATGCCATCATGTGCATGTTTCATGGTTGGCACATAGTTAATGGAAACTGTGTGCCCATATTGTTCTAGGTAGGAGGAGTGATCCACAACTTGGTAAACCATACAAGGGGGGAAATAAAAATCATACGGGCTCGAATAGAGTCATTCTACATGGTTGGTGCATAGTTTTTCAAACTACGTGGTATCCCCAGGTAACCATCTAACTTGGACCCCTCTTAGAAATAAGTAGGTTCACGGTTTGTACATGGTTTGGAAAATCATCCAACCAAACTGTATTTCCCATTAAAAGTGGATTTTTACCATTTTCACCCTTCAGATTTTATGTGTTCTACCAGATTTCTTCCCTAATTTCTTCTCCATAAACACTAGTGATGAACCAAAATGACCAATGCTTCCCAAGGATCAATCTCTTTGGTTTATATGATGTTTCGTGTGTCATTTGGTGTGGATCAAAGCTCTAAGTAAGTCTAATGCTCCTCTTTCTTCTATTTTTCAGTTTAGGACTAGTGGTTTCATTATTCTTCTTATGAATCCCTAAAACCCTCCTTTTATAGTGGATATTAGGTTGAGTATTCAAAGGGTTATTTAATCTCGATCAATGGCTAAGGTTAATCAAGCATTCTTCAAAAAAATTGAGGTAGGTGGTCTACAATTGACATCCCATAGTCTTGAAGTTGATTTTTCCATGTGTGGTTGTGTTAATGGTTTTCTCTTACTGTGAATTTTATGCCTGTAAATGGATTTGGTAAAATGGTTGGATGAATGATTAATTGAACCCTCATGATCCCTATGGGATGCATTGAGGAGGACTAGGCTGACTTAGGGCCACCCATGGAGAATGCCAACATTCCCAAACCTGGAAAATTGTAATGTTAAGTATATAATTGGATTTTGATAAAGTAGATACCATGATGAACATGTTTATGTGTTAGTTGATTTGAAAAGGTAATATTTATAGTTGTTTCTAGACTTTTATAAAGGTATAAAGTGTTGTTTGTTGTGATATAAAAAGGGTGGGATGGCATAAAGTGATTATACTAAATGGCTTATGAATTCTAAATGAAATGAATAATTGCATTAATGAATGTGAAATGATGAACATGTTAAATGGTTAAATTATTGAGAATTAATGAATGATTTAAATGGGTTAACATATGGGAATTGATGAATATGTTAAATGGGTCGAGGTATAGAAATTGTTAATTATGCCGATGGGTTAAGGCATTTGAAAGGGAAATGGGTTAAATGGTCAATGTAATGTAATTGGTATATGTTCTATTGGGTTATGTATTGATTTTAATTCATGTGTTGAATAATCATGAGATGTGAATGCACTGTGTATTGAATTGTGTGAGGTTTGTGATATATTATATGTGGTAAATAGATGAGAATCATGTGCACATGTCTTAGTAGTTTTGGGGTATTGGACTTGAGGATCTACACCCCTGGGATGGGTTTGAATGAGGCTTTAAACCCCACCCCATAATGCAAGGGTTATGGAAGGGGATTGTGGATCTATTTCCCTAATGGTTTCATTTGATGAGACTACCTAGACTGAGGCACTAAGGTAAGTGTGTGGTAATTTTTTATGAAATGTATATCCCTAGTGAGATAGAGAAATTGACTTACTCCCTTATGCATACTAATTATCTATATTAGGATACTGTATAAATGATGTAAAAGACTAATCCATGAAACAAGTGATAAAAGTGGAATGAATGGTGAAAATCGTTTAAGTGAACATGGTAAACCAATGGCACCTGAGTTATTTTTTGTTTCCTTGTCATTTTCTTAGTACTTGATTTCACTATCTATTTAGACTGGATATTTGTATACACCATTGGAGGTGGCCTACTGAGTTGTACTCACCCTACTCAAGCCTCCACTAGGTACTCAAGAAGATTTCATTATTACAGGTCAGGACAAGGTAAAGTTCCATAAGCTAGGGAGTTGATTGGGAACGAGATGTACATGTTTGAGGACCCGTACTTGGAGTCAAGACCTATTTTTGGGATTCGACTATTTCTCTTTATTTTGGATTTTCTTCACTTTTTTCATTATTATAAATACATGGAATATTTATCTTTTGGTTTTGTTTTGTACCTTATTTGGGAAATCGTGTGAAATTCATATTTATGGTTTATTTCTTATTGTTCCTTTATTTCATTGGTTATCTGATGTAACTTACTCTGATAAAGACGATATAGTGTCCCCATGTGTGACCCTTTATGTTAGTCGAAAGACTCTAGCGTATGGAGAGGTGCGTTTGAGGACATATAACGACCCAGCCTAGGGCACCGGTTTAGCGTCTCCTAGGATGTGGATGTCACAAAGTGGGTTTAGAGGGCTTATTTTCAATGCCTTATTATTTGGGAATGGTATACATGAGACTAGTAAGTGTTAGGAATTAGTAATTAGTTCATTCATGGGATTAGCTTACCCATGTACGAGGGAAACACCCAGTTACCCATGGTGGGAATTGTTGTTCTTGATGTGTATTGTTACAGTTGAATGATATTTCAACACTGGGTGATGCACATGTTTTTTGATGTGACTATTTTATCATATTTTTCTCATGGAGAGAATGTAATTAAGTTTTTCCTTTAGGAACCATTATGGGCACCAAAGGATATAGGTGGCATGCATCATGGTAGGCACACATGGGAAGGGTGTGGGGGCTGGAGGGGTAAAATGAATTTCATATCCATTGAAAATTTGAAGATAATAAAGTCTAATAAAGATGAAGAAAACAATTAAATGGAAGGAATATAAAATAATGGTTAGAAAATTGTGATTAATGAAAGGTTGTAAATGAGTTAAATTTTGGTTGTAACATATAGTGAAATAGAAAGGTTTCTAAGAGATAAATTTTATATTTTGGGGTAGAAATGGATTAAAAGGGTGTTTAATGAAATACTCATGATTAAATAAGTTGGTTTACCCATGTTGTCTATGACCCACAAAGGGGATAGTTTTGGGTAGTGTTTTAGGTGTGACGATGTTTACTGGAATAGTTTATACTTGATGAGTTTTATTTGGCTAGTAGAGATCCTTCTTTTTTACAAACTAAGGATGTTTTATGGTAAGTGTTTTGAGATGTATGTTTGGAATTATAGAAAAATTCCACCACCATGACTAGTGTCGGTTAGGAAAGAAGAGGATATCACAAAACATGGTCCTCTAAAAGTGGAGAAAGAAATATTAGTGGTTCAAGGTAACAAAGGTGATGAGAAATCCCATTATCACATTGCTTATTTTATACAGATGATGGAAAGGAAACTAGCACGGTTCGTGCCAAGTATGTTTGATCTAACCGGAGAGTTTCAGTTGCAGCATCCTCTAACATTTTCCAAAGAGGGTGGATCTAAGGAAAAAGATTTCCTGATAGATTCCATCCGGATAATTTTGAATCATTTTGAGACTCCTCCTAAAAAGTGATTCAAGTTTATAGCTTATATGTTAGGGGGACCAACAAAGCACTAGTGGGATTTTTTGGTTCAGAAAAAGAAATTTGATTGTATTCTATGAAAGGACTTTTAAAATAAGTTTCTAGAACACTTATATCTGGAGACCTTGATATAGGATAAGGATGTAGGGTTTATGAGGTAGGCTCAAGGGACTATGTCAGTGATGGGTTATGCTAGCGGCTTCACAGAATTGTGATGCTTTATCCCAGCATTGGAAGGGGAAGAGGTCACTACGGTGAGACACTTATAGAATGAAATTAGACATGACATCAATTCCCAGGTGAATATATTTCTTTTGAATAGGTTTGTTGAGGTGGTGTATCAGGCCCTTATTTTAAAGGAGAACTTAAAGGAGGCTTTTGGTATTGTCCTTGAGGTTCTGGTTTTATGATCCAGTGGTGCGAATTCTGAGGGTAGGAAGCGATGCATTGAGAGTCTACAATAGGGCAATGGAGTGTGGGGGTGTTTAGAGAAGGGAACCAATCTCTTGGGGTAGTGACCAGGTTTCTTCCAATTAGTCTGGTAGGTTAGGGAACATGCGTGGTCAGTGCCCCTGAACACCGGTTTAGTGTTGGGCATGCGGCAAGATGGGAAGTGTGTAGATGTTATGTAGGAACCCTAGACAGCTGGGCTCATATGGAGGACCAAGGTCGATGCTGAGTGTAGGTAAGGGGTCAGTTACCCCATATCAGGTAGGAAGTTGGAGCTCAACTGGTCATACTGGTCATGGTGGTGAGTGTAGTACTCTGAGGTAAGAGCACCAATATGAGCAGGCACTACTATAAAAGAGGCATTTAATAGTGCTGACATTTATTAGTGTTAGAAAAATGCACTGTTAAAGGGTGCCCTTTATTAGTGCTGATAAAGGGAACCCTTTATCATCACATTTTTAGCACTGAAAAAAGATAACCATTATTAGTGCTTTATTTTAGAGCTGATAAATGTTACCCTTTATCAGTTCTTTATTTTTAGCACTGATAAAGGGTACCCTTTATCAGCGATTTTTTAGCATTGATAAAGGTCCAGAATAAAATGAAATAATTAAACAAATAAAATAATAATTTCTTTAATTAAATAATTATTATTGAAAATGAATAAATTGATCATATATATAAATAAATTTTAAAAATTAATAAATAGTATATATTAAATATATATATATATATGTAAAATTAATAAATTGAAATAATTAAACAAATAAAAAATTAAAATGAGTAAATTAAGAAAGATATTAAAAAAATTATTAATTAAAAAATTATTGATAAAAATAAATAAATTTAATATACATATATATAGATTATAAATATTAATAAATAGTATATATTAAATATAGATATATAAAATGAATAAATCATAATAATTAAACAAAAAATTAAAAAATTAAAAATTAAAAAATTATTTAAAATTTAATTAATGAAACAATTATTAATAAAAATAAATAAGTATAATATATATATATATATATATTAATAAATAGTAATAAATTATATATATTAAATATATATATATAATGAATTAAATGTAATAATTAAAAACATATTAATGTCTTATTCATTTTTAATGTTGTTTGGTTTTTCAATTTAACATATATCAAACGTCATGTGTCACGTTGATTTCACATACATATATACATGTACATATAAATAAATAAATATATATATATATATATATATAATTAATGCAATTTTATATACAACACACACATAAATATATATACGAAATTAATGAAATCTTATATAGAAACTCATGCACCTAATATTTATGTAATTTATTCAAATTACAGTATATTTTATAATTTCATTATAACATGATACATTTAATATATTATGTTTTTAATCAGTAAATTTTATTTATTTTCTATTATAGTTAGGGTATTATTTATTCATTTTTAATATTGTTTATTCTTTATTTTACTTTTAAATTTGATCATTTTCTATTATTTATTTATTTTATTTATTTACTATGTTTTAGTATTTTCAATATGTATTTATCTTTACTTCAATATATATATCCATATTTTTTTAATAATTTATATTTAATTAATAAAACATATCTATTTTTTCAATATTTTTAAAGTGATCTCATTTTAAATTATTTAATTTTACTCATTTTTTAAATGCATTTATTTAAGATTATATATCCACTAATAATGTTAAAAATATATTTTTAAATAAATATTTCTAAATAAATCTATTTATAAATTTATATTTATTATATTTATAATATAATATATTTATAATTATTATAAATAAATAAATATTATTTTTTAAATAAGTATTTAAATAATTATAATTAAATTATTATATACATTTAAGTAATTATAAAATTTAAAAAAATATTTAAATAATTATAATTATAAATCCTTTATCAGCTCTAAAAAATATCGATCTTTATTAGTGTTAAAAAATAGATGTTAAAAGAAATCTTTATCTGTCTTAAAAGGTTAGCGCTGATAAAGATATCTTTTATCAGCTACAAAAAAGCGGAGATAAATATCCCTATTATCAGCTCTTATCAATTTAGTGATGATAAAAGGGTTCTTTATCAGTGATTTTTTGAAAAATATGTTAAAATTATACCCAATCTATTTAAAAGAACCCTAATCGTGACTCAGTCAATCACGATTCTCAATCTATCGCAGATCTTCCCTACTTCTAGCATGACTCTTATACGTTTCCTTGGATGAATCAAACATATAATCCATTTTATTTTATTTTACACTTTTCCTCTATCATTTTTTAATTTTTTATGTTATGTGTTTTGCGTTTTTTCACTGTTCTCAACCATGACATACCCTACATCTCATCTCCTCAACACTTAAATACAACGAGTGGTTCTATTTCATTTTTTCCTCCATAAAAAATGGTTTTTATGAAATAGAAGGGTATTTCAATATGGTAAGGTTAACTAAAATATGTGTATGGAACTATATGGATAAATAAAATAGATTTTTCACCACATGATACTGCTTTTAGCTGGAAACATAATACCTTAGTTTCTAAAATCTAGGAGTAAACTATCAAATTGAAAAAATAAAAAAAGGTCTTATTTTTCTTAGTAGTTCTATATCATCTCATGTGGATACTACTCACTCACATCTAACCAAACTACATATAGAAACATTTTTATCTTTTTTTAATTTCATTATCCTCTCTGTTCCTACAATAGAGTCTATACGTTATAATTATTCTTTATTTTATTCACATTATCCATCTCTAATTGTTCAAGAGCCGATCTTAAAAATTAAAATAAAGTAACTCATGTCTTCAACATGGTCTAATAATCATAAATCCTTTTTAAGGTAATGTAAATATCTCAATGAAATCATTAATCAATCTAAATCATCAGCACAAGAGTGAAAAAATAAAAGAATCAACTAGAACAATTCTATTGGTCATAGTAGATATGGACATCCAAGAAGAATTATAGACCATTTAGTAGAAGTCAGATGAAGATGGATCCCTATGGACGGTGCACCATAGGGCCAAGGAAAAACTGTCCAAATAGTCAATTTGTAATCCCAAGGAAATTGAAGTCCCCCTCCACCTACAACCTCTTCCCATATTTATTATTCTCATCTACTTCCAACTGCCCCAACAACTATATATATGAAATTCAAATTCTACCCCTAGCCATTACTAGCCTGACCCTCACCTAGAAAACCCTTATCCCACATTCCTTTCAGTATTTATCTGTATAAAACCTTTCTCAGTCATGAAATCATTGAATTTATTATTCCACTATCTAGAGGCCTAATTTGATCCATAGATATTACACTTCATCTTTTACAATAATTCCATGTTCTGATTATCATCAAAACAATCTGGTTGCTTCATTTAGGTTTTGGGCACAGTGAAATCTTATGGATGGCATAACCAACTCAAATTTTTAGTCATAATTTATGAATAATAATTTTTTCATATTATTAAACAGTTATGTCCAATGAAAACCGTAGATTAATTTACTATAGAAAAATCCTAGAACCATACGTGGGGGATCATCAAATGTATTCTATAATTAATATATATGTATATATATAATTACCTCAACATGTAATTACACTTTATAATGATATGGTTAACTATTTTCAACCTACTATTTTTTCATTGTTGGATCCAAGTGAATAATCCCTCTAGGGATCCACATGGGAACCACAATATTTAAACATCACGGGAACCACAATCTCTCTCTCACACACTTACATATACATACACAATGCCACCCGTACTCTGTAAACTCATTAAATCTTTATATAAGATCACTAGTAACTGAATCTCCATCAACTATTGTAAAAGAAGCATACAACACATAATATTCATAAGCAACATAAATAAATTTTCATAAAAAGGGACCATGGGTTTCAAAAATAATGTTGTGTAAATAAAAATTAATTTTTGTAAGAAAGATATACAATATAATAAAATCCATGCATAAAATTCCACAATTTCACGCATCTTTCATGAAAATTGTTTCCATCTTGAACATAGATATAATATGTCAATACTATAGTAAAACTAACCTTTACTACCTTTATTTAATCCATCCTCAGACACTTGATTGTCTTCTATCTCTTGATGATGGACTAGACTCCCTCTTTCAAACTAGCCTTCCTCCCATCATTGTGGTTCCAATGTTCCTTGATGATATACCTCCCGCTCAGATTGTATTCATTAATCTCCGTCAAATACATTTCCATGGCTTTGAATACCACATCTCCTAACTCATTATTGAACTATTTTATCCTTTAATCCTCCTCATTTAGTAATTCTTGAGAACAAAAAAAATGACACCAAAAAATTAATCAAAACATATTGAATGAATTTTTTGGTTTCTTGATATTCATTTTCTTATATGACTCACTCGGTTACTTTTGACAACACTTCATGAAATCTTAATTTTATTTTGAGTTTGGTCACATTGGATCCTATTTTAACTCCATAGTTAAGAATACTTGGACTATAATACTACTACGATGATTGACCTCATGAAAATAATTATGTTGCACATTTTTTGGGAAAAAACAAACCAAACACGGTTTTTGACTCTCTTCCCCCTCAACCTTGATAATTTTAAAATTATGCCAATACAACTATTGAAGATATTCCTCCCACAATGAGAAGATATATATGACCCTATTTTAAGATTCATCTTTAGGATACTTTATCTTGGAATCTTGTAAAAATAGTCAGTTTTCAAGCTCTCTCATCCACCCCACACCAATAACACCACAAGTTTTATCTCCTCAAATACCTATGAAAAAAATAAACATTTCAAAGGAAGTGGAAAACAATAAATATTTTTGAGTGGAAGTAAATTAATGTGAGTGGAAGTCATGTGGATTTGAATGTTCATTCCCTAGTCTTTGAAATTTATTATGTTAGAATCCATAATTAAACTTAATTTAGATTATTTTTTAACCTCAATGGCACTCGAATTTCATCTCCTGAATAGTTATTATTTCATGTTGTTTCTTGAGACTCATTCCCCATCTCTTATATATTTTTTGAACTACTCTAAGCATTAGTCAACCAAAATGGTCACTTGTACCCAGTATGGGATGCATTTTGGTTATATTATATCAATAAACATAGGTGGATGTACAAAAAATATGGGAGATAGATATCAAACAACAAAATGAAATAATAATTGTTTTAGAGGTATGCCATCAAGGAAATTTAGAACTACAATGAGGGGAGGAAATATAGTTTGAAACAGGGAGTCCAATCCATCATCAATAGATAGAAGTAAATCAATATTCTTAGGATGGATTAAATAAATGTAGTGAATTTTAGTTATACTGGAGTATTGAATCATTATATCTCTATTTAAAAGAATCAAATTTTTCATGCAAGATGCATGAAAATGTGGAATTTTATGAATGGAGTGTATTGTATTGTTGTTATTCAAGACAAATTAAATGTTTGATAGTCATGCAAATAATGTCTTCTACACATGATGATGTTACCAATCCCAAGTAAGAATAGATTGTTGATGATGAAACTATAGAATAATTATATGATCAAAAACTTATTGATTAAAAAAACAACGACACAACATCATAGTGGTGAATAAAATTATCAAGGAAAGAATTTAGGGTATAAAATTTGAGGTTTTTTAGAATCAACACGACCAACCTATTAACCCCAACAAGTTAATGTTCATTAGTTATCTTGGGGTCACAACGAGGATGAATGTTCTGATTGATATTGATTCATAGTGTCACGTCTAACCTGTAATGAAGTACATCCTTTGTGAAGATATAACTATGATGTTACAATATATTTTCTCTATTTTACTAAAAAATTATATAAAGAAATATTGACTTAATTTTCGTTATCCCATATAGTGTTTGTTTATTTTAAAAGATTTCCATAACAAATTTGTCTTAATGGACACTATAAAATCTTATATATGCTTCTAAACTTTTCTTAAAAATTTACATCTTATGGATTTTGAGGGGAAAATAAATCCACACCCACCAGTTAGTTATGTATACATTATAATATCAGAAACATGGACTTATTTAATCAATCATCACAATGAGAAATCATTTCAGGTTCATTTTAGTCAATAATATATTATTTTAAATTATTTATTTTATCAAAATTGATTCAAAATTGTTAATTTATGAAATAGTATAAGAGTGTTGAAAATAAAGAACGTGCATCAAAACCAACATACCCTTGTCACAAAGAAAGGATAGGGTATGCTTCATTAGGGAAGAAATTTGTATTTATTTTAAATCAAAAATAAAATTATAATTATGTGATATGAAATAATATATATTCCTTTGTTTATATACATATTTATGAATTAAAATTTAAAGCGACTTCCATCCCCTGTTGTGTGATACGGAAGGATTCTCATGTAAATAAGGAGGGTAAATTATTTAATGAAAATACAAAAACAGTATGGTAATCATGTGTAAGTGTGAAATAATTTAAATTTTTTATGATTTATAACAATATTACATAAAAATATGTATTTTTTTCAAATTTTTTATATGGTTTATACAAAATAATTGAAAATGACCATACTAGAAGAAAATCAACTTTCAATAGCTTTGATGTGGCTTAAAAAAATGGACTCATTAGAGGATTAGGTTTTGGTGTCTCTCTTAAAATATTTTTCAAGAATATAAAACCACATGAAGATGCATATAATATGGTCAAATGATTGCGTACACAAAGATACTCTCTATAAGATATTATTTTTCGGTCTGGTTTGGAAGAACAATGTATAAGAAAGGATCAAAGAAAACCAGCAGTGGATAAAAGGTCCACACATAAACAAAATGATCCCACTATATTTGAGGCTAGTCATTCCTCTGAACCTCATACCTTACCTGGGGTAATCAATTATTTCATTACTCTTTCTCCTAAATGTTAATCAAACAACTTCCAATAATTTTATATTACTAAAATTTTATAGGGTATAGTTGTATGTGATTTGTATCTATTGACACTGAGCACCACTGTGTTGTGATGGGTAAGGTGTATAATATCCCAAGAGACCATATTCACCATCAATACCTCCCAAAATATCATATGAGAGTGGGGATTGAGGTAGCTCATGAGCCAACTACTAAGTATCCTATTCCACTTGATGGCCTGGATATTACAACGGTCATTGATACTATTGTAGATTTCATAGCATGGTCATATAATCTTATAAAGATACATGAAGTAAGTATTTAACAAATTTTTTCATATGAAAAACCAGTAACAGTTGATTATAAAAGTTCTTAAGTGAGATATGATATTATATATGGATGAATCAGTGAAGAAAAGGAAGGTCAAATCAAAAAAAAATCTAGTGAATTGACTAAAAAATCAAAATGACCTTCTGAGAGTACATTCTCCTTACTAGTTCCAGAGAAACATTTATTATCATTTCAAATTCATGTAGATACCACATTTAAAGATAAAACAATGTCTTATATTGAATATTAATAATAAATATATATAAATTCCTCGATAGACGGAATTGTTCTTGGGACTCTAATTAAGATTCTCAAGCATGAATGGTTGGGTGTCTCGATTATGAATATATACATAAGGAATATTTTTATAATAAATGTGTCTAAATAGTGATCTAATATGTTTATTAAAGTTAATAATTATTAAAAAAAATTATAGTCATTGATGTCATAAATATATAAAGAGAATATTGTGTGAAGAATGATTTGTATTCATTAGTCCCCATATCATTTCTACGGAAGAACTTAATTTGGATATAAAAATAATTGAGAAGAAAAAAGATGAGTTACATGAATATTTTAATAAAAAAGAATCATATTATAGAAATTTTTTTATTCCTACAATGTAAAGTTAAATCTCTATAATCTAATCACAAAAATATTTTTTTTAATTTTTTATTTACTTAATTGTTTTTTAGGGTGCACTGGATGTTGATCGCAGTCAATCTAGACACCCCAAATAATTATTTTTTGGATCTAATGCATGGATATGAAAACAACTGACCACACATGATGTGAATTGGGAATATATAATACCCAAAAAACAATATTTTATAGATAAAAGTTGAATTATATGTTCATTTTGTGTTTTAACAATACTTTTTTTATAATAGGATAGTAGTTGAATATATGCTAGATCATGGCGTGAAGTCGGTGTCCGAAAGGATAAATAATGTGAATTACAACAAATGGAATCAATTTAAAGTATATATAGAAATATTTAACTATCAAAATATTTCAAAAAAAATTACTTATTCTTTTTAATGTTTCTATAGTGTTTGAAACAAGATAATGACATCGATTATAAATATTATGTTTTCAAATTTATGAGATAAATCGTAAATAATGAAAAGACTGGTATCCCCTAATAGGTTATTTTCAAATGTAATTAAAATTTCATTAAATATATTTCATAATAACTTTTTTCTATATTTTCTTAGTACTATCAATATTTTTGACAACCTAGTTACTCAAAAGAAGAAATAAATTTGTTTAAAGATGAGTGGGAAGCATACTTTTTGTCCGAATGTATTCCAATAAAAAATTTAGGTGATTGACTACTATGTTTGTGATCTAGTATGATTTATGACCTTAAAAATATATTTGGGGTGTGATTCATTAGTGTTAGAGTTCTTATATATTGTTTTTTATCTATTTCTCAAGGAGAAGTATAATGGAGGAAATAAATTTATTTATAAGAGCTGACCTAAAAACAATAAAATTTTTGGAAAATCATGGAGGTAGAGGCATAGGTGGATGCAGAGGTAGATGTGGAGGCAGAGGTAAAGGTGGAGGTAGATTTGGAGTCAGATACTGACATGGATAAGGAGGTATAGGTAAAGACTGAGGTGTAGACCAAGGAAGAGGAGGAGATGAAGTGATGTATTGAAAAAAGTAAAAATTTTGTGTAATGATATAGAATGAGAATCATACCATGATTGTGTTTGAGAGAAATTGTTTAAAAGTACACACAACACTTCTCACTTAAAATAAGATCCATTGTGCATATGTTTCTGAAAAATTATTGAAATAAATTTTTCACCACTTTTTTAAGTGATTATATACAGTGTAGTAATCCTCCATTAAGATCATTCTATGTTGGAAGCTTCAATTTCTCCACTGGTGTTATTGAATAAATGTTTTTAAAAATCCCAATCATTAAATAGGTATATAATCCAACATAATTTTTTGAATAAATATGTGTGTAATTCACCATTAAAGTCAGTAGGCGTATGAAAGAACTATTAGAGGAAAACCAACATTGATATATCATGGTCATCGAGGAGGGTTGGTGTAAAAGTGTCTGTTATAAATTTAAAATTGACATTTTAGTAAAAAAAGTTTCACTCGCTGAAAACCAAGAAAATATGCTCAGATTATATTGATAATTTGGGAAAAAAATTCATAATTCATTTGTAACATGTATGAATTAGTCTCATATCACTAGTATGGATCAAAATTTGTGTTTTTAGTTTAAAATGAAATTTTAGAAAAAAAATGTGGTGTTCTAAAAACAAATTAAACACATTATTATTGTTTTTATAATTTATTAAAAGAATCCATAAGTCATTTTGGATGCATAGGAATCATCTGCACCTCGATATGATGCACGGTGTGATCGGTATGACTCAAAGTGTGTCTTTTTATTCAAAATTGACATTAATTTTAGACAAAAGAACAATTGAAAAACTGAAAACTAATCAAGTTCATTCAGATTGTTTTGTTACTTTAATAAAATGATTCAAAAGTCATTTTTAAGTTGTAGGAATCAGTTGCACCTCAATCTGATGCACAGGGAGCCCGGTATGACTCCAAGTATCTATTATTAGTTTAAAATTGAATTTTTAATACAAAAAGTGTCACTTACTAAAAATAGAGAAAAAACACTTTGATTATCTTGATAATTATAGAAAACGATTCATAATTTGTTTTTTCCATTTATGAATCAGTCTCATGTCAAACCCACACACGATTCCACCCATATGGATCAAAGTGCGTGTTTCTAATTTTAAATTTCATTTTAGTAAAAAAACATAAGTGGCTTACTCATAACCAAGGAAACACATTCTGATTATTTTTATACTTTAGTAAAATGATCCATAAATATTTTCTGATATGTATGAATCATTCAACCTTCAATACGATGCATGGTATGACCGATATGACTCCCAGTGTGTCTTTTTATTCATAATTGACATTAATTTTAGTGAAAAAACAATTGACATAATCAAAACAAAGAAAACTCATTATGATTGTTTTGGTAATTCAGTAAAATTATCCATAAGTCATTTGTGACAGATTGTAATCATATGTACCTCGATATGATGCACGGTGTGACTGGTATGAGTCCAAGTGTCTGTTATCAGTTTAAAATTGAAATTTTAATACAACAAAGTTTCACTCACTGTAAACCTAGAAAACATGCTTGGATTTTCTAAATAATTTAGGAAAACAAATAATAATTCATTTTTTATGTGGAAGAATCATTCTCATGTCAAACCCACACATGATTCCACCTGTATGGCTCAAAGTGTGTGATTCTAGTTTAAAATTACATTTTAGTAAAAAAATACAAGTGGCATACTCAAGATTGAGTAAAAACATTTTGATTGTTTTGATACATTAGGAAAATGATACGTAAGTCATTTGAGATGTGTAGGAATCATAAATAACACCATCATCATCCACTCAGAACTATTTTCCTAAAGTGATTTTTTTAGTCTTCCAGCTCAAAGCATCAGAAACACTATTCTACTTTCCTGGCATATAAACTAGATCAAAGTCAAAGGACTGTATGTACTCATCCAATCTTCACTGCCGAATATTTAAATCTTGATGAGATAAAATATACATATGTTTTTTATGATTAGTATACATGGTAAATTGTTCCCCTAAAACATAATGTCACAAAAATGTTAAAGAATAAAACACCATGTCCAACTAAAGATCATACGTAGGTTAATTTTGTTCATGAGGCCTCAACTGCCGGGACCCATGCACCAAAAACAAACCTTCTTTGTTAACACTTCCCCAAGACCAACACATGATGCATCACATGATAAGGTATACTCTATACCTATCTTGGGCAAGATAAAAACGGGTACCTTAGTTAGCCTCTTATTTAACTCCTGAAAGGAATTATCACATGCCTCCGACCATTCAAACTTAATTCCCTTTTTTGGTTAATCCTAAAAGTGGTGCATCCAAACAAGATAAGTCTTTGATGAACCTTTAGTAATAGCCTTCTAAGCCCAGAAAAATTTGGATATCTAAAACATTCTTGAGATGATCCCAAGATACAATAGCTTGTACTTTCTTGGGATCCACAGACACACCTTCATCTGAGATGATGTGACCTAAGAAATGCACCCTATCAATTTATAAATGAAATTTAGATAGAATTACATATAGCCTATAATCTATCAGTATAATCAAGACGATTTCAAGATGTTTGTAATGATCATCATGAGTCTTCGTGTACACCAAGATTCCATCCACAAAGAGAACTACAAACAGATCTAGGTATGTGTAAAATATTATTTTCATTAGGGCCATAAACACTACTGGTGCATTGGTCAATCCAAACACCATCACACAAAACTCATATAATCCATACGTGATCCTGAAGGGAGTCCACAGTATATCATATGGTCTCACCCTCAACTGATGATACCCTGATCTCAAATAAATATTTGAGAACACTAAATCACCTCTTAGCTGGTAAAAAAGATCATCAATTCGAGGAAGAAGGTATCAGTTATTAATCATTATCTAATTGAAATTCCTATAATCTACGCACAACCGTAATGATCCATCATCCTTCTTGGAAAAAAACACTAGATATCTCCAAGGGAAAGTACTAGGATGAATAAATACATTATTCTCTAACTAATCCAACTGAGTTTTAAGTTCTTGGAGTTCCACTGGTGCTAGTCTATATGGAGGAATATAAACTCGTTATTCCATTAGAAACATCTCTATTGTGAACTCAACCTTTCTCTCTCGAGTGGAAACCCCAAGAAGTCCTTAGGAAATGCATCCTGAAACTGATCCCCCATAGGAGAGAAGATATTCTTCCCTAGTTCCCCATCATCAATCATAAGATAAGCCACTTGGGCTATGAGTTCACCCGACTACTGACTGACTGGTCTTGACTGAGGGAAAGTCCTGAAGGTGGGGATCCACCTTCTGGTTGGACCATTGGTGATGATGAGATAGTTTACGCATGTGGCCATATTGTTCTTCCCGCTTGTATGTGAGAAGAGTTTATGTGTGAGTTTCATGTCTCAAAGTTGGCTGTGCATCCTGGTTTGACCAAAATGTATTGTGACTTTTGTAGGTAGTATTGATGTCTAGGGATGAAGAAGGAAGTTGCAGGTATCATGATGCAATGTTATGCCTACCAATAGGTTAATTCCAAGAATTATAAACTAGGTGGTTTTTTATAGCCACTTCCCATTCTGTAATAGAAATGGGATAACTTGACGATAAATTTTATTGTGGGTCTTCTGAGTATTACATGGAAGAATAATGTGATATGGGTAGTTTTGGATAGGTTAAACAAGGTATAACATTCCCTATCGATTCGAGAGACCTTCACCATTGATCATATGGATGAGTTGTATGTTTTGGAGATATTATGGTTGCATGGGGTGTCACAAATGATAGTTTTGAATTATTATCCATGTTTTACATCATTATTTTGGTAGGGATTATACATACCCACATGTTTTTGAGTATGGATTTCCACCCGTATACTATTTGGTATTTAGAGCAAACTATTCAGGTACTAGAGGACATGTTAAGAGCTTATGTTCTAGAATTTGGTGGGTCATGGGAAAATAATTTGGCATTGGTTTAATTTTCCAACAATAATAGTTTCTAGGATATGATTCAGATGGAATCATATGAGGTGATCTATGGTAGACCATATATATATATTTTTTTGGATAGAGGTTAGGGAATCAGAGTTGTTAGGACTAAGTCTCGTGGAGGACATGTTAGAACAAGTTTAGTTTATTCAAAAATTTATGGATATAGCCTACAGTAGGAAAAATTCGTATGTGGGTTGGCATCATTGAACTCTTGAGTTTATGGTGGGTTATTGTGTGTTTATAAAGGTGTTTTTAAGGTTGGGTCACCATCATATTTTAAAATAGGGTAATTTTGTGCCCAATTATGTGGGGATGTTTGAGATTGTGGGGCGGGGATCAGACCAGTGGCATACTGATTGGATCTTCTACAGTGGTATAGTGGTATGCACAATGTTTTTCATGTGTCACAGCTTCTGTAGTATCACCCTAACCTATCTCCCATGATTTATGTTTAGGATGTTGAGCATGAGGTTGATAGGTACTTTGAGGATCATCTAGCTCATATTGTAGATCATGGTGAGAAAGTCTTGTGGGGAAATATTGTGCCTTTGGTTCGAGTTTTGTGAAAAAATGGAAATGTTCTGGAGGAAACATTGGAGAGGAAAATGGATATACAATCCCAATGGCCCAACCTATTTTATTTGGTAGCTCATTAATTATTGGGAAGAGAGGATTTATGATTATATGTTATAATGAGGGGAGGTTATAAGATCCCAGACTTCATGGAGGTACATTCTTGTTTAATTTTTTTTAATCCCCTTAATTTGGATAATTAATTGTTTACTGGGTGTACGAGGAATATCGAGGGTATTGAAAGGGTTTAGGAGATGAAAGAAATTGAAATCAGGCCATCCTATTCATGTTGCATGATTAGTTAATGGTTAGTGGAAACCATGTTCCCAAACCGTTCAAGCCAATAGGAGTGGCACATAGCTAGGTAAACCATGCAGGGGAGAGCCAAACCATGTGGGCTTAGACATAGTCATTCTGCATGATTAGTCTATAGTTTTGTAAACTGTGTGATCTCTACAAGTAACCATGTGACTTGGACCCCTCTCATACAAAGTCAAGTGGAAAATTGACACATGATTTGTAAATTGTGTGTCCAAACTGTGTGCCCCATTAAAAGTGGTTTTTTACATTATCCTCCAAGGGATTTTAATTTTTCTGACCAATTTATTCCCCCCATTTATTCTCTATCAACCATAGTGACAAACCAAAATGGAAAAGGCTTCATGAGGATTGATCTCTTTTGTTTCTAGGTCGTTTGGAGTGTCGTTGGGTGTGGATCAAAGCTCTGGGTAATTATAACTCTTTTATTGATTCTCTTTTTTGGATTAGGGATTTTTATTTTTTATTCTTATTTTAAATCCCTAAAACCGTATTTTTCTAGTTGATCTTATAATAGAGATTAATATGGTTCTTGAATCAAAATCTAAGGCTAAGGTTAATCAAGAATTCATCTAAGAATTCAAGGTAGGTGGTCTGTAAGTGATATCCCATAGTCTTGAAGTTGATTTGTGCATGTGTGGTTGTGTTAAGGGTCCTCTCTTATTGTAAATTTGACACATTTAAACAGATTTGGTAAAATGGTTAGATAAATGATGAATTGAACCCATCATGATCTCCATGAGATGCATTTAGGAAGACTAGACCAATTTAGGGCCACCCATGGGGAGTTCCAACATTCTCGAACATGGAAAATTGTAATGTTAAGAATAGAATTGGCTTGTGATAAAGTAGATCCCATGATGAAAATTTTGATGTGTTAGTTGAGTTGAAAAGGGAATATTGATAGTTTTGTATAGACTTTTATAATGGAATAAGTGACTGTTATATTTTATATGAAATGGATGGTATGAAATAAATTGATTGTACTAAATGACTTATGAATTGTACTTAAAATGCATAAGTGGGTTAATACATGTGAAATAGCGAACATGTTAAATGGGTAAATGCTTGGGAATTGATTAATGAGTTAAATGGATTATTATATGGGAATTGATGAATATTTTAAATAGTCTGAGGTATGAAAATTGTTAATTATTCTAATGGGTTAAGTCATGAGAAATGGAAATTGGTTAAATTGGATATGAAATGTAATTGGTATATGTGCTAATGGTTTATGGATTTATGTTAATTCACATGATTAATAATTATGAGATTTTAACATTTTTTGTATTGAATTGTGTATGGTTTTTGATATGGTATATGTGGTAAATGGATGATAAACATGTGCACATGGATTGGCATTTGTGGGGTATTGGAATTGAGGATCTATGCCCATAGGTTGGGTTTGATATAATCTCTAAACCCTACCCCATAATGCATGGGTTAGGGAAGGGGACTGAGGCTCTATTCCCCTAACAATTACATTTGATTATAATACCTTGATTGAGTCTCCAAGGTAAGTGTGTTGTAGTTGTTTATGAAATGTTTATACCTAGTGAGATAGGGAACTTGAATTATTCCCTTATTCATAGTAATTTACTGGATTAGTCCGATGTATAAATTATATAAATTCATAACCCATGAAATAAGTGATGAAAGTGGAACGAATGATGAAAATGGTTTACGTGAATATTGTTAACTAATAGAACCCTAAGTTATCTTTTTTTACCTTTTCATTTGTTTATTACTTTCATGCACTATCTGTTTAGACTAGATATTTTGTAAACACTGTTGATGGTTGTCTACTGATTAGTACTCACACCCTGCTCAAGCTTTCATTAGGTACCTCAGTTGATTTCATGGTTTCAGATTAGGATAAGCGAAAGTGCCCCCTTATAGGGAGTTTATTGGGAATGAGATGTGCATATATGAGGATCCATACTTGGATTAAGGACCTATTTTAGGGATTTGACTGTTTGTCTTTATTTTTTATTTTCTTCACTTTTGGTATTATTAGCATGACATGGAATATTTATCTTTTGGTTGTGTTTCATACCTTATTTGGGAAATGGTTGGAAATTCATATTTATGGTTTATTTCTTATTGTTACTTTATTTCATATGTTATCTATTGTGACTTACTCTAATAAAGAAGGTATAGTCTCCCAACATATTCTTTTAGACTCTCAATGCTAGTCGACAGCCTCTGGCGTACAGGGAGGTGTGCCTGAGGCCATGTAATGACTCGGCTTGGGGCATCGGTTTAGTGGTTCCCAGGTTGGGGATGTTACAGTATACTATTTTTGATAGCAATCAAATTAATTTTAGTTTTATATTCCCTTAACCTAATAATGGGTGGTGACAGATGATTAATGCATGTGAGGGTTATTTTTGAAGGATTTAACAATATAGTAATGCCTTCAGAATTTACCCTGAGATAGATTCCCTTGAATGGTGGAATTTATATCATGACACTGAGTGGGTTTTACACACTGAGGTTTCCCTAGATTGGGGAAATTCATGATGTGATCGGTATGATTTTTTCAAATCCCTAAGCTGACATGATCTATGCTTGGTATTAGAAACAAGTGATATAAATTGATTAGTCTCACTATATATGGATATGGGACGTATTCTCTAGGGTGTCCCTAAAGGAGTGTTTGATACAAATCTTGGGTCTTATGGAGGTGTCATATGTATCCTTCTTATAGTATGAATCAAGGTTTTCATAGTTTACTAAGCTTCTCAATTATTTAATGGATGAGGAAGAATGTCTGAAATATGGAGGGACTTACACCAAGTTGGATGCCCATTTAGAATTCCGGACTCTGAAAGGAATCTTATGTATAATATTTGGATAGGAATCGAATTCCTCATAGTATTTTTATTGTAATGTCTAGGATTTTTTCCATAATTTATTGTCAAAATATGTGGGAATTATTTGGAGACCAGTCTTCGGGATGGCATGCAGTTCTGGGGCCTAGTGAGCCCAGAACAAATGTTTGAATTTAATTAAATTACGCATGCGTGCGGTTTTACTGAAAAAGTTGAATAACTCCAGAATGGGTGCTCAGATAAAAAATATGAGGGTACCGTTGTGTTCAGTACAACGATTTTACCTTAGGCGGGGCCTAACATCGACCAGCGCAGGTCGGTGGTGAAATCTTGTTCTTGGACATAATAGTAATAACATATTTAATAAAAAAAATTATTCTACAGTGAAATATTTTTAAATCTGTTCAAAAAGATATATTTTATCCTTTTTAAATAAAGTCTAGTGTAGGGGTCCAGGGTTACAAACCTCATAACCCTGAAACCCTTGGCAGCTCTGGAGGATCTGGAGAAAACCTCCCAATGCGGCAACGACGTTCTTGACGATTTTTTCCGGCAATGATGATGCGACGACCAGATCTTCACCAACAAACGCCGTAGATTCAGGTAGGATGTTTGATCTTGATTCTTTTCCCCGTTCTTGATTCCTATGATGAATGTGGACTAATCTGCAAACTGATTAGCCCACAGATCGATCATTTTGCGAGCGGGTGTGATTTGGGGTTTTATCAGGAGATCAAATACTCGAGATTTATAATCTGTTGATTGTTGTTGTTTTGATCTAATGACGATGAACCCGGATCTTCCTGAACTACGATCGAGGTTCGTCCCTCTTGTTCGATTATTTGTATTTTTCTCCCTCGTGTTCTTCGTTGCGTTCTAGACGTTCTTGGAGGAAATCGATTGTTGCACATTTTTTTGTTGGCGCAATGATATGAGATTGTAGATCCAACCCCAGAGCGATGTCATGGAGGTGCGGTGACGGTTTCAGCGGACGATTCAGAGTGGTTTGAGAGATACAAGTTTTTAGGTGCTTTTTCTTCGAATGGATTGTTCGAGGTTTATGATCCTATTTAGGGACCAAAAACACCAGTTACGGTGTTCCTAAGATGAAATGAACCAACCCCTAGAGTATCAGGATTAACGGATGAGAAACCGTGGATCCGGAGGATCAGCCACGGTGCGAGGAGGAAGACGGCGTTTCTTGAACAATCCCGACTACACGGGGTGTAGTATGGGAAACACGACGTGTGTTCGTCGGCGGACCACCTAGAGTGTACTCCGAGAGTACACAGACACGGGTTGGGTACACGGCCAAGTATACAGCGTGTATACCCCTCCCCAGCCAGACTCGGACAGATACACGAGATACCCCGTGTGCTGGTACACGGGCAAGTGACATAGACAGAGACCTTCTACAAGAACATGGCCAGCATACACGGAGCAAGCCCCAGGTGCTTGGGCATGGCGTGTGATTCTTTTACACACAGTGTAGTTACTTTCTATCCGAAAAGATGAATGACATGGGCCATTTACATAGGCAGTACTCGGAGTCAATGAACACAACGTGTGATCCTTCTACACGCCGTGTAGTTGGGTTTTACACAGCTTGGACGGATGACATGGGTCGTTTACACTGGCAGTACCCGAGGTCGAGAAACACGGCGGGTAACCATACTACACACCGTTTAACCTGTCTTAAATGGCTTGGGCCACTTTTCTTCTGTGACTTGGACTAGCTTTATTAAAGTTTGTACCCTTGGTCTTTCCACTGAAGGTTCTGGTATCATTTTCTATATATAGGATTATGATCCCTTCAGTAGGACTTCTTGAATAGATTTGTTGGAATCCCATATGTGAGACTTGGATCTGGATCCTATATTCATTCCAGGAACCCTAGGTAGAGTTCTTGGTATCAACGTGACCAGCTTTACCCGAGTGCCGATCCTCTGCTTAGCGGATTAGCTCAGACTGAGTTTTCAGAATCACTCCATGACTTGGTTGTGATCCTCATCTGAGAATCATGTTCTCAAAGTACTGGTGGAGTGTGTTCTCCCAGAATGAGTACTTCGTATCTCGCTCTTTAGACCTAGGAGTGTGTTCTCCCGGTTGCATTCTTAGTGGAATATTTGAGCTGGATCTTAGTGGTGGATTTGCAATGGTCATTTGTGTATGAGTATATCTGGATATTTATGTTATATGTCCTGTAAACATATACTGTATAGAGATTACTATACATTTCTTTTGTGGTATTTCCCTTGTTGTATTCCTTTATGATTTCGGGGTGTCCTACTGGGTATTGTTATACTCACCCCTGCATGGGCTTTGCCCGCACGTGTCGTGTCATGTGCAGGAGAGCGAGCCTTTGACATGATTCTAGGTGGACCAGGACCAGATGGTACTCAGTGAGATCAGACAGGCCGAGGTGTGTTCCTACGACTACAGATTTCTATTCTAGAACCTTTCTTTACAGGTTGGACTTTGTTACAGACTCTCTTTTGGTGGGCTTGTACTTTTGGGCTAGGGTTTTACATTATTGTACTTTACCTTCCTATCGTACTCTGTTGGTTGGGTTCTAGTGTATGCATGCATCTTTTTCCTTTTTGTAGTTTTTACTTTTCAGCTTTGTGGGCTTGGAGATGTGTGTGCGTGTGTACAGGTTTATAGGCAATGCCTCCCATGTTAGTAGCATGCCTACTCAGTGCTAGTCACCATCCCTTGGCCTATTGGAGGCGGTCTTGGGGAGTTGCAGCTTGAGCCCCACTAGGACGGGTCGTGATAGAGTGGTATCAGAGGTGGTCAGTTCTACATTAGGACTGAGAGTCTGTGAGTTGGTTTGGGGAAACAGTGTAAAGTGTTTCGAGTTAGGATTTCAGGCCAGGGACCCCAATGTTGGTGCGGGCGGCCGACGTATCCATACACCAGGGCTCTGATAACTTTCTTTTCGACTCAGAACATGAAAACACTAGTTGTAGGGGAAAATAATGGTACATGAATCATATAGGAATGGGTTGTGGTTTCTATGTCCTTCTTGTGTCAGCTATCTAGATATACTCACTGACTATGATACATCTTGTTTTATTACAGGATGCCTCTGCGACGCGCACCCGCTTGGATCTAGCAGCTCGATCACGAGGATGACCCCCTTAGTGATGAAGATTTGATTCAAGGACCAGATCCCCCAGTTTTACCTCAGGGTGGTGTGCCAGCTATTCCACCACCTGCAGGGCAGTGTTTAGCGCCTACTATACCAGTAGAGAAGGAGCGCAGGCTGAGCGCACTCCATGAGTTTTAGAGACAGAGACCCTCATGTTTCGAGGCAAGCCTGACCCTCAGGTAGCAGAGGACTGGCTTGAGGTGGTGACCAGAGTCTTCCATTTTGTTAGGATGCCAGCAGACTAGATGGTGATCCTGGCAGTGAGCCTTCTGTAGGTCTCAGCAAGACGATGGTGGAGTTTGGTTATTCAGACTCATGACGAGGCGACTCTTGCATGGTCAGAGTTTGAGCATCTCTTCAGAGAGGAGTTTTCACCGGTTACCCTTAGGGTTGTATGTATATAGGAGCTTTTTCAACTCCAGTAGGGAACCATGATGGTGACTGACTATTCATCGAGGTTTACCGACCTCTCGCGGTACTCGATGGATATGGTCAGAGATCAGTACTTCAGAGCTAGGGATTTTGAGCGGGGCATTCATATAGATATATGATCTAGCATCATCTCTATGAGCATTCCTACTTAAGATGGGGTGATCGAGAAGGCGTTGGTGGTTGAGAGCTTCTTTTCAGAGCAGAGACAGGCGGTAGTTGTCAGTAGTGAGCGAGCTGGAGCAGAGACATCGACAACAGGGAGCCAACGTTAGGGACCTAGGAGTAGGAGATGTTTTCAGAGGAGATCTCGGGATAGGGGATCTATCGTACAAGGTTCGCAGGGCACATCTATCCAACCTTGAGGGAGGCGATGCTACTCATGTGATGGTAGGGGATATCTCACTCGAGATTGTCTGACCCGCTGTACTACTGACATGGGAGAAGCTGATGGACCACCAAGGCATAGGCAAGGTGTGAAGTAGACATATCTGTGGGGTGGCGGACATGGTAGGGGATATGGGAGAGCAGCTGTAGGTGGTCGGTGTTTTGACCTTTTACCACCACCACCCTTAGGAGGTCCACCCCAGGTTCAGGGAGCCGATGGATAGAGGCAGGTATAGCTTCAGGTGGCAGGGTCTTATGACCCAGGTACTCCTGGAATGATTAGAGGTACAATCTGTCTCTTTTCTACTTTGGTTTTTATACTGATAGACACAGGTGCTATTCATTCCTTTTTGACTTCTTATCTTGTTCGAGACCTTGATATTCCAGTTGAGTCATTGACTCGACCCTTAAAATTAAAAACACCAACTAAAGAAGATTCATAGATCACACACCTCTGTAGACAGTTTCACCTGACCCTTGGAGGTGAGAGTTTCAGTTGGAAACTATTGGCGGTAGCGTCGAGGCCTTACGATGTCATTCTTGGTATGGATTGGCTATCCATAGTTCATGCCCAGATTGACTCTTTTAGGTGAAGGGTGTACTGTGTCCGCAGTGATGGAACTAGGTTCTCTTTTTTCGGTGAAATAGAGATCCAGATAGCGCAAGATGGACTCGGGTGTAGGAAAGTGCAACTGATATCCTATCAGTTGGATAGCCTAGCCCTTGGCATAGCAGATGTTACGAGTTTCTAGTTTCCAGCAGTAGTGTTTGAGTACGATGGCGTCTTTCCAGAGGATATCCCCAGACTACCTTCCCATCAGGAGATAGATTTCTGCATTGATTTGCAACCTAGGACAACACCGATATCAGCATCATCATATCAGATGGCTCCTGCAGAGCTTCGTGAGCTGAGGGTGCAGCTGGAAGACTTACAGATTAAGGGATTTGTAAGACCCAACATTTCACCCTGGGCGGCCCCAGTGCTGTTTTCCAAGAAGGCAGATGGGAGCTTGAGGCTATGTGTGGATTACCGGCACCTGAATTAGGTGACCATAAAGAACTAGTATCCACTACCAAGGATCGATGACCTCTTCGACTAGTTAAGAGGGGCGTGATGGTTCTCCAAGGTTGATCTATGATCAGGCTATCACCAGTTGCGAGTACGGGATGATGATATACCGAAGACGGCTTTCAGATGTCACTGCGGTCACTGTGAGTACTTGTTGATGCCCTTCGGCATGACGAATGCCCCAGAATTGTTTATGAGACTCATGAACTGGATCTTCCAGCCCTATTTGGATCGATTTGTAGTGGTATTCATCGATGATATCCTTGTGTACTCTTCATCCAAAGAGGAGCACGCGAGACACCTAAGGATGGTTCTAGACACACTTTCAGAGTACCGGTTGTATGTGAAACTCTCTAAGTGCCAGTTCTGGATACAAGAGGTCCACTTTCTGGGACACGTTATCTCAGCAGATGGTGTAGCAGTGGACCCAGCCAAGGTGGAGGCAGTGCTAGCATGGGAGCCACCCTAGAGCGTGACGGAGGTGCAGAGTTTCCTTGGGTTGGCAGGCTAATATCAAAGATTCATTCTTGATTTCTCCAGTATTTCAGAACCCATGATATCTTTGACCCAAAAGGGGCAGCCTTTTGTGTGGACTGAGAGATGGCAGCAGGCTTTCCAGCAGTTGAGACAGAGTCTGACGAGCGCCCCAATCTTGAGATTACCAGAGGAGGGTGTCGAGTATGTAGTGTTCTGTGACGCATCAGGAACTTGGCTTGGTTGTGTGATGATGCAAAGGCAAGTGGTGATTGCCTATGGATCATGTCAGTTGAGTCCACACGAGCAGAACTATGCGACCCATGATCTTGAGTTGGCAGTGTTGGTCTTCACATTGAAGATGTGGCGGCACTACCTGATGGGCGAGCGGTTTACCGTCTACTCTAATCACAAGAGTCTCAGATATATCTTTTCTCAGAAGGATATGAATTTGAGACAAGGATGATGGCTTGAGTTCCTCCAGTATTATGACTTTGAGATCGTTTACACACCTGGGAAGGGGAACTATGTGGCAGATGCTCTCATCAGGAAATCCAGTTCGCAGTTTCTGGATAAGGTGATGAGGCAGTTGGCCTCCTTACAGTTATCCTTCATGGATAGAGATGAGGGGGCTTACCTTCAGTTGATGGTTGTTACCCCTCCACTCTTACAGTGAGTCTGGGAAGCACAGCTCGAGGATGCTAGCTGTGACACTCTACGTGCTCAGATATCCGCAGGTGATGCTGCCGATAGATATTTAATAGGTGGGGAGCACGTTGTTCTTTTCAGAGGGAGCTCGGTAGTACCAGTGATATTGTGAGAGGAGGTTCTGAGGGAGTTCCATACATCCCATTTTTAGGTTCATCCTGGCGTGGAAAAGATGTATCAGGACCTCTGACATCAGTTCTGGTTGCGAGGAATGAAGAAGAGTGTGGCAGAGTTTATTTCTCAGTGCCTTACTTGTCAGAAAGTAAAGGCTGAGCACCAGGTTCCAGTAGGTTTGACTCAGCCCCTTGAGGTTACAGAGTGGAAGTGGGATGGTATATCCATGGACTTTGTGATAGGTTTACCACGTACATCCATGGGACACGATGCCATATGGGTGATCATTTATCGACTCACCAAGTCGGCCCACTTCCTAGCCATATGGGAGCAGAGTTCAATAGAGAGATTGGGACGCCTCTATATGCATGAGATAGTTTGACATCATGGAGTTCCATCCATGATCGTCTCATATCATGATGCTCTTTTCACATCCCTGTTGTGGATGGGATTGCAGGAAGCTTTTGGGACTCAGTTACGCTTGAGAACAATGTTTCATCCCCAGACTGATGGTCAGACAGAGCGGACCATCCAGGTTCTAGAGGATATGCTTCGAGCTTTCATACTTGACTTCAGTTGTAGCCAGTAGGATCACCTACCAATGGTGGAGTTTTCTGACAATAATAGTTATCATTCCACTATTGGTATGGCACCATTCGAGGCTCTGTACGGGCGACCTTACAGGTCACCACTTTAATGTACAGACCCAGGAGAGTCAACACTCATGGGCCCAGAGATGTTGAGAGCTACAACAGAGAAGATTCCGGTCATCCAGGAGCAGATAAAGACTGCACAGAGTCGGTAAAAGTCTTGTGCCGATAGGAGGCGAAGGCACTTAAAGTTCGAGGAGGGAGACCATGTGTTCCTTTGGGTCTCACCTCAACGGGGATTGTGGAGATTTGGATGAGGTGTCAAGCTATATTCGAGGTTCGTTGGCCCCTTTCAAATTCTGAGTAGAGTTGGCGAGGTGGTATATCGCTTGGCTCTACCTCCTTAGATGGACCAGGTACACAACGTCTTCCATGTGTCGTAGCTACAGAGGTACGTGCATGATCCATTGCACGTCATCGACTGGGGCGAGCTGGACATTGATGATGGAGAAACCATTGCTGAGTACCTAGTGGATATCAAGGATCGTTAGGAGAAGGTCCTTAATGGGTGATCTATTCCCTTGGTATGTGTCTGGTGGTAGCACGGGAATCTCTAGGGGAGCACGTGGGAGCGGGAGGCTCAGATTCATGTGCAGTACCCACATATTTTTGAGTAGCCTTTTTTTTGGCTTTTCGGTGACGTAAAATCTCTAAGGTGGGTGTGATGTAATGTCTCAGATTTTTTCCATACTTTATTGTTAAAATATGTGGAAATTATTTCGAGACCAGTCTTCGGGATGGCGTGCAGTTCTGGGGCCCGGTGAGCCCAGAACAAACGTTTGAATTTAATTAAATAATTAAATTACGTGCACGTGCGGTTTTCTGGAAAAAGTGGAATAACTCCCTAATGGGTGCTTGGATAGGAAATCCAAGGGCACCGTTACGTTCAGAACAACGATTTTACCTTAGGCGATACCTGACATCGGCCAGCACAGGTCGGTGGTGAAATCTAGTTCTTGGATGTAACAGTAATAAAATATTTAATAAAAATATTTTATTCTACAGCGAAATCTTTTTAAATATGTTGCAACAGATATCTTTTATCCTTTTTAAATAAAGGCTAGAGAAGGGGTCCAGGGTTACAAACCTCATAACCCTGAAACCCTTGACAGCTCTGGAGGCTCTGGAGAAAACCTCCCAACACATCGACGACGTTCTTGATGATTTTCTCCAGCAATGACGACGCGACAACTGGATATTCGCCAACAAATGTCGTGGATTCAGGTAGGATGTTTGATCTTGATTCCTTTCCCCGTTCTTGACTCCTACGATGAATGGGGACTAATCTGTGAACCGATTAGCCCGTGGATCGGTCGTTTTGCGGGTGGGTGTGATTTAGGGTTTTATCGGGAGATCAAATACTCGAGATTTATTTTTTGTTTATTGTTTTGGTTTTAATCTAATGGCGACGAACCTGGATCATCACGAACAATGATTGAGGTTCGTCCCTCTTGTTCGATTCTTTGTATTTTTCTCCCTCACTTTATTAATTGAGTTCTACACATTCTTGTAGAAAATCAATCTTTGCGCATTTGTTTGTTGTTGCAATGATCTGGGATTGTAGATCCAACCCCGTAGTGATGTCACGGAGGTGCGATGACTGTTTCGGCTGACGATTCGGAGCGGATCGAGAGATATGAGTTTTCAGGCGTGTTTTCTTCGGATGGATTGTTGGAGGTTTATGATCCGATTTAGGGACCGAAAACACCTGTTACAGTATTCGTATGATGAAATGAACCAACCCCTGGAGTATCGTGATGAATGGATGAGAAACCGTTGATCCGAAGGATCAGCCGCGACATGAGGAGGAAGACGGCGTTTCTAGAAAAATCCCGACTAAACGGCATGTAGTATGGGATACACAACATGTGTTCATCGGCGGACCACCTGGAATGTACTCCGGGAGTACACGGACACGGGTTGGTACACGGACAAGGACCCGGCGTGTATACCCCTCTCTAGCCAGACCCGACCAGATACACCAGATACCCTGTGTGCTGGTACACGGGCATGCGACACGGACAGAGACAGTGTACAGTCACATGGATAGCATACACAGAGCGAGCCCCAGGTGCTCAGACATGGTGTGTGATTCTTCTACATGCCGTGTAGTTACTTTCTATACAACAAGATGAATGACATGGTTCATTTACACGGGCAGTACCCAGAGTTAAGGAACATGGTGTGAGATCCTTCTACACGCCGTGTAGTTGGGTTTTACACAGCTTGGATGGATGACACAGGCTATTTACATAGGCAGTACCAGGGGTCGAGGAACACGTCATGTAACCATACTACACACCGTGTAACCTGTCTTAAATGGCTTGATCCACTTGTCTTCTGTGACTTGGACTAGCTTTCTTAGGGTTCGTACCCTTGGTCTATCCCCTGAAGTTTCTTGTATCATTTCCTATATAGAGGAGTATGAACCCTTCAGCAGGACTTCCTGAATAGATTTATTGGAAGCCCCTCTATGAGACTTGGAGCCGGATCCTCTATTAATTCCTGGAACCCTAGGTAGAGTTCTTGGTATCGACGTGACCAACTTTACATGGGCGAAGATCCTCTACTTAGTGGATTAGCTCAGACTGAGTTGTCAGAATCACCCCATGACTTGGTTGTGATCCCCATATGAGCATCATGTTCTCAAAGTACTTGTGGAGTGTGTTCTCCCAAAACTAGTACTTTGTATCTCACTCTTCAGACCTAGGAGTGTGTTCTCCCGGTTGCATTCTTAGTGGAATCTTCAAGATGGATCTTAGTGGTGGTTTCGCAATGGTCATTTGTGTATGATTATATCTGGATATTCATGTTATATGTCCCATAAACATATACTTTGTAGAGCTGACTGTACCTTTCTTTTGTGGTATTTCCCTTGTTGTATTCCTTTGTGGTTTCGGGGTGTCCTGCTGGGTATTGTTATAATCACCCCTGTATGGGATTTGCCCGCATGTGTCATGTCTTGTGCAGACTAGCGAGCCTTTGACAAGATTCTAGGAGGACCAGGACCGGACAGTACTCAGTGAGATCAGACAGACCGAGGTGTGTTCCTATGGCTAGAGATTTCAGTTACAACACCTTTTTTACAGGTTTTACTTTGTTACAGACTCTCTTTTGGTGGGCTTTTACTTTTCACCCAGGGTTTTACATTACTGTACTTTACCTTCCTGTTGTACTCTGTTTGTTGGGTTCTAGTGTATGAATGCATCTTTTTACTTTTGTTAGTTTTACTTTTCAGATTTGTGGGCTTGGATATGTGTGTGCATGTGTACAGGTTTATAGGAAATTCCTCCCATGTTAGTAGCATGCCTACTCGGTTCTAGTCACCATCCCCTGGCCTATTGGAGGTGGGCTTGGGGAGTTGCGGCTCAGGCCTCACTGGGATGGGTCATGACATTTATCTTCTCAATATATCGATAGATGAAGAATAATTTTTTAATTATGGAGGGACTTACATCAAGGTGGATTCCTATTTAAATCTCAGGCCTTACAAAAGAATTATATGTTCCCAATTTGGAAAGGAATCATATTCCTTGTAGTTAAGTTAATGTATACTCAAGTATGTTTAATAGTCTAGGATATCTTGTCCCAGGGTGTCTGCTTTACATTCTTGACATGTCTAGAATGTCTACAGGACATGTCTGAGTTTTCTATCTGACATGTCCTGAGTGTCCACCTAACAAGTCCTAAGTTTCTATCTAACATGTCTTGAGTGACTGTCTGAAACGTCCTGAGTGTTTTTCAAACATATCGAATATGTCCCAGGTGATTCTAATGACTAAATAAGGAATTTTGGTGGTCTATCACGTGATCTAACTGAAATTTCTAAAGGATTGTCACATAACATAATTGACAGGTCCAAGGGATTTTTTTTGATCAACATAGACATGTTCAGGGGTTTTATGTGACCAAGGCTAACATGTTGGAAGGTTGTCACATGATTTGGATAGAAAGTATAGATTTCATCACATGACATGACCAATATTTCATAGTACTTTATAGTACTTTTCTAATATGTCTGAAGGACTTCAAAATATTTGGATGATATTTCTAGAGGGTCCTGTGTAGCCTGGATGACATATTCATAGGACTTTTCAAGTCTTGGTCGACATGTCTGGGTACTGTTGCATGCTCTGGATAGGTCATGTGTAGCACATGATTCCTTTACATGAAAATTAGTGTATCTATCTTCCTATGAGTCTTCTATATTTTTAGTATTTATTTAACATATGACTCAAGGTTTGTTAAGAATTATCTTATTGAGGTTTCACATGATCAAGTCTACATGTGGAAATATATTCCCATAATCTTGTCTGGGCACCGGAGGTCCTTCATGTGATCAATAAGGCAGACATGTGATGTGAATTTCCATACAACATAATACCTTAGGTCATTCCCTATATTTTACTTGGTGAAATATCCTTGAAATCATGTGGTTCTCCACTCCAATAATTCCACTCTTTTCTGTTCCCATGTGGTGTTGTAGAGAACCTTTATTTTTATCTTGAGGGGAAGGAATTTATAGGCATCACCACCCCAATTCTACACCACATTATGTGGCACATATCACATAGAGATGGATTTGAATTTTTGGAGGGGGTATCACATTATAAACTTCATATGATCCTTACATGGGTCAATCATAGCATCATATGATAAATGGAGACTACGAGAACACTTTGTATTCATCATATTTATTGGAACCTTAGCTTGTGAAAGTGCTTTTGTATGATTATATGGACATGTCAAAAAACCTTCACAAGATCTGGATGACATGTCTAAAAGTCTTTATGAGATCAGGACACCAATCAAAGAGACTTTTCATGAAACCAAAATAGTTTTTCAAGGAGAGCTCTGTGAGATCTATCTGACATGTCAAAGGGCCTTTGTGTGATCAGTGGTGATAACGTAGGGTGCACAAACCCTTTCACATGAAAATCAGCATATCTTCACCTTGTGA
Source organism: Viscum album (assembly GCA_963277665.1). NCBI lineage: Eukaryota > Viridiplantae > Streptophyta > Magnoliopsida > Santalales > Viscaceae > Viscum > Viscum album. The sequence goes on along the minus strand of OY728138.1, from coordinate 581,380,910 downwards.
GAATTTTACTCATTTTTTAGTTTTATTTCATTATTTTATAATGGTATTCAAGTTATTTTCATGTGTCTGTCACATAATACATCACATTATTATAGGATCTCATCATGATTCCCTTACACAATCACCAGTTCTTGTCCTTATAACTTCGAAATAATGATAGGAATTTTCAAGGGAGTTTCACATGATCATGAATGAATCATGTATATCACATGAACCACTTGCATGACTTTCCTAGGGTCATAAAATTTCATGTCTTCTTAGAGGTCATGTGATTCACGTGCTCCGACCACTTTCTCCTCGTGTATCCATGTTTCTCCTTTGTCTTACAGTGAAAATAATAACCATTGTTTATGTGTTTATTCAATTATAGAATTTTCAATGCTCATTTAGTGGGAATAAAAAAATGACCCCATCAAGAGAAAGGTATTCAGGGACAAGGACTTGATTTTTAGGAGAATAAATTCCCTCCCGATCCCTTGAGTCTTCTTCTGATCAGTGTCCTAAGAGATGTTTGGTTTTCCATGTGACCTTTGCTATTTTTTGAAGCATCCTATAAATAGGTGAGTGAGGGAATGAGTTATTTCAACAAGTGACTAGAACTCTTACAACTTTTTTAATTCCTTTAGTCACACAACTAATTTGCTAGACCACATCGCAATATCTATTTCATAAGACGTCTTGGAAAGAATCACTCCATAATTCCACTTTGTGAGACCACTTCATAAGATTCGATCACATGATCTAACCACATGACTACTTTTTTTCAATACTTTTTAAAACAAACCATGGGATAATTCTTGGTAGTTTTATTGAACCTTAACATGTTATCCTAGTTTCAAGGTTTTTCCATGGTCTTTGTGTGATCGTCTAGTTTGGTCACATTATCATTTGATCATTACATGGTTCACGTGGCCACCGCATTATCATGTGATCAAAAGTATTTAAATGGGTCATGTGATTGTGAGATGCTCCATGGGTCATGTGATTTGCGAGAACTATACCAGGTCATGCTCTCACAAATCCTTATAAGGTTTATGTGATTTGTATGATGTTGTCTAAGTCATTCACCACTTTTGACGGGGTGCATCACTGATCTAAAATGTGATTCTTTTTTTGTATAGATTGGTTCCAATTCACATTACTCTACCAACAGAGTCGGTTATAGAGCTTTGATTCTTAGTAATAAAAATGTTGAATATTGATATTATTTGTTCTATAAGAATGAGGATTTTAAGAGGATTATACCACCTAAACTTCAGATCTATCCCTTGTCACACTGACTTCCTTTGTATGTATTTTTTTTCTTTTGGATGATATTTTTATTCCCTCACTTAATTAAAATCCTCCATTTTTTAAGTTGTCTTCTTCCCTTGATTTTATTCAAATGATGATTTCTGAATATTTTTAATTGGTCATAACACCACTTGAGGGGTTTTTCTATATGTTGTCTAACTCCCCTTAGGGTCCAAACGATTGTGATATTTCCCACCATCCAAATGCTCAAAATTATTCGATCATTCTTGTATCATATTTGAATAATATAAGAAGTGGTTAGAGGTAGAAATGGGACCTATGACATGGTGGTAATTTCTCATATGAATGGTCTTGGTCATTCTGGGTCAGGCCGATCTGATCATAATTCTCTAGCTAGTTACAAATTATTAATCTTTATAAGGTGATATGGACTTCTTGGTTTTTCATGTATCATCAGTCAGAACTTATCAAAGATCTTATTATCTATTGGTGACCTAGAACAAATTCCTTCCATCATTCTTATGAAAGAGTAGGTATTGGCCTTTGGGACATTTATTATCTGAGAGGGATATCTTCATTTGGGTATATGTATGATGAATTTATTCCTACTACAGAAATTTGGTATGAACCTGCAAAAACTTCATCCTTGTAAATATAATTCTTACCATCGTGAAAGAGAATTTAAGGAAGGATTTGAAATTTTTCTTGTTCATTCCTTTTAAGGATTGAATCAACATCTTCCTCTACCATAACTAGACTCAGATAACCTCTATATTCCCTTATTGATTCTATTTCTAATAGGTTGTCAATAGTGTAGGCTCTTATTGATCTATATTTCAGGCTAGGGAGTATGCCTCATGGGGTTACTATGTGAGACCAGAGGTATCCCCAAGCCTCCATCTAATAGGGTATTTATCCATGTTTTTAATATATTTCTTTTCCTGACTGGGGACTATCTCTTGGAAAATCTAGTAGGCATAGTTTTGATAGAATCTTGATTAGAATAGGGGGGTTCTTAATCAATTTGTGCTAAATGTTTTTCTCTTTTTTCATCTCCTTGGTCATATCTAGCACGGAAACATCCCTTACAGCATTGGAGACCCCTTCTAGCTCTTATTAAATGGATAGGAGATTATTTTTTATGTTTCAAATATCATAACACTATTTTAATTCCTAATGATTCATTCCCCCCCTGGAATTTGAATGTTTATAAGGTTAAGGTGATGCAACTAGGTCCCAATGAGGTCATTGAGATGTTGAACCATCATGATCATTTCAACTTCAATCCCTATACTACACCAACTGGTCTAATTATTTATAATGGAAGTGGATCTCTCGATTAGAGATCATATAAAATATCTCTCTTGGATGGGGTTATTATGGACTATGTAAATGAACTGATTATTTGTGATCCATATACCCCCTATCTATTCATTCTACAATTTAGTTGTATTCAATGAGTTTATCCTCTCCCTTAAGATGGCATCCAGGTAGAACGACATCCCTAGATTATCTGCCAATTTTGGATTATGTTGGTGTGTGAATAAAAAAATGATGAGATTATTCTTCAACCCATCAGCACCTCGGTCTTCTTATATTATAACAATGCTCATGCTTGGGTGGAATCCTACACATGTGGTGTACTAAATAGATTGGTCCATCAAGTGTAAAAACTCTATAATTCACCAAACCCCTTATTTATAGAATAAATGGAGTTGATACAAGAATTTGGATAGACTCTAATAAATAATTATCATTATTGTGATGAACATCCCATTAGTGGGATAGAATTTGTTAAGGAGGATGATCCTTAAATATTAGTGACATATGATCCATCAATTGAGAGGAGAGAACATGAAACATCTTCTTTTACTTCTTTATCTGGTCATCTAACCATTCCTCCTTCCATAATTACCACCCCGGTGGTTATAGAGAACCAAATATCATGAAGGAAAATATTGAATTAAATCCATGCCCTAATTACTAAGACTCACTTAGAGGAGTTTTATGGTCAAGAAGAATGCCTTATCTAACTCTTGTGTGATCTGGGTACATATGGATTTTATTACCAGCCATTGTATGATATCATGTGACAAATTTTCTAGACTAGACAACGATTGGCTAGTAGTAAGGGGGAATTGTGTGGTTTTGATGATAAGAATACCCCTTTTGAATTAATAAGGGAAGCTTTGGAGGTGCTGGAATAGAGACATCAGATAATCTCTCAGCTATATGCCCAAATGGATGAATTGACTCTATTGATAGAAAAATAGTAGTGGATCATATACCAGTCAAAGTCTGATCATTCTACATAATCATCCTTATTAGATAATACTAAAAAAAGAGCTAAGTATTTATCCTATTTTATTTAGATTCTTCATCCTTAGGCAGCAGTAGAAGAAGTGAGGAAGAATAAACTTCTATTCTCAATCGACACTTCTCTCTATACTCTGGATAATTTCGAAAATTCAACTGATTGAATTTTATTATAGTCTAGGCACAAATTTTTTTCTGATGGAATATTTGGAGAGGCTCCAGAATGTGGGATTCCTCCTTTTTCATGCTATCAATGAATAAATATTTTAAACTTTACATCACACCATCTATATTCTTTAATTCATTATTTTCATGACATTTTATTGATTTGATATTGTATAGACCATCAATAATACCCATCCTTTATATAACACGAAGTAAAACCAAACACCTGGGTTTGAATTCTTAAATCACAACATATTTCTCTTGAGAATTGCTCATGAATACCTATCGACATGTAGATGCTTCTTCTTCGGTTGTCCTGGGATCACTAGGTTTAAAAAGATAATTTGGGTAAGATATGTCCCAGAGGGAGAGTGCTCAAATTTTTTCCTAAGTCACTAGAATTAGAGATCATAATTTTATTTTTTCTAAGAATAAATAATGATCCCTATAATCTTTGTATCTATTTATTTTTTATTACCCTATCATTTTAATAATCTTTATATGGGGAAAATATTAGTATGTGTGGACATAGATTTTTCTCAAGTAATCATCTTATGGGTTTCTATCCAAATTTTTTATGCCCTTTCCATTTTATGAGTGATCAATATTTCTTGGATCACAGAAAGTTCATGTCTAGTGAGAAGAGACTCAAATTTTTCCCAGGATTCTCTTTTCAATTTTTCAACCTAGTGAGCATAAAATCTCTTTCAATTGGTTATTATAAGGTCTTGAAAACTAGACCATTATTGTGTTGAGTTTTAGAGTCTTCCAGCTCAAATCATCAAATGTTGTAGTGTACCATTCACATAATAACATTTTCCATGTAGTTTGACGTCATGTGGTAAGGAAGTTTCCTGTGCAACTTAATGTCATGAAATAAAGACATATCTCATATAGTTTAACATAATGTGGTAAGGATGAAATATTATTTTTAGTTTAAAGTCTTTCTTCCAAGACTTGAGATGCTCTTAAATTAAAAGTCTTACTACCAAGTGTTGAAAAGAATAAGGGAATAGGGAATACATGTCTTGGATGACCCAAAACACCCTATGGTGTTGAGTTCTTCCATGGTGTTCTAAAGGATCATGGGGACTAGAGTTCATTTCCTGCAATGATTAGATGGCTCTAGTTTTTGGGTCACAGGACCTTATTCATGATCCCCAAGAGCTTACATTTATGGTTAAGAAAAGAGGATCCCCGCTCTTTTCCAAGGGCCGTGAAATATTTATGATGATGGTATTTATGGATGGTAAAATATTAGGGAAACTGAGTCTGTTGGGATATTTAGAATGTGGGTTGTGTAAATCACATTTTTAAGAGCTTGTATTGATGAATATGGAATGAGACCAACATATCTAGGATGACCCAAAACACCCTAAGGTGCAGAGTTCCACCATAATATTATCGGGCATCACAAGCATTGGAGGTCCCTTCCTACAAGAAGGGGATGCCTCTAATTAGTGGGTTGTAGGACTTAATCCATGAACCCATAGGGATTACATGCATGTTCAATCAAATAGGATCCCCACTCTTTTCTAAGGGCCATGAAATATTTATGAAGACTCAAACATTTGGATGATGAAGTAGGGTATGGAGAGAAATCTATCCAAGGAGGGTTCTATCAACCTATGGAAGTTTAGTTCTTGATTAGGAATCTTGGTCCCTACACCATGTTGTTTTGAGTCTCATGGTTTAGGCCATAAAAAGGTTTGGGAACATATTGTCACATTTATTATTTCTGAAAGGGAACAATAAATGGTGACAAAACATCAATGATGTCAAATCCACTTGAATAGTCAGGTTATTGGGATTTTAAATAATGGTCTAGGAATATCTGAGTTAACTGGAGGTGGGAACCAGTGGTTACAAGTCAACCATTGGTAATAGTGGAAGACAACAATGTTTCACACATTCAGTACAATAACTCCTAGATCTAAGGGGGGTCTTTCTAAGACTAAAGGTTCCATTTGAATTAGCAAGTCCTTGAAACCAGTTTTATATATATAAGTTCTAGGAGAAAGGGATCCGAATATCCTTGGGGTTCCCAGAGAAGGATATCTACTCAAGGAAATGGGTGTGTCATATCACATTTAAATAAAGGTTTTAACACCCTAAAATTTGTTTCACCACCTAGGACACACATTATCATGGTGAGGGGATGTGAGAAATCATTACTCTAACTTTTTCCTAGACCAAGTGGGTCCAATAAGAATGGTTTAATTTTTACTATGGAAAAAAGTGGTCCCTATGAGATTTATTCTGTTTTTATTTAAGTTCTAAATTTTCCCTATACTTTATAGGTGAATATTTTAGTGAGTGGAGACTTGAATTTTTATGAGGAAAACCATTTCAAGTTTTAATCCTGAAAGTTTTATTTCTATTTTACCAAAAGTTTCGGATCTTGCATTTTGGACCATAAAACAGTAATGTTTAAGGTCATACAAATTTGACCCAAGTGCATGCAATTTAAGGTCATAATTCAAGGGGGGCCGATATGAGGGGAATGTAACACAACAATCTAATTAAGATACCCCAGTTCAATAGTACTCCAAAATCCTTCGGAGTGGGATATGGAAATGTTGTAAATCATGGATCAAGGTTCTTAGGTCCTGAGTAATGGAATGGTACAATCATGTCAGGGATGACCCAAAAACTAACTAACGTGCTAAGTTCTTCTACAATGATATCATACTCACAAGGATCAAAAACCCTTCCTAGAGAGTCAAGATACCTTTGGTTAGTAGGTCAAATCCCTTATAAAGATCCAACTCTTACATGGTTGAATAAAGAGATATCTTCTCCTTTTCAAGGCCCATGAATGGTTTTTAAAAAACCAAGGCACTCAAGAAATGAAGTGTGATTTATGGGTTCATTTGATTATAAGATAATGGAAGCAACCCACAATTCGGTTGATCAGGGTCAGACTCTTGTAGTCTTTGATAAGAAATGTTGATGGTTGATGGAATGCACACTTTAACATCACTTAGTGGGGATGTACTTTTTGTGAAGTTTAACATCATCTGAAAAGGATGTTTTCCTTGTAGTTTATTGTAATATGGTAAGGATTCATCTATCATGTGGTTCAACATCATATTAAAAGGTTTCTTTCCTTGTAGTTTAGTTTCATGTGGTAAGGATGTTGCAACTGATGTGAAATCGTGAAAGATGTATTTGGGGTCATTTTTCATTGGTCGAGGGAATTTAGATATAGGAATAATCTTGTATCCACACACAAGATTATTTATGGGTAGACATATTTTGGAGTATTTATTTCATAGATTTATCTTGGGTACAAGCTACCCATGTGTATATCTGACTCATGTATAAAAATAATGAGTTTATATCACTCAGACCTCTTTAAGATGAGGTATATTCTACTTTTATGACTAGGATTCTCTAGATTTCCATGTGCATATTATATATGCATGAATCATTCCATAATCAGCTCATTCAAGGAGATCCATCTATGTAGATTTGACTTGTACATGAGGGAGATGGTTGGGAATGATAGAAACCCATGGATAGTCTGGAAATAGGGAATGCATGCATCTCTAAATATTCTATGATGGTAGGAATCAATCCACACATAGTTCTTGATCAGAAAACTCTCCACGTAGGTCTAACCCATACACAGAGGAGGGTATTTTTATAATTTATGTTATATCTAGATCCAATATTGGATATCTGGGTGTCACTATGTATATTTTGATGGTATAAATTAAGAAACACATAGTTCTTGAACATAAAACTCTCCACGCATTTCTAACCCATATGCATTGGGGTCATTTTTTACATTGATGTTACATTTGGACCCAAGGTTGGTGATCTGAGCATAAATACATATCCTATGATGGTAGGAATAAATATTTATGTAGTTTTTGGATAGAAAAATATCCATACAAGTCTGACCTATACGTAGAGGGGAGAAATTTTTCTTGTTCATGTTGCATCTGGACCCAAGATTGGAGATATAATAATCACTACGTATCCTATTATGGTAGGAATAAATCCATGAATAGTTCTTTAATGGGAAACTCTTTAGGAAGTTCTGGCCCATATGTAGAGTAGGGCATTTTTTCATTTATTATTGTAGTTAGACCTAAGATTGGAGATACAAGATCAGTAAATATTTTTTGTTGGCAGTAATAAATCCAAATGTACTTCATGAACAGAGGTGTGGTGGGAGACCAACACCAAGGATAGTGGTCCTCTCATGTGAGGTCTATAGTGAGTTTAATTTTATTTCATGCAAGAGATTTCAACCATATATTTTAACATCATGTGGTAAGGACGTACGGTGTGACTTTTAGGGACTTTCAACCAGGATCATGTTAAACCCTGTCATGAACTAATATGCTTTGATCATGCAGGGAAGCCCTTACCAAAATTACTAAGACAACATGAGTTATGATCGGTGTGAGAAACAAGGAATGGAAAAGGTTTCTCTGACCACAAAGGGGAGATTAAAAGAAAGGATAAGGGAATTTCATATCATGTTGTGGATGGGCCAAGATATAGGATCTATGCGTCTCTACATATCTCATTGGAGTGAGAAAAAATTCGTGCATAGTTTTAGGAATATTTTAATGTTCAATAAGAGGGACATAAACTATGCAGTTTAACATTGTACAGTTAGGATGAAGGTTACCCGACATGAAAACGAAGGAATAAATCCCCATAAGCATTGTCCAGGTATTTAGAAAATCATCCCCTAAGATACATCCCATGTTTTTTACCAGAAGATTCCTGAAATTGTTCCCCAAGGCATAATAGGCTCAGTTCATAGGGTAAGACAACATTTTAATGTCATGTTCTAAATATTTTGTTGTATAGTTTAATGTCGTGTGACTAGGAAAATATGACTCATTCATTTTAGGGTCACCTAAAAATGACCTCTTTGTGTTGTTTAGCGTAATGTAGTGAGGAAATATTGTGTCTATATATTGTAGTCGAATCCATTATTTGGGATTTAGGTGTCACTAAAAATCCTTTGATGGAAGGAATCAAGCCACACATAGTTCTTGAATAGGGAGATTCCCTATGTGGATCTGAATCACACCCATGAATGGGGGAACTTCATTTTTCTTTTGCACCTATCTAAATCATGAGCACTGAATCATCCATGAAGTGACATTCTCCATGAAATTTAACAACATGTTGTAAGGATGTAAGGTGGTGTTCTTCTATCCATGATTTGGGATACCATTTAGTTTAAAGTCTTGATTCCATGAATTATTTCATATAGTTTAACATCATGCAGCAAAGATTTCTTTTGTGCAGTTTAACATCATACAGTAAGTTTGTATTATGTAGTTTAACATCATGAAACCAGGGCGATAGATTCTTGATGGAATTATGGTAAATTACTTTTTGAGGAACCCTGCATTAGTTTGAGCATGATTCATTGCTCATATATTATGTAAAATGATTAATCTCCATCATAATATAACTAATGTATGATTTAAGGACCCTCCCATTTGGGTTCCAACTTGGGAGGATTCTTTCTTGGTATCATTAGGGTTCTGAGATCCAATGCTAGTTCTACTTAAAGAAAAAAATGAAGTTGAACCTTTTTATTGAAGGCTTGTGTTATTTTATATTGATAGACTTAAAGGTTGTGCAGTGTACAAAACCTTTTTTTATCAATACATTCCAACTCATCCTGCTACTTTTGTGATTTATCATCATCAGAGAGTTGTCTGCATGTAGCTATTTAAAGTGACAGAAACTATACTTATATAGACAACATTGTTTCTATTCCATACACTAATGGATATATAGTCACTTGTATAGCAGTGTGTGTGGTGGTATGGTAGGACCATAAAGAATTAAAGAACTTATTTGGCTAGGAATTTTTGTCTTTGATCACCATCTTCAAGAGCATATTTGAAAAAATACTATTAAAGGCCTATATTTGTCCATTTTTCATATAATGGTTGTTGGATGAATGGTTGGACTTGATGTTGTACTCCTGGCATAATTTCTTAAATCCAGAAGAAAAAAATTGGTTATATTTTTCATCAATATCGTGTGAGGGACTCTTAACATAGTGATGATATTGGAATTTACAAAGATGATGATATTCTTTGTTCCAACTTCCTCAAGGGGTATTGACTTATCCCATTTTAAAAATAAGTTAGTATTAGTAAGGATGTAATTAAACTACTTAGATGTGGATAGGAGATATAGTCCAACAACATCCATCCTCCATACAGTAAATAACCAGGAATATTTATTAATATGTAGCAATTTTGGGGGCTTATGGATGATGTTTGAATTAATCTTGTATGTATGAAATTTCCTGATGAATTCCACAAATTATTGTACCATTTTTTTCCAGTAGTAACCAAGCCTTCTAATTTGGTGGGATATCCCAGTCCCATATTGATAAGAACCATAGGATCCTACATGTTCTTCTTCCTTTCCAGAAATAATTTCTCTTTTTTCAATGCATTTATGGAATATTTCATAGAAGCCTCATTTGTAGAGGGGTTTTTGATCATTTGGCCCATCCCGAAGGGTGAAGTTTAGTGCTCGTTATTAAGACTATTCCCTTTCATATTGATATAATGGAAGGATCCTATTTTGGGGGTAATCAAATATGGAATTCATCTATCCAGGGGTGGATATTGATCTATCATGCTCTAGGGTAGTGTTGAACTGATTTATCTCCTCCATGTCGCAAATGGTGACTGATGAGACCATCTTTAAGTCTATGATATCGAAGATTGTCTCATCCTAATTAGTGTCATCTAGGACTATAACTGCATTATCCTACATGTCGGCATGTGGATTTTGTGATTTATATACATGAAACAATTTTGGTTCAAAATGAAACTCTTCCACTAGTCCTTTGACATAGCTAATGATAGGGGACAATTATTCCTTCTTAATAGCATATTCTCTAGTAAATTGTTTTATTACTAGTTTTGTATCCACTTTGATGTTCAGGTAGGTTATCTACAGTTTTAGGGATAGTTCTAAGACAATAATGAGGTCCTAATATCTTGCCTAACTATTATTGTCACCTTCAAACAATGAGAAAGTGTAGGGAAAATTTTCTTTTTTGGAGAAACAAATAAAATACATAGACTAACCCAATTGAGATTTGGTTTTTTAGCCTCTTTCCAATAGTACATTGTGAGGCTCTATCAAAATACATCTCCCATGTTTAGGGAGAATCATAGGTATATAGAACCTCTTCATCTAGAAGTTGAGTGTCCACTTGTGTGCTTTATGGGGTGGGATGTGTCGTAAGGAAATCGTATAGGGCCTTCCCTTTGACCGCCTTTTGCAACAAAAACTAAATATCACGTTGTTTTAGAATTACCACCCATTGGGCCAAATTCCCAATCAACATTGGGAAGACATGTATGTACCTAAGAAGGATAATATGAGATATTAACTGTACTTTGTGATGCTTCAAGTAATTTCACAGCTTTTTTACAGAAAAGATGAGTGTAAGGTAGTTCTTCTCGACATTGTAATTTCATATCTCAGTATCTTACATCATTTAAATGAATTAATAGAGACTTTTTTCATTACCTAGATCATTTTTCTATATGAGGATAGAACCAAGATATCTCTCTATGGTAGCCACATATAAGATAAACAAATTTCATTCTAGTTGTGGAATCAGGACCGGTGGGTGAAAGAAAGTACTACTTGATTCTCAAAGTCTCCTTAGGAGTCCTCATCCCATTGGTAGGAAACAAACTTATTCATTAACTTGGTGAATGGGAGAGATTCTCCTACTAGGTTATCTATGAAACATCGAATGTAAGATAGGTTCCCTTGGAGACCCCTCAGTATATTAATATTCTAAGGGGTCAAAATTGTTAGAATTGAACAAGTCTTTTCTAGTTTGACCTCAATGTTTTGGAGGCATACCACAAATCCAAGGAATTTCCCTACCATTACCCCAAAATCAAACTTCAGTGGATTCATCTTCAAACTATACTGCCACAATTTTTTGAAGATTGTTTTAAGGCCTATGAAGTGATCACATCATTGTCGATATTAGACCACATGGTATTCAATATAACTTTATGTTATTTATCCCAAAAATGTATTAAATATATGATTCATGGTGCATTAGTATATACTTCCAATGTTCTTTAATCCAAATGGCATGAACTGATAGAAAAATATCCCATGAGTTGCTTTCAACGTGGTGGATTCCTCATCTTAATATGCCATATTTATATGATTATACTCTAAATACCCATCAATAAATTAAATTTATTAGAAGATATAAGTTTCATTGATCAAAATATCTATTATTTGTACTGGTAAATCATCTTTTGGGAATTATCGATTAAGGTCCCTAAAATCAATACAAGTCCTGATCTATCTATTATTTTTTCTTGACAGGGATGATATTGGTAATCCATTTTGGGTATTTCACTTCCCAGAAAAAAATTTCTTTGATCAATATTTCAATATCTAATTCTACATTAGTTGAATGATATGGGTTCATTCTACAGGATTCCTTCTTAAAACCTTGATGTCCATCTGGTAACCCTTGTTGGTAAATAGCCATATCGGGGTTATTGATTTTTCTTTAAAAATTAAATATACATCTACTGCACCTCAAAGGGCTTGGTGGCACTAATAAACATAGGTCATGGGTCTTCTTAGGTTCTCAGATTCACCTTCTGGATCTCATCGATGGTGGTGGATATGCCTTCCTCAAATGTGGGAGGGGCTTCGTTGAGGTCATCCTATTCTTCTTCCATCTCTGAGTTTATAGAGTCATTTTTAGACATGGTGGGTAATCTGGGGACATCTCTACCACTGTTGAGGTGAGAGATCCCACGGGAAGAGACATTGTCATCCCAAAATGCCAGAGTCATTATAGAGAGATTCCAGAGCTGATTATTTTCCTTTATACTATCACTGAGGACAGAAGGGGCCTGGGTACCTAGGATTAATTCTACTACCTCAATCAGGTTTATGGGTAGAACAAAATCACCCCCAAGCATACTCCAAGTATTCTTATAGGTAGTACCCAATCCATTGGGAGATGAAACATACATATCATTATCCAAAATTTGTTGTTTTCCTTCCCATTTTTAGAAAACTACTTCAGAAGATATGAATTCGTTAGACTTGAAGGGTGAACTATCACCATGTAGTATTCCAACCTTCTCGTTGATGGGTTATTTCATGAGTTGATGAAATTTTGAAGGTACCTCTATGTGGTTGTGAATCTAAGTTCTTCCAAGTAGAAAAATATATGTTGTGTTTTGCTGGATAACCATGAACGTAGTAATATATGTGAGATCCCCAAACTAAGACATGAGATTCATCTTACCAAGAGGTATTTGATTACTCTTATCGTACCCTTGAAGGGTTATCTTTGTCGGAGATAACTCCTCCTCGATATATCCCAAACGTAGAAGGGTTCGAATTGGGATAAGGTTGATCTCATAACCATTATCAATCATATCCCTTCATATGTTGACATTGTCGAGCTTACCTAAAACCTACATGGTTTGATATGTCCCTGGATAACTTCTTCGTGATTCTAATCTAAGGATGAGATGGAGAAATGGAATTCTTATGGCATAGTCTTTGGTCGATGAACCAAAGCTATAGATTCTTCTCTCTCAAATTCATATGGTCTCTAGAGGGCCTCAATGAGGTCCTCTTTAAGTTATTTTGAAAGATGGAAAGCATCCAGGATTGAGTGCTCTATTGGTAAAACCTCCAACTGTTTCAAAATGTTGTACTTTTGGGCCAATGTTTTGTGCTTCTAGATGTGGGGTTTCTGAATATCATGTGTGACACACTGATGTGCATAAGACATTTACATTCAATTAAGCATATTGAAATTTGTTTTTTGGATAAATTATCTTGATTTCACAACCTAAACATGTTTTTATATGTATAATTTAGTCACCAAAGGAAGGTAATTGAAGATATAGCATAATCAGATGATTCAGATGGAAATCAGAGGCATTTTGACCCTTTTTTGTGGTTCATACTACTGCTAAGTCACCCAATCTAAGAACCACAACCCTAAAAGCCATGCCAAGCTTGGAATACTGAGACAAAGCCTCTAGCATAGTCTTCGTACAATTTGTAAAACTATGAGGATCTTCTAGGAAACCATGCGGGGTGTGAAAGTTTGGAGGAAGAGGCTTACTTCATGGCCTCCAAATGGTTAACTAACTATGCATACCAGCCTTAGTACCTATGTGCTTCCTCTTCATTGAATAGAACCTTGATCATGGTTTTCATATGGTTTAAATAACTGTATACCTTAACCATGCAACGGTCAATAGGCCACCACCTACCTTCTATCTTCCCCTCCTACCCATTATTTATCCCAGGATTTGGACCCCTAACTACCCTGAGATAGTGGGAGATAGATAATTTGTGACCTAGATACCATTTTAGAGTAAGAGGATCATCCGGAGAAGACACCTCTTAGTTGGAGAAGATCCTGAAACCCATTTTAGACAATTTTTGGAGAATTTTCCTTATGGTTGTTTTGACATTTTTCATTTCCAAATCATCTATAATGAACATTTTAGGTATTAATATTTTTTTCGATATAATTTATTCAATGTGTAGCTAATTCCCCTTGTGTGTTGGGGTTGTGGAAAATTTAGGTTTGTTGTTGATTAATTTTCTTATTGTGTTTGTATTGATTTATCTTTCTATCATAATTTCCCCTAAAATAACTCTCTTAATCTTGCTGGAAACTACATATCAAATCAAAAATAGAGTTTCTAAGGATCTCCAGGTAATTTATGATAAGTGAACTCATGATCATTGGGTACAATTTTTGTCTCTAAAGGGACTATTTTAGTAAAGGTAGTAGAAATAAATTTCCATACCAATAAATTGATCTCTACTAACTTAATCAAAACTCACCGGACTAAGGGGGTTTTTCTACATTTGAAACCTAGAGATGTGAGTTATTATAAAAAACACAACACAATAAGAAAATAAATTCTCAAAAATCTTCACTAGAACCCATAGTCCCGACGTATTTATCCGATTTATCATTAAAAACTAGTTTTTTTATTTTTCCTAATTAAAGTAAATCATTAAAAAAATTAAAGGATTGATCACTCGACCATTTGAAACAACTTCCAAATATCACAAAACTTTAATTTTAAATTCAGAAACCTTTACTTAATTAACTATGATTCAATAAATAGAGAATACTAACTCTTTCTATAGATTAACCCCATACTTACTCTATACTAGTAGTAAGAGTGGGTAATTCAATTTTAGCCATCGAAAGTAACACTTTTGTTGTAACAACACCAAATTATGGTGTCATTTACAAGGAGAAAGTTAAATAGTGTTTTTAAAATTTTATTTTCTATTAATTAAGTGAAAATAAAAATTCTAAATTCTAAAAAAATCTATTCTTAACCCCATTTATGTTTAAATTTATATTTGGTTTTTACCTTTTATGCTTGGTGTGTGTTTGGTGTTGTGTGTATAATCATAGGTGTATGAGCTACAATATCACTCATTCCAAGAGCACTAAGTTAGCAGAAACACTTCTATTTAACCTAGAAATTGAATGAACTTTATCATGGTGACATTTGTCCCTTATGGGACAAAACAATCACAAATATCCCATCGAAAATTTGGAAGATGAGGAACTAACTGTTGTCTAAGGAGTTGGAAAATTGTTTTCACTTGATGGAAATTAGAATCAGCAGCTCGCTTCTTATAAGTAACCAAACCCAAATCATCCTGCCAACTTTGTGGAGTTTGTTCCACAAAATCATCAAGATATGGTCAGTAACAACCTCGGAAATATCTTCCACCTGATCATTTTCCATACATTACTCTAAATAAAAGGCCATATTTTTTATGGGAGCATCAATATATTCCCCCACCTCCTTAAGAACAAATTCCTCTATGTCGTATCCTTATATAGTATGAGTTTCCATCAATTCATGGGGAAGATACAGGCATTATTAGTCCCCTATTATAGGCCCAAAAATTTAAGATTAAACTAACCATTATGTAGCTTATTCGAAATACAGTACAATTTGGAGGTTTACCAAGTGAAGAACCAAATTCCCATCTTTTGAATTTTTTGGAAATATGTAACACATTCTATTACCATATAGTATCATAGGATGAAATTCATCTCTTATTATTTCCCATCTCATTAAGGGATAAGATGAAGTATTAGATTAAAGGTTTGACCCAAAAGTCCATCCTCACTTGGGAGGCATTGGATCAGAAGTTTTTATTAAAGTATTTCCTTCCTATAAAATAGTGACATTGCAGAATGAAATTCACAAATTTCAGTAGCATGAATCAGAGTCATTATATGAATCTTTGGAGTGCTTCAAGGAGGATTTGAGTAAATTTCTTCATCATGGAATTCCACTATGGATGAAAGTTCAAACCTTTTATGGAGGTCTCACCACTAACACCAAATCAAGGGTGGATGTAGTTGCAGGAGGAATAATCATGGGAAAATCAACTGGGGAACTTTTTGTTCTCCTTGACGAAATCTCAAAAAATAGCTTCCAAAGGCATTCTGAATGGGGAACTCAGAATAGAGGCATGCATAACATCGATTCCACTACAATTCTCATTACCCAAATTGATTTCATATCAATGAAAATTGATGCATTTAATCTAAAAACAACATCACAAGTTTAGGTGGTGAATCATCCAGCATGCAATGAATGTGCTGACAACCACATCATGGGTTAATGTATGGGGTCAATTGGCAACCCCTAACAAGTGAAGTAAATTATGTTTCTCAAAATTGAGGGCCAAACATTTATCCTCAATAACATAGTCTGACATGGAAATACAATGAAAACACGGGTTGGGGACAAAAACAGCAAAATCCTTAGCCATGACCCCAGATACCACCCAGTAACGATTAGTAACAATATCAAAATCCATATCCTAGAAAACAATGGGGGAATAAATATCAACAAATATCCTATCAGCTACAAGGATATCAAAACCCTTGTTTAGTGAAACCTCTATGACATCCACAACCTCATCAAGCTATACAAAAACAACCTTATCAATAGAAACCATCAAATATAGAAGAGATAATGTCTAATTTCATTACAAAAATTGATACATGATTTCAGAATCAAGAGGCATCCATTCGAAGCCTCAGGAATCATATCAGATAGCTTTCCAATCAACTTTCTTCAAGGAAACCCAGTACATTACCAGGTAACAATGAAAATAACTCATGGGAGGAAACCAATGATGTCACTTTAAGAAGTGGGAAAGAGCTTCCTCAAAAAGTGACTACTAAGAAAGGTGAAGCTATAAATCAAGATAAACCCACTCCCTCTTTGGATGAAGAATCTGAAGTCAAGGATCCACCCTCATCATAGGAATTTTCAAAAGGGAAATATGCTACATGTGATAGAGTAAAAGAGGTAGTCAAACCCTATGAACCCACCTTACCATTACCAAAGTGCATGAAATAGAGGAAATTGCACCAGTAATTTGGAAAATTTATGGAGGTATTCAGGAAACTTCACATTAACATTCCCTTCAAAGAAGCATTTACTCAAATTCCAACATATAATTAGTTCATGAAAGAAATCCTCTCAAACAAAAGGAAGATGGAGGATTTGGGAACCATTCCTCTCAATAAGGAATTCTAATCAGTGGTTCAACACTCTATTCCCCCAAATATTCAATATTCTAGAAGTATTACAATCCCATGAACAATAAGATATTGTGAGTTTGGAAAATATCTTTATGACATGGGGGCAAGTTTCAATCTGATGCCATTTGGAATTCTTAAAAAGTTGGGGCTGAACAATATAAAACTAACTCGTGTGGAGTTGAAACTATATCATCACTATATTAAGTATCCCAAGGGGCTACTTGCGCATGTGCTGGTCAAAGTGGGAATATTGAATCTTCGAACTAATTTTAACATACTCGATATGGATGAAGATTCATAGAAACTGTTGATTTTGGGAAGACCCTTTTTAGTTACTGGAAAAGTGTTGATCGACGTTAACCAAGGTGAATTGATTTTCTTATTAGGTGATGAAAGAGAATCCTACAATGTTATCAAATCTTTTAATCAAGTTTCATTTGTGGAGAATGAGGATTGTTGTGATTTAACTATAATTTAAGACTGTTTTGACTACATGAAGGGTGACATGGGATGTTTCTCTATTTCTAATGAATTAGATTTAGTAGACATCCAGCCCAAACATGAACTAGAAGAACTAAAGTTTGTTTTAGTACAAGTTTTTCATTATTGGCTATGAGAAGTGTTTCTATATATTTTAGACAGGTCTGAGGTATAACCAATTGTTCCTTAAGTTCTTAAATCCCCATAGCTTGAATTAAACTCTCTCTCATTCTCTTTGAAATGTGGTTACTTGGGGGAAAAGAACACACTATCTGTGATTCTTAATGCATCGTTTACATAAGACCAAGATAATTCACTTTTACAGGTTCTAAGAAGAAGTAAACAGGCTATTTTTTGGATGGTTTCAAACCTTAATGAAATCAGTCCCACCATTTTCACAAACAAAGTGCCACTTGAGGAAGGGACCAAGCCCTCTCGGCAATCATAGTGATGGTTAAATCCATTAATGAATGAGTTTGTGAAGAAATAAGTAATCGAGATTTTGGATATAGGTATTATATACCCAATTTCTAATATCCCATGGGTGATTCCCTTAAAGTAGTTCCCAAAAAGGGGGGAATCACTATTATTTCAAATGAAAAGAATGAGTTGATCCTAATAAGGATGGTTAAGGGGTGAAGGGTTTGTGTGGATTACCGAAATCTCAACAATGATACACAGAAGGATCACTTTCCACTTCCCTTAATGGGTCAAATGTTGGAGCACTTGTTGGGGAAAATTATATTGATTTTTGGATGGTTACTAGGGGTATAACTAGATTTCTATTTCCCCCAAAGATAAGGAGATAAGAACATTCGCATGCCCTTATGGAACCTTTTCATATCTTTGTATGTATTTTGGCATGTGTAATGCTCTATCCACCTTCCAATAGTGCATGATGGTTATCTTTAATGACATGGTGGAGAAAATTATATAAGTTTTCATGGATGATTTATATTTCTATGGAAATCCATTCAATAATTGTTTGAAAAAATTGAAATTATTCTTAGAGCGCTACGAACACACAAATATCATCTGGAATTTAAAGAAATATCACTTTATGGTGAATAATGGCATTGTATTAAGCCACCAGATATCCATAAAGGTAATCAAATAATATCCCACAAATATTATAGTGATTTCACAATTTCCCATTCTAAATTCTATCTAAGCAATACAGAGCTTTCTTGGACATGCAGGCATCTATAGATAGTTTGTGCTTGACTTATCAAAGATAGCCCGACCACTGACCAATCTCCTTTCAAAGGATGTTGTCTTAGAATTTGATGAAACATGCATTGCAGCCTTTCATCTCTTGAAGAAAAGACTAGTTGAAGATCACATCATGATTGCTCCAAATTGGGATGAGCAATTTGAAATTATATGTGATGTGAGTGACTATATTGTGGGTGAATTTCATGAAAATAGATTGGATCGCATCTTCTGAACTATCTACTATGAAATTCAAGTTTTAAATAAAGAACAAGTAATATACACTACCACTGAGAAGAAGATGTTGGTGGTAGGTTTTTAGTTCAATAGATCCTGCTCATATCTAGTGCTATCTAAATTCGTCATTTATATTGACCACGCAGTGCTCAAATTCTTATTGAACAAGAAGGATGAAAATACATGGATCATTCGTTGGGTGTTAATTATTTAAGAGTTTGAATTGGAGATTTGTGATAAGAAAGGGATAGAAAATTTAGATTTTGTTCATCTCTCCAGCTTAGAATTACCCAATTTGGAAAAAGATGATGATATGGGAATTATGGAAGACTTTCTAGATGAGCACATTTTTAGTAGAATTCACACCTCTTACATGGTTTTCTGACATAGCCAATTACTTTGTTATGGGAGTAATCCACCCTGATATCACTTTCTAGTAAAGGGAGCACTTTCAGACAAAATTAAAGAGATATTTTTGGGAAGACCCACTACTCTTCTGCCCATATGGAGATGGGGTAATTCGTTGTTGAAAATATGAAAATGAATTCAATGGAATTATTGATTTTTTTCACTCCTCATAAGATGGGTAACATCATGGGTCAAACCGAATGTCACGACCCGTACTCGGAGCCCATTCCATGACTACCCCAAGCCCACCTCCCATAGGACAGGGGCTTGCGACTAGCACCAAAGGCGTAAATCTCGAAAAAAGGGAAGGCATTGCCTTTATAAAGTAAACAAACACCACAGAGTAAGCCAGCCGAAGTAAAAACTAAGTAAAAATGGATAAAAAAGTAAGTGCGGAAAGTAAATGGGCCAGAATACAAACCCGAACTGAAAGTAAAGTACAACTGGAAAGAAAGTACAGCAACTGAAAGTAAATCAGCAGCGTCGAGCCATCCACTGGAAGTCCCACCCTAAGGGTGGGTACAGATAGCCACCTCAGCTCCACGGGTCCAGCCGACCGCTCCGTGTATGTCTCGCCCAGTGGTCCACCTCCTGGTACCGACTGCTCCACAAGCCCCAACCATGATCAGCATTGTCCATCGTCTGCATCCAACATAACGTAGTGCGGGCATAGCCCGTGCAGGGGTGAGTATACGCTACTCAGTAGGTACCCCGAGACCCCTGAAGGTCTCCCAGAATCCACAAAGGAAAATCCACAAAGGATAGATACAATCACGAAGTAACATCCACCACTACTTAGGTATATTCTCATAGATATACCTAAGTCATCAAATCCAGTTCGGCTCCAACATCCGAGCCCAAGTTCGATCACGTCCACACAAGATAGTACAACTCAATCCACACATGAAAGCACCACACAATCCATATAGGAAAGCAAGTCAATCATATCAAAGATAATGATTGAAAGTCAAGACTCAGCTCACACAGGTATAATTATTTGTAAGGTGATAGAGATGATTAGATGTAGCCACTGATTTATCTAAACTGGGACCCACATAGGATACTAAACCAGCTAAGCTGTCAGACCCACATAGGATACAGACTAGCTACTCTGCCAGACCCACGTAGGATAGCAAGAACAGAGTCATCGCTGTCGAACCCACGGAGGATTTCAGTACGGTCTTCATTGCTGCCGAACCCACGGAGGATTTCATTGTAGTATTCATCACCGTCGAACCCATGGAGGATTTCGGTACGGTCTTTCTCACTACTGAACCCGCGGAGGATTTCAGTGCAGTCTTCATCGCCGTCGAACCCATGGAGGATTTCAGTATGGTTTTCGCAGTCGCAGCCAGCTCTAGGGTTCCCGCACACAGCATGCTCGATTCCGGGAGGGTACGCTCCACAAGCCAAGGGGTTTCGATACATCAACTGACACGTAGTCCAAAGCTGATGTATCTCAAAGTTCTATCTTGACAAGAGGAACTCAACGTGACAGACGGCGTGTCAATCGGACGCCCAGTCTGAGAGTAATTGGCTTTTTGGTGCCAGGGGCCCGGTTGGTTTTTATGTCAAAACCAACCTGACCCCACTCCAACTACATCCAAACCTTAGGTGGAGTAATCCAAAAGGTCTGTCTTAGTAAGAGGAATCCAACAAAGTCGACGGCATGTCAATCGGACGTCCGGAGCTCATGTTATAAGCGTTTCCGCTTCGAGGGCCCGGTTGGTTTTGTGTTCGAACCAACCCTACCATACACAAAGTTCTCCGAAACCTTGAGTGTAATATACCTAAACAAACGTCTCGATCCAAGGATCGTATCGCAACTGACGGTGCATCGATCAGAGGTCTATAACCCAAGATATGGGAAAAAGACAGGAATTAGTCCGAAAATGGGGGGTCTAGGCCCAGCCTGACCTGGCCCAACCCCCCCGGGTCTGGGTCCGTCCAGGCCTGGTTGGGCGTGGCCAGGCCCGGCTAGGAGCGGCCCGGCCCGGGCCAGCGAGCCGAGCGGGGGACGCAGTCCCCCGTGGCCTACGTGCTCCGCGGACGTGGTGAGCGCCGCGTCCTGCTCCCCCGGATCCCGGATGGCCGCGGGATCCGGCCGCCTACCACTGCGACATCAGCCGCGGCGGTTCCTCCTGGCGGCGCACCGCCGGTGATGTCTGCGGGCCACCGGAGTTGCTCTGATGGTCCGTTTTCAATTCTGTCTGCGTCGGTGTTCATCTCGGGCCCGTACTTTACTGCAGAATCCTCAAACCGCCTCTGCGGCCCGTTTTGTCATCACCCGTTGATCCGTCCTTCAAATAAACAATCCACGGAGTCTTTTAATCACCCCTTGCGGCCCCAACTCCGGCCGTGGTTTTGTTCATCCTTAACGGCATGGCGCGACGGCGCTGCGCTTCTTCACCCGTTCTTCTTTGTTTCCGCGCGGTGTCGTTGCACCGCGCTACCTTTGTTCGTGTCACGACAAAAACAATCATCAAAGGGGGAGGAGGGTCGGTCATGTTCGTGCGGTCCGACCTCCTCCCGTTATTACGATAACATGCGGCCCAAATAGAAGTGGATGAACGACAAAGAAATAATTCAAGGGCAAAAACAATTAACCCCTACCTCAAAGTGTTGATGAACGAAGGTTTGACACGGAAAAAGGACGTCGCGGAAGAAGGCTCCGTAAGCGTCGTCGGCATCATGGAGAGGAGGATCGTCGACATCGCGGTACACGGCGTTGCATCGTCGATCTCCAAGGAACTAGCGTTCTTTTTCATCTTCCATCATAGGTCGGCATTCTTCGTCGTTCTTCACGTTCTCCAATGAATAAGATGAATATTTGAAGGCTTTGAGCAAATCCTCTCCCAATCCTTCTTGCACAACCAAACTCACCCTTAATAAAATAAGTCTTGTCTTATTTTATTAATACACACGCAAGCCATTAATTTGAAAATAAAAGTGGTCTCATTCAATTAATTGAATTAATTGAGGAGTGTTTAATATTCAAATTAATTTTGAGGGTTGACTTTCCATTAATTTGGGGTTCAGGTGAGTTACATATTAAAAGCACAAGATGAAGGTTAAAAAGGGATTGAAGTGGTGGGGCTTGTGTGGGCCCCACTTTACTAATATCCTACCTAGTGGAGTTAGGATATTAGTGGGTCCCACTCCAACCACCAAGCATAGGTTTAAATTACCAAGAATAGAAATAAAATTGTAGCACAATATTTTATTTCATTCTTTAGTAAACCCATTATTTAAAAACCTCACCCGAGCAACGCAACTCCAAAAAAGGTGTTCCTAAGCAATTACCGGCATTGCGGTTTCATCGGTGTCCTCGGATTTCGATTCCGAGCACCGGTTCAAAAGTTAGGAAAACACGCTCATTCGTTCACTGAACATACCCGAGCTAAACTTCGGAAATTGATTCCGGGCACACCGGGCCTCGGAATCAGGTGTCGTCAGAAACTACATTCTTGTAAAATCCCAACGAAAATTTAAAAAAAAATCCCTTGAATTTTATGGGTCTCTACATTACTCCCACCTCAAATCTTTACGTCCTCTTAAAGATACATCATAAAATAGGGGAACAAATGTGGGTACTGTGCACGCATCTGAGCCTCCCGCTCCCAAGTGCTCTCTTGGAGGTTCTTGTGCTGCCATCTGATGCGCACTAAAATAATTGACCACCCATGTAGGACCCAATCTTTTCGATCCTCTATCTCCACTGGGGCCTCCACAAAAGTCTCCCCATCATCAATTTCCAACTCCACATGGTCGATGATATGCGTTACGTCATGCACATATCTCCTCAGTTGAGATACGTGGAAGACATCGTGCACCCGGTGCAACTGAAGTGGTAGAGCCAGGCGGTAAGACAACTCGCCTACCCTACTGAGGACCTGGAATGGTCCGATGAAGCGCGGAGATAGCTTTCCGCCTCGGAAAAATCTCCATAATCCACGTCAAGGTGAGACCCACAAGAAAACGTGGTCACCATCCTCGAACTCTAGTGGCCTCCGCCTCCTATCAACATAAGACTTCTGCCGGCTCTGAGCTATCCTCATCCGCTCCTGGATGACCTGGACCTTCTCTATCGTGGCCTGGACCATCTCCGGACCCACAAGTGCTGACTCCCCAGGGTCCTTCCATCACAGAGGTGATCTCCAAGGTCAGTCATACAATGCCTCGTATGGTGCCATCCCGATGGTGGAGTGGTATTTGTTGTTGTACACGAACTTCACCAAGGGTAGGTGGTCCTCCCAGCTGCGGCCAAAGTCGAGGACACATGCACAGAGCATGTCCTCGAGAGACTGCATGGTCCTATCCATCTGACCATCCGTCTGAGGGTGAAATGCGGTGCTTAGACATAGTTGCGTCCTAAATGCCTCCTGCAACCCCTTCCAAAGCTGGGAAGTAAAGTGAGAATCTCGATCAGAGACAATAGATGATGGCACACCATGAATCCGTACGATCTCCTAAACGTAGAGGCGTCCTAAGCTCTCCACTTAGACCTGCTCTCTGATGGATAATAAGTGATCCGACTTGGTGAGTCGGTCGAAAATCACCCAAATGGAGTCGTGACCTCTGGAAGTACATGGAATTCCAGTCACGAAATCCATATATATCCCATCCCACTTCGACTCCGGGACCTCCAAGGGCTGTACCAAGTCTGCTGGTACCTAGTGCTCTGCCTTCACCTGTTGGAAGGTGAGGCATCGAGAAACGAACTCTGCCACAGCCTTCTTCATACCCGGCCACCAGTGCTATCGTCTGAGATCCTGGTACATCTTCGCCACTCCTGGATGTACCTCTAAAGGGGATGTGTGAAACTCTATCAGCACCTCTTCCTGTAAAGTAACTGGTACCATGGTACATCCTTTGAAAAGGACGACGTGCTCTCCTCCTACAGAGAATCCATCAGGTGTCTGTCCTGAGGATATCTGCGCACGCCGCGTCTCACAGTCAGCGTCCCCACATTGTGCCTCTCTGACCCACTGCAGTAGTGGAGGAGTGACTGTGAGTGACTGAAGAAAGGGTGCTCCATCTCTATCCATGAAGGATATCTGAAAAGCGGCTAGCTGCTCTGTCGCCTCCCCGAGTAGCTGAATTCCCGTCCTCCTGCTGAGAGAATCGGCTACTACGTTCCCCTTTCCAGGAGTATAGACTATCTCAAAGTCATAGTCCTGGAAGAACTCGATCCATCGCCGCTGTCTCAGATTCATGTCCTTCTGTGAGAAGATGTACCTAAGACTCTGGTGGTTAGAGTAGACTATAAATCGGTCACCCATCAGATAGTGTCGCCACATCTTTAGAGCGAAGACCACTACTGCTAACTCCAGGTCATGGGTAGCGTAGTTCTTCTCATGCTGCCTCAACTGATGTGATCTATAGGAGATCACTGCTCAAACCTGCATCAGGACACATCCGAGTCTGGTCCCTGATGCATCGCAGTAGACTACGTACCCTACTCCGGTAGCCTCAAGATAGGTGCGCTGGTCAATCTTTGTCTCAGCTCCTGGAAGCTCTGCATGACATCTGTCTGACCACACAAATGGTTTCCCCTTCTTCTTCAAAGCTGAGAGTGGTGCCGCAACTCTAGATAAGTCTGGCACAAACCTCCGGTAGTACCCAGCTATCCCCAAGAAACTCCGCACCTCTGTCACGCTCCTGGGTGGCTCCCAAGCTAGCACTGCCTCGATCTTCGCAGGATCCACCGCAACTCCCGCCTCATAGATGATGTGTCCCAAGAAGTGGACGTCACATAACCAGAACTGACACTTCGAAAGCTTTCCATAAAGCTGGTGCTCTCAGAGTGTGTCTAGCACAACCTGCAAGTGGTAGGCATGCTCCTCCTCAGTGGTCGAGTATATCAAAATGTCGTCGATGAAGACCACAACAAATAGATCTAGGTATGGCTGAAATATCCTATTCATGATACTCATGAACACATCTGGAGCATTGGTTATGCCGAAAGGCATAACCAAGAACTTATAGTGTCCATACCGACATCTGAAGGTCATCTTCTCTACGTCTTCGTTTCGAACTCTGAGCTGGTGATAGCCTGATCTAAGGTCTATCTTCGAGAACCACCATGCTCCCTTGAGCTGATCGAAGAGGTCGTCAATCCTCGGTAGCAGATACTTGTTACTCACAGTCACCTAGTTTAGGCGACGATAGTTGACACACAGTCGCAAGCTCCTGTCCCCCTTCTTTGCAAACAAAATCAGGGAAGCTCAGGGTGAAACACTGGGTCAGATAAATCCCTTGCTCTGCAAGTCCTCCAACTGTACCTATAGCTCTCGAAGCTCATCAGGAGCCATCTGATATGCTGGAGTGGATATCGAGGCTATCCTGAGATATAGGTCAATATAAAAGTCTACCTCTCTGCGAGGAGGTAGTCCTAGGATGTCATAGGGGAAAACGTATGAATACTGGTCCACCACTACAGGAAAACTCGGACTCCGCATGTCAACTACTCCTAGGATGAGGCTAGCCAACTGATGAGTGATGGGTTTCCCTCTCCTCTGCGTGAGTCCATCCTGCACTGCAAAGGCTCCCTTTTTGCCGGTGATGGTAAACCTGCTCCCATCAGTGCGAACACATTGCACCTTGCGCCTAACACAGTCGATCTGAGCATAGACTGTAGATAACCAATCAATGCCCAAGATGATGTCGTAAGGCCTTGAAGCCGCTACAAGAAGATCCCAACCGAAGCTCTTGCCTCCTAGAGTAATCTCACACTACTGGAACTAGTGCGTAATCATTGAGTCTGCTCCTGTAGGAGTCTCTAGCCATAATGATCGAGCCAAAGGCTCTATCGGAATCTCTGAGATCCGAACAAGGGCAGCGACAATAAAAGAATGACTCGCTCATGTGTCTATAAGAACTACAGAAAGGGTGGAGTAAACACATATAGTACCTCGAATCATCTCTAGCACGTCGTGGTCGTAGGCCTCCTCTGCCTGAAGCTGATCCTGTCTCTGCCCGCCAGCTCCCTGTGGTCAGGGTGGACCTCCTAGTGGTGGTGGTGGTAAAGCCTCAAAGCATCGCCCACCACCTGCTGCTCAGCCAGCTCTCGTGCCTCAGTCGTCTGCTCTTAGCGGATTGCCACGGTCGACCCTCTGCCTCTGCCTGGGTGGCCCCTCAACCATTTGTTGCTCCTCTGAATGGTGGTTCGGGCAGTCATGAGCCATGTGGCCCTGCCCGCCGCATGCGTAGCACTGTCTGCTCCTCGGAAGGCTGGCTCTGTGCCGAGTTCCCTGCACCTCTGAGCCAGTGTTCTGAGGTCGTCTACCTAATGGTCCAGTCCACCTGGATCCCTATGACATCCGTCGACTACCAGCTGCAGACGACTCTGCTACATGTCTCCATGCGGTTGGTCTCACTGCTGGTGTAGGCTCAGCAAGAAATCTCTCAATGAGAAGGTCTTGCTCCAGTACTCTTGCCTGCGTCGGAATGATGAGGGAGATCACCGATGCCCTGATCTCATGACTCAATCCCTGCTCGAAGGTCTGAGCCCGGAAAAATGGGTCTCGTACCATGTACGTCGAATAGCATGAGAGATCGGTGAATCTTGCTGAGTACTGGGTGACCGTCATGCTGCCCTGCTGCAGCTGTAGTAGCTCTTGAATGCGCACCACATGGAGGGTGGTTGGGACGAACTCCGAGAGGAAGAGGCTCTCAAAGTCCATCCAGAGGAGAGATGCCTCATCATGCATCTGGAGCATCAAGATCTACCATCTGCATGCTGCCACGTGCTAGAGGCTCGCTGCAAGGATCACCATGAGGTCCGCAGGTGTCCCCACTAACCTGAAAACTCACACAACCGCCTCCAGCCAATCCTCGACTGCCTGAGGGTCCATCTCCCCACGAAACATGGGCTGTCTCTGACTCTGAAACTCATGCAGTTCACTAAGGTGACGTGCACTCTCAGCAGCTAGGGCTGGTAGCATTGGTGGCTCGGCGGGTAGAGGTATCGCTGGTGCCTCCGCTGAAAAAGGGCCCTGCACTGAGGCCTCATTGCTCGGTGGGATGTCGTCTTGCACAAAGCTCGGAACCCTAGCTGACTGCCATCGTGGGGCCATCCTGAAAATAAACATGTGTGCCACAGTCAAAATAGTATACCTGGTGAGATGACACAAAGTAATCACAAAGAAAACTTTTTAAACACACATGCAATCAATGTTTTCGTGAATTGAGTTGAAAATCAGAAGTCAGGGTCCTGGTGTACGGATACATCGGCCGTCGCACCAACACTGGATTTCCTAGACTGATAACCACACTCAATACCCAAAACACTATTGTTTCACATAGAAGAAAGATCAGAGTCCTGAGTTCTACAGTAGAACCGAACCCCTCTGATACAAATTTGTCACGACCCGTCCTCGGGACCCGTGCCGTGACTACCCCTATCCCGCCTCTCATAGGCCAGGGGCTGGCGACTAGCACCAAAGGAGTAAATCCCAAGAAAAGGGAAGGCATTGCCTTTATAAAGTAAACAAACACCATAGAGTAATCCAGCAGAAGTAAACACTAAGTAGAACTGGGTACAAAAGTAAGTGTGGAAAGTAAATGGGCCAGAATACAAACCCAAACTGAAAGTAAAGTACAACTGGAAAGAAAGTACAACAACTGAAAGTAAAGTAGAAATTTTGAGTCGTCCACTGGAAGTCCCACCTGAAGGGTGGGTACAGATAGCCACCTCAGCTCCACGGGTCCACCCATCCGCTCTGTGTACATCCTGCCCAGTGGTCCACCTTCTGGTACCGACTGCTCCACAAGCCTCAACCACGATCAGCGTTGTCCGTCGTCTGCATCCAACAAAACATAGTGCGGCCATAGCCCATGCAGGGGTGAGTATACGCTACTCAGTAGGGACCCCGAGACCCCTGAAGGTCTCCTAGAATCCACTAAGGAAAATCCACAAAGGATAGATACAATCACGAAGTAACATCCACCACTACTTAGGTATATGCCCATACATATACCTAAGTCATCAATTCCAGTTCGGCTCCAACATGCGATCCCAAGTTTGATCATGTCCACACATGATAGTACAACTCAATCCACATAGGAAAGCACACCACAATCCGCATAGTAAAGCAAATCAATCATATCAAAGATAATGATTGAAAGTCAAGACTCAACTCACAGAGGTATACTCCTTCATAAGGTGATAGAGATGATCAGATGTAGCCACTGATTCATCTAAGTTGGGACCCACATAGGATACTAAACCAGCTAAGATGTCAGAACCACATAGGATACAGACCAGCTACTTTTCCATACCCACGTAGGACAGCAAGAACAGAGTCATCGCCGTCGAACCCACGGAGGATTTTAGTACGGTCTTCATTGCTGCCGAACCCACAGAGGATTTTAGTGAAGTCTTCATCGCTATCGAACCCACGGAGGATTTCAGTACGGTCTTCATCACTGCCGAACCCACGGAGGATTTCAGTTTAGTCTTCATCACCGTCCAACCCACGGAGGAATTCAATACGGTCTTCGCAGTCGCAGCCTGCTCTAGGGTTCCCGCACATAGCATGCTCGATCCTTGGAGGGTTCGCTCCACGAGCCAAGGGGGGTCATAAATCAACTGACACGTAGTCCGGAGTTGATGTATCTCAAAGTTCCGTCTCAACAAGAGGAACTCAACGTGACAGATGGCGCGTCAATCGGACGCCCGGTCTGAGAGTTATTGGCTTTTTCGTTCCAGGGGCCCGGTTCGTTTTTAAGTCAAAAACAACCCGACTGCACTCCAAATACATCCAAACCTCGAGCGAAGTAATCCAAAAGGTCTGTCTCACTAAGAGGAATCCAAAAAAGTTGACGGCACGTCAATCGGACGTCCGGAGCTCAAGTTATAAGTGTTTCCACTCTGAGGGCCCGATTGGTTTTGTGTTCGAACCAACCCGGCCACACCCAAAGTTCTCTGAAACCTTGAGTGTAATATACCAAAACGAATTTCTTGATCCAAGTATCGCATCTCAACTGACGGTGCGTCGATCGGAGGTCCGTAGCCCAAGATATGGGCAAAAGACCGGAAGTAGTCCGAAAATGGGGGGTCTGGGCCCGGCCCAACCCCCCCTGGGTCGGCCCAAACTGGGTCGAACCGACCCAGGTCTGGGTCCGACCTGGATGGGAACAGCCCGATGAGGCGTGGCCCGGCCCGGCTTGGTGCTGCCCGGTCCGGTCTGCGCAACCCAGCCCAGCCCGGCCGGGTGGAGCGCTAGCTCGGCCAGCGAGCCGAGCGGGGGATGTGGTCCCTCACGGCCTTCGTGCTCCGCGGATGCAGCAAGTGCCGCGTCCTGATCCCCCGGATCTCTCACGGTCGCAGGATCCGGCTGCCTGCTGCGGCGGTTCCTCCTGGTAGCGCGTCGGGGCACCTTCGCGGCGCCGGTGATGTCCGCAGGCCACCGGAGTTGCTCCGATGGTATGTTTTCAATTCCGTCTGTATCAGTGTTCATCTCGGGCCCCGTACTTTACTGAGGAATCATCAAACCGCCTTTGCGGCCCGTTCTGTCATCACCCATCTTTCCGCCCTTAAAATAAACAATCTGCGGAGTCTTTGAATCGCCCCCTGTAGCCCCGACTCTGGTCGCGGTTTCGTTCGGCCTTAACGGCGCGGCGCGATGGCACCACGCTTCTTCACCTGTTCTTCTTTGTTTCCGTGCGGTGTCGTTGCACCGCACTACCTTTGTTCGTGACACGACAAACACAATCATCAAAGGGGGAGGAGGGTCGATTGTGTTTGTGCAGTCCGACCTCCTCCCGTTATTACGATAACAGGCGGCCCAAATAGAAGTCGATGAACGACAAAGAAATAATTCACGAGCAAAAACAATTAACCCCTACCTCAAAGTGTTGATGAACGAAGGTTTGACGCGGAAAAAGGACGTCGTGGAAGAAGGCTCCGTAAGCATCATTGGTGTCGCATAGAGGAGGATCGTCGGCGCCGCGGTACACGGCGTCGCGTCGTCGATCTCCGGGGAACTAGCATTCTTCGTCATCTTCCATCGGAGGCCGGAGTTCTTCGTCGTTCTTCACGTTCTCCAACGAAGAAGATGAAGATTCGAAGGCTTTGAGCAAATCCTCTCCCAATCCTTCTCGCACAACCAAACTCACCCTTAATAAAATAAGTCTTTTCTTATTTTATTAATACACACGCAAGCCATTAATTTGAAAATCAAATAGGTCTCATTAAATTAATTGAATTAATTGAGGAGCGTTTAATATTCAAATTAATTTTGAGGGTTGACTTTCCATTAATTCAGGGTGCGGGTGAGTTAAATATTAAAAGCATGAGATGGAGGTTAAAAAGGGATTGAAGGGGTAGGGCTCGTGTGGGCCCCACTTCACTAATATCCTACCTAGTGGAGTTAGGATATTAGTGGGTCCCACTCCAACCACCAAGCGTTGGTTTAAACTGCCCAGAATAGAAATAAAATCGTAGCACAATATTTTATTTCATTCTTTAGTTAACCCATTATTTAAAAACCTCACCCGAGCAACGCAACTCCGGAAAAGGTGTTTCTAAGCAATTATCGGTGCTTCGGTTTCATCGGTGTCCTCGGATTTTGATTCTGAGCACCGGTTCAAAAGTTAGGAAAACCCGCTCGTTCGTTCACTAAACGTACCCGGGCTAGACTTCGGGAATTGATTTCGGGCACACCGGGCCTCAGAATCAGGTGTCGTAAGAAACTGCGTTCTTGTCAAATCCCAAAGAAAATTAAGAAAAAAAAATTCCCTTGAATTTTACGGGTCTTTACACCGCACAATATCAAAGATTCTAGAATCTATACTTTTATGGCCCACCATGTGTAAAGATTACCAGCACTTTGTATTGCACTGTGATAAATGCTAGTGAACTGGTAACATTGGGCGTAGAGTTTAAATGGATTAAAATTACATAATTGAGGTAAAAGTATTTAATTTATGGGGTATTGAATTCATGGGACCATTCCCCCCATCATATAGGAATAATATATTCTGGTATGTGTGGACTATGTATCTAAATGGGTGGAAGTTGCTACCATAGTGAAAAATAAAGAAAATGTAGTTATTGTCTTTTTAATGAAGGATGTTTTTAGTAGGTGTGGTGTTCCCCAAGTTCTTATTAGTGATAAAGGCACACATTTTGATAATGATTTAATGAGGAATGTTCTCATGAAGTATGGGGTAAAGTATAACACAAGGAAACCTTACCATCTTCAAAATAAGGTCCAAGTAGATGTCTCCAATTGAGAACATAAAAATATCTTGCAAAAGACTGTGGTAGCCTTGAGAAAAGACAGGTCTAAGAAGAACGGTGATGCCTTATGGGCATACAAGACTGATTTTAATATGTCGTTGGATATGTCCCAATTTTTTTTAGTCTATGGAAAACCATTTCACCTACTTGTGGAGCTTGATCATAAATAATATCAGGCTATTAAATCTTTAAATTATAGTTTCAAGGTTACTAAATAGAAATAAAAATTTTAATTGTTTGAGGTTAATGAAATCCAAAAGGAGGAATATGATAATTCCTATCTTTATAAAGAGAAGACAAAGGAAGTTCATGACTTCATGATTTCCCAGAAATCATATCATCCTGATGATTAGGTATTATTGTTTAACTCTCGGTTAAGATTGTTTTTTACAAAGTTTAAGTATTGGTGTTTGGAACCTTTTAAAGTGGTTAAAGTCTTCCACCACGGTGTTGTGAAAGTTGTTGTATAAAGTTGAAGTCTTGTTGTTCGAGGCCTTTTAAGTTGAATGGGAAACGTCTAAAACCTTATTTTCAAATGGAGGACATGGTGGAAAAGGTCTCCACCATGGAATTTGGGTAACAAGAGCCCTAGGTTTTTAGAGATCGAGACATTAAATGTATCACTGACTCAGAGGTAACCTAGCATTTAAAAAACTTTATCAAAATAATTTTTTGTTTGTGTGTGCTTAGGAGTGCATATTAGTGAGTTTTTTATTTTTTTATGTTTTAGTTTTAGGATAAATGCACAGTGATATATTTATGATTTAATTTTTATTATTCTTAACTTAAATATCCTATGAAAATCTAAAATAATATTTTAAAAATAATGTGGAATACGTGTTTTCATTTTTAACGGGCTTAATTTCATTTAAGTGAGGGGAACTTCCAAATATTTTCCAAACAGAGTCATACGCATGGTTTTCGCATGGTAAAACAAACTGTGTGCACTAACCATGCACAATAGAGACCCATTATAGTGGCATCTCACACAGGTCTCACATGGTTTAATAAACCATGCAATAAAACTATGTGAACCATTTAAAAATTTGAAATTTTAAAAAACTAAAACTCTTACCCCATTATAAAACCATAAAAACCATTTATTGCCCCTCCTCTTCATCATGAATAGCCTCCCTCTCCCTCTCCTTAAATCCCCTACCCTTGACCCTTCCTCATTCCACTAGATCTTCGACCAAGGTATATTTTCTTCGATCTTCCTCTTCCTCTTCTCCTTCTTTCTCTATTCCTCTCCTCTCTTTCCTCTCTAGGGTTTGGGTAGTACGATTTTTCCCCACCCCCTTTGTTCAATTTTATTTTGCTTTCCATTTTTCTTTTATTTACCCTTCTTTACCTTCATTTTTCTCAAATATTCTTCCACACACCTGCACAACCATGATTTTCTCAAAATACCCAAATTTCAAACATTAATTTTTCAAAATTTAGGTTTTCCCATAGTTTATTTTTATTTTTCATAATATTTTTAAAATTTTCTATCTATTATTGTTATAAAGTGTGAATTTTTTTTGTCTTTACTCCACTACCTACAAGTTCACCCACCCATAACCCCATGGCCTCATCCAAATGAGCTTGTTCTTCCATCTCCACAAACCCCCTTGGTCCCCACTTGAAATTTAGAAAAAAAGAGGAAAATATGATATATCGGGTATCAGTTACTTGTGAGGTTAATACCCACCACTATTTCGTGCCAAAACATCTTTATGATCTTGGAATTTTGGATGAGCTAAAGTGGATAATTTTATAGGGTCATCTCACCACAAAAATTGTTGTGAACTAGACCACATTCAAGGAACTTGTTTTGGAATTCAGTTCCACATTCTAGTGTTGTGATCGATATGCTGATGACGAATAAGGATTATTAAGGGAGGGTGAAAGTGATGTCATATTCTACCTCATGAACCATAATTTTAATTTTTGGATGGCATAATTCACTAAATGTTTTGGTATTTATGATCCAATCTATGTTGAGAGTGTCGACTATGGTGAAGTAGCCTAGGAATATAAACTTTTGGTTGTTATAGATTTTTGGTCTACCGTTACCCAGCCTAGAGATATTTATATGCTGCTACTACAATGGTTCCCCACATCCTGAACCCCATCCACCCTTACTACATCGGATCATCACCACATGTTTCACACTATAGTCCAATAGCAAAGGCAATGTTAGCCTCAGGGATTTTTCATCTTGCATTCCATGATCACCATTACTCTAGTCAAACTTTCATTCCTCTTCACTCAATAACTACAACATATGCTCTTCAAGCCATAGGGAAACATTTTTGGTGGTCCATTCATAAATCTAATCATGTATCACCTTAACATAAATTTTGATGAGGACACATTCCTTGAATTGAAATAGGCCCTTTCATTTGATCTCAAGATGGTCTATCTAATGCGAATGATTGAATATGATGGAATCCATTACCGGTTTCGAGGCCAGAAAGTGAAAGGCCTGACTGGCCCCCAACCAACCTCATCCCTACTCATTGCCTCTCACCACTCTTCTCCCTAGGATGAGGAACACCGCCCCCCAACTCCTCCTACCTCTTTTCCACCACCAGCATACTCAGCCTTTCCTGCATATCCACCCATTGAAGGTATCCCATATGAAAACCTAGACCTCTTCTAGAAGTGGCAGCAAGAATTGTATGTTATGTTCAATTTCCATCTTGAGGCTACTCAAAGACAAGTGGAGGTAATCAACATGCACAATATCCCCAAACCAGATCTTTATCGCCCCTGACTAGCTATCCTCTATCCTATTACATGAATAGAGATTCCCCCTTTTCATATAGATCCATTCTAAGGATCCTCTCAACCATGAGGTCCAAAAGCATAACCTCCCACCGAGGGGATGACCTTTGATCTGGCCCCAGTAGATCCATCATGGAATAAAGTATCCTATGCCCAGTTCAGTGATCCCTCTTACATTGATCTATCCATTGGCTGACACTAATTATATTATATTCTATGTTGATTTTTCTTTATGATCTTTCATGACTCTATTTTCAACCATTCTTGGTTTTTTTATGTTACTCTATATTCCTTCAATGGTGAGATTATATGATTCTATTTCATTCCACCTACTATTACTATGGTATTATTACTTCACTCTTTGGTTTCCTTATCATGACAGTAGGTGGATCACTATTTTTGGCATGAAGAAACTTTTCCTTTAAGTAGTCTCTCACACACCAATTGATTTCATATTTTTAAAAAATTTCTAGGGGAGTTCTTAAATTATTTATTCCATCATCATTTCAATTGCTTCTCCCTCCCCTTTCATATTTTTTTCACTACCCACCCTTCTCCACCTAACCGTTTTCACAAGGGACCATTCTTGGTTTTCAGTGTGGGGAAGGGCACCCACATATGGAACCCCATTTTTTCATTGCCTTATAATTACCTAGGATTACATGTTTTTTCTTATGGGTTTCCTAAAGGACTGTTATAGGTGCTACACATGTATATCAACAAGATAAAAATGAATTTTGGAGAAATATATTTGGAATTCCTCATATT
This sequence comes from Viscum album, assembly GCA_963277665.1. NCBI lineage: Eukaryota > Viridiplantae > Streptophyta > Magnoliopsida > Santalales > Viscaceae > Viscum > Viscum album. The sequence continues at coordinate 581,345,415 of OY728138.1, read as the reverse complement.
TCTTGATTGATGAACTTGTTTTTGATATCAATAAACATTGTAACAATTGAGGAGAAACCTTTAGATAATAATTATTAAACCATTTTATTTAAAAATGAACATTGTGATGGAGTAGTTTAAATTAAGGAACCCCTTAAAATGGAAATCAATTTATACATAATGGGAAGTGAAGTATGGACACTGTTAATGTTTCACTAGTGGTTATTATGTAGTCTTAATTTCATGAACTCTTGAATTTCTCCCTAAATTCATCATGATTATACATGAAAAATTGGGCTCAATTTTAATGATAGTATATCAACCAAATGAAGAAAATTCATGATATGAAAAATCATACGCAAAATTATTGATGAAATTTCCTAATTTTTAAAAATCTACAAGTCAATGAGTTTGTGTGACCTATAAAAGTGGTATCCCATAATTTGGTGACAATTAAATTTGTGATTAACCAACCTAAGTGTATGATGTGATGGAAATGGAGGTTGGAACTTTTTTGGAATAAATAAGTCCAATTTCAGTTTTATACAACAATGATTTAGGAATGAATATTTAGAGGTTTTTAGGCTTGATTTGTTATCTAAATTCAAAGTTGAGTGAGTCATACAGAATTCATGTAGGAATTTTAATAACGATTCATCCAAAATTTATATTCATTTAGTTGATACAGCCTATGAAATTTCTGTTTATTTCTTTGGTAACTCCTTTTAGATAATTGTCTAGGCATTTATCTTAGGACAAACAATTGATCAAGTGTGGAAGAGTTTGATGCACTGATGTGTAAGCATATTAAAATTAGTTGTTTGAATAAATTATCATGATTTTACAACCTAAATATATTTTTATAGGTATAATTTAGTCACAAAATGAAGGGACTTGAAGATATAACATAACCAAGTGATTCAGATGGAAATCAAAGGCATTTGGACCCTTTTTACATGGTTCATGCTATAGTCAAGTCTCCCAAGTTGATAACTACAACCCTAAAAGCCATGTAGATCTTGGAATACTAAGACAAAGCCTCCCACATAGTCTCTTCATGGTTTATAAAACTATGAGGATTCTCCAAGAAACCATAAAGGTTGTGCAAGTTTGGAAGTAGAGGCTTATCACACAGCCTCCTCATAGCTAACTAACTATGAAGACCTGCCCAGTTACCCATGAACCTCTTCTTAAGTGGACAGAACATTGATCATGGTTTTCACATGGTTTAACTAACCGTGCGCCTTAACTGTGAAGTAGTCAACATGCCACCACCTACCTTCTATATACCCCTTCCACCCCTCATTTGACTCTAAATTTGGACCCCTAACTACCCTGGGACAGTGGTATAAATATAATTAATTCCCCATAGACCATTTTATATTAGTATTATCATCTGAATAAGACACATCTTTGAAAGATAGAAAATAGAAACCCATTTTAGGAAAATTTTGGAGAATTTTCCTTGTAGTTGTTTTGGAATTTTCCTTTATGTATCAACAATAATGAACATTTTAGGTATTAAGAGTTTGTTTTTCGTCATTTATTCAATATGTATCTAATTACCCTCTTGTGTTGGTGTTGTGGAAAATGTAGGTTCATTGTTAATTATTTTTCTCATAGTGTTTGTGTTGATTCATCTTCCTCTCATAATTTACCTCGAAATATATCTCTTCATCTTGATGGAAAATCCATATTAGATCAATAACGGTGTTTCTAAGGATCTCCAAGGAATTTAAGATAAGTTAACCAATGGTAATTGGGTTTAATTTTGGTCTTTGAAGAAACTATTTTAATAAAGTTAGTAGAAATCAATTTCCAGACCAAGAAATTAATCTCAAATAACTTAATCTAAACTCACTAGAACAAGGGGTTATTTTACGTTTTAAACATAGAGATTTTATTTATTATGAAGAACATAACACAATAGAAAAATCCATTCTCAACAACCTTTGCAAACAACCACAGTTCTGACACATATCTCTCATTGATAGTTAAACACCAGTTTTTGTGTTTTTCATATTTAAAGTAAACCATTAATGAATTTAAAGGATTGGTCACTCAACCATTTGAAAAAACTTCCAAAGATCCCAAAACATCAATTTTAAATTAAGAAACCTTCACTTAATTAACTATGATTCAAAAAATAGATCACACTAACTCTCCCTTTAGATCTACCCCATACTTATGCTATACTATTAGTAAGAGTGGGTAATTCAATTTGGGTCACTGAATGTAACACATCAATTGAAATGAAAACAATGTGGTTCATGAGATGAGGTATTTGAGGTGGATGATCCTGGTGCTTGAGTAGAGGTTAAGGGAGCATCTATTTTTAGTGGCATAAGCCACGCCAGCCTTTCCCTTTATCTTGGATGATTAGACAATCGCACTCTCTTATTGATCATGTAAAATTACTAGGATTGAATGACCACTGGAGGGATATGAGGCACCTTCATTATTCTATTGGGCATTCTAGAGTTCTCACCCATGGGTCTTGGCAGCATATATTTCTTATATGGGTAAATGACTGAAATATTATGTTTGACCATGCCCATACCATCCCATAAATCCTTGGATTCTATGTCATCAGCCTCCAACTCCTCTATCAGGTATAGAGAACTCATACTCAGAGGTATATTTGTCACTGGAGAAGCGATCTATTAAGTGAACAATATAAACAAAATAAAAAACGAGTTCTTCATCTGATTAGGATTCTATTTGGTGGTTTGGTTCCCATTATCCATACATTTAAGGAAAGAAATATTTAATATATAGATCTTACATAGGGGTTGAATACAAATCTTCCTCTTATATATCTTTTTTGTGTCTGGTGATTACATCCACCTCTAGGAAGTTTATTCAATGTAACCTCCCTAGGTGATGAAATATTTATGGGTTTTCAAAGCTATTATATCAAGGTTTCATGAGCTCAGTAAAATTTCTTTCAAGTCATCCAGTTATCAATATTATTTCCATGCCTAGACAAAACCTCTTTCCAATCACCCCCCTCTTCTGACTAGGAAATAGCTACATGAGTCACCTATGTTGGGGAATTTTCCAACATCACCTGTCTAGAATCAACAATGATTTTGAGAATGTATTTGAATTATAAGAAATCATGGATGGTGTGAACCAGCCTCTTATGTAAAGGGAAGTAGTCAAGATAATCAGTGAGGTTTTCCTCATTGGTTTTCTTAGGATGAGGTATCTTGAGTAGGTTATTTTCCATGGATTCATGGAAATAACTAGGGACCAACTCATTTAGGAAGGAGTATGTTTTATTCATCTGTTATAAAATTATAGTTGACCTTGTTCCCTTTTTTACTTCTATTTATGGGTGATTTAAATATTTTTGTCTCTCAATGGGAGGTATTTGATGATTTTCGGCCTTCCTGTTTGCTTTAATGGGCACTACTACTAGTTTAAGGGTAACATTGGAAGTCTATACCTTACCAATAATTTTTCCATATGCCAATGGAATGCTCTGAGACTTAGCTCAGGTTTTCTGAATGAATCTTCCAAATATTTTATATTTATTCAAACTTAAGGAATTTACCTATATACTTCATTGGGATTAGAGGAATTTGTAGCATATACCTATGATTTTCATCACAGAGTTCCAAGAATTTATTTTACAACAGATGGATGCTAAGTAAATAGGTAAAACCTTTCTCACTGGAGATAAATTATGAAACCCTATCATTTTCATGTTGCTTGCAGTTTGTGAGGTCAATAATTGTCATTTTGCTTAGAATGGAGTAAAACTGGTAAAGGAATTGATGATGAAGGTCTTCCCATCCCATAATGGATCCTTCTGGAAGAATTTTGTACCAAATTAAGGTTATCTCTTTCAGAGTTCAAACAAAAAAACTCAGTTTAGTCACCTCCTACTGACCTTGAGGGCCCATCATTGAACCACATCGGGAAACTAGGTGCTTGAGTTGTTTTTCTGGATCTCTCAGGCATTAAAGGTTAAGAAAGAAATATTTCTAAAATTGGTTGGGGGAAAAGTTTTATCCGACTATTCAAGATATGGATTCTTCCTAGGTTACATGGGTTCATGCCACCCCTCCATGGCTTCCATTCCATTATACAAGGATTCAATAGCATTTAGAAGTTTTGAAGGTACTTCTTTCTGGACTGCCTCCCATCTATAGGGAACAGGTAAGGATTGATGAGGTGGCCTCATTTTCATGTCCCACTGATCTTTTATTTGTGCTAATACTGGGTGATCACCCTAATGAGGGAGAGGTTGTTTCTTTAATGGAGGTGTATTAATCTCTATCTAAATATAATACATAGCGGGAATGTTTCCTCTGAGTAATTCCTTATTGATCTTTCTAATATTTTGTATCTTGTTCTCATATTGTTCAGGTTGTTCCTCCACATAAGGAATCTCGGATCTTTTTGGTGGTGAGTGAGATATATCCACACCTTTCCCTTTATCATTGGTGGTGTTCTATTTTAGAGGTGTAAATTCATTATTCTGAGGTGCAATGTTTTGGATCCTCATCTGGTTCTGCATAAGTATAGCCTCAGTAGTTGCATTCAGATCCTCCTCTTATTGAGGTATATTTTTTACATTGAATCCATCTACATTTTCATCTTGATACACATCATTTTTTATATTGATTGTGAATAAATTCACTAGGGTTTATTAGGTAATGGTAGTTATCTATTACTCTCAATGGAGTAGGGTGATTCTGCATTGCTTAATCCTTCTTTGAGGGTTCCATTGGTTTCATATCTCTAACCATTGTCCATATTGAGCCATCTTGGATTAACAAACTTATGAGGTTTTATTTCTCTTGTCATATTTTACTCCTATCTCGGTCAGTTAACAATGACCTTGAAAAAGTTTCTGGTCATACTTTCCAAACGATCCCCAAATATCAAAGGTTTGTCTTGTAATGGGAGGAACATATGAGATGTCTAATGTCAAAATTTACCTAACAACCTGAAGAATAATGATTCCTTCTGAGGTTACTATAATTATAAAAATTCCCTCATCCCTATGGGCTAGGGAATATTTAGGGCCACAAATGGAATTTTTTTAATCTTTTATTAAGGATTTGGTGATTCTGTTTGAATATTTTATGACTCCTAATACAAGAATTGAAATATAAATTCCCTATTCACTATGGGATGAAGTTGATCAATAACTTCCAATAATTTCCCTTGGACCCTCTTGGGGTGTGATGAACCTGGTGATAACAATTGAGATAAAAATTCCCCTATCCCTCTGGGTTGGGGTTGGTTTGCAATAGCCACTGATATGTCTTGGATCCTCTTAGGGTTTGATGACCCAAGGGGTGGAGGGGGTGGTAAAACTATTCCCATACCTATGGTATGGGTTCACTCTTGGACATCTACTATGGTATATACTATTTAGATCCTTTTGATTTTGTGTAATTATGCTCTTGTATACGCTGGGTGAAATGGTGACTCATGATGGGAGTCATTTTCTATGTGGAATTGTTGGGTTGGTGACAACTTCATATTACATATTTGAAATTAATTCCTATTTCTTTGAGGCTTCCAACTTAATAATATATTATAATTCCTCTCCCTCCCTTTATGACCTCTTGGCATCTTGAAAGTGGTGGGATTTCATTGTATTGACTAACTGGATCATACGTTGCATGTTCCCCTGATCTCATTGGTGGCTATGACATTATAGGATGTTGTAATTGGGAGAATTTTCTGTTCTTGGGATATAGTGAAGTGAAATGCTCTATATTTTCCCCACCCTCAGTTTAATACGTCTGACAGATCTCTGGAAATTAGTTGATGAAGACTTGTTATAATATGAACACAAACACTCCCCAAGCGTTTTTCATGATCTTTCATCCCAGGGTGCTAGGATACAGAGAACATGGCCATGTCTTGCTGAAAATAGAGTGTATTTATACTCTTTATATCTCCATCATATCCTTGATAAGGGGAAAATTTATCCTTTATCCACTGATCAGTTTCCCACAAATTTTGGCGTAAGATATGTACTCCTTCTCTAGATCTTCTGGGATATCATAATCATAAATGGAAATGAGATAGAACATGGTTGGGAGGTTGTATCCATATATCTCACTATAGACATTCATGTTACCCTCTTTTTCACCAAATTCATATGGATCCACCTGGTTAGACTATATAATTTTCTTCTCTAGGTTTCATACTAATCATGGTGAAGTGTTTTTGATAGTTGATGGGGCACTATATACATTTATCCTAGGTGTTTTGTGCACTTCTCTATAAAAAGGTGTCCGAATTTTGAGAACCTCTCTATACAAAGGTTTCTAGGAAAGGGGAGTATTTACTTATCTATGAGATATATCACCTTGGGGAGGTTTACTATGGAAGATTTCAGGAGTAGGTCCCTACGATCTACCTCTACACTACCATGTGGAGGGATACAGAGGTAATGATCTCCTTCTACTTCGGTTGAAGATTCTATCGATACCAGAGCTGCCGCAAATATGATTCAAACAACCTCAAAGACATTGGCATTGAAAAAACTAGGGATATGAGCCTCATTATACATTGTGGATGGAATATGTTGACCTGTCTTTGGGGGTTGAGTAGGGATATGAACCCACTACATAAGATAATTCGGGACATATTGATAAGCTTCTAGTGTTATGGGGATATGGGACCATGGATGAGAATATACTAGATCATTCCAATGATCTTTTGTATTGTTGATAGGGATATGAGCTTTTCAGTTGGTTGTTTTTGAAATATATCAGTCAAGGTGTTGTTTGTGAGATCATTATCTGCAATCATGAAGAAAAAAAGGAAAAAATTCACTGATCATTGCATAATATCAAGTATTAAATGTGCTTAATTAGATAATCACATGTAAAAAAAATTCTTTCTTATGATTGGTTTGGCTATTTTTATCGTGTGGACTTATCACGGTGAGAATGGACTTATTTTATGGGAACCATGATTACGAAGGACTTCACATTGAGCATACCACTTTCATTTTCATAGGATACACACACAAAAATTCCCAACATATGATCAACTGACCATTTTTTTATTTGATAGATTCATGTTAGGTTCACCAATTTTGTTTCCCTAAAAAGATTATGGGTGTATATGGTTTCCCCGAGGTTCGAGAGACATGATGTTTGATGCTGATAATGATTAAGTTATTCCATCATTACTTTCTTTCATGTTGGGTTCACAATCTTTGTTTCTATATTTAAGGAATTATTATGGGGGTTCAAGTATGGTTTCTCAATCATTCACATTGGGTTTAGAATTTCCAAATTTAATATAAACTCCCAATAGTTCCCACAACCATAACTGATTATAGAACTTCTTTCCAAAGGAAAACGATCCTTTGGGGTTTTATACCAAAAAATTATTAGGAAATCACATTGGTCAAGAGGATGGGACATCAGCCTTATCACACCCTTTTTGGGAGATTTGTGTCCTACTCTAGGAATCTATTCTAGATTTATGATATGTTCATTAATATCTTCCTAATCCCAATATAGAACTGTATACCCAAACAAAATAATTAGGTGTTGAATCCTTTTATGTATAAAGGGGGTTCTATTAATGAGATCATCTGTATTTATCTGATGTTATTTATTAGTTTTCCCTTATTTCTTAGAAATGGTTATATGCTTATATTTTGAATACATATAACCATAAACTCTGGATTTGACTTCCATCCAAGTAGGTGATTGGTATTTTGAATATGGGATTGAGTATTTTGAGGATAGGATTGATACTTTATAAGGCATTCTACATATCTTATTTATAATAGGAATAAAAACCCATTCAGTTATTTTAAAATGTGAAGTTTAACATCATGAAAAAAGGATATAAATTAGGTTAATTAGGCACCAATCATGGAGCTTGAACCTAATTAAGGAGTCCTACAGATCTTTCTTGTGACAGGAATCAAATTCATCATAGTTTGATCCACCCTCAACCCACTAATGGAAGGTTTCATGTAATTAATGCCCATGAGGGTTATTGGCCCGGGTTTTACCAATATGGTAATACCTTCAGGGCTTACCCCAAGGTGGATTCCCTTGTATGGGGGTAGTTTTATCATGCCCCTAAACGGGGTTTACACACTAAGGTTTCCCTGGATGGGGGAAATTCTTGAGGTGATCAGTATGGTTGTTTGAAATCCTAAATCTATTGTGAGATCAGTCCTTACGAAGGTGTTTTATGTATCTTAATTATAATAGGAATAATATTCCTCATAGTTCATTGAGATTCTCAATATATTGATTGATGAGGAGGTATGTCTGAAATATGGAGGTACTTGCACTGAGGTAGATGCCTATTTAGAGATCAGACCTTGGAAAGTCATCGTGCATATCCTATTTGGATAGGAATCAGATTACTCATAATTATATTAGCTTCTCAATCCACGAATGGATGAGGAATAGTTTTTGAAATATGGAGGTACTTACATCGAGGTGGATTCTCATTTAGATCTAGGGCGTTAAAAGTTCATATTATGTATTCTATATGGATTGGAATCAGATTCCTCATACTTCAGTTAATGTATGCTCAAGTATGTCTAATAGACAAGGATACCATGTCCTAGGGTGTCTGCTTAACATGCTTGACATGTCAAGGATGTCAGTTGTACATGTCCTAGTTGTTTGTTTGAAATGTCTTGATTTCATATCTAACATGTCCTGAGTGTCATCCTAACATGTCATGAGTGACTTTCTGATGCATCTTGAGTGTTTGTATGACATTTCTAACTTCTCCCATGGTGCTTCGCATGACTAAAACATACATATTGAAGTCTTTCTTCATGTTCTAAATAACATGTATATATGACTTTCACATGTCCAAGGGTGTCGCATGATCAAGGATGACATATTGTAAGGATATTTCATGATCTAGTTGGAAAGTCTGTAGGGATTCTCATGACTTATCCAATATGTATAGAGGACTTTTTAAGACTTGGATGACATTCTTGGAGGAATTATTAAGACATGGATGATATGTCTAGAGGGTCATGTGTGGCTTGGGTGACATATCCAGAGGAATTATAAAGTCTTGGATGATATATCTATATTCTGTCGCATGATCTAGATAGGTCATGAAAAGAATGTGATGACTTCTAACTAAAATTAGTGTATTCATCTTCACATTATTATTCTATCTTCTTCGATATTTATTGTATATATGGATCAATTTTTTTCAAACATTTTCTTTTTAAGGTTTCACATGATCACTGTAGAAATTTCTTCTCATAATTTGTTCGGTGCGCTAGTGGTCCTTTATATGATCAATAAGGTGATCATATGAAGTGCATATCCATTTCACATAATACCTTAGGTCATTCCCCATATTTTACCGGGTAGAAGACCATTTTAATCACATGTCTCTCTACTCTGATAAGTCCACTATTCTGTGCTCTCAGGGTTCTATTAGTTGTCCTTTATTTTTGTGTCAAGGGGGGGGGGGAATTAATATGAATTTCTATCCCAATTATACACCACCTTGCACGATGTGTATATCATGGATATGGGATTGAGTCAGTGAAGGGGTATCACATTACATCCTTCACATAATCCTTTCATAGGTCATTCATGGCATTTTATGATAAAAAAATAGTCGAGATAACACTCTGTCATCATCATATTTATTAGACACTTTGCTTGTAAAGGGGTTTTCATAAGATCGTATTTACATGTCAAAGGTATTTAACAAGATCAATTTGATATGTCTAGAATTATTCATGATATCAGGACACCTGTTAAATAGTTTTTTCAAGAAACTAAGCTAGCTTGTTGAGGGGGCCTCCATGAGATCATGTTGATGTGTCAAAGGGCCTCTGCATGATCGATGGTGGTCATATGGGGTGCATAACTGCTTTCATATGAAAATAAGTGTATCTTCCACCTATGAGATGCTTTCGTATTTTCCAATTTTATTTATTTATTTTACAAGGTTCTTCAGGTAATTTTCATGTATTTATCACCTAATATGTCTCATGATTGGAGGATCTCATTCAGTCTCCTTCGAAAAATCACCAATGATTTTCTAGATGTCTTTGAAAGAATAGAAGGACTTGTCATGGGGGATTCATGTGATGAAGAATAGATCATGTATAGTGCATAGCCTACTCACATAACCATCATAGGGTCATGTGATCACGTGTCTTCTTGGGGTCACATCATTCTCTTGATCCAACCACTTGGTCCCTATATAGCCATGTTGCTCCTTCCTTTGTCTTGCAGATAAAATAATACCCATGCTTCAGGTATTTATTCAATTCTGTAATTTTGAATGCTTATTTGGTGGTTTCCAACAAGGAAAATAATACATTAGTAAAAACCTTATGGATAAGTATAAGAATGGGAAAATCATAAAATTTTGGTAAAGTAAAGAGTGATTGGTTTACAAGGAAGGGAATCCCTTTTTGGATACTATAAGTGGATGTGGATCTATAACAGATGTACCAAGGGGAAATAACCCTAAAAGTTATCATTGGAAAGTAACTAGACTTTTACTAGGTTCATAAAAAATAGGAATTGTGATATGCCTGGTTTAATACCCCATGGTGTGTGATTTGGTAAATTCACAATATCATTAAAAATAGTTATAAAGAACATGAATAGATTATTAAGTTAAAGAAAATAAAAATAAATTTACCATGGATAACCTATATTGAAACCTAGAGACTCATAATTTAGGATATACATGTCATTTATGTGATTCCCCAGACCCACACTCTTAAATCTTGTTTCATAAAAACATACTTTACATACTTACTTTGATACCGGTCAAAAAAGCCAGGATATAACCATACAACATTACAAAATAAAATATTATTATTTATTCTCTTAAATATGAAGGATCTTTTTAATTTTATAGATTTATATAAATAATGAAAAACATAAACTAATAAATCTCAAATTCTTTGTATCAAATGTAAAATTTTCCTATTATATATAAAACTACTAAATTCATGACAAGTTTTCAACATCCCACGCAAATTATAGCATATGTGTTAACCTTTTAAACACGCCTCATGAACTAATGTTCTCCATAATATGGGGAATATAAACATAAGAAGGTTTGAGCTCAAATAATCAATAATGGAAAACATATAACTGTAGAAATCATGGAATAAACATGGAATAAATATTATGAAAATAATAAGAAAACAACATTAATCTATAATCAACATGAAATTAGGAGCAAGATATATCCATGATAATAAATGAAAATGTAGATATTAATAATAATGATCTCAAAATTATGGAATTCATAATGTTGGACATCAAAAAACTACTATTAGGGACTTGTTCAATAAACTTTACTTATTTTCTAGGCTGTAGTTAGTACATCCTACTATTAAGGCCTTGTTCCAGACACTACCTTATTATGGGAATATTAATATACCAAAACCCATTCTATTTTGTCTCATTATACCTATTGATGAATTTAGGGGATGTATAATGGCAGGATCCACCCATCACTTGTTTAATTTCAATGCAATCACAATAAGAGAAAATAAATAAAATATATATAATTAAAATTTCTAATAATCATCCATGTTAAAATAACAACATATGGAATGATAATAATTTCCCTCATGTCAATAAAATTAATAACCTTATTATAACCCATCTAGATGAAAAAGTTTTATATTTAAACAATAGATAGTTAACATGAAAATAATCATCAGTATTGGAATAGAAACATATAGAATTCCAATACATTTCCCCATGTCAATAAAATTCCATAAATTCTATGAAAACATAATACATTCACAGTTAAGTAAAATTTAATTTTCATATCATATAGAATAATGAGTATATGTCTAGGCCCATACTGGAATAATATGATTATAATCCATTCGAAGAAATAAAATAGATGGTTTCAAAAGAACGTATCCTAAGAAGAAATAATTTTTTTTGAATAGATCATGTGGTAGGGATATATATTCCTATAAAACAATGATATAATACCAAATAATACAATCAAATTGTGTAATTTAGCAAACTTATATGAAATAAGTGAAAAAGAATGATCATAGATCAATGAACACAAATTGAGTTACCAAAAATCCTTACTTTCGGGGAAACAATGGAATCACTAGCCACATGAATAAGGTAATTTGAATTGGGTAATAAATCCCATGAAATAAAAAGAATTATTATAAATATATATACATGGGTAGTGAATACACCATATAAAGGAAGAATGGTACACAAAATATACCATATCTCAAAGAATCATAACTAAGACCAAGAAAACCCTTACAGATTGAGTAACTCTTTAATAAAACCCCCTAAAAATATAGATATTTCAATTTAAATTAAAATACCAAAATTGATAGATAATTCATGATAAAATATCTCAAATTGTAATTATATACACCAAAAAAATTAAATTAGGTGAATTATACTAAACTTATCTAAAATAGAAGAATTTGAGGAGAAACCCCTTATATCTTGAGTAAAACTTTTGGATCAAAAAATATTGAGAGTTAAAACCTTAAATTTACATTTATATACCATGAAATAAATGGTATTCATGATACTATATCTAAAATTTGTGGTATACACACCTTGAAGATGAAAATATGTGTATAAATACAATACTTGTCTCAATAAAGGGAAATTGAGACGAAAACCCTTACCTCTTATTCCTAACTTCCAAAAACATAATTTAAAATCCAATATAATAAATAGATATATCATAATTAATTAATTAATAATACTAATAATATCCACTTTTATTCATACTCTACATAAATATTTATTCTCTAGATGAATTTTTCCAATTTCCTAAGTCGGGTATTTTTAGTTTTGATTGTTTGTAATAGTTTCATAATAGTGGTGTTTGTATTCATTATTATTCAGAAATTAATTACTAATAGATCATTAAATTTATCTTTAGGGGTTAAATATAATAATATATGATGTTAAAAACCCATTTCATTAGTGTTTTACTCTTTATCCTTGAGGGTGAAATTGATAATAAACATGTTTTAGTGATTCTTGGCGATTAGGGTTTGTTTTCTTAATTAATGAATTAAATATTTATTTAACATCTAAATACCCAAAAAATAAAATATTTATAAATTTTTATCCTATTATTCTATTAATTATGTTCCCATAGTCATTCATGATACAAATTTAAATTATTGTTCAAGTAGATGGTTAAACCAACCCAAACATGAACATACCCTGATTTAATGAATGATTATGAAGGGGTTTTATTGTAATATAATTATGCCAATAGAATAGTGATATTATTTATTGTTTATTAGTGTGATAGAAAATAATTATAAGGATTCATAGATATATTCAATGGATATTAAAGTATTACATGATTTAAATTAAATATTATCTTCTTAGGATGCTTATTTTAAATTATTAAACTTGCAATGATTATTTATTGACCATATCATTAATAAGTCATCCAATTTACCATAAAAACCATAATAATATAATTAAAATAATATTTATACTTTAATACCATCCTTATATTCAACCTTGTAAGGTGGGTAAGGAAAAAATAAATGTGTTACGTTGTGGAGGTGGTAGTACACACAACGCACAAACAACAATTTTTCTTTTCATAATGGATGGGGTATGTGAATAAATAATGATCATAGTATTAATATAGTAACATTAAAGTATATAAATTATAATTATATAATTTTATTAATGTTTCTAGGATAAATTTGGTATATGATAATTCAAAAGAAAACTACATAGTTTATAATACTCACATCGGGGACTTGGATTTTCCTTGGAAGTCTCCTTGAATTTTGAAGGGATTAGGCTAACTATGAGTGAGTAGGGGCCTATGTTCTTGGGATAGGGTTATAGATAGGGTAAAATTGAATATTTTAATGGATAAATTCTAATTTCAAGTGAGTCTTGAAGTGGTGAATATGTTACCATTTTATAAGTGAAGGAAATGGTAGTTACGGGAGTAACCCTCACATTTTCAATAATGTAAGGTTTCTATTCAAGTTTTAAAGGGAAAAATGGAAAAAATAGGGGAGAAAAAGGAGTGTGGTTTGAAATTCACCTCAATCACTCCTTCTTGAGATATCTTTGATTGATTTATGGATTTCTTTTTTAACATTTTTCCTTTTACCTAAACATACTTTTACCATGGTAATTGATTTCTAACCTTAGTTATTGATTTTAATTAAAAATATTAATATTTTAATTTTTACCTAATTTAATACTTATAATTTAAAATTTTAAAATAATTTTATCAAATAAAAATTCTAAATTTTTGAAATGTTAATTTAAAACTAAACACACTTAATTAGCTAAAAAATTTTTTTAAAGATTTAAATGTATATATAAGATAAAATTATCTTGGAAACTAATTTTAATGAAATAAATTGATTTATTAAAAAAATAAAAAATATTATTTTTTCAAGTAAATCCAAAACTAAATATCCCTTTAAAATTAATTGATTCCAAGAATAGACTGATAATATTTTTTATTTAAAGTGGCATTTTAAATAGTTATAAAAATGTTTTGTAGAGATTTTATATGATAAAAAAATATTTAAAATGAATACTTTTCTTCCAAAAATTTAATATTTTATTTCTTAAATTTTTTATATATTTAGAGGTCATTTTTATATAAAGGTAATATAAATTACAAGTTTCATAAAACCCATATTTTTTTACTAAAAAACAACCTTTTTGCAAAAAGCTCAAAAATTCATACCAAGTAAATTCTAATATAAGGAATTAAAAAATTAAAGTTATTTTTATTAATTTAAAATTAAAATAATTACAAATTATTTTTTTAATAAAATAATAAAATATAATTTAAAAATCTATTTTAATTGGAAAATAAAAATTTTCAAATATTAACTATTAATATTCTTATTTCATATCATCTGCTTATATTTTTTAACCAATTATTAATATCAAAAAAAATATCATCAATCATATGTTTCATGAAAAATAATTACTTAGCGCATGAAATACATTTTTTAGAAAAAATACTTTTCCAAACAATAAATGATCTAATTAGTCAATTTAGTTAAACTAATTGAATTTAATTCATATTAATATTAGACATTATGTAAGATCTCAGATCTTCTTAAGGTATTTTTTTTGTTTATTTTTTGGTTTGGCCTCTCCTTTTTGGGAAAAATAAGTGTTTCCCAAAGTTCATGTGAACGCTCGGGGGTGTTCTGGGGGTTCGGTTCATGAAAGAGGAAGAAAAAGGGAGTTATTAGGCAAGTTGCATAGTTTTCGCACGGTTAGTAAAAACCGCACGGAGCATCCCAAGTAAATGTGCAGCCATGGATAGAGGCTTATGTATATTTTTCACACGATTTGAAAAACCATGCGGAATTCCTAGGAAACTGTGCGAAGGGGTGATTTTGGGTATTAGCTTTCCCATGGTTTACGCATAGTTTGGAAAACAGTGCAGGTAAACATGCGGCCTGAAAAAGTTGGAAAATTTACAAAATTTCCACTCTGGGGTTTTAAACCCCAACATGAGATTTTCCTTCATTCCTCCCCTCTCAACCCTAGTGATGAACTTGGACAACCCAAGCTTCCAAGAGGTGTTCCTCCTACGATTCTTGGTTGTTTTGGATGTTGTTGGTTGTGGATCAAAGCTTCGTGTAAGTCTAATTCTCTCCTCCCTTCTCTTTTTCGGATTAGGTTTTGTGGTTTACTCCATCTTCTTCCAAAACCCTAAAACGCCCTTTTTCCGATAGAACATAGTTTGGGGCTTCAAGGAGTGTTGGAATCTGGATCTAAGGTCGTGTTTGAGAGTGCGTTCATCTTCGGATTCGTGGTATGTGGTTTATAACTATTATACCATAGTTTTATTTTGGATTTGTGCATGGAAGTTGGTGTTCTTGTTTTTCCTTTTTCTGTTCTTGGTTTTGTTGAAGTTTTTGATAAAAATGGGTCTATAAGTGACCAATTGAAACCCTCACGATCCCCATGGGATGTGTTGAGGAAGACTTGACCTTTTTAGGTCCACCCATGGGGTGTTCCGAAAAACCCGAACCTAGAGTGGGGTAGGGTAAGCGATAGGTTGTCAAACAATAATGTGGAATCCATGTAGAGTATGTCTTAATGGTTTATTAAGTTATAAATGGAATAATGATAAATATTCCTAGGGTGATAAAGGGATAAGGTGTTGGAAATGGGGAATTGGGTTGAAAGAGATTATGTCGATTGTTTCATGAATTTAGTTAGAAATGCCTATGGGGATTAGATCATGCAAAATGGTGAACTTGCAATTGGTTAATAGAATGGTAAATGTAGAATGTATTAATGGTATGTGATAAGGGAGTAGATGAAATTGTGGAATGGGTTAATACATGATAATTAGGTGGTACACCTAAATGATTGAATGTAATAAAGGGATTGTGTTATGTAATATGAGAAATGTACTTGAAATTCATAAATGGGTGAATGATTGTGAAATGATAAATGTTATAAATGGGAAAATGTATGGTTATTGATGAATTTGGATAAGGAAAAGTGGTTGTTGAATACACTTAAAGGGTTAAGGCACAATAATGAGAATTTAGATAAATTTATATGAATTGTAAATGGTAAATATATTAATGGGTTATGGAATAGTATTAATTCCCATGTTGTTGTTATTAATTGTGATATCTAATGGAATTTAATATGATTGGTTGTGTTATGGTATGTTTGTGGTGACTTTATAAATAAGAATGTTCACATGGCTTAGTAGAGTGGGTTATTTACTTGAGGTTCTATTCCTATGATTAAAGTTATACTGAGGCTTTAAACTCCACCCCAAAATGCATGGTTTAGGGAAGGGGATAGAGGCTCTATTCCCCAAACAATTTCATTCCACCTGGAATGAGGCTTCGAGGTGAGGATAATGTGTTGATGTGATATGTGGATCCCTAGTGAGATTGGGACTTGATTTTTTCCCCTATGCATTGTGATTGATTTCTTTATATGCTTGTGTATATTTTTATACCTAACCCATGGAACATGTGATCAATATGGATTATGTAATGAATATGGTATAATAAATGGAATTGGGATAAATACTAGTCATGAATTAAATTAACCTTGTTAAATAATGGAACTCGAACTTCCCTTGCTTACTTACCATTTATTTTGTACCTGCATGCACTATTTGTTAGATTGGATATTTTGTAGACACTTTTGGTGGTGGCCTACTGAGTTTTGTACTCACACCCTGCATGGGCCACTATTGGGTACTCAAGTAGATCTCTTGGTTGCAGGTTAGGACAAGGTAAAATTCCCTACACATAGAAGTTGATTTGGGCTCGGGATGTTCATGGGGAAGGATCTGTACTTACAGTCAGGAACCATTTGGAGTTTATTTTTTTGTCTTACTTTTGGGTTTTATTCACTTTGCACTACTAGTATGACATGACATTATTGTATTTGATTTGTGGTTTGTACCCCTTTTTGGTAAATTATTGGTTATGAATTTTTATTGGTTATTCATATTTTTTCTGCTATATATATTGTGTTCTGTTGTGAATGGATCTAATAAAGAGGGTATAGTCTCCCCACGTAACTTATTAGACCCTTTCCACTAGTCGACAACCTCTAGAATATGGAGAGGTGCACTTGAGGTCATGTGACGACTCATCTCGGAGCACCGGTTTAGTGGCTTCCAGGTCAGGGACATTACAAAGTGGTATTAGAGGAGTTTTTTCCCTTCTTACTATTTAGGGGTGGTATAAAAGAGATTAGGATGTTTTGGGCCTTGGTAATGAGCTCGTGCTTCAGAGTAGCTGACCCATATATGAGAGAAAATCCAAGTCACAATGTGTGGAAATATTTGTTCTTGATATGTGTTGTTACAGTTGGATGATATTTCACTATTGGTTGATGCACATGTTGTGTGATTTGACTAATTTATGATATTTCTATCATTTTCAAAATGGCATGGGGATGTGCATTCATGCGTCATTTTAGGCACCTAAGGATATAGGTGGCATGAATCAGTATAGGCACACAAACGAGATGGGTGTACGGGGCATATGGAGTGGAATGCATTTTACTTCCTTGATAAATATGAATAAAATGATGCTTAATAATGACGATGAGAGTTGGTGAATGAAAAGACACAAATTTATAGTTAAGTATCATCATGTATAAATAAATGTTGTGACTGGGTTAAATTTTTGGGTTATGATAAATTGTAAATATTGTTTTAGTATCTAAAATAAAGGGGGTGCATAATGATGGTAAAATTGTCAATGGATTTTGCCTAATAAAAAGTGTAAATGAGTTAAAATGATTATTTTAACAAGATGTGAAATGGAAAATGTGCCTGAGGGGAAGGGATCGTGTCGTAAAAGAAGATGGGTTGAAGAGGTGTTGACGAAAGACTTATGATTAAGTAAATTTGTGGCCCCCCATGTTGACCATGACCCATGGTAGGTATGGTGGCAGGTAGTGCTCAAAGTGTGATATTGACCATTGGGGTATATTATGAAGAATGGTTTGTTTAAGGTTGATCACATGGGATATTTCCATCTGTGGTTAAATTTTATCGATCATTCTTCAAAGTGTCGAGTGAATGACATGTGTGGAATGAGAATGTTTGGGTTCAAAGGTTGGTATGCTTGGTGTTGTTGGTTTGACCCTTTTATGCGTGGGTTGGGGCAATGAGAGTTCCCTAGTTGAGACTTTGGGCTTGGATTGTGAGGCCTTTCCGATTATGATATGGCCTAGGTGGTGTGTTTAGGGAACCCTTGGTAGGGTTGTGGCCTTTGGGTTGCAAGGCATTTTTCAGTGATGTGAGTGAGGTAACTATCATGGTCTGTAACCGTAAAGAGTACATACTGGACCCCAGGGATGGTGCCCAGGTCTTGGTGACCTTATGAGTAGAGACCTTGTGAGTTGTTTCTTGAATCTTTAAGAGGATGTTTTTTCTTAGTGTTGATGAATGTGAACACCTTTGGTGTGGAACCTAGAGTAGATGGTTGTTTGGTATGCTAAGCATAGTGTGTGTCAGAATGGGAGTGAGAGTTCCATTCATTCTCTTTTCTCATTCATGTCATGATAAGTGTGGTTTGGAGAGAGTGTTGATGGTTTTTCCTAGTTGTGACTCCAGTCTAGGGAGTTGGTATCATTTAACCTTCAAGGTGACCTATGAGAGAGTTTGGATAGAGTATCTAGTTCCTTTGGGTGTGTCTCGTACATGTATATGTTTGGACTTGATAGTGGGACTCAGAGTGTTCCATGGTACAGGATTGGCATTCAGGGATAAGTGGGAAGGTTGATAGTATATTTGTGCCATGTTCCTTCATAAGGGCACCCTAGTTTTTTTGATAAGTGAGAAGGTTTTTTTCGATGGTTTGTATCACATGAATTCCTGACTCACCTGTTTGGGTGAGGATTAATGGATGTATGGAAGTTGTTTTGGACATAAAATACAAGGGTGGATAAAGTGCGGTTATATACTTTCACTCGATGGTGACACCTTGGTAAGGGTGGTCACATAGATAAACTTTTTAGTATGAATTATTTGTTCATTAGGTGAGATGAATAGGCCGCCTTAGGGTTGATGAGGATGACAAACCAAGATACGGGGTTAGGTAAGTAAGCAGGTGATGGGCTATGCGCATGTTAAGGTTGTTTTGTGGGAGAATAATGGTTTTTATGGTGTGGTATTCCATGTGATGCTATTGTTGACTATTAGGGACACATTAAAAGAATTAGGGTGGTGAGGAAAAAGTAGCTCACATGAAACGTTGGTTTACAACTACTTAGATGTTTGGCTGTGGAGCGATGGTTGAACTTGGTTGGAAATTACACCTGAGTGGTGGTGTTTAAGTGTTGATGAACTTTGTTTGATAGGGAGGCTTGAAATACTAGGCACATCAATGTGTCCCATAATTCAAAAACAAAAATGGATAAGTTGGTGGTGGTGTTCTCAACAAATTCTTAGTGTACCACATCTAGTGACGAGAATGCTCAATATCTTGACATCGTCCCAGGTACGTTGAGAAGCTCTAGATCACACCAAGAGACATGAAGGTGTTTGGTTTGATGATGGAGATTACAGAGTTTATGCGCATGGGAGCGGTATATGTGGAGATTTATGATGGAATTCACACCCTCTATGGTTTTGGGTGAGGTCCTCAGGATGGACCAAATGACGACAAACGTCATGGGTTCCGTCCACGGAATCCGAGAATGAGCACTGGGTGACATTCGTTTTCTTGTTTTGGAGAAATATGGTTGGACATGTCTATGTTTGGGGTCCATTTTGTGATCGGGTATAAGATGTGGTGGTTTAAATACCTCTTGAGAGCAGTGGTAACAACACTCCTAAGGTGGGGAGTGATGAGTCGGTCCTAGATGTGGAGAGGGGAATATCGAACTGTTGTGGTGGAACTAGTATGCCAATGAAGAACTTATAAAGTGTATGTCAGGTCCCTTAGGAAGACAATTTGGGACTTAGAGGTGGTTACTGATGATCTCAGTGTTGGCCTAAGCTTAGTGTGGTTTCAAGTGAGTCTTGTGATGTCTTTGCTGAGTCGTAGAAGGGTGTGGTTGGATATGACAATATGTTTTGGCAAGAGAAGTTGGGTGAACCTTGTCCATGTGATGTGGTGTCATGCCAAGGGTAAATCTGATGACGTTCTAGAGGGTGGTAATTCCGTGATGATGTAATTCTACTGGAATTCAAGGAACAACCTCAGTTGGGTGTGTGGGATGATAATGATAGTCTTCAAGTTAGTAAGAACTTTGGGAAGGTGAGAAAGGAGTAGCGTACCATCAGTGGGAAGTGCGTGTTCTAGGGAAATTCATTCGGGTGTAGTGAAAGTGACCCACCTCTGGGTTCATGTTGTGGTGACAAGTGCATTTTGGAAATGGAGTTTTACCAGAGTGAGGTCATGTTGATCTTAGTCCTTGAATGGATTGTACGGGAATGTCCTTCTGAAAGTTCTTGATGGTGCTGCTGGATGTTAATGTGGGGTAATGACCTATGGATTCTTGGTCGTGGTGATTTGGAACATGTTAGGATATGGTAATGTTGGGTTGATTTTTGGTGGTCCTTCGTTGATGGAGTATGTGCCAAGTAACTGAAAATGGTGGACATGACCATACCGGATAAATGGTTGGTTGATGACATTCTCATAATTTCAGGTTGGAAGTACTGAAGTGGTTATTTTTTGGGTGATTTGGCCCTGGTAGGGGGCTTGGGAACGTTTTAACTGGTCGAGTAGCCAAGAGTTTTTGATTTACGTTTGAATTTATAGTTGAGGAATGAAATATTCAGGAAAGGTGGTTGGAAAGATTGTTTGTTTTATTCCGGGTGATACTGGGTTTGTCACTGTTAGAGTTGGGTTAATAGAAAAATGACACCAAGTGATTTGGGTCATGATTTGTGCATAGGATCGGGCTGATAAGTTGTTGGTTGGTTTCCTCCATGATGATGTGATGTTGTGTACAATGTTTCCATGTATAGAGAGTCAGGAATTATTGTCTAAGTTTTCTCTATGAAGTTCTAGTGGTTTGGTGTGGTTGGACTGGAAGCATCCTTGAGGATTTGTCAGTTCGTGTTGTGGTGAGGAAATGTGGGACAAGTCTCTACCCTTGATATTTTTTTGGTGGGCCATGTGATGTGTAGCCAGAAACTGTAATATGGGAAGGGATAGACAGACCCTGTGGCATGATCTCTTGTTATGAAAGTTTGTGAAGCTCGAAAGAGCTGCTTGAGGATGATCCGTTATACGGTTGGGAGGTTGTAAGATCCTGGATCTTCTTAAGGTGTGTTTTTGTTTATGTTTTGGTTTGTACACTCCTTTTGGGATAAATAAGTGTTTCCCAAAGTTCATGTAAAGGATTGGGGGTGTTCTGGGGGTACAGGACACAAAAGAGGAAGAAAAAGGGGGTTCCTAGGCATGTTGCATGGTTTGTGCACGGTTAGTGCAAACCATGCAGAACATCCCAGGTAACCATGTAGCCATGGATAATGTCTTACGCACGGTTTACGTATGGTTTGGAAAACCGTGCAAAATTCCCAGGAAACTGCGCAAAGGTGGTTATTTTGGGAAGTAGCTTCTGCACGGTTATCACATGGTTTGGAAAACCATGCGGGTAACCTGTATGGCCCATAAAAGTTTGAAAATTTACAAAATTGCCACTTAGGGGTTTTAAACTCCAACTCGGGATTTTCCTCCATTCCTCCCCTCTCAACCCTAGTGATGAACTTGGATGACCCAAGCTTCCAAGAGGTATTCATCCTTCAATTATTAGCTATTTTGGATGTCGTTGGTAGCAGATCGAAGCTCCGGGTATGTTTAATCATCGCCTCCCTTCTCTTTTTTGGATTAGGGTTTGTAGTTTCTTCCATATTCTTCCAAAACCTTAAAACCCCCTTTTTCTGATAGAACTAAGGTTGGGGATTCAAGGTGTGTTTGAATTTGGATCTAAGGTCATGCTTGAGAGTGTATTCATTGTTGGATTCGAAGTAGCTGGTTTACAAGTATTATACCATAGTTTTATTTTGGATGTGTCGTTGGAAGTTGGTGTTCTTGTTTTTCCTTTTTGTTTTATTGGTTCTGTTGATGTGTTTGATAAAAATGGGTCTGTAATGCCCTGACCCTATATTCCCAGAGTCGGTGCATTATTTTAATACATTGTAACGATTACAAGGAATCAAGTCCCAAAATTCTGATCAGTTTAGCAGTCTTGGAAAATAGATTACATACATGAACATTACATTACACTTACTAACATACAACACAGAAAAATCATTTGAGAAAGTCATTTTTCTCTTATCTTAACCCTGCATCTAAAACATAAAACACTTCTTAGAATCCTAGGAAAAGTAAAACATATAAATAAGAGAGCGTAGGTGCTCAGTAAGGATATCAATATAGCGGAAACTTTCATAAAAAAGCCTAAACATTTAAGTCAATGTACAAGAATAAAACAAAAGACTTTTAAACTTAAACTTAAGCATAATATGGAAAAGATAAAATCAAATAATTCCATTTACTTATTCACATGGTTATTCTACTAGTCGAATAATCATATGCAATATCAATAGGTACTTTCATAATGGTGGAATGCATAATACCAGACTTCATAACCACATAGTCAAGGCCTTGTGCCAAGATGAAAAATAATATTTTTTCAAGGCCATGTGCCAAGACACAAGTTTTTCTCATGAGACCTACCGATGCATCGAGGAGCTATAGTGGGCTCCACCCGTCACTTACTAAGTCCAATGCATTCCTCATATGAAAAGGTTTAAATATAACATAAACATTTGTATTAAAACTAGCATACGAAATGCCAATACTTTATCCATAAACCATTAATGGTATAAAAATAACACATCCACAGTCAAAAGTATCACAAAAACTTCAATATAATATGGAAGATTTGTATCATAATAAATCAACTTCAAACAAGTTGAAAAATCCATCAAAGGATGTTGACATAGATGAAAATGGTTTTTAAAACTCTTTGAGAGAAATAATCCCTTTCTCATGAAAACATTTAAAAGTCACACAATATTGAAAATGATACAATTAAAGAAATTTTTGAATTAAAGTTTTCCATAACACTTTGAAACTTTTGAAAGGAATTATCATTTTAAAAACATTCATGTCCATATAAATAAATCCTTAAAACCATTTTGAAAACATGGACATTAATGAGAATGATTTAGAAGAATAAATATTTAAAACATTTTAAATGATGTTTTAGTAAAATATTTACTTAAAAGAATCATTTTTGAAATGTATTTTATGAACCATGGGAATGGATAATAAATATTTCCTAAAAAATACTTACAAATAGACAATCTTGGATAATAATGAGATTGAGAAATTAACCATTACCTTAAACTTTCCTTTGGTCGAGGGTACATTTAACAACTTGTATAATGACCATAGTATGTTATTAAATTATACCGGAACCATATTCATATTTATTATATCATAAATTATTCATTTATGACTTTATACTACCCATTTAATAATGATTTCCATGTTAAATTAACACTTCGGGTAATAATGGATTTCTTTATCGTACATGTTTTAACTTGTTATTCTTGATCGTATCATTCAGATCATGATTTAAATACTTCCAGAATGTAAAACATGATTTATATATAATATATATTTAGAATATAAATATGTATAATAGATATATATATATGAAATGGAAAACACTGTTTATGGAGAAGTCAGGTCGTACGTACGCATAAACGATATTTCTGTTTTCATATCGTATTGAATGGAAGTAAGGGAATGAGATAAATGTATATATATATATCTAGTAGAATTATTATTTCATATGTTAAATATTTATTAATAATATGTATTTTATAGTCATTTTTGAATGGTGAATGTGGAAATGAATCTCATCGCGTCGTGGATACGGTAATTCGTATGTACGCACGAGCGACAATATCATTTTATTGATATTAAATTTGTATATAATTGGATGGTATATCATATTTAAGTAATAATTATCATTTTATATTTATTATTTAAATCATTTATACTCATTACTATACTCATCCAAATGATGAAGTGTTTTAATAACAAACTAAACCACAACGTGCAGACGGTAAGCCGTACGTACGCACGTATGGTGACTTTGTCATTAATATGATGGATAGAATAATTAATACGGTTGTACCATTTTTATAATAACATCACAGTATATAGAAGATACTGGATTTATTATTTTAGAATGGTAACAACAAGGAAATAAGAAGTGGAATAAGAAAATAACTTGAAAGAGGTGATGGAATATTTACCTCTTCTTTGGGTTCTTTCTTTTTATTTGATCAAAAGGGGTCGTTAAGTTGGATTTCTGACTAAATTAAGTCCTCTAGGATTAAGTTATGATAGTTGAGAGGATATTTGGGCAGGTTTGGGCCTATAAAAATGGCTTTGGAGGTGTGAATTTGAGAGAAGGGGTAGTGCCCTTTTATAAGAGAGGTGAGGGGCACTTTAAGAAAAGATTAAAGTATTAATTTATTATACAATAATATTCGGTTTATAATGGATCCAAATGAATTTTATTAGATAATTAGGTGGTTATGTGTCTAAATCCTCTCAACCAATAGTTTTTAGACAAATTTAGGTTACAATTTTAACCTTGTCTTTTAGATTTAACTCTTAGATAAATAGTTTAACATTTACCATGTCTTCTTGTATTCTTACACTATATGGTTAATAAACTTACTCTAAACTTCCAAGAGAACCTCAAGTGGATCATTAATAACATATATACTATTATTTAAGCCCTTTTTCTGAACCTTAGATTTTTAGGAATATTATATCAACCAATAATATAGTATTTGTTTTAAAAACTAATTTATGTCAATTTTGACACTATTTGGTATTTGTTTTTTTGTTAAAATCATAACAGCCTGATTACTTGAAAAACAATTGATTGAATCAAACCTAACATGTCATATTAACCTATAAAATTAGTTTAATTCCTAAAAAGTCTCAAATTACATTTATTTGGGTATTTATAATATCAATTATTATAATCTTTTACTAATAAGGTAATTACTACATCATCATTGTGTCATAAATAAATTTAATTATATAATGTCTAAAAATTATAAATAAAATATCATTATTTAGGAAATATTTTTATATTTCTAATCAATATTTATAGTATAATTTTTATTATGTATAACCATGTATTAAAAATGTTTTAGTTATGAAAACTTGAATTTAACACTTTTAACTCTTCTTTAAATTAAATAATAATAAATGTCCTAGTCTAATTATAGTGGACCTAAAGGATCATATTTTATTCATAAGTTTGTTTTTTGTTGAATTAAACTTATCCAATAGAATTAATACATGTGTTAAGATAATTATAATATCATTTTTACTCCTAATTACTCTATTTACTTTTAATCGTGGTAAATAAATGTCAAAAGTTACTATTCACCAAAAATTATTTTAATATTATTGAACCACATTTTACTTACTGAGGTTAATCGTGTCGCTCAGATTTTTGAAATTTTACTCACAAAATCGGTAAAATTAAGTTTTTTGCAAATTTTCAAATGCTCCTAGAAGGTTGGTAAAAGACGGTAAAAAGTTCAATAAAATATTTATATATCTAAACTTATTATAAAAGGATTCCAATGAATTAAATTGAACTTATATAGTAATTATGTATCTATTTTGACCTAAAATAAATTCAAACAAAATAAACAATTATTTATATAAAAAGTCAGTTTTAACTAAGAACACAGTGTTTTTCACTATTCGTCAAAAATTGAATGTTTTTAGAAAAATACCAAAATTTCACCCCAAGATAATTTTGATATTATGAATTCAAAAATGAAGTTTTTTTTACCAAATTAAAAACATATATGTTTCATTTATTAATTTAAAATTAATTCACATTTTCAAAACCCAAAAGTGTGTTTTTAAGAAATAATAACTATCAAAAGATTGACACTTGTTTATGCTCAATTTTAAAGTGAAATTACTTGAAATGACAAGCATTGGATTAAATTGTAAAAATATAATCTATTTATACTTCTAAACAATTAAAATGTATAATTTAACACTATAAATTATTTTGATTAAAAAAGTTGTTTTTAGTTAAAATATAGTATTTTTCACTATTCACCCAAATATAAAAGTTATCGGAAAAACACCAAAAATTTATTGAAACTAAATTCTTATGTCTATATTCTAAAGAATAAGTTTATTTTGAAAAATTGAATATATAAAAGTTTCAAATATTGGATTTAAAAATGGTTCGCCATTAAAAGGCGGTAAAATTGCATTTTTTTTAAAATACTTCTTTTATATGAAAAAAAATGAATTTGTTCTTACATTATGTTTAAGAAACTAATAATATGGATTCTAAAATTATAAGTATTATATAAAGTTAAAAATTCAGTTAATACTATTCATAACTGCTTTTGAATGGCTAGTTTGGTAAGTCATGGTGCGCTTGAACTCGGTGTTGTGTGTAGTGCAAGTTATTGAATTACTTTAAAGAAATAACATATTATGAAATCTTGGGGTGTTACATTCTTCCCTCATTCAATAAATTTTTTACTTGGAATTTGAAATTGTTCTTCTAAAATAAAAGGTTAAAAATATAAAATACCTTTGTGGGAAAACCCACATCGGAAATTAGGTTAATAAAATTTAGTCTTAATAAGAGGAAAAAGGAAATGAAAATGTCACCACCAAATTATGATCTCGATTGGGAAAAAATTAGTGTCAATTAGAGACACATAATTGGAGGAAAAACCTAAATATTTATAGTGATGGATTGAGCTCATCAATCACAAACAATTATAAAATTGAGGGTCCTAAATCCATCAATCTATGATGATTTAAAATACCATCGGTTCAACAAAACATAAGGTATTAGGATAGCACATTTTTTGTTTTAAGTTCCCTTCCCTAAAGTTTAAGCATTAATTTACCCATAAAATAAGCGGAAAAAAATTATATATATATATATATACTTGACATGTAGAGTTTCATCCTTCAACTAATTCCTACCACAAACTCATCTTTCACTCCAAAATATTTCAAAACAAATATTCTATTTATCCTAATCGTATAGGATTCCAAAAATAATGAATTTATAATTCACCTATCAGGCCCTTTAAAAAAACTATATAATACAATCTAGGGACTTCACATAGTCCAGTGGTAGGCGATAAATCCCAATCGCACTATGGTTGTGGATTCGATTCCCACAGCTTTATCCGACGTGACAGATTGTCACACGGTCTGCGTGTTGTCCTTTTTGTAACAATCCAAAAATAACCTTAACAATAATATCCAATTTCAAACTTAACCCATTATAACCTTTATACTTATCCAAAATACATCTATCCAAAATCACAGTCCAAAATTTATAAGGATGTTATGTAATGCCCCAACCCCAGTTACCCAGAGTCGATGAATTATTACATAACATTAGCATGATCACAAGAAAGATCAAGTCTCGAAAGACCGATTAGTTTAGTAGCATTGGAATAACTATATACATTAATAAAGTTTACATTACATCATAAAATGAAAACTACAACAATATAGTCTCCATAGTCTACACTTTTATCCCCTCATACTGTCCCTGCAGGTAATTCATAAAATACTTCTTCACATCCTGGGAAAAATAAAACATAGAATAGAGGTGAGATCAAATGCCCATTAAGGATAACAATATATGGGAAACTTTCATAAATAAGAATAAACATTTAAGGAAATGTATAATGAAAACAAAAGCCTTTTAAACTTGAACTTCAATATAATACGGCAGAAATAAAATGAAATAATTCCATTTACTTATTCACATGGATATTCTACTAATTGAATAATCACATGCAATATCAATAACCACTTTCATAATGATGGATTGCATAATTCCATACTATCATAACCACATAGTCAAGGCCTTGTGCCAAGACTACAAATAATACTTTGTCAAGGCCTTGTTCTAAGACACTAGTTTGTCTCATGAGACCTACCGATGCATCGAGGAGCTATAGCAGGCTCCACCCATCACTTATTAAGTCCAATGCATTCCTCATATGAACAGGTTTAAACATAACATAAACATTCGTATTAAAACTAGCATACAAAATGTCAATACTTTCACCATGAACCATGAATGGTATAAAAATAACACATCCACAGTCAAACATATCACAAAACATTCAATACAATATGTAAGTTTTCTATCATAATAAATCAACTTCAAATAAGCTTAAAATCCATCAAAGGATGTTGACATAGATGAAATCAAAACTATTTGAGAGAAATATCTATTTTTTGAATTCATTTAAAAGACACATTATTATAAAATAAAACATTTACTTTCAAAATTTTCTTATAAGCTTGTAAGGGAAGCTTCTAATATTTTATAATGGCAAAAAATAGCCGCACCCACCGTATAACTAAAAAAACATTCTTACCTTAATTCTGTCGAAAAGGTTAAAAAGGACCTTGTTTAGAAAACGACAGAAAGATTCCTTTATAAACCTCTTATAAAAAGTCAAACAAGGGTATAAATGAATTTAACCCATATTCTAGTAAATAGTAAAAAAAATAGAAATACATTCTTAAGAAACATGGATGTGGATGATAAAGATGTCCCAGTAGATAATTACATATAAACAACCTCGGATAATGAAGAGATTGTGAAATAACACTTACCTTGTACTTTTCCTTAGCCGATGGTATGTTAACCTACTGTATAATAGTTAAAACATTGTTATTAAATTATACAAGAACTGTATAAAAAATTATAATATCATATATGATCTTTTAACATTGATTTTTTAATAATATCTTAGTATTATCATTGTTTCGGGTGTTAACTTACTCGTTTTATTTTTTATGTTTTGTTACATAAGTCATGTTTTTCATGGATAGGTTGTATATTATTCATATCCAGAATGATATCAAGTCCTTAAAAATTATTTTTAATCATTAAATTAGAATTATTCTTGAATGGATAGATGGGGAATGAATCTCATCGCGTTCGTGGAGACGGTAGTCCGTACGTGCGCACGAGCGACAATATCATTCTTTTGATATTAAAATAATATATAATTGGATGGTATATCATATATACATAATAATTATCATGTTATATTTATTATTTACATGAATTACGCATCATTATTATACCCATCCAAATAATA
This sequence comes from Viscum album, assembly GCA_963277665.1. Taxonomy (NCBI): domain Eukaryota; kingdom Viridiplantae; phylum Streptophyta; class Magnoliopsida; order Santalales; family Viscaceae; genus Viscum; species Viscum album. Next base: position 581,315,775 of record OY728138.1, on the reverse strand, counting down.
ATTTATTGAATAACAATTACACCACGACGTGGAGACGGTAAGCCGTACGTACGCACGTATGGTGACATGTCATTCAATCGATGGATTAAATACTGAATATGGTTGTACCATATTTATAATAACATCACAGTATGTATAAGATACTGGAGTTATTATTTTATAATGGGAATAACAAAGAAATAAGAAGTTGAAGAAGAAAGGAACTTGAAAGAGGGTGGTGAAAACATTACCTCTTCTTCGGGTTCTTCCTTTTGATTTGATCAAAAGGGCTCCTAGGTTGGATTTTTGATCGCACTAAGGCCTCTAGTTTGTAGTTAGGGAAGTTGAGAGAGTATTTGGTCAGGGTTTGGCCCAACCAAAAGGCTTTGAAAGTGTTAATTAGTGAGAAGGGGGGGTGCGCTTTTATAAGAGGGGTAAGGGGCACCTTTGGAAAAGCTAGAAATACTATTTTATAATAAATTCATATTCGGTTTCTAATGGCTCCAAAGTGGATTATTTAAATTTTAAGGTGGTAATGGGTCTAAAACCACTCAATCAATAGGTTTTAGACAGGTTTGGGTCACTATATTAAGCTTATCTTTTAGTTTTAACTCTTAGTTAATTAGTTTGACACTTACCATGTCACTTTGTATTTTTATATTATATAGTTAATAAACTTACTATATACCTCCAAGAGACCCCCAAGTTGTCCATTAATGATACACCTATAATTATATAAGTCTCTTGGCTAAACCATAGATTTTTAGGAATTGAATATAAATTAATAATATAATATTTGTTTTAAAAACTCTTTTATGTCAGTTTTGACACTATTGGGTATTTTGTTTTTGATAATTTCATAACAGCCTTATTACTTCGAAAATATTTTATATAACCAATTATAATATGTCATATTAACATATGAAATTAGTTTAATTCATAAAAAGTCTCAAATTACATTTATTTTGATATTTATAATATCAATTATTTTAATATTTCATTAATTAGGTTATTACTGCATAACCATTGTGTAATAAATAAATTAAATTATTTAATGTCTAAAAATTATAAATAAAATACCATTATGTAGGAAATATTTTTATCTTTATAATGAATATTTAAAATCGAATTTTTATTATGTATAACCCTATATTAAAAAACTTTTAGTAAATAAACTTTGATTTTAACTCTTTTAACTCTTCTTTGAATTAAATAATAATAAATGTCCTAATCTAATACAAGTGGGCCTAAATGATAATATTGTATTACTAAGGTTGTTTTTGGTCGAGATACACTTGTCCTATAGGATTAGGACATGTGTTAGGGTAATATTAATATCATTTTTACCCTTAATTACCCTATTTACTTTTAACCGTGGTAAATAAAAGTAAAAAGTTACTATTCACCAAAAATTATTTTCATCTCATTGAACCACATTTTACCCCTTGATATTAACCGTGTCTCTCGGATTTTTGACATTCCACTCATAGAAGCGGTAAAATTAAGTTTTATGTGAATTTCTAAATTCTCCTAGGAGGTGGGTAAAAGACGGTGAAAAGTTCAATAAAATTTTTATATATCTAAAATTATTCTAAACAAACTCCAATGAATTACATTGAACTTATATAGGTATTATGTATCTATTTTTATATTAATTAAATTTAAATAAAATAAATAATTATTTAAATAAAAATTTGGTTTTAAACTATAACTCAGTGTTTTTTCACTATTCATCAAAAATTGAAAGTTTTCAGAAAAATACCAAAATTTCACCCTAGGATAATTTCAATATTCCGAATCCAAATATGAAGTCCATTTTGAAAGATAAAATTTATAAAATTTCAAAAAGTGTGTATTACTATTCATAATGGCTAGTTTGATTGGTTGTGGTGTGTGTGTTAGAACTTGAAGTTGCGTACAACACATGCTACTGTATTATTCAAAGGAAAGTGTACCGTGGAAGATTGGGGTGTTACATTCTCCCCTCCTTCAAATAATTTTGTCCTCAAAATTTCTAGAATACTACCGCATGAAAAGACTCGGGTGGTTCTTCATCATAAGTTCCTCGGGTTCCCACGTTGCCTCTTCCATCTTATGGTTTCTCCACAAAACTTTTAGCAGACGAGTCATCCGGTTTCTCAGTACTTGTTCTCTCGTATCAAGAATCCTGACAGGTTCTTCACAATAAGACAGATCAGGTTCCAGTTCTAATTCCTCATAGGTGAGTACATGCGTTGGGTTAGGCATGTATTTCCTCAACAGTGATATGTGGAACACATCGTGAACTTTGGAGAGACATGGCGGCATTGAAAAACGGTAAGCTACAGCCCCAATTCATTCTAGAATTTCAAAAGGTCTGATGTTCCTAGGACTCAATTTACCCTTCTTACCGAAACGTATAACTCCCTTCAATGGAGATACCTTCAAGAAAACATTATCTCCTACATGAAATTCCAAATCCTGACTTCGTTTATCGGCATAGCTCTTCTGCCTACTTTGAGCTGCTTTGCTGTGGTTTTGGATTACCTTTACATTTTCTATTGTTTCCTCCACCAGTTTTGGGCCTACAAGTTTTCTTTCACCAATGTCATGCCAACAGGTTGGTGTGCGATATCTCTTTCCATATAATGCTTCATATGGTGCCATCTAAATACTCTAATGGAAGCTATTGTTATAAGAAAATTCTACCAGAGGTAAATATTGATCCCACATACCCTTAAATTCAAGTGAGAAAGATATCAACATGTCTTCTAAGGTTTGAATAGTCTGTTCCGATTGTCCATCTGTTTGAGGGTGGTAAGTAGTGCTCAAATGAAGTTCAGTATCCAAGTATTTCTGAAGACTCTTCCAAAATCTTGAAGTAAAATGGAGATCACGATCAGAAACAATCGATAGGGGTACTCCATAATGTCTCACAACTTCATTAATATATAGTCTTGCTAGAAGTTCTAGTGGTATATCTTCCCTTATAGAAAGAAAATGTGCTGACTTGGTAAGATGATCAACAATGACCCATATTTCATCGTTCCTTCTAGGAGTCTTTGGTAGCCCCATTAAAAAGACCATCTTAATATTGTCTCATTTCCACTCCGGTATGGGAAGAGGTTGCCTGACTCCTCCAGCCTGTTGCCTTCCAGCTTTCACTTGTTGACAAACCATACACCTTGACACAAAATAAGTAATCTCCCTCTTCATATTGTCCCACCAAAAATGTTCCTTCAAATCTCTATACATTTTGGTGCTCCCAGGGTGTATAGAGACATTGGAGCTATGAGCATCATCCAACAATTCCCTTTTTAGATCAGGTATATTGGGAACACAAAGTCTCTTCCCAAATTTCAAAATTCCATCTTCATACCCAAAGTCATCCAATCTCCCATCATTCACAGCTTTAATATTATTTTGAAATTCTTTATCATCGGTCTGAGAAATCTTAATCCTTTCTAGTAAATATGGTTTGGCAACCATTTAAAAAAGCACTGATGTTTCACCTTCTATGGTTATTCCCATGTCCATCTTCACTAGATCCATTAAAATTGGATCCCTTTCAATTCTCATATTGTTCAAAACTCCATGATCTTTTCTGCTCAAAGCATCTTCCACCTTGTTTGCCTTCCTCGGGTGGTAGTGTATCGTGCAATAATAATCCTTGAGTAGTTCAAGCCATATCATTTGCCTCATGTTTAGTTCTTTTTGTGAGAAAATATACTTCAAACTCTTGTGATCAGTATAAATCTCACATTTTTCACCATAGAGGTAGTGTCTCTATATCTTCAAAGCAAAGATCATAGCTGCTAACTTGATATCATGAGTAGGATAGTTTTTCTCATGAATTTTGAACTATCATGATGCATAGGCAATAACCCTATCATTCTGCATAAGGACACAACCAAGTCCTTTCTTTGATGCATCACTATAAATAACGAACCCATCATTCCCTGATGGTAGATTCAATATAAGGGCATTGACTAATCTTCTCTTCAGTTCTTCGAAACATTCTTCACACTGTTTTTTCCAAACAAATTTAACCCCTTTACGTATGAGATTTGTTAATGGGTTAGCCAACCGGGAAAAATTTTGGACAAAACGTCGATAATAACCTGCTAAACCAATAAAACTGCATACCTCAGTTATACTCGTAGGTGCTGGCCATTCTTGGATTTCCTTTGTCTTAGAAGTATCAACAGAGATTCCATATTTGGAGAAAATATGTCCAAGAAAAGAAATCTCCTGAATCCAGAATTCACACTTGCTAAAATTCCCATATAATTCATGTCTTCTCAAAGTCTTCAGGATAATGCACAAGTGATTTTCATGATCTTCGTAGCTTTTGGAGTATACCAAGATATCATCAATAAATACCACCACAACTTCATCGAGATTTTATTTGAAAACTCTATTCATTAGATCCATGAATACAGAGGGTGCATTAGTCATCCCAAAAGGCATTACTTTAAACTCGTAATGCCCGTACCTGGTTTGAAATGTTGTCTTTGGAATGTCTTCCTTCTTCACACACAAATGATGGTATCTAGACCGAAGTTCAATCTTCGAAAAGTATTGAGCTCCATGCAGTTGGTCAAATAAATCATCAATGCGAGGTAGGGGATACTTGTTCTTTATTGTTATAGCATTGATCTCCCTGTAGTCGATACATAACCTCATAGATCCATCTTTCTTTTTAACAAAAAGAATAGGGGCTCTGTATGGAGAAACACTAGGGAGAATAAATCCCTTATTACTCAATTCCTCTAGTTGTTTCTTTAGTTCAACTAATTCTAAAGTAGCCATTCTATAAGGGGTCTTCGATATAGGCCTTGATCTAGGAATTAAATCAATGGAAGAATCAACTTCTCATTCTGGAGGATGTCCAAGTAAATCTTCCGGAAACACATCTACATATTTTTTCACAATAGGTACATAATCTATTTGAACATTACTTTCCTCACCCACATACATTTCATTCTCTTCCTCCCCAATAATTGAATTTAGTTGGGCTACTGGGGGGTGGATATGGATAATAATTATGTGGTGACGATTCTGATCTAAAGATAAGGTGTTCTTTATCATCATCATCAAAAATCGTAACCTCCTTCTTCTTAAAATAAATCTTCACATCATGGTCTGAAATCCAATCCATAAAGAGGATTATATCAAACTCAATCATAGGTATGACGATGAGATCAACGGATAAAGAACATTTATGTGCTCTAATGGGGAATGACTCACAAAACTTTGTTGCAATGATACTTCCCTTAGGAGTTTTAACTGACAACTCCCTTCTTAAATCAAATTGGAAATATTTAATTTTCATAGAAAACTAGGAAGATATGAAACAATGCGATGATCCAGAATCAAATAATGCATTTTCCAAACTTGAGGAAACCATTAAATTACCTGCCACCACATCTTTCGGAGCTTCTACCTCAGCAGTAGTGATATCATAAGCTTGGCCTTGATCCCTTGGCCTTTTCTAAGGTAAGTTCCCCTGATTCTTAGGAAATTTATTTGAATAATGTCACATCTCCCTACAATTGTAGCATTGGACATCGGTAGCTTCCTTCTTCCCCTTGCAATCACGAGCTTGGTGGCCTTTTTCACCACACTTGTAACAGACTCCAATTCCTTTTAAGAAAGTACTGGGGTGTTTCTTCCCACATTTACTACAGGATGGATATTCATATTTTCCCTTCTTCCCCTTATTTCCATTCCCATATTGATCATCAGATCTCTTCTTCTCTTGCTTTGCTTTAAAGTCATAATACTTAGAGAATTCCTTTTCTGTCTTGATAGCACATGAGACAATGTCTTTGTACGATGAGAAGGATTGTGAGACAAATTCTCGATGGAGAAATGGTTTTAACCCATCAAAGAAATGATCAATATTACTTCTTGGGTTATGTATATAATCTCCAGCATACCTTGCTAACCTCGTAAAGTTAGCCTTATACTTTGTGACATTCTCATCATCCTTTTGTCTCAGACTCGGAAATTGCCTTTCCATATCTTCTCGATGGTCATGAGGAAAGTATTTTTCTAAAAATAGATATTTGAACTCCCTCCATTCCATATTTTATACTTCATCGTCTTCCTTCGTGTTTTGAATCAATGACCACCATTGATCAGCATCTCCAGTGAGGCGATAAACTGCCATTACAAATTTTTCCCTTTCACTACTCCCCAAATCCTAAAATATTTTCTCTAGGGAACTTATCCATTGCTTAGCTACTGATGGATTTGTACTCCCATTTAATGTTGGTGGTTGCTACCTCATGAAGCAATCAAACATTGATCCTCCACACTGTGGATCAGGGTGCTCCATACGGGTAAGGTTATTATTCATAACCTGGGTGAGTTGTCCCAGTATGGTGATCAGTTGATCAGCACCAGTTGCATCACCAGCTCTGCTATAATTATCTTGAGGAGGAGGGAAAACCCTACATGGAGTGAGTTCATTGATACGGTTTCCATTTCTTCCACTAGGCGCCATTTCTAAACAATGGCATAAACTAGATCAGTTTATGGATCAAAATACATAATTCCATACTTATAAAACAATTAACATAAATTGAACTATTTATGGATATTATCTATAAAAAAAATACTTTGAGGACATATATACTCATAAACCCTTCACAATGATTTTTAAATAAAATGAGAGTTATCCTAAGCATATCCCCTGGGAGTGTCGTAACCAAGAGTGCAGCAAGGCCTATTGTCGTGCACCAGTTCTCATTCGAGTCTAGCTCAAAGCGGTGTTTTCGGGTTTTACCCCTAGGTACATCTGTACTAGAGCCGCCTCTACATGCTCATATCCAGACAGGGATTTATTGCTTGGAAAACTCACAAAATCTCTACAATACCAAAATTCTAGGAAGTTCTTCTATACTAATCCTTAAAGTTAATCTTAGGTCTATGTGCTCTAATTAGAGTTTATCTAAATCTAGCTTCCCAGGTTTGTACTAAAATTCCTCTGATACCAACTATAATTCCTCAACCCCACTTACCCAGACTCAGTGCATTATTACATATCATTGGCATGATCACAAGAAAGATCAAGTCTCGAAAGACCGATTAGTTTAGTATCCTTGGAATAATTAGATACATTAATAAAGTTTACATTACATCATAAAATGAAAACTACAACAATATAGTCTCCATATTCCACACTCTTATCCCCTCATACTATCCCTGTAGGTCATTCATAAAATACTTCTTCACATCCTGGGAAAAATAAAACATAGAAAAGGGGTGAGCTCAAATGCCCAGTAAGGATAACAATATAGCAGAAACTTTCATAAATAAGAATAAACATTTAAGGCAATGCATAACTAAAACAAAATCCTTTTAAACTTGAACTTCAACATAATACGGCAAAAATAAAATGAAATAATTCCATTTACATATTCACATTGATATTCTACTAATCGAATAATTAATCACATGCAATATCAATAACCACTTTTATAATGATGGAATTCATAATGCTAGACTATCATAACCACATAGTCAAGGCCTCGTGCCAAGACTACAAATAATATTTTGTCAAGGTCTTGTGCCAAGACACTAGTTTGTCTTATGAGACCTACCGATGCATCGAGGAGATATAGCAGGCTCCACCCGTCACTTATTAAGTCTAATGCATTCCTCATATGAACAGTTTTAAACATAACATAAACATTCGTATTAAAACTAGCATAAGAAATGTCAATACTTTCACCATAAAACAAGAATGGTATAAAAATAACACATCCACAGTCAAACATATCACAAAACCTTCAATACAATATGGAAGTTTTGTATCATAATAAATCAAATTCAAATAATTTTAAAATCCATCAAAGGATGTTGACAAAGATGAAATCAAAACTATTTGAGAGAAATATCTCTTTTTTGAATTCATTTAAAAGACACATTATTCTAAATTAAAACATTTACTTTGAAAATTTTCCTATAATCTTGTAAGGGAAGCCTATAAGATTTTATAACGGTGGAAAATAGTCTCACCCTCCGTATATGTTAAAAAAACATTCTTACCTTAATTCCGTCGAAAACCTTAAAAAGGACCTTGTTTAGAAAACGACGGAAAGATTCCTTTATAAACCTCTTTTAAAAAGTCAAACAAAGGTATAAATGACTTTAACCCATATTATAGTAAATAGTAAAAAAAATTTGAAACAAATTTTAAAGAAACATGGATGTGGATGATAAAGAGGTCCCAGTAGATAATTACGTATAAACAACCTCCAACAATGAAGAGATTGTGAAATAACCATTACCTTGTACTTTTCCTTAGTCGATGGTATGTTAAACTCATGTATAATAGTTAAAACATTGGTATTAAATTATACAAGAACCATATACATAATTATGATATCATATATGTTCTTTTAACGTTGATTTGTTAATAATATCTTAGTATTACCATTGTTTCATGTGTTAACTTACTCATTTTCTTTTATATGTTTTCTTACATAAGTCATGTTTTTCATGGATATGTTGTATATTATTCATATCCAGAATGATATCAAGTCCTTAAACATTATTTTTAATCATTAAATGAGAATTAGTCTTGAATGGATACGATGGGGAATGAATCTCATCGCGTTCGTGGAGACGGTAGTCCGTACGTACGCATGAGCAACAATATCATTCTTTTGATATTAAAATAATATATAATTGGTTGGTATATCATATATACAGAATAATTATCATGTTATATTTATTATTTACATGAATTACACATCATTATTATACCCATCCAAATACTAATTTATTGAATAACAATTACACCACGACGTGGAGACGATAAGTCGTACGTAAGCACGTATGGTGACATGTCATTCAAAGGATAGATAGAATACTAAATATGGTTGTACCATATTTATAATAGCATCACAGTATATATAAGATACAGGATTTATTATTTTATAATGGGAATAACAAAGAAAGAAGAAGTTTAAGAAGAAAGAATCTTGAAAGAGGGTGGTGAAAACATTACCTATTCTTCGGGTTCTTCCTTTTGATTTGATCAAAAGGGATCCTAGGTTGGATTTCTGATCAAACTAAGGCCTCTAGGTTGTATTGAGAGAAGTTGAGAGAGTATTTGGGCAGGGTTTGGCCGAACCAAAAGGCTTTCATAGTGTGAATTAGTGAGAAGGGGGAGTGCCCTTTTATAAGAGGGGTAAGGGGACCTTTGGAAAAGCTAGAAATATTATTTTATAATAAATTCATATTCTGTTTCTAATGGCTCCAAAGTGTATTATTTAAATTTTAAGGTGGGGATGGGTCAAAAACCACTCAATAAATAGGTTTTAGACAGGTTTGGGTCACTATATTAACCTTATATTTTAGTTTTAACTCTTAGTTAATTAGTTTGACACTTACCATATCACTTTTTATTTTTATATTATATAGTTAATAAACATACTATATACCTCCAAGAGACCCCCAAGTGGTCCATTAATGATAAAAATATCATGATATAAGTCTCTTGTCTGAACCTTATATTTTTAGGAATAGAATATAAATTAATAATATAATATTTATTTTAAAAACTCTTTTATGTCAATTTTGACACTATTGGGTATTTTGTTTTTGATAATTTCATAACAGAATTATTACTTCGAACAAAATTTATATAACCAATTATAATATGTCATGTTAACTTATTAAATTAGTTTAATTCATAAAAAGTCTCAAATTACATTTATTTTGGTATTTATAATATCAATTATCTTAATATTTCATTAATTAGATAATTACTGCATCACTATTGTGTCATAAATAAATTAAATTATTTAATGTCTAAAAATTATAAATAAAATAAAATTATGTAGGAAATATTTTTATCTTTATAATGAATATTTAAAATCTAATTTAACTTATGTATAACCCTATATTAAAAATGTTTTAGTAAATAAACTTTGATTTTAACTCTTTTAATTCTTATTTGAATTAAATAATAATAAATGTCCTAATCTAATCCAAGTGGGCCTAAATGATAATATTTTATTACTAAGGTTGTTTTTGGTCGAGATACACTTGTCCGATAGGATTAGGACATGTATTAGGGTAATATTATTATCATTTTTACCCTTAATTACCCTATTTACTTTTAACCGTGGTAAATAAAAGTAAAAAGTTACTATTCACCAAAAATTATTTTCATCTCATTGAACCAAATTTTACTCCTTGATATTAACTATGTCTCTATGATTTTTGAAATTCCACTCACAGAAGCGGTAAAATTAAGTTTTATGTGAATTTCCAAATTCTCCTAAGAGGTGGGTAAAAGACGGTGAAAAGTTCAATAAAATTTTTATATATCTAAAATTATTCTAAACTAACTCCAATGAATTACATTGAACTTATATAGGTATTATGTATCTATTTTTACCTTAATTAAATTTCAATAAAATAAATAATTATTTAAATAAAATTTTGGTTTTAAACTATAACTCAGTGTTTTTTCACTATTCATCAAAAATTGAAAGTTTTCAGAAAAATACCGAAATTTCACCCTAGGCTAATTTTGGTATTACGAATCCAAAAATGAAGTCCATTATGAAAGATAAAATTTATAAAATTTAAAAAAGTGGGTATTACTATTCATAATGGCTAGTTTTATTGGTTGTGGTGTGTGTGTTAGAACTCGAAGTTGCGTACAACACACACTGCTGTATTATTCAAAGGAAATTGTACCGTGGAAGCTTGGGGTGTTACATGTTAAACACAATGAAGATCCTTTTTTCCACATAATAACATGTGAACACCTTCATCATGTATTATTTTAAAACATGGTAACACCCGGAATTACCCTAAAACATTATTTATTACATTCATGCTCCCTTATCCTTTATATAATACTGGATATATTTCTTATATCCAAAATTTTTGAATATTCCAAAAATGATTAAATAAAAAAACTATTAATCAGTTCCAAGGAAGTTAACAATATCCAATATCCAAATCAACCATATCTTATTCCAAAATCACTACCTCATTATCAGAACCATATGAAGGATTACCTTTCCTTCAACCATGTATTTTCCAAAAAAGTGTAGCTTACTATTAAGTCACTTTTATTAGAACCATATAATCTCAAATCCTCAATAAAACAGTACTACAGTACAATCCTTATTTATCTCTATAATTCTTATAACCAGTATATTGTTGATACAACAGTCAAATTAAATAATTCTATAATAACAACATAAGAACACTAGTCATTCCTCTTCATCAGTAAGGGTATAATTACTTGATTATTATCCTATAGAATCATTTGTGGTATACTCTGATGACTTGTACATTGATTCGCGTAGTGTCCCAACTCTTTAAAGATGAAGAAATTGTACATTTGAAACCTTTTTCTTACCCTTGCATTCACGTACTTGATGTCCTTTTTCTCCACACTTATCACAAACTCACATTCCCTTCAATCATTTACCAAGGTGATTCTTTCTACAGTTATCACATATGAGAAAATACTTCTTTCCCCTCTTCCCTTTATCCATATTTCTCCCTAACATCCTTTTCTTCTCTTGCTTCCCTTCAAAGCCATAGGAATTAGAGAATTATTTAATTATCTTATTAACACATGATACTATTTCATCATATTTTTAGAATACATGGGAGACTATTTCCCTTCTAAATGTTGGCTTAAAACCATGAAAGATATGGTCATTCTTAATCTTTGGATCATACGTATTGTTGGAGTTCTCATTCCTTCTACTGGGTGCCATTTCTAAACAATGGCATACACTAGGTTAGTTTATGAATATCAATGAATAATTCCAAACTTGTAAAATACCTAACAAAAATTAAATGGTTTATGGATATAATCCATAATCATAAAAATGTTTTCTTTGTAGAAGAATTTAATCATAAATCCTTCACAATGTATTGTAATAAAAATGTGAATTATCCTAAGCATATCCCCTAGGAGTGTCGTAACCAAGAATGCAGCAAGGCCCATTGTCGTGCACCAGTTCCCATTCGATTATAGCTCAAAGCGGTGTTTTCAGGTTTTACCGCTTGGTACATCTGTACCAGAGCCACCTCTACCTGCTCATATCCAGACAGGGATGTATTTTCTTGGAAAACTCACAAAATATCTTCATTACCAAAATTCTAGTAATTTCTTCTATACTAATCCTTAAATCTATCTTAGGGTAATGTGCACTAATCAGAGTTTATCTAAATTTAGTTTCCATGGTTATTGCTAAACTTTCTCTGATACCAACTATAACGCCCCAACCCTAGATTCCCAGAGTTAGTGCATTATTTTAATACATTGTCATGATTACAAGGAATCAAGTCCTGAAAGACCGATCGGTTTAGTAGTCTTAGAAAATAGATTACATACATGAACGTTACATTACACTTACTAACATACAACACGCAAAAATAATTTGATAAAGCCATTGTTTTCTTATCTTAACCCTGCATCTCAAACATAAAACACTTCTTGGAATCCTGGGAAAAATAAAACATAGAAAGGGGTGAGCTAAGATGTTTAGTAAGGATAACAATATAGAAGAAACTTTTATAAATAAGCCTAAACATTTAAGGCAATGTATAAGACTAAAACAAAAGCCTTTTAAACTTAAATTTCAGAATAATATGTAAAAGATAATATCAAATAATTCTATTTACTTATTCATATGGATATTCTACTAGTCGAATAATGACATGCAATATCAATAGCCACTTTTATAATGGTGGAATACATAATTCCAGACTTCATAACCACATAGTCAAGGCCTTGTTCAAAGACTACAAATAATATTTTGTCAAGGCCTTGTTCCAAGACACTAGTTTGTCTCATTAGACCTACCGATGCATCAAGGAGCTATAGCGGGCTCCACACATCACTTACTAAGTCCAATGCATTCCTCATATGAAAAGGTTTAAACATAACATAAACATTCATATTAAAACTAGAATACGAAATGTCAATACTTTATCCATAAACCATTAATGGTATAAAAATAACACATCCACAGTCAAACATATCACAAAACTTTCAATACAATATAAGTGATTTGTATCGTAATAAATCAACTTCAAACAAGTTTAAAAATCCATCAAAGGATGTTGACATATATGAAAATGATTTGTAAAACTCTTTGATAGAAATAATCCCTTTTTCATGAAAACATTTAACTGTCACACAATATTGAAAAGTATAAATTTAAAGAAATTTTTATTCAAAGTGTCTCATAACACTTTGAAACTTTCTAAAGGAATTATCATTTTAAAAACATTCATTTCCATATAAATAAATCCTTAAAAACCATTTTGAAGACATGGAAATTAATGAGAGTGATTTAGAAGAATAAATATTTAAAAAAATTTAAATGATGTTTTAGTAAAAGAGTTACTTAAAAGAATCATTTTTGAAATTTATTTTATGAACCATGGGAATGGATAATAAATATGTGCTAGAAAATACTTACACATAGACAATCTCGGATAATAATGAGATTGAAGAATTAACACTTACCTTGCACTTTCCATTAGTCGAGGGTATGTTTAACCTCCTGTATAATGACCATAGTATGTTATTAAATTATAACAAAACCTTATTCATATTTATTATATCATACATGATACATTTATGACTTTATACTACCCATTTAATAATGTTTTCCATGTTAAATGAACATTTCGTGTAATAATGGCTTTCTTTATCGTACATGTTTTAACTTTTTATTCTTGATCGTATCATTTAGATCATGATTTAAATAATTATAGAATTTAAAACATGATTTATATATAATATATATTTAGAATATAAATATGTATTGTAGATATATATATGAAATGGAAAACACCGTTTATGGAGACGGCAGGTCGTACGTATGCATGAACGCTATTTCTGTTTTCATATCGTATTGAATGGAAGTAAGTGAATGAGATAAATGTAAATAAATAAATAAATATATACATATTTCTAGTAGCATTATTATTTCATATATTACATACTTATTAATAATATGTATTTTATAGTCATCGTTGAATGGTGAACGTGGAAATGAATTTCATCACGTCGTGGAGACGGTAATCCGTACGTACGCCCGAGCAACAATATCATTATTTTGATATTAAAATCGTATATAATTGGATTTTATATCATATATAAAGAATAATTATCATTTTATATTTATTATTTACATCATTTATGGTCATTATTATACCCATCCAAATGATTAAGTGTTTGAATAACAAACTACACCACGACGTGGAGACGATATGTCGTACGTACGCACATATGGTGAATTTGTCATTCATATGATGGATAGAATAATGAATATGGTTGTACCATTTTTATAACAAAATCAAATTATATATAAGATACTGGATTTATTATTTTAGAATGGAAACAACAAGGAAAGAATAAGTGGAAGAAGAAAAGAACTTGAAAGAGGTGGTGAAATATTTACCTCTTATTTGGGTTCTTCCTTTTGATTTGATAAAAAGGGATCCTTAAGTTGGATTTATGACTAAAAAAGGCCTCTAGGATTCAGGGAGGATAGTTGAGAGGATATTTGGGTAGGTGTTGGTCTAGACAAATGGCTTTGGAGGTGTGAATTTGATAGAAGGGGAAGTTCCCTTTTATAAGTGGGGTGAGGGGCACTTTAGGAAAAGATTAAAGTATTAATTTATTTTACAATCATATTAGGTTTATAATGCCTCCAAATGAATTTAATTCGATAATTAGGTGGATATGGGTCTAAATACTCTCAAACAATAGGTTTTAGACAAGTTTAGGTCACAATTTTAACCTTATTTTTTAGACTTAACTTTTAGATAAATAGTTTAACTTTTACCATGTCTTCTTGTATTCTTACACTATATGGTTAATAAACTTATTCTAAACCTCCAAGAGAACCTCAAGTGGTTCATTAATGACATATATAATATTATTTAATCCCTTTTTTCAAACCTTAGATTTTTAGGAATATTATATCAACCAATAATATAGTATTTGTTTTAAAAACTATTTTATGTCAAAATAAGACTCACACTTTTCATCCCATGTGAACTTCACCCCATTCCTAGAAAGAGAGTGAAATGTGATGCTAACTCTGAGAAATAATTGAAGAAATATCAATAATATCCAAAAATACCAAATAATATTTGAATATAAAAGAAGTTATGTGTATCTTCCCATGACATGACAACCATTAACTTCTCAGGATCAATTGAAAATATATGATCAGAAATCACATGCCCCAATAATTTCACTTCTTGAATCTAGAAGTTCCATTTTTAATGCATTCCATTAAAATGGATACTTCTTAAGATTTAAAAAAACAAACTTATATGGTGTCTGTGTTAGTGATCATATCTCTAATAAACCAAAATATCATCTAGGAACACTACCACAAAGGTTGTCAAGATACTGATTGAATGTTCAATTAATCAAAGCCATGAAAACTATAAAAGCATTAGTCAGACCAAATGATATCACAAGATATTCAAAATGTCCATACCTACTCATGAAAGATGTATTTGGTATATCACATTCCCAAACATGGATCTGGTGAAAACCTGACATAATATCAACATTTAAAAACCGTTTTCCCCTTTAACTAATCAAACAAATCATCCATGTGAGGCAAATGATACTTGTTATTAACTATTACCCGGTTCAACTTTTGATAGTACATGCACAACCAGAGCAAACCATCTACCATCTTGGAAAAGAGCACTGGGGCTACCCAAGAAGAAACACAAGGGTGAACAAAAACCTTTTCCACCAGGTCTTCCAGTTGAATCTTGGTCTCTTTCAACACTTATGGTGTTGTACGATAAGAAGGTATTGATATTGGTTGTGTTCCTAGCACCATGTGAATCATAAACTCTACCTACCTATCAAGAGGAACCCTAATGAAATAATTCGGGAAAACATCAAGAAACTCTCAAATAATGAAGTTAAGATAAAAAATAGAAGAAATGACATTAGGATCAATTGAAATAGCATACAACAAACTGTTGAGCTATGGGTGGGAAGGTCTTGCGTGACTAGACCTCAGATCCCACTCTCCCTGAAATGCCCATGAGATCCCATAAACCATAAGAAACAAGACTTGTAGATGATAACAATCAAACTCAACTCAAATAGAAATAAGACAATCCATCATGATGATGACATAAAACAGATTTAGATCAAAAACTAGAAAATCCCAAACTAACTCTGTATCAGCTATCGATAGCGCACAAGGACACTGAAACTCATTCTCTTTCATCTTCCCAAGAGGTGTCGCTAACTCCATAATGAAGGATGTGAGTTACGATTTAAGTTTAATCATACCAAAAAAAATAACCATATATAAGTGAGTGGGAAGCACCAGTATTAAATAAAGAAATCACTATTAAGGATCTAATAAAGATGGAACCTATCACTGTCACTGGAACCACATCTACCTCTACTGGAAACTCATCTACTGTATGAACGCGCTTCACTCCTGAGTTATGTGGATGGATCCCTATAGTATTTGAAGAATTTGACTATGTCGGAATAGACTTTTGGAACTGATTATCCTTGACCATATCGAGGAGTAGACATAGCCTGAAAAAAATGTTGCAAATGACCATAACTCCCATAGCTGTTACACATCTTTGCAGGTAAAGTACAAGAATGTTATGTGTATCCGACTGTAATGTCTCGGTTCTGGGTGCCACTCAACGGGTGCCCCGAACGCAGTTCGCCACGTGAACTCAAGCACATTTCCCCAAACACCAGAGGCTTCCGTCTAGCAGCGAGGGACCAGGTCTGATAGTGGGGAAACTATGCCCTCATTTGTCAAAGTGTAGCGCAGTGGAGTGAAATAAAACATACAACAACAGCAGAAGCAGTAGACCATATACAACTGAAATAAACAACTACAGTAAAAGATAATCAACCATATGTATAGATGTGATGCAACATGTCTCCAGTTCTAAGAAAACAGTCAGAACATGTTACACAGTAGTACAATACAATACATAGTACAACTAAACAGAACAAAACAACAGCCAGTAGCATCGCAAGCCTAAGCCCGATCCCATGCTCCCCTACACCTTAGCAGCAATCAATTACCTGTATGGGGACTCTTGCCCCTATCCACACCTGTAGAAATGTAATCTGTTTGGGGCGAAAAGCATGAACTAAATAGGGTGTGAGAAATAATCTCAGTTGGCACTCACCAAAGGCCCGTGCTCAACTGTGTGTAAACACGCAACATCAGTGTGAAAAAGTAAATGCAATAAACTAAGCAGTAATCAAAAGTAACTAACTTACCAGTTATATTGCCATTTTAATATCCAATTAATCATTTAATTTAAAATATCACCATAGTGAATATTCTAAGTAAACAGCCAATGTCCTCAGACACGTAAACTCTTACCCTCAGGTAAAGAGAAACAAAACACAAGAATATAACCCCAGGCATACGGATACCATCCACAGGTGTAATAAGTGTTGCCCACAGGCACAGAATCATCTTTCCACAGGCACGAAAGAAGTTTTCTATAGGATAAGTAGTACAAATCCCACAGGCTAATCAAAACACTTCCCTCAGGCTAAATAGGTAATCGGGCCATGCCCAACATGTAACCAAACAGTACACAAGAAATTCCTCTCAAGGAAATTATACAACCATTATTTTAAAGGCATAATATAAACAAGGCATACCCTCGGGTATCCTGTACAAATGGCTAAATAGAGGAATTCACCCCTAGGGTGGTCCTGGATCCAAGAATCAATCCCAAACAACAATTTAATATCACATTTAATTACCTATAAAATTATAGGTATTTAAAATAGCCACAGCCTCAGCCACACGACACCCCAAATGTGGGTTCATAGCTCATAAACACACAAAAACTTACGAGAGTTGGAAAATAAACACCAAGCCACCAAACTTAAACACCTAAGAATGGTATACCCGAACGACGCCTTATGAAACGTCCAAGAATGACGTAGATCTGATGTAGAAGAAAGCTCATTCAAACTCAAATAACTTCCCTTAGAGGAAGAATTGATAAGAACTACTCTGGGAGAAGGGATGGCTTACCCGTGTGGTTCCAGGGAGATTGTCCGAGGCAGAAACGGATTCTTGACGTGTGCTCGGTGGATCTCCAAAGCTCCGGACTTCATCTCCCGATCCCTCTTCACGTTCTAAGCCTTCCATATGAATAGGGGAGGCTACTGCCCATTTTATGTGAAAAAAACAATGTACACGGCGTGTACTTCAAATTACACGACATGTACTTTCCATTTTTTTTAATTGTTCCTCTGGCGGTTTCCCGCCAGCGTGGCACTGTTCACCTGCCGACAAGACTACGCGGCGTGTCTCCTTGAGTACACAGCGTGTTCTGTCACACAACTGGCCACCGCCTTACTATTTTCCTACCGACTAACTACACGGCGTGTAAGGGACCACTACATGGCGTGTATTTGGTTCCTACCCCCTTCATCACCGACATGTCCACACACCCTGTGTACTCATCTCACACGGCCAAAAGTACACGGCATGTGGAAAAGTACACGACGTGTACTTTCCAAAGTTTGGGATTTTTCCCCTTTTCCTTATTTATCAAAAACACTTAAGAAAATGATGAAAGAAGAAACCCATACCTCAAAGATAAGAACCGGGTTCTTACATCGACCTTTATGCACTAATAGAAAGTTATAGGTACACCACTAGCTACAACTAGATGTGCCGAAGAGGTTTTCTGCTGAGAACCACCTCCACCGCTCCTACGATGATCATGTCATTTCTCTTTTTCTCTAACACACCACTAAAGCTTCCACTGGGTAGTAGATAAAGGGTTCAATATCCAACATTGCCTTACATATTCATATTTTCCATCAAATCCCAGTCAACTGACTCTACATAGGTTAAAAAAATCAGTATAAATACCTATGATCTAATATTTGGTTGCAAACTCTATAGGTACTTCTGATCCTTCACCTGGTCATTCTTTACAAACTCTACTACAAAATAAACCATCTTAGAAAAATGATTGGTGTATGCTGACATAGAATGCTCTCTCTACTACAAATATAGGAACTCCAGAGACTTCTCCATGATCGGTGACTCTAGAAAAAACCAATGGAAGAAGAGAGCCTTGAAACTCATCCAATCCAAGACCACATGCTTATCTACCTATTCCATGGAATCCCACCAATGCTTTCTAGGACTCTCAAGACTGAATGTTTCACACTTCACCTTGATATTTTTAGGTGTTTCTAGGATGTTGATGATCTGATCAATATTGTCAAGCTAGTCCTCCACCTCTTAAGGTTCATTCATACCATTAAAGGATGGTGGATTCTCATGCAACAACTCCCGTGATCGATCTCTTTCTCCTATCACTCATGACTATAACTTAACAACCATGTTCTGAAAATTTTTCATTTAATGGCCAATAGCATGAACTACTCACATGATAGACTTGATAAAGTTCTGATCCCTTGGAGGGTCCCCTTGAGAATCATCATCTGCACCTTCCTGAGGAACTCACAGAACACGTCCCAGAGGAATACTGCTACACAATAAAATAAAATAAACAATCAGAAAACAAAACAATCTTAGTTAAAACTAGAAAACCAATAAGAAAAAAAAGAGTATCATCAAGAACTCAAAACAAGAGACACACATCCCTACATTCCATGGTAACTTGAGCCTCTTTTTGACAATAGATGGTTAGTAACTCACCATAACATACCTCTCAAGTCCCAAAAATATTATCTTTGGTCCACTAAACATCCCAAGATAAGGAAAAACCCCAAACCTACGGATCTGATACCAAAATGTAATTAATTGACCTACATACCCTCTCAAACTGGTACCCAACTCGTTACACCACATACCCAAGGGGCATTCCCAACCCCCATGGGTTGGAGACTAGCACCCGAACATCAAATAAAGACTAGAATGAATGATTTCACCCTAACCAAATTAAAGGTATGGTAAATATATATAATATAGAGAAACAAGAGATGATAAATATATTCCATAACTAAAACCAAATAGTGGAAACCAAAAAACTCAAGAGAAGAAACAATACCCAAGTACAAGTCAAACCACCAAGGATTACTAAAACAAGAAAACCCAACTACTATGTGGGATGACGTGGGAAGATTCCCACTCTCCCACCACCAGCTACCCATCCCAACTAACAGAAAACATTTCCACCTCATTAGAGTGCCTTTCCTTTCCATACATCAAAAGACATAGCTAAGTCTATGCACTGCCAAAGAGGTATGCAAGGTGTGAGCTAACTGGCTTAGTAGGGTCTCAATCAGGAGTTCCATATCAATTCTTGGAACAATAATCCAAGCATGATAAAATATAAATAAAACAAGGCACGATAATAGTTTAAAAAATTTTATATCAAAAGCATGGAAAACCAAATAAATTTTTTCTTTTTCTACATTTCTAAATAAAGAAGGTAAATTAGTTTCAAGTCATTTAATAACCAAATGTATTAGTAGATATATCATTTAGAAACAAAGCACACATCTCATTTGATATCAAATCCATGGAAGTACAATAAAAATATACAATTCAAATGAAGAATCACAAGTAACATCACAATAGGGATCACACTAGTTCAGGATATCTTGGAAACTCATACCTAACATAAAGAATCATGTGCACATAAATTTGATTGATATATAATTTGAGTCTAGAGGGTAGAGGAACACCCCAGAAATTGAACCCCCCAATAGGTCTAACATGTTCCTAGAACAACAGGCCCAGATAATAGAGATAAGCCCCATAGGAAAATCCCCTGATAGTGGATGAGGAATATTACTATACCTTCCACCTAAGTACACATGGCTACCCATGTGGTCTATTTTCCAAATCAATTCATCAATCCATTTCATCATTTCATGATTTTAAAACCATTTCACAAAAACCATTTCACAATGTTTTGAAAACCCTTCTTATTTACAAAAACTAGGAGGAAACCATATTTTATAAAAATCAACTTCCACACACACAATTATAATCATTCATATCATGCCATTTCATTTAAATAAATAGTTTATCAAAACAAGAGAAATGCAGTTCACCAACATAGTCTAGAGATGGAACAACTTACCTCAAAACTTGGGGTCACACACACCCACAAATGATCCACCAAAAAGGATAATCAAACAATGGAAATAGAGGACCCAAAATCAATATACAAATATTAGAATTAATTCAATTCAACAAAATTATTGGCAGAGGAGAGTAAACAACACATACTTCAAGAATGCACACTTGATGTACCATAACCAAAAAAAGAAACAACCCCTGAACAAGATCACACCATGGATCTATAAGGAAACAATAGGAATCATCATTACAGATCAATGGATCTAATAAAGTAACACCAATGCACTACCGAAATCAAAGAAATGAAGAATCGGAATGGAATAATCATCCAAAGAGATGATAACCAACCACAATGGTGATAAAATGTTTAATGGATCAATCTGGATTGAATGAAGACTCCAAAAATCACTGGAGAAGGTTTCTAGGATGATATCAAAAAGAGGTGTGGGAGAATGAAATAAAATTTCAGCTGAGTGGCACCCTAAAACCTGACCTCCCTATAGTTACATGATGGGTGACTCATTTACATGATGTGTAATATTCAATGATCAAGTAAGTCGAAAAAAACATCACCTTTTTATTAAAAAAAGATATTTTATTTTTACAAGTCATGTAACTATTATACGATGTGTACCCACTTCACACTATTTAAAAATTTCATGACTTGTTTCTGGAAACAAAGTACACGTTGTGTAACCCCTTTACACATCATGTAATCACCCAATGTATAGTAAAGAACTTAATAAATATTTCAATAATCTTATAAACTTAGGGAGAACCTCACAAATCCATTAACACATTTATACTCAGACTTTATTAATTCAAAAAAAACATCCATCTCTAAAATTTAGGTCAATTTTCTCAGAAAATGTTCTCCATCATCAGAAGTCCCAAGACACACCCAATTTAAAGGGGGAAATAAGCAAAGAGAAAGGAATTACCTGAAAGAGAGTAATTGGATATTATACTACTTGCCACTTGTTTAGGTCCAATGTACTCCCCATAAGTGAAAATGAAAAAACATACATAATTAACCTTTCCAAGAATCATCCGTATTGAAATAACAACATATAGAATGGCAATACTTTTCCCTATGTAACTAAAATAGACGACCTAATTATAACCCATCCAGAATATGAAGGTGGATTGTTAAACCATACATATTCAACTTTCCTATAATAATTAATATTTGAATAAAAACATACATAATGCTAATACATTTCCCCATGTCTAAAAATATTATACTTTCTAGGTGAATATTATCCAATATAAGTAAGGAAAAATTAGATTTTAACAACATGTATAACAATGAGTATATGAATACATTAATACTGGAATAACATGCTTATAATCTATTTTGAGAAAGAAAATGAATGGTTTAAAAATACCATATCCTAAGAGGGGAGAAAAATTTATCCAAGAGATCATGTGGTAGGAGTGTATATCCTTAGAAAATAATTAGATAAAAAAACATAATATAATCAAAGTGTACAGTGTACAAAATTTATATGAAATAAATGAAATGAATAATCTTAACTGAATGAATAAAAATTGAGTTACCAAAAATCATTACTTCTAGGGAAATAATGGAATCTCTACCCACTTGAATAAGGGAACATGATTTTTTTAGTAAATCCAATCACTGATACAAAACAACCCTTTAACAGTGCTAGAAATGGCCTTGATCAGCACTAGAAAAGCACTGATTACATGAGCGAGGATTAAAGACATGGTTTTTTATCAGCCCTCCTATGAGCGCTCATAAAGTAGACCTTTATCAGTTCTTTTAAAAGCAATGATAAAAGTACACACTACAGTGCACTGCACCAACACACCGCATCACCTGAAACACGCCATATATAAACAAAACAAGTCCCAATATAGGATTTAAATGAGATGAAATTTAAATCACAAGCACAAAAAAACACTATATTATAGATATTTCAAATATTGGTTTATACATTTACATAAATAAAAATTATTACATACATTTAAAAACATAAATGTTCCTTTATCTTTTAATACTGACCCGACAGGTGTCATTGCTGAACAAACCACCCCTTCTCGAGAAAAATAACACACCTTCATAAGAAAAAAATTCTTATGTTAGTAATAATATAAAGAAAAAAATTAACAAAAAGTGTTAATTTTACTTAAATTAATGTAAATTTTAAATAAAAATATGCACATGGAGTCATACCAGTAATACCATGCATTGGATTGAGGTGTGGATGATTCCAACACATCTCAAATGACTTTTGGATCATTTTCCTAAAGTGTCAAAACAATCTGAATGTGTTTTCTCAGTTTTGAGTACGTTAGTGATCCTTTTTACTAAAATGTCATTTTAAACTAGAAACATGCACTTTTGACTAATTTTGATCACATTGTGTATTAGTTTGATGTGAAAAAAATTTCTACACATTAAAAATGAATTATTCATAACTCTCATAAATTATCAAAAAAATCCAAGCACGTTTGATCGATTTTCAGTGAGTGTCACTTTTTGAACTAAAATGTCAATTTTAAATTGATAATGGACACTTTGTGTTGTATTGAGGTGAGACTAATTCATGAACGTCTCAAAGCACTTATAAATCATTTAACTAAATTATCAAAATAATAAGAATGTGTTTTTTCAGTTTTGATTAGGTCGGTTTGTTTTTTTACTAAAATTGATGTTAATTTTAAATAGAGGAACTTAAAGTCATACCGGTCACACCATGCATCGAATTGAGGTGAGGCTGATTCCTACACATTCCAAATAACTTATGGATTGTTTTAGTAAACAATCAAAACAATATTAATGTGTTTTATTGGTTTTGAGTATGTTAGTTGTCTTTTTTACTAAAATGTCATTTTAAACTGGAAACACTCACTTTTGAGTCATTCCAATCACATAGTGTATCGGTTTGATGTGAAACGGATTCCTACACATCATAAATGACTTATGAATTATTCTACTAAATTATCAAGAATATATGAGTGTGTTTGATCAGTTTTTAGTGAGTGTCACTTTTTGAACTAAAATGTCGATTTTAAAGTGGTAATGGACACTTTGAGTCATTCCAGGAACATTGTGTATTGGATTGAGGTGCATATAATTCTTATAAATCAAAAATGACATATGGATTATTTTCATAAAGTATCAAAATAATCAGAATGTTTTTTCTAGGTTTTGAGTAGGATAGTTGTTTATTTTACTAAAATTCATGATAATTTTGAATAAAAAAATGCACTTTGAGTCAAACCGGTCACTCTATGATTCGGATTGATGTGAAGATAATTCCAACACATTCCAAATGACTTATGGATAATTTTACTAAAGTATTAAAACAATATTAATGTGTTTTATTGGGTACATCACTTGAATTTTTTTTACTAAAATTTCATTTTAAAATTAAAACATGCACTTTGACTCATATCGATCACATTGTGTATAGGATTGAGGTGCGGATGATTCATACACATCACAAATGACTTGTGGATCATTTCAATAAAGTATTTAGACAATTGTAATGGGTTTTCTTGGTTTTTATTAGGTCATTTGGCTTTTTTACTAAAATTGATGTACATTTTAAATAAAAGCACGCACTTGGAGTCATATCGGTCATATTATGCGTTAGATTGAGGTGTGGATAATTCATGCATGTCTCAAATCACATATGGATCATTGTAATAAATTATCAAAATAATATGAATGTGTTTTTTTTGAGTAGGTTAGTTTTTTTTCAAAAATTGATGTCAATTTTAAGTAAAGGAGCACCTACAGCCATACCGGTCACACCTTACATCCGATTGAGGTGCATCTGATTCCTACATATTCCAAATCACTTATGGATTGTTTTCATAAATTATCAAGACAATATGAATGTGTTTTTTTGTTTTTGATTATGTCACTTATCTTTTTTACTAAAATTTCATTTTAAACTTGAAATATGCACTTTGACTCATACAAATTACATCCTGTATCAGGTTGATGTAAGACCAATTCCTACACATCACAAATGATTTATGAATCAATTACCTAAATTATCAATAAAATCAAATTGAATTTTCTTAGTTTTTAGTGTGTGAAACTTTTTAAAGTCAAATGTCGATTTTAAACTCATAATAGGAACATTGAGTTAGTTGCCTTTTTTACTAAAATTAATGTCAATTTAAAATATAAAGAAGTACTTATGGTCATAATGGTCATATCATGTTTTGAATTGAGGTGTAGATGATTCCTACACATACCAAAGTCTCAAAAAAATCCTAAATGTCAATGTTACCATGATTTCCATTGACTTTCTTTATCGAAGTGCCAACACTGAATGAACAACTTCGAACAAACAACATCAACTTGAAAAAAAAATAATCCACCTATATAATAAAACAATTATTATGAGTAATACTAAAAAGAAATAAATTAATCATAAATTTGAAAAAAAAATTAATTCTAGGGACAATTATTTTACTCTGTAAATATCAATGTTACCTTTGTGAATGAGCAGTGGATGGAACATGAAGGAAAGTGATAAATGTCAACACTATAGGGGTTAAAGGTTTTTAGGGAGAAGAATTTTGTGGAAGTTTTGGTGTAGAAAGGTATGAAAGATGGACATATCACCCCAACTCGAACAAAACAATCCACCTATATAAGAAAACAATTATTATGTGAGTAATACTAAAAATAAATAAATTAATCATAAATATGAAAAAATACATTAATTCTATGGATAATGATTTCACTATTAAAACATCAAGATTACCTTTATAATTGACTAGAGGTAGTGGTGTTTCTCTTCCTACATAGACAGTGGAGAGAACTTAAAAGAAAGTGATAAATGCAACACTGTTGGAGTGAAAAGGTTTTATGGGAGAAAAATCATAAAAGTTGGATAGAGAACCCCAACATAAACAAAATAATCCACCTATATAAAAAACAATTAATATGTGAGTAATTATAAAAAAAATTAAACATAAATATGAAACAATACAATAATTCTATGAACAACAATTTTAATATGAAAATATCAAGATTACCTCTGTAATTGAGTAGAGGTAGTGTCCTTTCTCTTCCTATAATGTAAGTGAAGAGAACTTGATTTAAAGTGATAAATAAAACACTATATGGGTGAAAACATTTTGAGGGAGAAGAAGTCTGTGAATGTTTTGGTACATAAAGGCATGAAAAATGGATAAAGTACCCCAACTCGAACAAAAGAATCCACCTGTATAAGAAAATAATTATTATGTGAGTAATAATAAAAAAATTAAACATAAATATGAAATAATAATTTAATTATATGAACAATGATTTTACTGTGAAAACATCATGATTACCTCTGTGATTGAGAAGATGCAGCGTCTTTCCTCTTCCTGCAAAGGCATGGCACATGAACATAAATCATATAAAATAAATGAACTATGCAAGGAATAATGAAAATTAAATCGTTGTTTCATTATATAATTTTCTAGTAAAATAGAGAAAGTATATCATAACATTACCTTTACATATTTCCAAAGGGTTTCTTTGGTCAAGATATAAGATAATAACAAAACTAAGGATTCTCTATTCACTTCATTATGGTTTAGAAGTTTATATGGATGTCAGGAAACAATGATAAAATTAATGATATTTATGTATATTTGGATCCATTGATCAATGGATCCAAAACTAAGATTGGTTCTGCATCACTGACAAAGTTAATAACAAAACTATGGATTCTCTTTGCACTTCACTGTTGTTGGTTAGCTACTACTTAGCATAGAATCTGACCCGAACTTCATACCTGACATCCCTGTGATGATCTCATCCCACACACGCTCACCACCATCTATATAATATCATCATTCAACATTCACTTTTCCTTCCCTTACTCTAAATTTTATTCATTATTTAAACAAGTGGGAACATTTTTACATTATATCATTTTCTGGTTCTCATGTTACTTTTTCAATCATATGTGTTTTTCACAAAACATTTACCCAATGAATTAGATTATTCTATAAAATGTTTTCTCTTTGTTGAAGAAAATAATTAGTTTGTTTCTCTCTATGTGTGGGATTAGAGCATCATTGGGATTCTGGGCAGGAATTCTGGGTTAGCTATTATATTAAGTAGTAGTTAACCAACAGTAGTGAAGTGCACAGATAATCCTTAGTTTTTTTATTAGATTTGTGAGTGATGTATACCCAATACTTGTTTTGGATCCACTGATCAATGAAGCCAAATAGACATCAATATTCTTCTAACTCTTAAAGACTAATTTGTCTTGAATACCAACAACATAAACACAGATAATGGATTTTAAAAGGTTCATCTGCATTCTCTCTTGCAAAAATGATGAACTCTTTAACACCATATTTATATTCATTTGTCAAATGATTAATTTTCATCCATTATTGATTTATAATAATACTATTAGGTTAATAAAAGATTAATTTTATAGAACATATAAATAAATACGCAAAATATATCCATTATAAAAATTTAAAGTTATAGATAATTATAATAAGGGAAACTCAACATTTGATTATTTCAAAGAATTTTAGTATGTTGAAGAAAATGGGTAATTGAATTTAAGAAAATAATTAATCCACATCAAATCTTTATTAAATCTCCTAAATAAATAAAAATATAATATAGGAAATTAAGTATTAATTAGAAACTAAAATATGATAAACAATAATAATAAACTCTCATTCAATCAACTAGATCAGTGGTTTCATGGATCAAGTAATAACACTAATAATAAAATGGAGAGAACAATCATTCTTCTTATAGAATTTTGGTGCATTTGGAAAGAAAGGAATAAATCTTGGTTCAGGGGGATTAATACTTTGATGAAGGGAAATATGGATCATTTATACTAAAATATCTAAGCACCTGGATATTTTAAATCCAACAATAAGGGTTTTGGGGATTTGAAAAAATAGTGGGAGATATAATATAATCATTAATATCATCACAATCATTAATCATTAAAATGTAATAAATATTATTTGATTTTTGTAGATAATGGAAAGTTACTTGACTACATCACTTTCCTTATGATCTAAATTAGAGAAAGAGAATCTCATATCTAGTGAAAACTTCTAGAAGTGGTACAAACACTAACACATTATATTATACCAAGAATAGAAGATAAATTCGTTGGAATCCCTTATATATGATTATCAACCACGTAGAGAGAGTGAGGGTGAGAAGGATACCTATAGAAAGCACATAGAAGATGCATCATATTTCTAATGAATCATGTTTTTTTTATGTCTCTGATATGAGGGATACAAATAAAGGACATGGATGAATAGACTACATTGAATCATCTTGAAGAATATGATAATGAAAGGGAGATAAAGGCAGATAATAAATGATATTATCACTAAAATTTATAGGTGTAAATGAAAAGATAGATAGTGTAATGACTCTAGCATGACTTATCCAAACAACACCAGTTCAGATCATTGTATAACCTCTAACACACCTCAAATTCACTAAAAGATGGTTTAAAATTTGGGAATAAAATCCCATAAATGGGAGGTGCCCCCCCCCCCCAAATAGAAACAATTTGTACCAGAGGTCGAACAAAATTATAGCATGACCCTTAAGGTCAATGGACATACAGAACCAAAATCATCATTACCCAATATAGGTATACCTATTAGACAAACAAATATAGAAATAAATGATGCAATAGATATATATACACACATAAATTTTATGCCAGTATAAAATCTCACTTATAGTCTATAAGAAATATCAAATAGATAAAAACCTGATATTCAAACATAACGTGAACTAAAGGAACCATAATGATTAAAAAAGTGAAGTCTTGATATGATAAAAACTCATCTGCTTAACTAGGGATGTCCCCTTTGAATCTTATCTATAAAAAAACTAAGAACCATAGTGAATTCTAAGAGGAACTAGATCCTATGATACATATAACCAATAGAGGAACATACATCACTCCACAAACTTGGTTCTTGAAAAATAGCATCTAAATCTGCATGTCCATTAAGGTGTCCATGAAAGGTATCAACATATATACAATCATTAGGGAACCACCAATTTCCCTCCAATCATTAGTCAATAAACAAGAATATACATGAAAATTTCTACACATTTATATAAATATATGAAAAAATCATTTAGTAAGAAGATATAAAACATAGTAGTAAAACAAAAATGAATAAATCCAAGGTTTGGGGTCAAATATAACCAATAACATCATATATTGAGGGGGTCTATACATCGGTAGTCAATAAAAAAATGGATCATAAACAAATCGTTGTGTTCATAATATAAATTTAAAATAGTATACAATCACCAGACCACAAATAACGACATCGTCAAATAAAAAATAAAAAAACAAAACCAAATATACACAAAAATAATCAGAAGGCCTAACTCATGAGGTTGAAGAAAATCTGAGACCCTCTTCTAAAACCCTAACTGTAATTGAACACCAGATTTTGGACAAGATGTTTGAGAAACTAGAGGCAGTCGAGTGGTGCGATTCGAGCTTCGATTCACCGAAGAGGAGCACCGATAGCTGGTGGATTCCATGGAAAGCTTATGATATCATAATGGGATCGCAAATGGTTATAGTATTTTAAATGGATCGGGACACTTTTATCATCCCTTACAAATAAGAACTCATCAAGATTCCTTTTATCAGCACTTATTTTAGCACTGGTAAAGGCAGGTCTTTATCAGCGCTTTGTTTAGCACTGATAAAGGCTCATCTTTATCTGCATGAAAAAAAGCTGATAAAGATGCTTTTCTTAGTGCTTATTACTTAAGCACTCATAAAGGATTTATAATTTTAATTAGAAATAAAAAATAGTAAATATTTATATATACTCAATAAATATATATAAATATAAACATAGTGTATATATTACCTTTTAAATATATTTATTATGATTTTATATTTATTTATTTATAATTATAGAAATTTTTTTAAAATATAGTATTTATATCATTATATATATTTAAATAATTATACACACACATATATATTTATTTAATATATATATATATAGTAAATATATTCATTATTTAAGTAAATTTATTATTAATTGAATAATTATTTAAATATATATAATTATTTATTTATAATTATTTAAATACTTTAAAAATATTTATTTATTTATAAATATAAATATATTAAATGTACATTTATAAATATATATTTTTATAAATATTTTTTAACAATTATATTTTTAACATTATTAATGAACATCTAATTTTAAGTGCATGCATATATGTTAAAAATGAGTGAAATTGAATAAATTAAGAATAAATACACTTCAACAATATTAAAAATATGGAAAAGTTTAATGTGTGTGAATTGTATATAAAAATTTATTAATTACATATATGTGAAATCAATATAACATAGATTTGATCTATGTTAAATTGAAAAATCAAAAAACATTCAATTATATGTCAAGTACCATGAAATTAGTCGATATTTTTAATTTATGTTAATTTTTAATTATAAATAATTATTCAATAAATATATGATTATTTAATGTAAAGTGAAAAAATATTTTTTGTTATATAAATCATATTTATATACATTAATATATATCTATATATTTAATGTATACAATTTAATAAAATTAACTATCATAATTATCTAATTAATAAAATGTTTAATATTTAATAATATATACTCAATTTATTTTATCAATAATAATTTAATTAATAAAAAAATTAATATTTTTTTAATAAACTCAATTTTAGTTTTTAATTTATTCAATTATATAATTTCATTTATTTTCACCTTTATCAGTGCTGATGAAATAAATATTTATCAGTGCTAAAAATAAAGTTCTTATAAATGTTACCCTTTATCGGTGCAAAAAAACACCGATAAAATGTTAAATTTATCAACACTGATAAATATTCCATTTATCAGCATTTTTTTCTAGTGCTGATAAATACCAGTGCTGTTAAAGGCCAATTCTGTTGTAGTGAATTAAATATAATAAGTATAATAAAAATATATCCATGTGTTGTGGATATACCATATAAAGGAAACATGGTGCATAAAATATATTATGTCTAAAAGAATCAGAATAAAGACCAAGAAAACCCAAGAGGTTTGAGTAACACTTCAATAAAAACCCTTGAAATGTAGGGTTTTAAATTGAAATTCAAATTCAAATAACATTATTAATGTATATTTCATGATAAGATCTCTCAAATAGGTATTATATACAATATAAAAATGGAAGTAGGTGTGTAATACTAAACATGTATCAATGGGAGGAATTTGAGATGAAAACCCTTACGGCTTGACTAACACTTTTGGATTATAAACCCTAGAGAGTTAAGAAATGAAATATATTTATATACCACGAAATAAAAGGTATTCATGATAAAATATCTCAAATTGGTAGTATAAACACCTATAAAATGAAAATAGGTATATAAATATAATACCTTTCTCAATGAAGGGAAATTGAGATGAAAACCCTGACCTCATGTTCCTGATATCCATAAACATAATTTAACCCAATGTATCATAAAAATAGATATATTAATCACTTAATTCAAAACCTAAACCATATTCATTTTCATTCATACTCTTCATAAATATTCATTCTCTAGATGAATTTTTCTGATTTTTCACATCGGGTGTTTATAGTTTTGATAGTTTGCACTAGTTTTATAATAGTGGTGTTCATATTCTTTATGTTTCAAAAATTAATCAATACTAGGTAATTAAATTTACTGTTAGGTATAAATTATAATAATTTATGATGTTTTAAAACCATTTCATGAGTGTTTTATTCTTTATCCATGAAGGTGAAATCGATAATAAACATGTTTAAGTGATTTTTGATTATCAATGTATGTTTTATTAATTAATGAATTAGATATTTAGTTAACATCTCAAAAACCATAAAAAATCTTTTTATACATTTATATAATATTATACTACAAAATATGTTCCCATATTCATCCATGAAATAAATTCATAGTATTGTTTAAGTAGGTGGTTAAATCGACACAAACATGAACATGCCTTGATTTAAGGAATGATTATGAGCTAGTTTTGTTATAATATCTTTATAACAGAAGAATAATGATCTTATTTATTGTTTATTAGTGTAATAAATATAAATTATAATGAATTATTGTAATATTAA
This sequence comes from Viscum album, assembly GCA_963277665.1. Lineage (NCBI taxonomy): Eukaryota > Viridiplantae > Streptophyta > Magnoliopsida > Santalales > Viscaceae > Viscum > Viscum album. Next base: position 581,283,538 of record OY728138.1, on the reverse strand, counting down.
ATTGATATTATCATCTTGAGTAATTTTAATAATAGATTATCTTCTTTGCATGCTTATTTTAAATGATTAAACTAATCATGATTGTTTGTTGATCATATCAATAATAGGTTTTCCAATTTTTCATACCAGAAATATGATGATATCATAAATTCATATTTATCCTTTCACACCATCCTTATATCAAAATTTCTAATATGTTGAAGGAAAATGAAACACATTATATCATGGAGGCGATAGTCCGCACAACACATGAACAACTGTCTTTTTTCATTAATGGATGCATCATGTGAATAAATAATGATAAAATACATAATATAGTGACCTTATAGTATGTATATTACATTGATATAATTATATTAATGTGTTTAAAAAAAATTTGGAAGAAGATAATTAAGAAGAAAACGAAGCGGTTGATGATACTCACGTCGAGGACTTAGATTTTCCTTAGAAGTCTCCTTGAATTTGAATGGCTTAGGATAACTATGAGTGGAAAAGGGATTATGTTTGTGGTATAGGGTTATAGGGAGAGTAAAATGGAATAGTTTTAAGGATAAATTATATTGGGATGTGGTACTTTAAGTGATTAAGATGTTACCCATTTATAAGCGAAGGAAATTGTAGTTTTGAGAGTAACCCTTATATTTTAAGAAATGTAAGGTTATTATTCAAGTGTCAAAGGACCCAAAATGGAAAAAATAGAATGGGAAAATGATTTTGACTTGAAACTCACCTCAAACACTCCTTATTTTGAAAATTTTGTGGGATTTATGGATTTTTTGTTTTATTTTTGTTTCTTCTTACCCAAACTTACTTTTACCTTGGTAATTAATTTCTAACCATAGAAAATAATCTTAATGAAAAAGATTAAGATTGAATTTTTAACCTAATTTGATACATATAATTTAAAATTTAAAAATAATTTTATCAAATAAGACTTATAAATGTGAGAAAAGTTAATTTTAAACTAAACATACTTAATCACATAAAAACAACTTTTAGACAATTTTTTTAAGATTTAACTAAGGATATAAGATTAAATTATCTCGAATACTAATTTTAATGAAATAAATTGATTTATTATAAAAATATAAAGGATATGAGTCTTAATATTCATGCCAAAAATTAATCTCCCTTTACAAAAAATTTATTCCATGAAAAGGCCAAAAATAGTTTTTTATCTTAAAGTAACATTTTAATTTGTTATAAAAATGTTTCCCCTAGGTTTTCTAAGAAAAAAATGATATTTTAAAATGAATAAATTTATGAATAAATTTTAAATTTTATTTTTTAAAAGGTTTCATAAATTTCTAGTTCATTCTTATATGATGTAAAATTCATATAAATTACAAGTTTTGTAAAAACTATATTTTTTTTACTAAAACCCAACCTTTTCATAAAAAACTCAAAAATTCATAATAAGTAAATTTTGATATGAGGAATTCAAAATGAAAGTTCATTTTTATTATTTTAAAATTAAAAAATTTATGAATCAATATTTTGAATAAAATCATAAAATATAATTGAAATATGTTTTAATTGGAAAAAGACATTTTCAAATATTAGCTATTATTATTATTTCATATCATCTACCAATTTATTTAGTGTTAAAAATTTATTAATATCAAACATAATTTATTATTAATCACATTTTTATTGAAATAGAAATGTGTATCTCATAAAAGAAATTTTTTTGTAGAATCAATACTTATCCAAACAATGAATGATCTTGTTTATCATTATAGGTAAACTAAATGTATTTCATTCATATTAAAAGTATAATTTTTCCTTTATATAAATATAATTCATAAAGAGGTTACTCTTATTCATTCTTGCTAATTGAATTGATATTTTTTTTACAGTTATACTTTAATATTTATATTTTATCTAAATATATCATTGTTTCATTTAAGTTCAGTGTCTTGTGTGGAGAAATATATTAAACATATTTTATTATTTAATTGAAATCATATGTTAAAATTGTTGGGTATTGCAATTTATAGTTTATTAATTCTATGTTTTGTTTTTCCCTTTTTATATGCTTATTATTTTTAGTACTCTCATCCCTAATTTTATTTTATTTTAGTTAATGGATAGAAATAAGAGGAATCATTCCAAAAACCAATGTGCTAAGAAATGTGTTGATTGTCCTAATGAGATTCCAATCCTGAAGGGATTGGGAGATGAAAAATTTATGGTAGTACTAGATCAAATGACTCGTGTTTTTAATAATAACTTGAATCATTTGTAATGAACTTATTCACCTAATAAAGAGAAATTTGTAGTTGAGTCCTTTATATGACAAGGTATTCTTATATTTATTGGATATTTTGATCCCCTAATCATGGAATAATAGATCAACTCCATTGAAAAGACATTATTTTTACTCTAATGCTCTGAACAAGAGAAATTGGCACTGGTCATTCATCACATAGAGGGAGAATCTAGTCAGTGGTGAAAACAAATTAATAACATGAAGCCCAAAGAGGAAATAAAATTGATGGAATAAAAAGGATTCAAGAAAATATTTTTAAATAAATATTTTCCCCAAACTCATCATCTTAAAATGGATAGGTAGTTCCTCAAACTAATTCAAAAGGAAGATGATTCTATTGGTAATTATGAGTGAAACATCACAAGGATTTCATGATATGCCTCCAACATTTTCATAAACACTAAAATTAATGTGGAATACTTATTTAGTGGATAAATTCTAATTCAATGAAAATATTTTGTGATTTGAGATTTTGAAAGTTCTGAAGAGATTTTTCATTATTCCCTTAAGTTCAAGATGGAGATTGGGGATTCTCAATGTTCTTAAGGTGATAGAGATAAAAAGAAGACAATGGTGTTTAATTCGGGAGGATCAAAAGATAAATCCCATGGAGGAAAGAAACCCCAATTGACTACATGTAAAAAGTGTGGAAAGAATCATCCATAAAACCTTCTCAAGGGAAAAGGGATATACTTCAAGTGTGGAAAATAGTTGCGTCAAGATAATCAATATCAAAGTGTGATGAGGAAGACTGCTAATTATATATAATAAAATAAGGTTTAGATCCACCCCAACCTTTATTATAGTGTTTTAACAACAAGGAACAAGAACCTTATTCAAGATAATTCTCCAAGACAAGGGTTGTTGGAAATAATCAATGAAAACAACCTCCAAGGCCTAGAGGGAAAGGAAGGTATTATGCTATCACTACCAATGAGGTATACCCTGATAATAAATATTTTAAAGGTATTATAATTATTCATTCTATAATGTATAATGTATTATTTGATTTTGGTTCTACACATTATTTTATATCATGAAAGTTTAGTATAACTATTAAAATACCACCTCAAAACAAGAAGGTTGAGTTATCTATGAGAACTACAAATAGGTAAATTATTACATCCCAATTATATAAATCCTCCCGAGTCAATGTTTTATGACTGCACCTATCATAAAAACTTTTCATACATCCTTTAGAGGAATTTGATTCTATACTAGGAATGGATTATCTATCCTTACATAAATCCAACATTAACTAAAGGGAGAGATAAATCAGTCTCCATATCCAAAAATGTCCACTTATTCCATACAAGTGTATGGTGGGGGAAGAATCCAATTTGGAATATTATTATCATTAATTGATATTATTTCCTTATGATAAAGAATATCTAGCTCAATTGTTTAAGCAAACCGATAGAATCATTCTTGAATACATGGCTAGGGACTGTACTGATGTATTCCGTGATGAGTTTTCTGGTCTTTCTCCTGACTGAGAAGTTGAGTTCTAAATTGAACTTATGAATGGATATCTAACCAAATCCAAGACTCCATGTAGAATATATATAATTGAATTTGAATAACTAGAGGAGCGGTTACAATATAATTTGGACCATGGTTTTATACACCATAGTGATTCACCATGGGATGTGCTAGTCTTCTTCATCAAGAAGAAGGATAGTACAATTCACCTCTGTATTTATTGTCATGAACTCAACAACAACATGATTAATAACAAGTATACCTTAGCACAAAATGATGACTTGTTCAATCAAATAAGTGGGTCCTATTACTTATCTAATGTAAATCTTTTGTTGGGATATCACCAATTAAAGGTGAAGAAGTAAGATATTCCCAATTCTAACCTTCAAACAAGGTATGGTCATTGTGAGTTTATAGTGATTCCATTTAGACTCACTAATGCTCCATTAGTTAATAGAATTAATTAATAGAGTCTTTAGATATTACCTTGATAAATTTGGTATAGTATTTATAGATGATATTCTAATATACTATAAAATCATATAGGATCATGAGGTGAATTTGAGTATTGTGCTATAGGAATTTTAAAAGAATAATATATATGAAAAGTATAATGAATGTGATTTTTATAGATTAAATATCATTATTAGGATATGTTATCACTATAAAAGCGATATATATAGATCTTTATAAGATAAAGGTTATTGAGGAGTGGACCGAACCAATATATGTAGCAAATATCCATAGTTTTATTAAACTAGTTAGGTACCATCAATGATTGGTGAGAACCTTCTCATGATTTTCAATCCCTTTTAATAAGATAACTTAGAAAGGAGTATACGTTTTCAAAACTAGTTAATATTAAGAAATATTTTAGGAATTGAAAAAATTCTTATCACTGCACCAGTACTCACACTACCCCCAAGTGAGAAACTATTTTTGGGTATAAAATGATGCTTTAAAGAAGGGTTTGGGTCATGTATTAATTAAAATTGATAAAGTGATATCATATTTCTCAAGACAATTGAATTACCATGAGAAGAACTATTTTATACATGAGTTGGCATTTTTGATAGTGATTTTAGTATTGAATATTTAGTGACATTATCTCCATGGAGAGAAGTGTGAAATATGTATGGATTATATGATCCTTAAGAATATATTCACATAGAATGAGATTAATATGTGTTACTAAATATATTTAGATATAATCAAGGACTATAACCACTCAATACATTACCATCATGAGAAGTCAAATAAAGCGGTAGATGCTCTAATTAGAAAGGATCCTGCAATGTTATCAATGATGATAATTATGAAGGATCCAATATTCTTATACTTAATAATTATATACAAGGAATTATTAAAGGAAGTAATAACATCCTAGATAGCTCAATTTATTTCTTAAACATCGATTCAAGAGAAAATAAAGGATACTTAATGGGATGAAGTGGAAATATATAAGAATGTGGATGCTATACTAAAATAAAAAACATTGAGTTCAAAATTTATGAAGAAGGATTTATAAGATTTGGGCCACGAATATGTGTATCATTGAAGCCTAAGATAAATAAGGAACTATTGAATGATTCACATAGATCAACATTCTCCATAAACCCAGGTAGTAATAAGATGTATCAAGATATCTGAGAGAATTATTGGTGAGATAATATGAAGAGGGATATCATGAAATATACATCAAAGTGCCTAGTGTTTCAACAAGTGAAGTAATAGAGGAAAAAGCCCAAGGGAATGGTGTACCCATTACCCATACCTATATGAAAATAGGAAAAATCACTATGGAATTTGTCACGGGTTCTATAAAGGCATACATAAGAAATAATTCCACATGATTTGTAGTGGATTACCTTACAAAGAAGTTCTAAAAAAAGAAATGAAACAGAATTATCCTCATTAGATTTCATCTTATTGGGAGAAATGAAATCTCAAGGCTAGAATTTTTTAATGGGGGAGAATGTAAGGATCCAAAATTTTATCAATGGAATTTTCCTTCTGATTATATAAATGTGTCATATTTAGTAAAGTGGTATTATATAAAGCACATTATCCACATGATATAACCAAAAAAATTAATATATTAACGTGAACATTACATTTAGAGTTTAAATAAACTCAATAAAATTTCGAAAATTACAGTGGGATTAAAATTTGAAAACAAGATGACTATAATATGAAAATTTGGATCTTCTTTATCCTCTAGAATGACTGCACTCATGAAAAACACTATATAAATTAAATAGAATATTAGTAACAAAATATCCATTTTAAAAGTGAAAATAAATATAAAATTGATAGAAAATTGATTTGAATTAATAATTAATGAAATATGAGTTATTTATAAATGGTATTGAACCCATATGACCATTATGAATCTTGCTATTGGAATCGTTTCAAAAGGGTTTACTCAAAAGAAATGGATCGATTATACTGATACATTTTCTATAGTATCCAAAAAGGATTCCTTGCACATTGTATTGACATTAATAGGTCACTTTGAATTTGAATTACAAAAAATGGATGTGACAAAATCACTTTTGAATGGTATTCGAGATGAGGATGTTTACATTAAACAACTAAAAGGATTCCCCTATATTATTGGTAAACATTTAGTGTGTGAGATAAAAAGAACAATATATGGTTTAAAACAATCATACAATCGGTGTTATTTATGATTTTATGATTTAGTTACTTAATTTTGTTTCAAAGAAAAAATTATGGGTCAACATATATACTAGAATTTTAGTGGAGTAATGTATGTTCTCTTAAATTATACATGGATTCCATTTCACTTATTAATAATGATAAGGTTTTGTTATATGAGGTGGAACATTTTCTCTCAAAAGTATTTGAACTGAAATATATGGGTGATGAAACTTATTTTATTACATAAAAAATTTATAGATATATGTTGAAAGAAATTTTGGTCTTGTCTCAAGAATCATACATTAATAATTTTTTATAGATATTTCATATGAAGGACTATACACCAATTATAGAACCCATTATTATGAATGATAAATTCAACATTAACCAATGCCCTAAAAATGTTTTGGAATGAAAAAGAAATTAAATCTATCCTTTATTCTTATGTTTTAGGTAGTTTAGTGTTTTCTTAGGCCTGAACAAGTCCATACATTGAATTTTAGGTAAGAATGTTGGGGTGATATTAGATTAATTTAGGTATAGAACACCAGAAGACCTTAAATAAGTTGTGGAGATATCTTAAGGGGAATAAAAAATATATGCATATATATAGATGGATTGATATTTTGTAACTCTTTAAATACTCAAATATAGGATTTACTAGTTGTTTTCATTGATGAAAATCAACCCTAGGATACATATTTATGATAGTTGATGAATTTGTGTCTTGGAGAAGTGTCAAACACACACTCACAAGGACTTATACTATAAAAGTTGAGTTTGTTTCAGGTTTTGAGACTTCTAGTTGTTTATGAATAATGAGTTTCATTTCAGGCCTTAAATTTGTAGATTATATTTAGGGAAAAAAATTTATATATTGGGAAAATTATTATTATATATTTATGCCTAGTAATAACAAAGGTTGAAGTCAAAGTGGACACATCGACATTAAATACTTATCCATAAGGGGATGTGTTAAAGATAAGAAAGTGGTCATTCAGCATATCAGAACTGAGTTGATAATTATAGATCCTTTAACTAAAATCATGCCTCTATTTAAATTCAAGGATTATGTAACATTTATGGGATTAAGTTGTACCTTGTAAATTGGCTGAATAAACAAATTATTATTTTGAAACTCCATATATTTATATATATTTATTATTTATATTTTAAGTGAATAAATTAATTACATGAGAAATATTTTGGGGATACTGATAAAACAAAATTTTATTGAATATTTTATTTATAATAAATGAAATTATTTTCTCATATTGTTCTAAATATGTTTATTTATAGAATATTTTGGATTATATCATTCATTTGAAAATTTGATGAAAATTCTTGTTTTTCCATTTTATAGTTCACTATAGTATTTTGGAAATAAATATTTTTAAATGTATTATTTAGACATAAAATTTTGTAAATGAGTTCCCTACTTAATGGGATAAAACTTTCATTCCGGACATATGAGCTAAATCAGAAATTTGGCTGGACTTAATGGGCCATGAAGTTAAATCTAGACTCGACTCTCTAGATTGAATACCACTTCAATATTTGGGCCATAAATTCTTCATACTTGAATGGATTGGGCCCAAATTTGAATAGGATATAGAGGATCCAATTTCTCACAAATCATTATTCTGTAAGGAAAAATTATTCATGAGTTTTTTAGGTAAAAAAGAAGTAAAAATTGGATTAAAATATTTGGATGAATTTCCCCATTCACACTTCTAACAACTTGTAATCTAGACTCCCCTCCAATTTATAAATATGTATTTTTATCATTTTGATGGATTTGAATGTGCATTAGTATATTTAAGGAATATTTTAATTAGTTTCACTCCATTTCTCTAGGAATTCCAAGAGGGATAGGTCTTGAAGATAAGATCCCTTCATCAAAGCCTTCTTTTTCTTCTTCTTTTGTTAATGTCTTTGTTCTATAAATATACTTATTAATTCATATTATATTTATTTTATTTCTTATGTTTTATTAAATTTTATTCTTCCTTAATATTTTTATTTGGGATTTAATTCAATATTATAAATGATATTGGGTTATACCCTTTCTAAACCTTTATGAATGCAAAACATTTCTACAATGACTACACCGCCCATGGAATAGTAGTTCTTTTTAGTAATTGGTCTACCTATTAAATTATTCATTAATTTATTTTGAATCAATGAGATACTTTAATTCAATTTAAATGATCTATTAATTTAGTATTTAATTTTTTAGAAAGCATCCAATTGAATTATTCATGAAAAAACACACGAGGTCTAGTAATGTGTGAATTGTGAGAGAGCGACCTTAACAGGTGAAACAAAAACAGACAGGGTAAATTTGTAGCGTTAAAATATAATACCTAAAAACAATTCATTTTCATTTTAAATAATTGATATGTGACTAAATTTACCACTTACCATAATCTAGACTTCAAACTTCAATCAAAGCAGGGTGTAACGATTGCATGTTCCAAAACTAGCCTAGGGTTCAATTCACTTCATCATTCTGGTAAAGTTATTTCTTATAGGGTTATAGAATTAACAAATTAGGGGATCATAATTAAGTGAATATTAATTAAAATTATTATTATTAATAAGTAAGTGAATAGGTAGAGTTATATAGATTACACCTTTCAAAATATTTTCTAGAAAAAACATCTTCTTGTTGTGTATTTTTAGTAAAATTTCATTTCAAAAATTTTAAAAATGCAATATTCTTCCAGCATAATTCTTATTCTTTTATAAATGAAACCCCAAATTCTTTTAACTAGTTTTTTCTTCTATTTTATTTTATTTTTATTATACCTTTAATATGTTATTTAATTTATTTTCTCCTTTGAGAGACAACCTTGGTCAACCACTCTACTGCACCTAAGAAGTAAAAATTACACATCATTTGAGTGCGCCCACAACAACACCCTTTCTAATTGGCACAATTTCCAAATAGTATAGTATTTTATTCAACTAATTACAGGTATTTGTTTAATTTTATTTTATCCTTTTTTTCTCTTGTTTATTCCTTCTTCTTTAACATTTCTCAATTTTTTTGTTTTTTGTTTCTATTTCTTCTTCCTCTCTCTTTTCTTCTCTATTAGACGATATATTGAAACATATTATCACGATATTATGGAATAATTTTCTAAATTTCTATGATTTATTAAATGATCCAATGTTAAGGATCTATTTGATCTAGACCTTTATATTTAACGCATCCTCAGGGCTCGAATTTGAAAATATTGATCTATGGGAAGTGTCTACATTTACCCAACTAGTTAATTCATACACTATAAGAAAATTGAAATTGGAAACAATTATATATAAAACCTAAAATAATAACTAATGGCTGAAAATAATGGAAATGAACTTAATATAACTATTCTAGAATTGGATGAACCTGACATTAACTATTAACTAAACTGTATTGCATACCCAAACCTTGAATTGGACTTTGAACTGAAATCTCGGTTAATTCACCTTCTTCCAAAATTTCACAGATTATCTAGTGAGGATCCAAAAAAACATTTTAAATAATTTACTATGGTTTTATCAACCCTTAAACTAAAAAATGTCTCTAAAAATAAAATAAAACTAATAGAATTCCCATTCTCACTTGATAGAACAACAACAGACTGGATGTATTATTTACAACTGGAAGATGTAACTTGTTGGAATTATTTGAAACATCTTTTCATGGAGATATTTTTTCAAGCATCGAAGACCACTGTCATTTGAAAATAGATATCAAGAATTAAGAAAGCTCAAGGGGATTCAATGTATGATTACTGGGAGTGATTCAAGAAGTTTTGTGAAAGTTTCTTGCATCACCAAATTAGTGAGAAACTTCACATACAATAATTCTATGAAGGTATCACACCTATGGAAAAGAGCATAGTGTATGTCATGGATAGAGGAGCATTGGTGTAAAAAACACTAATATCCACACATGCATTGATCAACAAGATGGCATAAAAATCCCAAAAATTTGGTGATTGAGGTACAACACATGTTAGAGGAGTACATCAGGTAAGTTTGTCTTCTCTTGAAATTAAATTAATTGATACCAAGTTAGAAGAATTTACCACTATGGTGAGACATATTGCTTTGGATAAAAAGACATCCCAACCCACTCCTACGAGGCCTTGTGGAATTTTCATTGAAACAAACCACCCAAATAACTATTTCCCCCAATTATAAGAGATAGAATATTGCGCAATAGTATTCTCTGAGAGACCATATCAGAAAAAACAATTTCCACATCCTTAGAATAAGTATGATTCTTTTTCTACAACATACAATAAAGGTTGTAAGGGTCAATCAGACATGAGTTATGACTCTTGACAACAACAAAGACCCCATTTTCAACAAAATTTCTAGCATCCTTCACCTTACTAACAAGATTTCCAACAACCAAAAAGGATATTTGAATCCCAAGAATCAACAATCCAACAAAAATAGAATCCACAAAAAAGGTATATTCTAACACTGATGAAATTTTGAAACAAATTGTTCTTAATCAACAAAACTCATTGAAGATTCAAGGTTCGAAGTTGAGGGAGTTGAAGACACAAATGTGCCAGATTTCCACCGCCCTCTATGAACTGGTAAATAAGAACTCTAGAAATATTTCTTCTTAACCGACTTCAAATCTCAAGGGTAATGTTAGTTTTATCACATTGAGAAGCGGGAAAAAAACTGATACTTCGGCACCTACCATTCCATCGAGATTCACCTCAACTATGGAGAATCCCCATTCAAGAACCACTGATGAGAAGCCTAAGGAAAATGTAAAAGGTAAAAAAAGATCGATGATGTTCCTATTAAACCCATTACCTTTCCAAATAGAGTTGTTAAAACCAAAAAAAATGGTTGAATAGGTGATACAATAAGAGGTTTTGGACACATTCAAGTGTGTGGAGATCAACATACCTCTACTTGAATCCCTTAGAAAAATACCAAGTTATGCCAAATTTTTAAAAGAACTTTCTACTAATCAAAGAGGTATCAATGGAAATGAGAGGATCAATCTTGGAAAGAATGTGTCAACACTCATTACACCAACTAAAGTAATTAAAACAAAGTGAAAGGATCTAGGGACATTCACCATCCCATTCACCATAGGGAAGTTACACTTTTCTGATGATTTATGTGATTTAATAGCTTCCATAAATGTAATTCCTCACTCTTTATTCTCTTCTTTATAGGTTGGTGAGTTGAATAAAATGAGAGTAGTGGTGTAGTTGGTGAATAGAGCTACAACATATCCGGTTGGAGTCCTTGAGGATGTACTTTTTCGGGTAAGATACATGATCTTTCCAGTATATTTCTATGTGCTTAACATGGATGATGATTAGGTAAGTTCTCATGATCCCATTATCTTAGGTAGTCCCTTCCTCAAAATTGAAAAAAAAATCATAAATGTCCCTGAGGGTACACTTTCCATGGAGTTTGGAGATGAATTTGTGATATTTAATGTTATGAAATCCATGAAATACCCCTCAAAGAACCATTCTACTTTTTTTATCTTCCATTTTTAACCACTTAATAAGAACCCCATGGAATTTGATTGTCCTGTGAATAGGGATATTATGAGTATTGGTTCTAGTTTGATATATAAGAGTACTTCCACACCTGTTTATAATGCAAAAATATCTCTTAGATTTGTTTTTGAAATGGATTCATATTCTGATTTTGATCACTATCACTCTGATTATGACATGGATGTTGAGTATTTTGATGGATTTGATGCTTTATTATCTGATTTTGATGATGTATATTTTGATACTGATGTTCATTGTGCTCATATTTCAGCTTTTTCAATGTCTCCATCCAAACATCACCCCTACACTAGAACTCAATCCATTTACACCAAATCTAAAATACTAATACTTGTTGAGTGGTGAGAGATTTTCTGTAATAATTGTTAAAAATATCCCTTTGTAACATTAATAAAAACTTTTGAATATTTTGAGGGAGAACATTAGAGAAATTTTGTGGGACTTGGATGACATAACTAGTATTAGCACCTCCATTTTCATGCATAGGGTTATTTTGGAGGATGGTGATAAACCAGTGAGGTAGTCAAAAAGTATACTGAGCCCAAATCTTCTAGATATTTTTAAAAAAGAAGTTGAAAAATTGATCAATGTGGGTCTAATTTATCCCATTTATGATTCTCAATGGGTGAGTCTTATTCAGGTTGTGCCTCAAAAAAGTGGTGTTACTATTTTTAAAAATGATAAAGAGGATTTATTTCTAATGAGGGTGAAAAAAGTTGGTGTGTGTGTATTAATTATACGAAACTAAATCAATCCACTTGAAAGTACCATTTCCCACTCCCATTTATTGATTAAATTCTTGAGAGATTGGCTGGGAAGACACGTTATTACTTATTGGATGGATTTTTTGGATATTTTCAGGTTCCTATAGCTTTAGAGGATCAGGATAAGACAACATTCACTTATCTATTCAGAACATTTTCTTACCAAAGGATGCCATTTGGACTTTGCAAAGCCTTAGGTACCTTCCAGAGATTCCTGGTGAGTATTTTTTTATTTTCATGAGACCTGTATGGAGGTATTTATGGATGATTTTATAGTGTATGGGTATTCATTTGATTATTTTATCTCTAGTTTGGGAAAGGTGTTTAATCATTGTATTGATAAGAATCTATTCTTGAAATTTGAAGAGTGTCATTTCATGGTACAACATGGGATTGTCTTAGGGCATGTAGTAGTGTCAAAACATGGGATAGAGGTTGATAGATCTAATGTAGATATTATTTCATCCTTACCCTATCCTTAATGTGTCCATGATTTTAGATCATTACTATGGAATACATGATTTTATCATTTCTTCATCAAATATTTTAGTAAGATAGCTCTTCATATGTCATGATTAATTCAAAAGTATTCTTATTTTTTGTTTTATGATTCTTGTATGACATCCTTTGATGAGCTAAAATAGTGTCTAACCACTCCACTGATAATACATCCCCCAATATGGGACATTCCATTTGAGCTGATGTGTGATGCTTCAAAATTTACAGTTGGAGTAGTCTTATTACAAAGGGCGTAGGGATGTTCACAAGTTATTGCCTATGCTTATAGGATGTTGGATTCATCCCAATCAAAATACACTACCACAGAAAAGGAGTTTCTTTCTGAAATTTTTTCTTTAGATAAATTCCATTCATATTTATTATTCTCTAAAGTAGTTGTTTTTTTCTAACCATGCATCTCTGAGGTACCTATTGAAGAATCCATATGTGAAGCCCAATCTTATCCGATCGATGCTAGTTTTTCAAGAATTTGATATCGAGGTAAAGGATAAGATGGGTTTAGAAAACTTGGTGGTGGACCACAAGAGTAGGATTACTAACACATTAGAGGAAACACCTTGAAACAAGTACCCCTGCAAGACACTTTCCTCGATGAGAATCTTTATTCCATCCCAGGTACACATTCTTGGTATGATGTTTTAGTTAACTACCATGTTTCCTATGAAATTCCTAAAAATTTAAAGAAACATCAAGTCCAAAAGTAAAAAAGGTGAGTTAATCTTTTATGTTTGGGAAGATCCCTAACTCTGGCGCATCTATAGTGATAAAGTTATTAGGAGGTGTTTTCTTGATCATAAGTTTGAGTCTATTCTACATTTCTGCCATACATTTTCATGTGGAGGACACTTGGGACCCCAATGAATAGTTAATAAAATCTTAGAATCTAGATTATATTATCCGAGATTATTCCATGATACTAAAGTGTTCTGTAATTCATGATAACATTTCCAACACACTGGGAAAAATTCTAGGAGACACGAGATTCCCCAAAAACCCATATTAATCTGTGAGATTTTTTATTTATGGGGAATTGATTTTATGGGTCCTTTTCCTGGTTCATTTTATTTTTTTATATTTTGTTTTCTTTTGATTATGTGATTAGATGGGTCGAGTCTAAGGCCACCAAGACATGTGATTCTCATGTTGTAGTGGAATTTGTCAAGATATATATTTTTTGTAGGTCTGGAGTACCAAAGGCTATCATCTTTGACCAAGAGACACACTTTTGTAATCAGTATTTGGATTACCTCCTATGGAATTATGGGGTGACCCACAAAACATATACACCATACCACTCCCAAACAAATGGCTAGGATGAGGTTTCAAATCAGGTGTTGAAAAAAATGTAGAAATTTGTATAGCCAAATAGGAAGGATTGGAGAAAGAACTTAGATGACGTGCTTTGGGATTATAGGATAGCATACAAGACCCCCATTGGTATGTCCCCATTTCATATTATTTTTGAAAATTATTGTCATCTCCCTATGGAAGTCGAGCATCGGGCATATTGGGAAATAAAGAAATGCAACATGGATTTGGACCAAGATGAAATTAAAGAGAAGATGAAAATTCAAGAGTTTGAGGATATTCAATTGTCATAATATGAGAATTCAAGGCTCTAAAAGGAAAGATCAAAAGAATCTCATGAAAAAATGATAAAACAAAGGGAGTTTCATGTAGGAGAAAAAGTCATGCTCTACAGTTCATGTCTAAAGTTGATTCTTAATAAATTACATTCCAGATGGTTAGGTCAATGTTTTGTATCTAATTTTTTTCCTTATAGTGAAGTTCAGATCACACAAGAGGAAACTAGAAGGATATTTATAGTCAATGGGAAATGTTTGAAGAAATATATTGAAAATGAATGTTTTAAAAATTCATTGTTGGCATGATAATAATGAGGAAGATTTCATCATAAAGGGTTGATTTTTATAAAAATTGAAGTCATCGATGAAATGATTGGTTGTGTCATTATAAAACCTTCTAGATTTTGACACTGTTATTTTTTATATTTGTTCATAGTAAATTACTTCATTTATTTCTCCACACAACTTTTAACTAAACCATGACTGTGAAGTTTTTCCTACTCAATTGAAGGTATAGTCAAGTTTGGTAAAAAATCATTGGTTGATCCAAACATTCATTTATCTTCCTATCAGTTTCATTACTGTACCAAATTGGCCTATGTGTGTGTACCTATTATCTAATTGTTATATGCCCTCAAAAACAAAAAATAATAATAATAAAATAAAAAATATGGGATGTGTCTTAGGCAGGTCAAAAACCACTCTTCCTAGAACTATGATCTTGATATAACTATTACAGTTAGTGTAGTGCGAAGATAAAACAAGGGTTGAGAGATGAGTGTGAGATTTGTTCCAAGTGAAACATTTAAAAATAATAATAATAAATGATGGGAGTGATGAAATCTACAACATGTGGGGATATCTAGGTTAGGAGCTTAAGGTTTGACTTTTGAGAATGCTTAAGTGAGTGGGTCTTGAAATATGATTGCAAAGGAATGTATAAAAGGTTCATTTAATTAAATCAGGTAAGAAGAATTGTTTTACTTGATCTTAAAATACTAAATAAAGGGTGAAGATATGAGTTTGAAATGGTTGGCACACACACACGTGGGGAATTAATGGCATGGTGGATCCATAAATTATTTATCTATGATTGGTGCCATTAATATCACTAGATTTTATTTTGATACATTTTATGAGATAATTAATTTTAAATATATTAATATTTACTCTTTATGGGATTCTTATTTTGCCTATATTTCCACTAGGGATTGAGGAATATAAACATGCATATCCTGTAATAATTTTTTTAAAATACATGATATGAGGTTTTTTCCAAGAGTTCCAAAGGATAAGTATGGGGGAGTTGATAAAAAATAATTTTATTGAATATTTTATTGATAATAAATGAAATAATTTCCTCAAATTTCTCTAAATATGTTTATTTATAGAATATTTGGGATTAGATCAGTCATTTGAAAATTTGATGAAAATTCTACTTTTTCTCTTTTAAAGTTCAATACAGTATTTTGGACATAAATATTTTTATATGTATTATTTAAAATTCAAATTTTTTAAATTTTGTACTTACATAATGGGATACAACTTTCATTCATGACATATGATCCAAATCATGCATTTTATTAGACTTAATGGTCCATGAAGTCAAAGTTGGGATAGACTCGCCAAATTGGACACCACTTCAATATTTGGGTCATAACATCTTCATAAGTACATGTATTGAGACCAAATTTGAAGAGTATATCTAAGAACCATTTTTTCACCAATCATTCTTTTATAAGGATTGCTGGTTAACACGTTTTAGAGGTAAAACAGGTGGATAAAATTGGATTAAAATATTTAGCATAATTTCCCCATTCACACTTGAAACCAATGGTAACCTAGCCTCCACTACCATATATAAATATATATTTTTCACATTTGGAGGGGTTAGAATGTGAATTGAGAGATTTAAGTCCGAGGAGAATTGGTTTCACTCCATTTCTCTAGGCATTTCAAGAGGTAGATATCTTGAAGCTAGGATCCCTTCATCGAATCCTTCTTCTTATTCTTCTTTTGTTAATGTTTTTTGTGCTAGTAATAAATTTCTTAATTACTATTCTATTTCTTTTGTTTCTTCTATTTTATTAAATTTTATTCTTTCTTAATCTTTATATTTGGGCTGGAATTCAAGATTATAAATGGGATTGGGTTATACCCTTTCTAAACCTTTGTGAATGCAAAACGTTTCTACGATGACTACACCACCCATGGAAGAGTAGTTCTTTTTAGTAATTAGTCTACCTCTAACATTATTCATTAATTTATTTTTAATTAATTAGATACTATAATTCAGTTAAAATGATCTATGAATTGATTTTTTAATTCAGTATAAACTAAGAAATAAATTGAACAATTCATGAAAAAACACGCGAGGTCGAGTAATGTGTGAATTGTGAGAGCGTGACCTTAACTAGTGAAACAAAAGCACACAGGATAAATTTATAGAGTTTAAATAAAACTAGTAAACATAATTTTTCCTCATTTTCTAGATTGTATATGTATCCTAATTTACCACTGAGCATAAGATAGACTTTGAACATCAATCAATGCAGGGTTCTATGATTGCATGTTCTGAAACTATCCTAGGGTTTAATTCACTTCATCATTGTGGTAAAGTTATTTCTTGTAGGTTTTGGGAATTAAAAAATTAGTGGATTATAATTCAGTGAATATTAATTTAAATTATAATGATTAATAAGTAAGTGAATAGGTATAGTTAGATCGGTTACGCCTTTTAAAATATTTTCTATAAAACATCTTCTTGTTGTGTCTTTCTAATCAAATTCCATTTCAAAAATAAAAAGAAAAAAATGCAATCTTCTTCCAGCATACTTGTTATTATTTTATAAACAGAACCCCCACGTCATTTTAAGTAGTATGTTTGTTCTATATTATTTTATTTTTAGAATAACTTTAATATGTTGTTTAATTTACTTCCTCCTTTGAGAGATGATCTTGATCAGCCACTTTGCTGCACCTAAGAAGTAAAAATTACACGTCATTTGAGGGCACCCACGACAACACCCTTTTAGATACATAATAAACTGTGTGGTTAAGGTTTATTCATATGGTTATTTAATCTAAATAATACGTTGTGATACATTGAAGGTAATACACATTATTTATATACCACTATGATTCATGTACTATGTTTCTTTCTACAGAGGGGGAATTGATTCATATATTCTCATTAATTGGTATTGACCAAGTGAAAGAATTTAATAAATGGTCCATAAATTTAATTGAAAATGTAAATTTGGGTATAATAAACTATGGAACATAAAATTAATATATTCCATTAAGATAATGAAATAAATTATGGTCTACGAAATTAATTTATTTAATTTTGGTTTATAATATTAATTTATTATTTAATGTTAATCGATCACCCATGTATTAACCCTCTATGGATGAAGAGAGTTGGGATGAGTTTATTAATTGAATAAACCTCTAGAAATATTATGGTATCTACATTTTGTGGATATAAGATAATATACACCATCTAAGCTCCTGTGAAGAGTGATGAAGGCATTTAGTTTTGATTCCTCAATTTGTTATGTTTATTACAATGGGTGGAGATAAATAGTAACACTAATAGGAAGGAGTCCCTTAGTGATGGCTAAAAGTCATCACTAAAGGCCTGTAGTGGCTGCCCAGTGACCGCAAAATGCATGGAATTTTTGGATAATCGCAATTTTCAATAGCATCCACCAAATGGTGGCCACTATAGGCCAAATGGGGGTAACCTATAGGAACCTCCATTTAGAGGTCTCTATAGAGAAATACAGTAGTGAACGCTATATGACAGATGTTATAGGGCATCCCAAACTACCGTATAGTGGCTTCCATATAGCAGCTGCTATAGCGTTCCCCAAGCTGGTCTATAGTGACCATTATTTGGTAGCCACTAATTCTTTTAATTTTTTTAAAAAAAATTACACTAGAATTTAAAATACAAAAAAAACTATGATAGTTTAAAAATTAAATAAATATCTCAATAATATGTAATATCACATGCTCATAAATATATTTTGTCTAATCATCCAATCTTTGTTCCAATAATAAAATAAACTTGAATATAATTTTTTTTAATAAAATAAATATTGTAGTAAAAAAATAAAAAAAACTAATAATTGAAATGCAGCAGAATATATAAATTAAAACATAGTAAATTAGTGTGAGACCATTTAATTTTGAATATATTAATATTTATTATTCTTTTTTTAATTTAAAACCTCTTATTCAGCCATTTTAGGCATATTTCATGTCTTATCTATGTGTCTAATGCTCATACACATCACAAATAATAATAACTTGATTTTATGATGATTTCACATAATTTTGTGCCAGTTTGATATGGATTTTACCCTTAAATGCATGTTTTATTGTTTTAAAATAACAACAGTTAGTTTTGGGTCATCCGTGCCAAAGACACCTCAGATTGATGTTTATTATACTCAGACATTATGCATTTCACTGTATGATTATTGTCACATTATTTCATGGAATTCAGAGTACGTTTAGTTGTTTTTTTCCCACGAACACACATTTTTAAAGGGTGTAAAACCTTTAAAAACTGTATAATCGGTCATTTTAGGTATACTACATGTCTGATTGACATATATTCTACTCATACACACCACACATTATAATAACATAGTTTTCCTATTATTTCACATCATATTGAGCTCATTTTCTTTGGATCTAACCCTCAAATGAACATTTTTGTGTTTTAAAACAACAAAAGTGAATTTTGGATCATCTCAGAAAAACAACACCTCATATTGATTTTTTTTCTACTCATCCATTTTACATATTACTATATAGTTGTTTTTATCTAATTTTGAAGTATTCATAAGTTTTTCAGTAGGTTTTGACCCCCCAGGCGCATGTTTTTAAAGAGTGTCAACCCTTTAAGAATCATATATTCAGTAGTTTCAATAAAACCACATGTATGATTGAATATTCATGTACTATTACACATCAAAAATAATAACAAAAGGGGTTTCTTATAATTTCACATCATTACTAGATCATTTTCTATGGATCTGACACTTAAATGCATGTTTTAGTGCTTTAAAACAACAAAAGTATGTTTTGGGTCATCTTGGACAAATGGTACATTGAATTGATGTTATATCTTCTCAAACATTTAAAATTTAACTATATGAGTGTTATCATAAGATTTCATAGCATTTGGAGGTTGTTTGATTGGTTTTGACCCCAAAACATGCATTTTTAAATGGCATCAAACCTTTAAAAACTGCATATTTGGTCATTCTGAGAATACCACTTGTTTGATTTATGTTTCATCTACTCATACAAGCTAAAAATA
Organism: Viscum album; assembly: GCA_963277665.1. Lineage (NCBI taxonomy): Eukaryota > Viridiplantae > Streptophyta > Magnoliopsida > Santalales > Viscaceae > Viscum > Viscum album. The sequence goes on along the minus strand of OY728138.1, from coordinate 581,263,352 downwards.
ATAGTAATAAAATTTTAACATGATTTCAAATCATTTCGAGCTCATTTTCTATATATCTGACCCCTAAAAACATGTTTTGGGGTTGTAAAACAATAAAATTGTGTTTTTTGTGATCCCAACCAAATAAAACCTCATATTGATGTTTAGTCTACCAAAACATTTCAAATATAATTTTAATGTTGTTTTAATTTGATTTTGTGGCATTTAGAGGTCATTCAGTTTGTTTTGACCCTATGATGTATGTTTTTAAAGGGTGTCAAAACTTTAAAACCCACACATTCAGTTGTTATAAGATGATTGCACATTCGATTGATGTGTATTGTACTTGTACAAATGAAAAATAATAATAACACAGTTTTCCTATGATTTTACATCATTTAAGGTCATTTTCTATGGATCTGACCCTTAAATTCACATTTTGATGTTTTCAAACAACAAAAATCTGTTCTGGGTCATCTCGGCCAAATGAAACCTCAGATTTATTTTCAGTCTACTTGACCATTTCACTTTTCATTATATTGTTGTTTTCATATAATTTCGTGACATTCTAAAGTCATATGATTCATTTTGAACCTTAAACACATGTTTTTAAAGTGTGTCAAACCTTTAAAAACTTTATATTCAGTCATTTCGGGTATACCACATGTCCAATTGATGTGTTGTCTACTTATACACATCAAAAATAATAATAACACGGTTTTTATGTGATTTCACATCATTACGAGCTTGTTTTCTATGGATTTGGTCCCTAAACACACATTTTGGTGTTGTAAAACAAACAAAGTGCATTTCATGTCATCTTAAACAAATGACACCACGGATTGACGTTTAATTTAATCAACCATTCACATTTAAATGTATACTTTTTTCATATTATTTCATATAATTTAGAGGTATTTCAATTGGTTTTGACCCCTAGATGCATGTTTTTAAAGAGAATCAAACCTTTAAAAATTATATATTTGGTCATTTTAGGAATACTGCACATCTGATTGACATGTATGTTCTCACCTATTCGTGTAGAGTGTGATTGAAACTCTCTAATTTCAATGATCAAAATCCATGATTCTTGTAGTAATAATGTTCTACATGTTGTATGATAGCATTTTATATGGTAAGACTATTTTTATCATAATTTGGATAAGTGTTATGGTGAGTCATTGTTCAATGGGAGTCACTACCAGAACATGCCACCATCAGCCCGAAGCTACCGTTGAGGCAAGTCATCGCCAAACAGCAGTCACCACTAAGGATGAGCTTCCACCAACCTTGTCACCATCAATCCTGTTTCTTTAAAGATGAGCTACTGTCAGGCTTGTTATCTTCAGACTCCGAGTCACTGCTAGACTCTGACTCACTGTCAGCCTGAGGTACCTCCAGTATGAGATACCACCAGATGTTGAGTCCCCGCCAACTTCTTACTATCATTTCTATCCAATTACTTTTATTTGAACAGATTAATGACTATTTTCATTCATTTAAAATTTGACCAAGTCTTCATAACATAGTCAAAGATAATCTGAGGATTGTGTATATCCTCCAACTGATGTTACTATATATACGTGAAGGACATTTCTCTCTCTATACTTGATATGTATGACATATACAGTGATTACTGATGGAAAAAATTATAGAAAATTGTGAAATCAAAACTATAAATCTTTACAATCTCATTGATTCATACACTGTGAATATGAATGATACAAAAACATAGAATTAATTATAGAGATTTATTGAGACATTGATAGATATCAACTGAAACATTCTTGAAGATTATTACAATATTTTGTTTTGCTACAATTTTCAATAACAAAGCTCAAAATTTTCACCAACACTGATCTGAGGACTTCAAACATTATGAGCATACCAGAATGAGCATTAGTATATTCTGTATTTCTCTTATTGTTTTTTTTTGAGTAGTGTGTTGTTACTCTGTTATCAAACACAAACTATCTCCTACACTTAATTATCGAATACTTGATATTCTCTCCTTCCTTTACATCTGTTTTCCAAATTTGTTTTTGGAAAAGGTCATAGTGTGGTCTGTGCTATTTTTACTTCAAATGTATAATTGTGTAAGATGATATTTAGACTCGGAATCTTGTAGCTATTGTTTGTTTACCTGATCTAGGTTATGGATTTGTTTAATTATTATTATAATCTTGTTATCAGTAGGTGATTTTTAAGTGGAGGGGATTAAGTCTCATATTGAGATTGAAACACTTGTTTATTCCATTGTGTTATTGTGTTTTGTTTTATTATCACATCTTAGATTGTTTTTAATCTATAAAAAAACTATTACTTTGATAATTAATATTAACTGTTGTTTATATATTTTTGTCTAATTAAATTCATTTCAAAAGATAAGGTAATTATGAACATTATTTTCGTCGATATTTAATCCATATTTGAGAAATCTTTTAAAATGACATATCTTATAGCGATCTGATATTTTTATTAAATGGACAGTTTGTTTTTTAAGGGGATTTTATTTTTTCTTAATCTTTAACAGAAATTTTATTGGGAACTCTGTAGTGGCCCTATCCTTTTACATATAACATTACATGATTTTAAGCATAATTATAAATTAGAGTACAAGCCAAGGATCGTTAATTCTAGTGTCTTCGAATACTAGGTACATAAAACATAAAATGTGGGGCTAAAAAACACTTCTTTATTTAATCTCCATAAAGAGCTCTTAACTTCCTTTGAGCCCTTACATCTGCATAGGGTACCCAGGGGAACACATGAACAAAGGGGTGATCTAAAAAGACAAGGGAATGAACATAAGGATACAACTTAAGAACATGAGTTAGGAGGAATGACATAATGATATCAAAATCATGGAACATATAAAATCATATCACATAAACATGGAATCATATAAACATAGAATCATATAAATGTGGTAGAATCATAAAACATGACTTTAGTATAGGTCAATCCTAACCGCCAATCCTGTTTCCCATATTAGTACAGGTCAAGGCAAACCGCCAATCCCATTTCCCATAGTAGTATGGGTCAAGGGTAACCGCCAATCCCGTTTCACATCGCATCCCAGGAGACTTAAATTTACCCAATGCATTGGAGCACTATCTGGGCGCACCCATCACAACATTTTCATGAATAGTCTTTCCACATAAATAATCATACATAATCAACCATACAAAAACATAAGGGTACCCATGGAAAGAATTGGGTATCACAATCAGGACATAAAGAATAACCAATGGGCGCATCATGAAGGTGTCCATTAAATAAAGGAATTAGAACATACATGGACATTCATAAGGTAAAATAGGAATATAAAATGGTAATTTATTTCAAATATAAGTGACAACATATAAGAAATGTATTTGAGAAACATTAGAATTAAAACATTTTTTGTCTAGTTTTAAGGAAAATACTATAGAGATTTTAAAATAAAAAAGAGGAAAATATTTTATATAAAAAAAGAATTCAACCAAATAGGTTTTAATAATAAAAATAATGATTTTATAAAGTCATTTTTTGCTTAAAATATAGAATATATTTCACTTGAAATTGAGTAAAAATTTGAGAAGTTTATTAGAATATGCTTGCTTATTGGAAAGTTCTAAGGAGGGAATCTTTTAAAAACATGTATATCCCCAAAATAGATTGATGAAAGGGTATTCATAAATGAATTTTTTAAAACTATAAATAATTTAGAATATTTACATAAATAGATAAGATAAATCCATTTTGATATAAATAAATATAAGGCTACCTGAAAGAACAAAGAAGGATTAGGTAGAATTCGTTACGGATTATCGGCATAGTTTCGGGTGTACCAAAGAGGGATTGATGGGAGAGAAAAGGGGATTCTAATCACTTTTAAATAATGAGGGAAGTATGAGAGAGGTGAAAAATCATACCCCATAATTTGGGTATTCACATAAAAAGACATAGTATAGAGGACAATCTTGATTAAGAGTGAAATGGAGAGGATCTCTTACCTTAAGTCTGATGGTGATCTTTTCTTCAACTTAATGACCTAAATAAACACATTAGGTTCATTAATTAATAACTCCATAACCTCTTATACATTTATAATATTTATTATAATTATTTAATGTTCATTTATAACCATTTTTATTGGTTAAGATGTTCAATTTCATTGTTCATGTTCGTTTTCTTACTTGGTTTTAATGATCGGTTTACTTATATTCATGTTTAGATAAACATGTATGATGAAATTGGTTGTCTAGAATTTAAGTTTTATGTTATTAGTGAACATCCAGGAGATTACATGGTAATAAAAATTATTTTGGTTATTTGGAGGGAAGATGAATTATTATATAAAACCTTAGTGATAACCGTTTTGGTTAATCGATGGGTTTGATTACAGTGAACTAGTTTTGATTTATTACTTAATAAAATTAGTACAAAGGATTATAGAACATCAAATTGGATATATTAAATATTTAATAATCCGGTTCAATCATAACACAAATGGTTTCTTGACCAAAATTAATGATGATAATAGAAATTTATAAATTGTTGTCCTTGAATGTGCTAAATTAACACATCTCAAATGATATTTTCATTTCTTTAAAATAAAAGATGGGGAAATGAGAGAAGATATTGAATTATCCCATTAGCATAAAATAATCCCAGTACATGTATGTTACTAGAGTTATCATACCATTTGGGTGAAGGGAGGTGAGGAAATAAACCAGAAAATAAAAGAACTTAAAAGACATGAAAGTATTAGGAAGAGGAATTTACCTCTTGAGTCTACCTCCTTTGAGAACCTCTTAAGGGGAGAGTTTTTGGTGTTTTGAAGAGACTAGGGGCCTTTGGACGTGGTGGAGGATCTTGGGGAGAGTTTTGGGCAGAATATTGGAAATAAACAAGGCTTGAGAGGAGTGAAGAGAAGAGGGAGTGATGGGGGGTTATAGTGGAGGAGGGGAGGGTTTTCATAATTTTTTAATCATTAGTTTATTAATTTCCAAAAACGCCAAAAATAGTGATGATACCATGACCATAAATAGTAATAAATGCATGTGATTTCAAACTAATTGGTCTTACATCATTATATCACCATCAATGACTCAATAAATCCATTATTTATCATTTATCATAAATTATAGTATTTTACTATTCACAAAAAATTCAAGTACTTTAAAAAAATCTGAAAAAATCACCCTAAACATTTTTCAATGTGTAGAATCCAAAAATGAAATCCATTTTTCAAAAATAATTTTCTAAATATGATTAAATTAATATTTAATTAAAATCAAAATTTATTATTAAAAAACAAGTTTTAAAACATTCATTTAATTATTCTAAAATATAGGTACATCATAATTTCACTTGAATCTTATTTATATACTATCATAGGTAAGATTACTATTCATTATGTTATATCACTATTCATAAGGGTAGGTTACTATTCACCAAAAATTATGTTTTTCTTATCAGACTCCAAATAACTTACTGACCGTAACCGTGTATGTTAGATTTTCGAAATTCCAAACACATAAGTGACAAATTTATGTTTAAAGGTCACATAACACTTATTATTTCATTAAATTGTGATTTCATGACATATTTATAAGAAAAGAGTTTTGATTAAAAAACTTTCGGTCGTTACATTCTTCCCCCCTTATGAAATTTTTCCCTTGAAATTTCGTTTTACATTCTAGGCCATAAACAGGTGCGGGTACTTTTCCTTCATTGCCTCCTCCAGTTCCCATGTTTCCTCTTTGTACTTATAGTTTCACCATAGTACCTTGACCAGGGGAGTTTTCTTGTTACGTAGAACTTTATCTCTGTGATCCAAGATCTTCACTGGATGCTCCTCATAAAAAAGATAATCCTTTAACTATAAAACCTCTGAAGAGAGTACATGTGAAGGATCTGGTATGTACTTCCTTAAGAGGAATACATAGAAGAAAATATGTAATTTGGCCATGGTAAGTGGATGTGCTAGTCGATAGGCTACATCCCCGACACGATCAAGAATCTCGAACGGGCCAATGTACCTGGGACTTAACTTCCCTTTCCTTCCAAACCTTATGACCATCTTCCACAGAGATATGCATAGAAATAACATGTCTCCAACTTTCAACTCAAGGTCTTGTCGACAGTTATTTGCATAACTCTTCTATCGACTTTGGGATGACTTTATATGATGCTGAAGGGTTTTCACCTTCTCCAACATTTCTTCAACCATTTCAGGTCCAAGAAGCTTACGTTCACCGACTTCATCCCAACACGCCGGTGTTTTGCACCTTTTCCCATAAAGGGATTCATATGGTGTCATTCGGATACTCGAGTGGAAACTGTTGTTGTAGGAGAATTTAGATAGTGGAAGATGTTGGTCCCATACTCCTTTGAAGTCCATAGAACATTCACTCAACATATCTTCTAGTGTCTGAATAGTTTTCTCAGATTGTCCATCAGTTTGAGGATGATAGGTCATACAAAAGCTTAATTCAGTTCTTAGAGCATCTTGGAGACTTTTCCAGAAATTCAAGGTGAATCTTGGATCATGATCAGATATGATACACAGTGGTACTCTTTGCAGCATTAACACTTCTTTGATGTAAATCCATTCAAGTTGATCCAATAAAAAGTCCTCTTGAATCATGATAAATTGAGATGTCTTTTTAAGATGGTCCAAAATTACCCATATAGCATTGTTTCCTCTGGATGTACTTAGAATCCCAATGAAAAATTCCATGGTTATGTTCTCCCACTTCTAGATAGTATGAGTAGTGGTTGAATCATCCCTTTAGAATTTTTCCTCTCAGCCTTCACTTGCTGACATACCATGCACTTTGATGTATATTTGGAAATCTCCCTTTTCAAATTGTCCCACCAAAAGTTTTCACAGAGATATCGACACATCTTTGTGCTCCCTAGGTGGATAGAGTAGTTCGAGCTATGTGCATCATTCCAATGATTATTATTTATCTCTGAATTGGATGGTACATATAATCGTGACCCAAATTTTACAACTCCTTCCTCATCAACATTGAAATTAGAGGATTCCCATTTCTGATAGGTTCAACGCTTTTCTAAATTTCCACATCTTTTCTTTGAGCATCCTTTATTTTCTCCATGAGATATGGTTGAGCAATCATTTTATAAAGTACTGATGATGTTCCTCCCTTAATGATTCCCATGTCCATCCTTATCAAATCTAAGTAGATCAGGTCCTTTTTAATTCTCATCATTGATAAAGATACAAGATCCTTCCTACATAGAGCATCTGCCACCTTGTTTACCTTACCAGGATGGTAGTGGATAGAGAATACATAATCCTTGATGATCTCTATACATCTCCGCTGGCACATATTATGCTGTTTTTGTGTGAATATTTATTTGGGACTCTTGTGTTCAGTATATATCTCACACTTCTCCCCCTAGATATATTGCCACTAGATTTTCAATGCAAAGATCACAGCTGTCAACTTTAAATCATGCATGGGATAGTTTTGCTCATGGATTTTCATCTTCCTTGAGGTATAGGTAATCACTTTTTCATTTTTAATTAGCACAGAGCCTATGCCATTACTTTTTTACTTGGAGGTTATTGTTGATTTCTTCTGACAACCCTTGGATTTGGGAAATTGTTGTCATAATGACCATGCTCCTTACATTTGTAACACTGCACCACTAGCTGGGAATTGATCTGAACCTTCCTTTCTTCTTCCATATTAGTGATATTTTTTATATCCCTTATACATTTATTGGCCAGATGACCAAACATTCCATATTTGAAGCAATTCTTGGTTCCCTTCAGACAGTTCTCAGGATGCTTCTTCCCATAACTTTTACAAGGGGAAATTTCAGGCTTCTTTCAATCATGGGTTTTTTTCAAACCACCCATGTTGTTGTACATTTTTAGATTCTTTTCACCGGGCCCACAAGACCACTAAGAGTCTCCAATATTCATTTCAACCTTGAGGTTACAATAGACAATCTCTTCATAATTGTCAAAGTATCTAATTGCCAACAATTTTTGTCAATTCGGCTTTAGTCTGATAAAGAAGCGATCCACCTGGTTTTCAGTGTTTAAGACAAAGAAAAATGAATACCTTGCAATCCTTATGAAGTTTGCTTCATATGACCTGATGGATTCATCTTCCTTTTTCTTGAGTCCAAGGAACTCTCTTTCTATCTTCATATGGAGGGTTCGAGAAAAATATTTATTGAAAATATCCTCTTCAATTCATCACCATTTAAGGAATCAATTTCCTCTTGGGACTTTTTATTATTGATAAGTGCCCACCATTGATCAGCTTCCCCATCAAAACAATAAATATCCAGTATAACTTTATCTTCTTTTGAGCACTGGAAAATGTAGAATATCTTTTCAATGGAGTTAATCCATTATTCTATGAGGAGGGGATCAGAAGATCTGGTAAACATAGGAGGCCTTTTACACATGAAGGATTCTACGATAACTTGCTCTTTACTTGGAGGAGGAGGGAGTTCCGCATGATTCAAGTTATTATTCATAACTTGATCCAGCTGAGAAAGTACTATCATGAAGTTTTGAGCACCCGTTCCCATCATATCAGGTATATCATTAGGTAAATCTTCAAATTTATTATCACATTGATTGTTGGAACATGTTCTTTTATTTTCCACCATTAACTAAGAAAACTAATGTATAATTATTGGGATTTAATACTTAGATATTGAAAATAGAAAGGAAACATTGAACATAAGAGGATAAACTTGTAAAGGAGAAGTATATCCAAAATTTTGATTCTCTATGTTTCAATCTAGGTTATCCTTGATCTATTTATTAACATATATTCTTATGGGATTTCACTCCATAATAATGGTTTGTTTTTTTAAAGGTTGGGGCCGAAGCCTCAATTTATTATTTGAAAGAAAGGACCTCTTTAAACTGGGTAGAGGGAGACCCATTACATAGCCCGAAGGCTCAAGGCCAAGTGGCCTGAATACAAGGATTGAAATCCCATTTAAATAGCGCAAAGGACCCCTCGGTGAACAGTACTGCTACATTACCACCACCGCTACAGTACCTACTACAGTCCCTCCACCGCTACAGTGATGCCACTTCTATAGTGTTTCCGCCTCAATAATGGTTTGTACCAAGCTCATGAATTTACCAAAACATATCCCCCGGGAGTTTCAATACCAAGAGTGAAACAAGGCCTCTTGTCGTGTACCGGGATACCCTGGGTTAAGCCCGAAACTCCATGATAGAGTTTTCACTCCAAGGTACATCTGTGCCAGAGTTGCCTCTACCTATTTGAATCCAGAAAAAGAATTATTTTCTTAATAAACCACTTACTCCATACTTACCAAAACATAGGGGGTGTTGCCTTATACTTAGTATCATATTTAAGGTTCTCACTAAGGTGCTCTATTCCTAATTTCCAAAAATAACTAGACCATCCTATGATACCAACTGTAGAAACCCTATCCTTTTATATATAACAATACATGATTTTAATGATAATTATACATCAGATTACATGCTAAGGATTTCTAAGTCTAGTGTCTTGGAAGACTAGGTACATAAAACATAAAACTTGGGGCTAAAAAACACTTCTTTATATAATCTCCATAAATAACTTCTAACTTCCATTGATCCCTTACATCTACATAGGGTACCTTGGGGAACACATGAAAAAAGGGATGAGCTAAAAATCATATTAATGGAATGAATATAAGGATATAACTTAATAACATGAGTTAGGAGACATGACATAATGATTTCAAAATCAGGGAACATATGAAATCATATCACATAAACATGGGGTCATATAAACATGGAATCATGTAACTGTGAAAAAATCATAAAACATGAATTTATTATGGATTAAGGATAACCTCCAATATCGTTTCACATATTAGTATGGTTCATGGCTAGCCTCCAATCCCATTTCCCATAGTATTACAAGTCAAGGCTAACCGACAATCCCGTTTCACATCGCATATCATGAGACTTAAATTTACCAAATGCATTGGAGCTCTATCTAGGTGAACCCATATCAAAATTTTAATTAATAGGATTTCCACAAAAATAATCATACATAATCAACCATACATAAATATAAGGGTGCCCATTGAAAGAATTGGGTACCACAATCATGACATAAAGTATAACCAATGCATGTATCATGAAAGTGTCCATTAAATAAAGGGATTCAAACATACATGGACATTAATAAGTTATAATAGGAATATAACATGGTAAGTGATGTAAAAAATAAGTGAAAACATATAATAAATGTATTTGAGAAACATTAGCATTAAAATATTTTTGTGCGGTTTTAAGGAAAATACTATAGAGATTTTAAAATAGAAAAGAGGAAAATATTTTATACAAAACCAGAATTGAACCAAGAAAGTTTTAATAATAAAAATAATTATTTTATAAAGAAAATAATGGATTAAAACATTGGATAAAGTTCACTTGAAATTGGGTAAAAATTCGGGAAGTTCCCTTAAAATAGGTTTTCTTATCAGAAAGTTCTAAGGAGGGAATATTTTAAAAACATGTATATCTCCAAAACAGAGTGATTAAAGGGACTTCATAAATGAATTTTTTAAAAATTAACATCATTTATAGTATTTACATAAATATATAAGATAAATACATTTTGATATAAAGAAATATAAGGCAACCTGAAAGAATAAAGAAGGTCTGGGTAGAATTCGTTATGGATTATCGGCATAGTGTCGAGTGTACATAAGAGGGATTAATGAGAGAGAAAAGGGGTTTATCATCACTTATTCATCATGAGGGTAGTATGGGGGAGGTGAAAAATATTATCCCATCATTTGTGTTTTCACATAAAAAGGAATATCATTGAGGACAATCTTGATTAAGAGTTAAATGGAGAGGATCCCTTACCTTAAGTCTGATGGTGATCTTTGCTTGAACTTAATGACCTGAATAAACAAATTAGGTTCATTAATTTATAAATCCAGAACATATTATACATGTATAATTTTAATATAATTATTTTATGTTCATTTATAACCATTTGTATTGGTTAATATGTTCAATTTCATTGTTCGGGTTTGTTTGCTTACTTGGTTTTAATGATCAGTTTACTTATATTCATGTTTTCATAAACACGTATGATGAAAGTGGTTGTATAGAATTGAAGTTGAATGTTATTAGGGAACATCAAAGATATTACATGGTAATAAAAATTCATTCAGTTTTTGGGAGTGAAGATGAATTATTATATAAAACCTTAGTGATAACTGTTTTGGTTAATCGGTGGTTTTGATTACAATGAACTTGTTTTTCTTTATAACTTAATAAAATTTTTACAAAAGGATTACAAAACCTTAACTAGGACATTTTAAATATTTAATAATTTGTTTCAACCATAACACAAATGGTTTCATGACCATAATTAAATATTATAATAGAAATTGATGAACTGTTGTCCTTTAATGTGCTAAATTAACACATCTCAAATGGTATTACCATTTATTTCAAATAAATTATGGGGAAAGGAGAGAAGATAATGAATTATACCATTATAATAATAGAATAAATGTACATGTGTGTTACTGGGGTTATCATACCATTTGGGTGAAGGGAGGTGAGGAAATAAACAAGAAAATAAAAGAACTTAAAAGAAATGAAAGAATTGGGGAGACGAGTTTACCTCTTGAGTCTGCCTCCTTTGACATCCTCTTAAGGGAAGAGGTTTTGGTATTTTTAAGAGACTAGGATAATTTTTATGTGGGGTAGGATCTTGGGGAGAGTTTTGGGTAGAATATTGGCAAGCCACAAGGCTTGAGAGGAGTGAAGAGAAGAGGGAGTGAGGGGGGTTTTATAGTGGAGAGGAAGAGGGTTTTCGTAATATTTTAATCATTAGTTTATTAATTTCCCTCAAGGCCATAAATAGTGATTATTACAAAAAAACAAATAGTAATAAATGCATGTTATTTTGAACCAATTGGTCTAACATCATCATATCATCATCAATGACTCAATAAATCCATTATTTAGCATTTATTGTAAATTATCGTATTTTACTATTCACAAAAATTCAAATATTTCATAAAAATCCCAAAAAATCACCCTAACCATTTTTCAATGTATAGAATCCAAAAATGAAATCAAATTTCCAAAAATACTTTTATAATTATGATTAATTTAATATTTAATTAAAATCCCAATTTATTATTAAAAACCCAGTTTTAAAACATTCATTTACTTATTCTAAAATATAGGTACACCATACTTTCACTTGAATCTTCTTTATATACTATAATAGGTAATATACTATTAATTAGGGTATATCACTATTCATAAGGGTATGTTACTATTCCTAAGGGTAAGTTACTATTAACCAAAAATTATGTTTTTCTTATCAGACTCTAAATAACTTACTAATCACAATCGTGTATATCAAATTTCCGAAATTCCGAACATAGAAGTGAAAAACTGATGTTTAAAGGTCACATAGAACTTAGTAGTTCATTATGTTGTGATTTCATTCCATTTTTTATAATAAAGGAATTTTCATTGAAAAACTTTGGGTCTTTACATTCTTCCCCCCTTATGAAATTTCGCCCTCAAAATTTCATTTTACATTATAAGCTATAAATAGGTGCAGGTACTTTTCCTTCATTGCCTCCTCTAGTTCCCATGTTGCCTCTTTGTACTTATAGTTTCTATATAGTACCTTGAACAGGTTAGTAGTCTCGTTATATAGACCTTTATCACTATGATCCAAGATCTTCACTGGCTACTCCTCATAAGAAAGATCATCCTTTAACTGTACCGCCTCTAAAGAGAGTACATGTGAAGGATCTGGTATATACTTCTTTAAGAGGAATAAATAGCAGACATCATGTACTTTGACCATAGTAGGTGGAAGTTCTAGTCAGTAGGCCACAACCCTGACATGATCAAGAATCTCAAAGGGGACAATGTACCTGGGACTTAACTTCTCTTTCTTTCCAAACTTCAAGACCTTATTCCAAAGAGATATGCGTAGAAATGCCATCTATCCAACTTTTAACTCAAGGACTCATCAACGGTTATCTGTATAACTCTTATATAGACTTTGGGATTCCTTGATATGATGCTGAATGGTTTTCACCTTCTCCACTATTTCTTAGAGCACTTTAGGTCATAGCATTTTACGGTCACTTACTTCATCCCAACACATCGATGTTTTGCTTATTTTTTCATAAAGGTATTCATATGGTTTCATTCGGATGCTCGAGTGGAAAATTTTGTTGTAGGAGAATTCAACCAGTGGAAGATGTTGGTCCCATCCTCCTTTGAAGTCCATAGAACATGTTCCCAACATACATTTTAGTGTCTGAATAGCTTTCTCAAATTGGCCATTAGTTTTATGATGATAGGTTGTACTAAAGTTTATTTTAGTGCTTAGAACATGTTGGAGACTTTTCCAGAACTTCAAGGTGAATCTTGGATCATGATCAGATATGATAGATAGTGGAACTCTATAAAACATTACCACTTCTTTGATTTAAATACATGAAAGCTTTTCTAATGAGAAGTCCTCTCAAATCACGATAACTTTAGTTGTATTTGTAAGGTAGTCCACAATAACCCATATAGCATTGTTTCTTCTATATGTCTTCAGAAGTCCATGGTAATTTTATCCCACTTTCATTATTATATGGGCAGTGGTTGCATCATCCCCTTAGAATTTTTCCTCTCATCCATAACTTGCTGATATACCAGACACTTTGATGTATATTCAGCAATCTCTCTTTTTATATTGTCCAACCAAAGGTTTTCTCAGAGATCTCGATACATCTTTGTGCTCCATGGGTGGATAGAAAAGGTTGGTATATGTGTGTCATTCAAAATATCACTCTTAATCTCTCAATCGGATGGTAGAAATAATTGTGACCCAAATTTTAAAACTCCTTCCTCATCAATTTTGAAATCAGGGGATTTCCCATTTCTGATACCTTCATCCCTTTTTTGAATTCCTACATCTTTTATTTGAGAATCCTTTATTTTCTTCATGAGAGATGGTTGAGAAATCATTTGAGAAAGGATTGATGATGTTACTACCTTAAGGATTCCCATGTCTAACCTTATAAAATCTAAGAATATTGGATCCTTTTCAATTCTCATCATTGATAAAGATGGATGGTCCTTTTTACTTAGAGCATCTGCCACCTTATTTAACCTTACCGGAATGGTAGTGGATTGAGAATTCATAATACATGATGAGATATATCCATATTCATAGGAGCATATTAATCTTTTTTTGTGTGAATATATATTTGGGACTCTTTTGGTCAGCATATATCTCACACTACTCCCAATAGAGATAATGCCCCCAGATTTTCAACGTAAAGATCATAGTCGCCAACTCTAGATCATGTGTCAGATAGTTTTTCTCATTAATTTTCAACTTCCTTAAGGAATAGGCTATCACTTTCTCATTTTTCATTATCACACATCCGAATCCCTTCTTTGTTTCCTTGGAGGTTGTTGTTGATTTTCTCCGACAACCCTTGGCTTCGGGTTGCAGAATGCCCATGCTCCTTGTAATTGTAACACTACACCACTGCCTGAGCATTGATATGAACCTTCCTTTTTTCTTCCACATTAGTGGGATTTTTCATATCCCTTCGGTAGTTCTTGGCTAGATGACCAGACTTACCACTTTTGAAGCAATTCTTGGTTCCCTTCACACAGTTCGTAGGATACTTCTTCCCATAACTTTTACAAGGGGAAAAGTCAGGCTTCCTTCCATCATGGGGTTTGTTTGTCAAACCACCCATGTTTTTTCCCATTTTTCACTTCTTTTCATTGGGCCCACAAGAATGTTGAGAGTCTCCAATATCCATTTCAACCTTGAGGGTACAACAGACAATCTCTTCATAACTGTCGAAGTCTTGAATTGCCAACGCTTTTTGTAGAATCAACTTTAGTCTGCTAAATAAGTGATCCACCTTGATTTCGATGTTCAAGACAAAGCCAGAGGCCTACCTTGAAAGCCTTGAGAAGTTTTATTCATACACCCCGATGGACTCGTCTTCCTTTTTCTTGAGTCTGAGGAACTCTCTTTCCATCTTGAGATGGAGGGTTCAAGGAAAATATTTATTGAAAAACATCCTCTAAAATTCCTCCCAATTCATGGAATCAATTTTCTCATGGGACTTTGTATTATTGATTAGTGTCCACCATTGACCAGCTTCCCCATCAAAATGATAAACTTCCAGGATAACTTTCTCTTCTTTTGAGCACTAGAAGACGGAGAATATCTTTTCAAAGGAGTTAATTAATTGTTCCACAAGGAGGAGATCAGAAGGTCCGCTAAATATGGGAGGCATTTTCTGCATGAAGTATTATACATAAAATTTCTCTTTCCTTAGAGGAGTAGGGAATTATGCATGATTCAAGTTATTATTCATAACTTGAGCCAGCTGAGAAAGTATTGTCATGAAGTTTTGAGAACCTGTTCCCATCATGTCAGGCATATCATTAGGGAAATATTCACATTTCTTATCACATTGATTGTTGGAATGTTTTCTTTTATTTCCCTCCATTAACAAAGAAAAATAACTTATAATTAGATATCCTGAATACTTATCTATTGAGCATAGAAAGTAAACTTTGAACATAAGAGGATAAACTTGTAAAGGATAATTATATCCTAAATTGTAATTCTCTATGTTTTAATCTTGGTTATCCTTGATCTATTCATTAACTTATATTCTTATGGAATTTTTCCTTTTAATAATGGTTTGTACTAAGCTCATGAATTTACCAAATCATATCCCTCGAGAGTGTCAATACCAAGAGTGCAGCAAGGCCCTTTGTCGTGTACCAGGATACCCCGGGTAAAGCCTAAAACTCCTTGTCGAAGTTTTCACTCCTAGGTACATATGTTCTAGATCCCCTTCTACCTATTTGTATCCAGAAAAGGACATATTTTCTTGATAAACCACTTTCTCTATACTTACCAAAACATAGGGGTGTTTCCTTATACTTAGTCTCATCCTTAAGGTTCTCACTAAGGTGCTCTATTCCCAATATCCAAAAATAACTAAACCATCCTCTAATACCAATTATAGTGACCCTGTCCTTTTACATACAACATTATATTATTTTAAGCATAATTATACATTAGATTACAGTCCAAGGATCATTAAGTCTATTGTCTTGGAAGACTAGGTACATAAAACATAAAATTTGGGGCTAAACAACACTTCTTTATTTAATCTCCATAAAGAGATCCTAACTTCCTTTGAGCCCTTAAATCTACATAGGGTACCCTAGGGAACACATGAACAAAGTTATGAGCTAAAAATCCCAGTAAGGTAATGAACACAAGGATACAACTTAAGCACGTGAGTTAAGAGGCATGACATAATGATATCAAAATCATGGAACATATGAAATCATATCACATAAAAATCAGATCATATAAACATGGAATCATATAAATGTGGAAGAATCATAAACCATTAATTTAGTATGGTTCAAGGATAACCACCTATCCTATTTCCCACATTAGGATGGGTCACAAATAACCGCCAATCATGTTTCCCATAGTAGTACGGGTCAAGGCTAACTGGCAATCCCGTTTCACATCGCATCTCATGAGACTTAACTGTACCCAATGCATTGGAGAGCTATATAGTCACACCCATCTCAAAATTTTCATGAATAGTCTTTCCACATAAATAATCATACATAATCAACCATACATTAACATAATGGTACCCATGGAAAGAATTGGGTACCACAATCATGATATAAAGCATAACCAATGGGTGTATCATGAAAGTGTCCATGAAAGAAAGGGATTAGAACATACATGGAAATTCATAAGGTAAAATATTTGTATAACATGGTAAGTTATTTTAAATATAATTGATAACATATGAGAAACATATTTGAGAAACATTAGCATTAAAACATTTTTCTGCGGTTTTAAGGAAAATACTATAGAGATTTTAAAATAGAAAAAAGGAAAATATTTTATATAAAATCAGAATTGAACTAAAAAGGCTTTCATAATAAAAATTATTATTTTATAAATAAAATTTTGTCTTAAAATATAGGATATAGTGCACTTGGAATTGGGTAAAAAATTGGGAAGTTCTCTTAAAACAGGTTTGCTTATCGGAAAGTTCTAAGGAGGGAATATTTTAAAAACATATATATCCCCAAAATAGAGTGATGAAAGGGTATTCATAATGAATTTTTTTAAAGTAAATATCATTTATAATATTTAAATAAATAGATAAGATAAATCCATTTTGATATAAAGAAAGATAAGGCAACTCGAAAGAACAAAGAAGGTTTGGGTAGAATTAATTACGGATTATCGGCCTAGTGTCGGGTGTATCTAAGAGGGATTGATGAGAGATAAAATGGGTTTGTTATAACTTATAAATTATGAGGTAATTATGGTGGAGGTGAAAAATCATACCCCATAATTTTGGTTTTCACATAAAAAGGCATAACATAGAGGATAATCTTGATTAAGAGTGAAATGGAGAAGATCCCTTACCTGAAGTCCGATAGTGAACTTTTCTTGATCTTAATGACCTGAATAAAAAAATTAGGTTCATTAATTAATATCACCATAACCTATTATATATGTATAATATTTATCATAATTATTTTAAGTTTATTTATAACCATTTTAATTGTTTAAGATGTTCAACTTCATTGTTCGGGTTCGTTTGCTTACTTGGTTTTAATGATCGGTTTACTTATATTCATGTTCAGATAAACATGTATGATGAAAGTGGTTGTCCATAATTGAAGTTTTATGTTATTAGTGAAAATAAAGGAGATTAAATGGTAATAGAAATTCATTCGGTTTTTGGGAGTGAAGATGAATTATTATATAAAGGCTTAGTGATAACCGTTTTGGTTAATCGGTGAGTTTGATTACAATGAACTTATTTTTATTTATAACTTAATAAAATTTGTACAAAAGTATTATATAACCTTAAATATGATATATTAAATATTTAATAATCTGGTTAAACCATAACACAAATTTTTTCATGACCATAATTAAGGATGATAATAGAAATTGATAAATCGTTGTCCTTGAATGTGCTAAATTAACACATCTCAAACGGTATTTTCATTTCTTTAAAATAAAAGATGGGGAAAGGAGAGAAGATAATGGATTATCCCATTAGAATAATATCATCCCATTACATGTATGTTACTGGAGTTATAATACCAATTTGGTGAAGGGAGGTGAGGAAAGAAAAAATAAAAGAAAATAACTAAAAATAAGTGAATGAATTGGGAAGAGGAATTTACTTCTTGAGTCTACCTCTTTTGAGAACCTCTTAAGGGGAGAGGTTTTGGTATTTTGAAGAGACTAGGGGAATTCAAACGTGGGGGAGGAGCTTGGGGAGATATTTGGGTAGAATATTGGCAAGGCTCAAGGCTCGAGAGGTGTAAAGAGAAGAGGGAGTGAGGGGGGGTTATAGTAGAGGAGATGAGGGTTTTCATAATCATTTAATCATTAGTTTGTTAATTTCTCTCAATACCAACAATAGTGATGATTTCAGGACCTAAAAAAGTAATAAATTCATGTGATTTTGAACCAATTGATCTTACATCATAAGATCATCATCAATGACTCAATAAATCAATTATTTAGTATTTATCGTAAATTATCATATTTTACTATTCACGAAAAATTCTAGTATTTCATAAAAATCCAAAAAATTCACCCTGACCATTTTTTCGATGTGTGGAATCCAAAAATGAAATCAATTTTTCAAAAATAATTTTCTAAATATGATATATTTAATATTTAATTAAAATCATAATTTATTATTAAAAACCCAGTTTGAAAACTATCATTTACTTATTCTAAAATATAGGTACATCATACTGGAACTTGAATATTATTTATATAATATCATAGGTAAGGTTACTATTCATTAGTGTATATAACTATTCATAAGGGTATGATACTATTCATAAGGGTAGGTTACTATTCACCAAAAATTAAGTTTTTTTATCGGACTTCAAATAACTTACTGATTGCAACTGTGTATGTCATATTATTGAAATTCCAAACACAGAAGTGACAAACTTATGTTTAAAGGTCACATATCTCTTAGTAGTTCATTATGTTGTGAATTCCTGAAATATTTATTAGAAAATAATTTCCATTGAAAAACTTTGGTTGGTTACAGACTCAATTTACCCCCCCCCTCCTCTTGAGTTAATGACTCCAACTAACATTTGGTATCAAAGTATTTTTTAAATTACCTTTTAAACTATGATTTTAGTTATATTCTAAAAATCTAAAAAAAATATAGTTCTAAAATTTAGTTCTTTATGGATAATAGACAATAAGGATCTACTACTAACAGACCTGTTTATTTTAATGGCGCACATTATTCCCAATGGAAAATCAAAATGAAAAATGAATTTATAAAGTATAGGTTTTGACATTTGGACTATAATATAATATTAATATGCAATACCAAAAATTTATTGAATTACTTGGAGTGATTATACAAAATATTCTTACAATAATAATTTTAAATCTATGAATGATCTGTTTTATGCCTTAGTTGACAATGAATTGCAAATCTACTTTTAAAATATGGGATACCTTATCTGTTTCACATAAAGAAACATCAAATGTCAAAGAAATGAGACTAAATACATATACAATCAAGTATGATACTTTTAAAATGAAATATGATAAACCTATTTTGATATGTTCTTAGGTTCAATGAAATAGTAAATACCATGCACTCACTTGGAAAAAAAGTGACAGGCAAAGATCAAGGGATGAGATTGCTTAGATGCTTACCAGATAGATGGAGAGGAACATTTGTATCAATTAGATAATCTTATGATGTTATTAAATTACCTATCAAGAAATTTATAGGATATTTTATGATGTATGAAAAAGTTATTAAAGTCAAAAAATAGATTGATGAAGGTGAACCAAAAAGAAAATCAGTAGCCTTCAAGACTACTACCTTCAAACAAAGAGAAAAGGTACAAGTTGAAAATACCAATGAATAATAATCTCCTCATTGCAGTGATGAATAGATGTCCCATATAGCTAGAAGATTCATGAAATTCTATAAGAAAAAAAATTCTTCAAGAAATCTAATTTTATAAGAAATTATGAAAAAAAAGGAAAATGGATCATGGATAATGGTCAAAACTAAATCAATTTTTATAAATATAAGAGGAAGTTACACATTAAATATGATTTTAAAAAATAAAAATATAAAAATAAGTATGAGAATAAAGATAGAAGATTAAAAAGGGCCATGAAAGCAACATGGAGTGCCTATGAAGATAGATCAAGTGATTTAGACACTAATCGAGAAGATATGTCTGATAGGGAAAATATTTTCTTTGTGGAAAACACATCAGAGGAAGAAAATATTCTTCTTGCTTCTCCAACTAATATTTCAAAGAAATTGAAAATAAATAATATAATGATATTGAGGAAAACATGATCAATTAATATTTGTACGATTACTATAACATACTGGAAGATACCTTTCATGAGATGAAATATACCTTTCATGAGATGAAATATACCTTCCATGAGTTAAAAGATAAATATAAGTCACTTAATAAACAACATGCTTTTAAAGTAAATATTAAAACCAACCATACCATTGAAAAAGTGAAAAATGATCAATTGTTATAAGTGAACAATGAATTAAAATTTTTAAATTAACAACTAAATAAATACAAAGAATGGTTTACCAATGGTAAGAAAGATTTAACTCAAATACTAGGAAAGAAAGTTACTCTCAAGAATATAACTAGAATAGGCTATCAATGAGGATAGAGAAAAATTACACAACCTGGATTTACATCCAATACCAGTTTTAAAAGTTCATATACTTCCAATACCTACTTAACTAAACATGATAAAGTATTTATTTTTAGAATCTTACAATCTGTTAATAAGAAACCCATTAGAAAATTATGGGTGCCAAAATCTCTTATTACTAACATTATTTTACCTAAGAGGATTTGGGTACCAAAATAATTTTTTAATAAACTTTGTTTGGTAGGAAAAAATTTTAAAAACATATAGAAAAAGCCTGTGATATCTAGATAATTTATTTTCTAGACTTATGTCTGGTGAGTATTCAAACTTCAATAATTTTATCCAATTTGATGGTGGTCATGTCACTTTTAGAGATAATTCTAAATGGAAAATCATCATCCTTGAACAAATAGGTAATTCTAATTCAGTATTAATTACTAATGTTTGTATATGTATATGGTTTAAAATATAATCTTTTTAGCATTTCTCAATTATGTGATGATGAATTTTATGTAAAATTTGAAAAAAATGCCTGTCATGTTTTTTATGATAAATTTTTTTAAATTTTTACTGCTTTATGAAATGATAATATTTATTCTATTGATTTAAATTCTTTATCTTATAAAAATATATCTTATTTAAGATACTTTCACAAATAATCTTGCCTTTGGTATATGAGACTTATCCATTTTAATATTCATTCACTTAGAAACCTAACTAGAAAAGGGTTAGTTAGAGATATACCAAAGCTTGAATTCTAAAATGATAGAGTTTTTGATCCTTTCTAGAAAGGGACAACTTCATATTATTTCCTTTAAATATAAAAAATTTATGTTTTAACCTTTAATCCTCTAGATTTAGTTTATATTGACCTTCTAGAGTTTCTAGTTTAAATGGAAAATATTATGTCTGTGTTTTTGTATATGACTTCTTTAGATACACATGGGTATTATTTATAGATCAAAAAATAAAATAATATTCTTAATTTATTAAGTATTTCAAATATGTAGAAAATCTTAGTGGAATTAGTATTAATACCTTAAGAAGTGATCATGGTTGATAATTTGAAAATAAATACTTTGAATCATTTTGTTCTCAAAATGGTTATAATCAAAATAATTGTTATCCTATGACACTGAAACAAAATCGTGTGGTAGAAAGAAGAAATATAACTGTTCAATATATTTCCCATACTATTCTAAATTAGTATGAACTTTCTATCTACTTTTGGGAAGATGCTGTTAACACAACCTGTTATACTATAAATAGAGTGTTAATTAAACCTCTCATAAAAGGAACACCTTATGAGTTGTGGAATAATAGAAAACCAATGGTTAATTGTTTCAAAGTTTATGGATGCAAATTCTTTATTCTAAATACAAATGATAATCTAGAAAAAAATTCATCCAAGAGTTATGATGAAATTTTCCTTAGATATTCAACTTCCAACAAAGCTTATAGAGTGTTTAATAAGAGATCCAAAACAATGGAAGAATTTGTTCACATTAAATTTGATGAAACCAAGCCTAATGAACCTAAGACTATATTAAAGAACTTGAGGATGACATTTCTAATTTAAATCTTAATTCTAAACCTTCTAAAAGTTCTATGAAACAAGAATTAAGTTAACCTAGTGAACTACCAGAACCCAAACCTAAAGAAGATCTTGAGACAACCAGCCCCACTTTTAAAAAACTCTTAGGATGCATAGAAACCACCCTGTTGATGTTGTGATAGGAAACCTAGATATAGTTACACAAAATTGATCTTCCCTTTGAAATAAAATTGAGCATCAATCCTACTTGTCACAACTTGAGCCTAAGAATATTAATGGTGCCATAAATGATGAATTTTGGGTAATAGCGATGTAAGAGGAACTTAATCAATTTGAGATAAATAATGTTTGGGAACTTGTTGATAGAGTTAAATACACATTAACTATTGTCACTAAGTGGGTGTTTAGAAATAAGGTTGACGAGTAAGGAACAATAATAAGAAACAAGGCTAGATTAGGTGCACAAGGTTATAATCAAGAAGAAGGTATTGGTTATGAAAAAACCTTTTCACCTGTATCTATACTTGAATCCATTAGGATACTACTTTCCTATGTATCACATTTGTATTTCAAACTATATCAAATGGATTTTAAAAGTTAATTCTTAAATTGATTTAAAATTGAGGATGTTTTTATTAAAAAATCCTTTGGATTTCAAAATCCACATTTTCCAAATTGTGTTTTAAACTAACAAAAGATTTTTATGGTTTAAAACATTCTCCAAGAGATTATTATGATAGGATTACCAATTTTCTAATTTCAAAAAGTTTTTTAAAAGGTATAGCTGATCCAACTCTTTTTATAAAATAATTTTAAAATACATTTTAATAGTACAAATATATGTAGAAGATATAATTTTTGAATCTACTAAAGACTCTTTATGTACTAATTTTTCAAAACTAATGCAAAATGATTTTGAAATGAGTTTATATGGGTGAACTCAAATGCCTTCTCGAATTTCAGATTTTTCAAAATAAATAAGGAATTATCTTAAATCAAAGTAAATATACTAAATACATTTTAAAACGTATTGGATTAGATAATACTAAAATTAACGATACTCCCATGAGTACCACCTGTAAACTAGATCTTGATGAAGCTAGGAAATCAGCAGATCAAATAGTTACAAAGGCATGATTGGAATTTTCTTGTATTTAACAATTAATCAACCACATATTATTTTTAGTGTGTGTATGTGTGCTCTATTTCAAGAAAATCCAAAAGATTCACACTTATTATCTGCCAAATGTTTTTTAAATTCCTCAAATATACAACCAATTTATGATTTTTTTTTATCCAAGAGGACATGATTTTTATTTAGTAAGTTATTTAGATGATGGTTTTTTTGGTTGTGAGTTAGATAGAAAAATCACATCATGAACATATCATATTATAAGAAAATATATAGTATCATGGTGTAGTAAGAAACAAAATTATGTTGCATTATCTATTGTTGAAGCTGAATACAGAGCTGTAGGAAGTTTTTGTGCACAAATATCATGGATGAAACATAATTTACTAGAATTTGGATACC
Organism: Viscum album; assembly: GCA_963277665.1. Classification (NCBI taxonomy): domain Eukaryota; kingdom Viridiplantae; phylum Streptophyta; class Magnoliopsida; order Santalales; family Viscaceae; genus Viscum; species Viscum album. The sequence continues at coordinate 581,239,480 of OY728138.1, read as the reverse complement.
AATTTAGACATGTTCCTATAAATTGTGATAACATAAGTGTGATAAATATTTCCAAAAGTCTTGTATCTCATTATAGAACAAATCACATTGATGTAAGACATCACTTTTTGAGAGAACATTATCAAAAAAGTGATATAACTTTATAATTTATTGTAACTGAACATCATCTTGCTGATATCTTCACAAAGCCTTTTAATTATAATAGATTAAACTACATAAAACATGAATTAGGAATGATAAGTTCTAGATTACAGAGTCACCGTTGATAAGTCACCATTGATGAGTCATTGTAGATAAGTCACCATTGATAATTCACTATTGGGAAGTCAACGTTTATGAGTCACCATTGATGAGTCGTCATTGATGAGTCACCATTGATGATTCACCATTGATAAGTCACCATTGTAAAGTCACCATTTATGAGTCATTGTTGATAATTCATCATTGGCGAGTTACCATTGATGAGTCATCGTTGATGAGTCACCATTGATGAGTCACCATTCCTTTTTGTTACCGTTGTTTTATTACCATTTATATTATTTTCTTGATTAAAGTTTTATTGTTTTAAATTTATACTATTTATTGTTTGGAATCGCAGAATGATAAATCTCCCAGGCTAAATCAAATCAATTCACTACCCCTTAACCCTTGATCTCTTGAACCTTTTCCTTACTCTCAGACCAATCATCTTTCCTTCCTCCCTTAAGCCTTCAACCGATCTGAATGGCCCATGTGAAGAAAGTACCATATGCGAATCTAGAAGAGATGAGGTAATCCAAAAAGGAAAAGTATCTTCCAGTAGTTTGTATATTGTTTCACAAAACCTTCATATGGAAAAACAGGTTATCAAATCATAAAAGGAAATTGATGTGCAATGGCTTCCATCTAGCAACATGTTGGTATTGAAATTTATAAAAAATTAGAAATGGGTGAACTAGATCACATCAAATCACCAAGTGTATTATCTGAGTTTATTCTATGATTTCAATGAAAATACTGAGTTTATTTTTAGAAATAAAGTGGATATGATAAGAAGTCGCATTGATGGAGAAGAAATTTGTTTCTCTTCAGAGGAATGGGAAAAGTGCTTAAAATTACCTCATAAAGTGTTATATGAATATTTTCTAGGAAGTATTCCAAGTGACATCAATATGTTTAAATATTAATAGGCTCTCCTATATTTTAAGAGAGATGGTACCCTGAGGAGACTTAAAGATGTAGAACTTGAGGGTGAATATAAAATGTTGTTTTCATTTTTCCCAACATGTATTGTGTCCTAGAAAGGGATATTTCAATACCATATGATATCAAGATGTTTACTTCTTGTTTATGATGAAACAAGGGGAAAAGATCAATCTGTATACATTTTTTATGATTCACATGTATGATATGTGTAAGAAGTGATCAAGATCGAACTCCTTAATATATCCTAAGATGATATCTTATATATTATATTCTAAGGGATATGTCAAATAAGAAGAGGAAGATAAAGACAATTTTAGTGGGGTTTTCTTATCAAAGACAATTAGTAAAAGAGTTAAAGTGAGCTAAAATCCCTGGAAAGAAATGTTGGGTAAGAGAAAATGAAAAATTTTATGATGAATTAAACCCTGTTGATCATTCAAAAAGACCCAAGGACAAGGTGGATCCTAGTCTTGAGCCCAATGAGTTCGTTGATTACCCAAATTATGATGATAGTGAAAAAGTTAACAAGGTAGTGGAAGAAGAAGAAGAATATTTTTCAATAGAAGTGGGGAGTGATCCAGAGATTCCTAAATGCCCTCCTAAATTTTCTATTAGATCTATCAGTCTACCAGGTTCTATGACTACACGATAATATCTTTTAGATGAAAATGATGATGAGGAAACTGAAGTATCTAGAGAAGAAAAGTTTAATACATCTTCCTCTAAAGCATCAAGTGAACAAAATGGTAATGGAAATAGAAGTGATAAAAATAATTCTAAGGAAGTAGATGATGATCTAGATCATGAGACATCATATTAAAATGAAAGTAAAGAAAATTAGGATCATGATGAAGGTAATAATGATAATGGATATGATCATGGAGATGATCAAAATGATGAAGTTGGTGATGATTAGGGAAATGATCATACGAATGTAAGTGATAAGAATGGAGAAGATCTTGCATATCATGGTCAAGAAATAGTTCGAATAAATCATTCATCACCAGTTATATCAAGTTATAATAGATATGAGAATCAATCTAAAGATATTGATATGGCTGATTTACCACATGTTACTATATAAGATGTGGAAGCTGCTAGTGAGGGGGAGAATATTCCCAATCCTACTGATTAGTCAGAACAAATGGAACAATTAAAACCAATAGATAACATACAGACATATCATAAAAAATATTCCCCTTCTGTACCTGAATTTTTTCAATCCTCTCAAGTACCCAAAGAATCTCCAATTGTTCCTTATATAAGACATTAAACTAGTTATTTTGAAGAATAGGAAAGGTATCCTTTTTTTGATAGACTTGGTTTGGATTACAGTGATTCAGATGATGAGCATGAAAATCATGTCAAAGGAGAAGGATCCTTAGTGGATCAAATTGATCAAGATAAGGTATTGCATCCTTTTAATCCCATGGAAATAGATATATTAGCTGAGTTTCAAGTGAATCATGAGAAAAGTGGTCATCTTTCAGCTCAACATCCTAATGTTGTGACACAAGCTGATTTAGAATCTTTTCAAAGAAATGTGAACTCCAATTTGGAATCCTTGATAAGTGTCACACCCTAACCTAAAATCTTCCAATAATAGTTATTTTATTTATATTTGAGTCTTTTTTAAGTTTAAAATTTATTAACTTAAAATAAAAATGAAAGAAAATAAAATAAAAAGAAAACGATCTAATAATAATAATGATAATATTATTATTAATTTTATTATTATTATTGAGTTTATTATTATAATTATTATTCATATTAATTATTTTTAGGGTTTTTTTCATCCTCCCTCACCCCTCTCCTCATCGTGTTGGACCCCCCCCCCCCCCTCTATTCCTTCCTGTGCGCGCGTAGCGCCTCCCTTAGGCGACCCCCTGGCTAACGATTCCTTCCGGAACACCTCCCTCTCTCTGGCCGCCCCTCCTCTATGTCGCACAACTGCTCTCCACCATTCCCTCTCCTATCATTACCCCTACTTGTGAGATTCCTTCAGAGTGACTCCCTTCTTCTGGAGAGCTCCCCGCGGATTCCTCCCTTCTTCTAGTGACCTCCCCACCGGCACCTCCCCAACGTGCGACCCATCCCTTCAGCAGCTTCCCCTATGGGTAAGTTTTCTTCTGGTTTCCATTGGGGTTATATTCTTTAGTGTTCATGGGGTTCTATTTAGGGTTAGATATCTTTTTTAGGGTCTAATATTGGTGTGTTTTTTCGAATATTTCCTTATTAGGGATTTTTTGAGGTGTGTTTGAAGTTTTACAACATTTTTCGGCAATTCCTTCATCTGAGGTAGGTGGTTGCATGAAATAGCATATTTAGATGATTTTACTTATTTTTTTAGTTGATTTTTACATGATCTATACATTAATTATGAGGTGATAAAGTGTTTTTTTAAGAATTTTATGATAAATTTGTTTGGGAATAATTTTCTACATAAAACTATGCATGTATTTTAGGTGTAAATCCTTATTGTGTTTCTTAGAAGTGTTTTATAAATTGTTTAAATGGATTATTAAATTTTTTGAGTGATGCAAAAAAAAAATTTGAAGGGTTTTACATGATTATGTGTTGGGTTTAGATTTTTTATTGTAAAATGGCTATATCGTGTGTGCGTTTTAGTGTGTTGTTTCATGAAAACGTTTTATGCGTTGGTTGTTGGGTAAAAAAACATGTTTTTAAAAGCACTTATGGTGAGAATGTGTTGGAAATGGTATTTGCAACGAAAAGTGTGTTCCCTTGGCATGTTAAGCTTGTTTTTCACCTTTTACATTGAATTAAAAATTGTTGGAATAATGGATATCATGTTTTAAAATAATCTTATCTTATATATGGTTTTACAAAAGGCACTCATCCATATCATTGGTTGGTTTTAATTGTGCATTTTTCTTGTGTTTGATAAAGTGGAATTTAAGAATTGTGTTGGTGAAAGTAAAATCATTTGAAAGGGGTTTTTGGTGTTTTAAAATGTAAAATGGATTAGTGTTGTAATGTAGGACTTTTTTCACTTTTAGTATGATTTTTACATTTTTTAAATAATGGGATGTTTTTTTGGGGAAATGAATTTGTTTTATTCATGGATTCAAACATGGGGTTTTATACCATGGTTTTGAATGAGCAATTGTGTGCCTTTCTTGTGACATGATAAATGCAGTTTTATGAATTGAAAATGTTTTTAAAAAAGGGGTTTGGTGTGTGTAAAATGAAAAATAGTTTGTTCATGAAATTGGTGATTTCTTTGTTATGCTTGATATTGAGTTATGGGAGTGGTGATATGTGTTACATGAGAACACTAACTTGATCCCATGGGAATCTCGGGTATCTAGGTGGGTTGGAAGGTTCTAGTACTCTGGATGATATGGAAGTGGTTCATCCTGGTTTCATCTAGCAAGATTGATGCTTAAAAAAGTAACTAAAATATGATTATTGGAGACCAATAGGTTATGTGGGTGTCCTCTACTAGTGGCTCATGCATGAGAATGTTGTTGGTCATGGTTTCTAATTCATGTTTCACTGAGGTATGATGTTATAGTGTCCCACTCGACCTAGATTAACCCTAGGGTATTTACCCATGGAGATCAATTTAGACTTGTGTGTTATGGTTACATATATAGACATATGGTGGACTTTGAGTGTGTTTATTTCATTTTAAATCAAGTTATTTCCTTATAAATATTTCATCAGAGTGTTTCCTTTTAAAATTGTTAATCTTTAAATATTTCTTGAATGGCTTCCTTTGAAAGTGGTATTCTCTAAAAATGTTTACTAATAAATGTTGCATAGGTTTTTATATAAATGATCAGGTTAGAGTTTCATTAAATGTTATGGAATGGAATATTTTATCCAAGTGGCGTCCTACTGGGCTTTAGCTCACACCCTATATACACCTTTTGGTGTATGTAGATCATTTTTTCTATTTGTTTCGGTAAAGGAAAGATGTTCTGTAGTGGTAGTTTGAGTTTCTAGTGACACTCTGTAAAGACCCAAAGCTTGATGTACATGGACATTACATTACTTTTGCGGAATACTTAGAACATAACAAAAACAGACACACAAAGACCCTAATAGTTTAGTGTCTTTGGAAACTCGGAATATAATCTTCTAATCGTGGTGAAAGATCTTCAACATCTACCATAAAGATCTTCCCCCCCTTTTTTATTACCTAAAACCTTTATTTATATCCTGGGGAAAATAAAACATAAAAGGGGTGAGCTCAAATGCCCAGTAAGGGTAAACATAGAGAACATAAAACAATCCATAAACATTTGAATGCAAAAACTTGAACATAAAATCTAAACATCAACATCTTGAGCAAAGACATGAATCTTGGAAGTACGTAAGGCATATATCATAAGGGAACATCAATAATAATAAAATATAATGGGAATAAAACATGTAATTGTGGCAACCATTAAGCACATGTTATGATTTCCATATTATCCAAGGCATTGTTATCAAGACCATCTTAGTGGACAAAGTACCTTTCTGAATCGAGTTCACTCCTCGTTTCAGTCATGTAACACTGAACCGTATTAACTTATCATTCTAGACATGTCTATATCATGAGATATAAATCTTTACCCAATGAATTGGAGGGAGATATAGTTCCCACACATCTCATATTTAAATCATTCTTTCATGTCCCACAATAAAAACATAAATCATTCATCATAACCCAAGAATAAAATGGGTTTCATAAACATCATTCCATCATAAAATAATCCATACAAAAAATGGATATCATTTCATCATAAGAAAAGTGAAACCATGTAAATAATATAGACATGATACTTGAAACATACACATATGAAATAATGTCATCTTAGATGAAAAATGGTTTTAATAAAACACTTGAAATGGATTCTTGAGGAAAATATCATTTCTTCTTCAAAATCATTTTTTTTCAACAAATGCCATGAACCTTTAAAAGAAAAGGGTTTTGTTGAAAATAACCATGAAAACTTGTAGAGTAATCTTTATGAAAATGAGGCTTTATGAAACCGTAAAAATCCATTCACTCCGTATAAGTTAAAAATAACATTTTTCTCATACTTTTGTCAGAAAAGTCAAAAAGTACCTCATATGGTAAAAAAAATTAGATTAATTTCATAACATGTGGTAAAATTAAAAAGTGGGTAAAAAGGACTTTAAACATACATGAAAACACTTTTATAAAACATGTACATGGATGATAGCAATAACCCTAGTAAATACTTACGAATAAGCAATCTCGGATAAAAATGAGATTTTCAAAATTATCCTTTACCTTATGTCTGATATGCTTCGTATGTATCCAAAAATCCTGTATAATGATTTAAATAATGTCATTGACTTATTACAGAATCATATTCATTGTTATGATATCATATATGGTTCACTTATGACTTTATATTACCCGTTCTTTTGTAAATTCCATGTTAAAGAGCGTTTTGGGTAAAATTGTTTCATTTATCATATGTGTTTCGACTTGTCGTTCTTGATATTATTACTTATATCCTGATTTACATAATTCAAGAATGTAAAACATGATTTATATATAATATATATTCATCATATACATATATATTATAGATCCATAAAAGGAATGAAATACACAGTTCATGGAGACGGTAGGTCGTACGTACGCATGAACGCTGTTTTCATTTCCTTAATGAATTGAATGGAATTAAGTAGATGACATACATATATATATATATACATAAATATAGTATCATTATTATGTCATATATTTCATTATTACTTATTATATATACTTTATAATCATTCATGAATGGTTAACATGGAGAATGAATCTCATCGCGTCGTGGAGACAGTATTCCGTACGTATGCACGAGCGATGATATCATTCCCATAATCATGGAATTGTATTTAAGTGTATGTATAATATTTCATAATCAATATAACTTTACAATAATCATATATAGTTATTATTTATACCATTATACCTATCCAAGTAAGGTGGTGGTGGAAAATAGATTACACCACGGCGTGGAGACGGTATTCTGTCTGTATGCACGCGCGGTGATTTCATTTTCCGTAGGATGGATAGATGGTGAAATAGGGTTGTTTCATAATTATAATAACATATAAGTATATTAGTGATACTGATTTTATTACTTCATAATGAAACAACTAAATAAGAATAAGTGGAAGAAGAAATAAAGTTGAAAGAATTGGTAACGGACATTACCTCTTCTTTGAAGCGCCTCTTTGAGACCTCCTCTTAGGGAACTAAAATTGGTCTTTTAAGAAAACCAGGACCTATAGTATGTTTCTAGGGAAGCTTAGAAGATAATTATTCTGGGTTTGGCCGAGCATGAAGGCTCAAAGTGGTGTGAGGAAGATAGGGAGGAGGTACCCTTTTATAAGAGAGGAGAGGGGACCCTTTGGAAAAACTCAAAATATTATTTTATTATAAAGTCATATTCAGTTTTTAATAGCTCCAAATTAATTTATTTAGAATCTAAGGTGGGTATGGGTCTAAATAATCTCATAAAATAGAATTTATACAAGTTTAGGTATCTATTTTATCCTTATCATTTAGATTTAACTTTAAGTTAGATAATTTAACTTTTAACGTGTCTTATTGTTTTCTTACACTATAAGGTTAATAAACTTACTATAACAAGACAAAAGAACCCCAAGTTGTTTATTATTAATATATATAACATTATCTAAGTCATTTGGCCGAATCATAGATTTTTAGAAATAAAATAACAATTAATAATAAAATATTTGTTTTAAAAACTATTTTATGTCAATTTTGACACTATTTGGTAATTGATTTTTGTGAAAATCATAACAGAAATATTAGTTCGAAAAAAGTTAATTAAATAAGTAAAAATATGTAATAGTAACCTAGAAAATTATTGTAATTCATAAAAAGTCTCAAATTACATTTATTTGGGTATTTATAACACTAATTGTGTCAATATTTCATTAATAAGATATTTACTGCATCATCATTGTGTCATACATAAATTAAATTATTTAATGTCTAAAAATTACAAATAAAATACCATTATGTAGGAAATAGTTTTATATTTCTAATTAATATTTATAGTGGAGTTTAGCTTATGTATAACCCTATATTAAAAATGATTTACTTATTAAACATTGATTTTAACTATTTTAACCCTTCTTTAAATAAATTAATAATAAATGTCCTAATATAATCCAAGTGGGCCTAAATGGTCATAGTTTATTCATAAGGTTGTATTTGGTCGAATTAAACTTATCCAATAGAATTAGGACATGTGTTAGGTAATAATAATATCATTTTTACCCTTAATTACCCTATTTACTTTTAACCGTGGTAAAAAAAGTAAAAAGTTACTATTCACCAAAAATTATTTTCAGCTCATTGAACCACATTTTACTTACTAACATCAAAATTGTTTCTCAGATTTTTGAAATTCCACTTATAGAAGAGGTAAAATTAAGTTTTATGAAAAATTCAGTTTTTTTAACTACCACTTAGTGGTTTCACTATTCATCAAAAAATGAAAGTTTCCAGAAAAATACCAAAAATTAGGCCTAAGCTATATTTGATATTATGAATTCAAAAATGATGTTTATTTTACCAAATTCAAAACATATCAGTTGAATTAATTAATTTAAAAATTAATTCCCGTCGTCAAAACAAATAGCATGTTTTTAAGAGATAATAACTATCAAAAGATTGACACTTGTTTATGTCTGGTTTAAATGTGAAATTACATCCAATGACCAACATTGTATTAAATTGTAAAAAAATATTATAAATATACTTTAAAACCACTCAAATTAATAATTTATCACCATTAATTATTTAGATTAAAAAAGTTGTTTTTTAATTAAAATTTAGTAATTTTCATTATTCATCAAAATATGAAAGTTATCCGAAAAGTACCAAAATGTCACCCTAATATAATTTCGATATTACGAATCCAAAAATGAAGTCCATTTTGAAAAATAAAATTTACAAAATTTCAAAAATTGGGTATTACTACTCATAATGGCTAGTTTATATAACATATCGTTGTTTAGCGAAACTCGATATTGCGTACAACACACGCTATCGTGGAAGGCCGTGATTGCATGTAATGCAAGCCATGTTAGGGATGCATGTTGTGAAAGCTCCTTTTGGTGTATCGTACAATACAAGACATTAATGAAATTAAAAGGAATATTTTTCATAAAATCTCAGGGTGTTACATTCTACACCCCTTAAAATGAATTTCGCCCTCGAAATTAATCGGGGTTATAAATGGTTTACTACTCGAAAGTTTCTTTAATTGAAACCCACTTTGTAAAAAGGAATACCAAAACATGGCTTTAAAAACTAAAGTATGAAACGTAACGGTTACCCAAATTAACTAATCACTGGATCTCTACATAGGAGAACATAGGTGAAATTATGGATATGGAAGAAAAATCTAACCATCAAGTTCTGATGGAGAGTGGTAGAGAACATGGATATGAAAAAGCCAACAATCACAAAGCCATAGATTTGTGATGATCTATGGTACCATCTGATTCATCGTATATGAGGGAACTAGGACAACATTTTTGGTTTTGAAGATCATTTCCCTAAATTTGATTAATTAAAAGAAATACTTACATGATTTTGGTTCAACCTCACTATTGTTCATTCCTTGAACAATTTCCACTTCATCTCTTAAAGAAATTAAGTTGAATTTGTTATTTGTGAAGCGTTAGCAGATCATGTGATAGAATGATGGGTCATTCCATCTGTCTCAAATAAAACGTTAGTAAAAGTTATTAAATATACATAAGTCGATTAATCGTATATGGTTCCTAAAATGGACTTATAATTCATATCTCATACCACTTAAAAAAATTAAAACTAATTTATACTAACCAGGGATATCCTGTAGGCCAGTGGTAGGCGATAAAGGCTTGTCACAAATCGGTTGTGGGTTCGATTCCCACAACCTTGTCTGACACGATGGGCTATCACCCGTCCTGCAGGTTTTCCTTTTTCTAAAACTACATTACTATAACATCCCATCAATAATATCTAAAAAGTTCTATCCTTAAACAATAATAACTTATGTCCAACATAATCCATTACAATCTTTAGGCTTATCCATAATATTGCAGTCCATTATCATATTATAGTGAAAACGATTACCAGATATTTCATATAACATGCATGTTAATACCATCTTTGATCCCCATATATCATAAGATATGTCTTGTTGGTCACATTCCAAACATTCGAAGGCCTTAATCATGTATTCTCTTGAAAAATGAATACCCATTGAATCTTAGTGAAAACATGAGTGATGTAAAAAGTTAACTCTTTCCACATAGCAAAACCCCAAAATTGTATATACTCAAACCATGATAAAACTATTTCCTTATATCAGTCATTAGCTCATGAATACTTTCAAACATTTCATTTTCTCTTTATCCCTTCATTATGTGCATATCATATTCTTTCCAAAAATATCTCAATCACTTTCCATGGTTACTGGTACCATAAAATTATTGAAAACCACAATAGACCAATACATAAATATTCCAATATTCCACGATACTATATATAACATTATTTTGAAATCCCATTACATAAACACTTAATCATTCCACCACATCATTGTCATATTCAACATCGCCAATAGTGATCGCATGTGACTTCCCTTTGTCCTTTTCCTTATGTGGTTTCTCATGTCGATCATCATTAACCCTTGGATTAGGGCATTGATTAGCATAATTCCCCATTTCATTTCACTTGAAGCATTGAAGTGTTGGTGGTGCGTTCTCTGCAGTCTTTTCTTTATTAACACCATTAGCAACCCTTTTTCAATTACTTCAACACTCAGCTACTCAATGACCTTCTTTTCCACACTTAAAACATTTTCTAGTCCCTTTAAGACAATCTACACCAAGCTTCTTTCCACACTTTGAGCATAAGGAAACATTCATCTTCTTTTCACCATTATTCTGAGATTTATCCTTGAACTCCATCTTTCTTTTCTTGTCAAAACCATGAGATGGATATATAACACCAACTTCCATTTCTACCTTGGTAGCACAACGCACAATTTCTTCATAGCTACTGAAGTCTCTTATAGCTAATTCCATTCGAATATTTGGTTTTAATTCACTAAAGAGTCGATCAACTTTACTTTTAGGTTGGATGATAAAGCCAGATGCATACCTTGAAAGCCTTATAAAATTTGCTTCGTATATACCAAAAGATTCATCATCATTTTTCTTTAGTTCAAGAAACTCCTTCTCCATCTTTGTTCGAAGAATATGAGGGATGTACTTATTGAAAAATAAGTTCTTGAACTTGTCCCATTCCATGGACTCAATTTCATCTCTTGGCCTCGTATTCTTGATAAGATTCCACCATTGATCATCTTCACCTTCCAAACGATATACTGCTAAGATGACTTTATCATGTTTAGAACATTGAAGAACTGAAAATATCTTTTCAGCAGTACTGATCCATTGTTCAGCAACAAGTGGATTGGAAGACCCACTGAAAGAAGGTGGGCATTGCCTCATAAAGGACTCAATAGAATATTGTTCCCTTCTCTGCTCATTTGGAAGTCCAGAATTAATTATAGCTTGTGTAAGTATAGAAATAAGATTTAGCACTCAATATCCCATAACATTGGTTTGTTCAAGAGTACAATCATTGCATTGTCCATTACATTGATCAACATGGTTCCTTCGGGTTCCAGCCATCGTCTAAAACCGAAAAAGAATAGTGTGAGAGGAAAAAATCATGCTAGGGAAAACAACATAATAAAGGGGGAGTACCTTCAATATCTAACATCTTAGATTTAATTCTAAGATCGTTACCGTAATTCTAGTACTATAACCTATACTTATACTTAACCTTAGGGACGTCCCTAGACATACCTTAGAAATATCTCTAGGGATCTCACTAAAGTTCTCGTGTCCTAATTTTCAAAGGTTGACTAAACCTTTCCTCTGATACCAACTGTAAAGACCCAAAGCTTGACATACATGGAAATTACATTACTTTTTCGGAATACTTAGTACATAACAAAAACATACACACAAGGACTGTAATAGTTTAGTGTCTTTGGAAACTCAGAATATAATCTTCTAATCGTGGTGAAAGATCTTCAAAATCTCCCATAAAGATCTTCCCCCCCCCCCTTTTCTCTTACCTAAAACATTTTTTTATATCCTGGGGAAAATAAAACATAAAATGGGTGAGCTCAAATTCCAAGTAAGATTAAACATAGAGAACATAAAACAATCTATAAACATTTGAATGCAAAAACTTGAACATAAAATCTAAACATCAAAATCTTGAGAAAAGACATGAATCTTGGAAGTAAGTAAGGCATATATCATAAGGGAATATAAATCATAATAAAATAGCATGGTAATAAAACATGTAATTGTGGTAACCATTAAGCACATGTTATGATTTCCATAGTAGCCAAGGCACTGCTTCCAAGACCATCTTAGTGGACAAAGTTCATTTCTGAATCGAGTTCACTCCTCATTTTAGTCCTGTAACACTGAACCAGATTAACTTACCATTCCAGCCATTTCTATCTCATAAGATATAAATCTTTACTCAATGCATTGGAGGGAGATATAGGTCTCACCCATCTCATATTTAAATCATTATTTCGTGGGCCACAATATAAACATAAATCATTCATCATAACCCAAGAATAAAATGGGTTTCATAAACATCATTCCATCATAATATAATCCATACAAAAAAAATTGGATATCATTTCATCATAAGAAAAGTGAAACCATATAAATCATAGAGACATGATACTTGAAACATACACATATGAAATAATGTCATCTTAGATGAAAAATGGTTTTGATAAAACACTTGAAATGAATTCTTGAAGAAAATATCCTTTCTTCTTCAAAATCATTTTCTTTTCAAAAAATGTCATGCACCTTTAAAAGAAAAGGGTTTTGTTGAAAATAACCATGAAAAATTGTAGAGGAAGCTTTATGAAATTGAGGCGTTATGAAACCATAAAAATCCATTCATGCCGTATAAGTTAAAAATAACATTTTTCTCATACTTTTGTCAGAAAAGTCAAAAAGTACCTCGTATGGTAAAAAAATAAGATTCCTTTCATAACAGGTAGTAAAATTAAAAAGTGGGTAAAAAGGACTTTAAACATACATGAAAACACTTTTATAAAACATGGACATGGATGATTTCAATAACCCCAGTAAATACTTACGAATAAGCAATCTCGGATAAAAATGAGATTTGAAAAATTATCCCTTACCTTATGTCCGATATGCTTCGTATGTATGTGAACCTCCTGTATAATTATTTAAATAATGTCATTGACTTATTACAGAAGAATATTCCTTGTTATTATATCATATATTGTTCACTTGTGACTTTATATTACCCGTTCTTTTGTAAATTCCATGTTAAAGAGTGTTTTGGGTAAAATCGTTTCATTTATCGTATGTGTTTTGACTTGTCGTTCTTGATATTTTTACTTATATCCCAATTTACATAATTCCAGAATGTAAAACATGATTTATATATAATATATATTCATCATATACATATATATTATAGATCGATAAAAGGAATGAAATACACCGTTCATGGAGACGGTAGGTTGTACGTACGCATGAACGTTGTTTTCGTTTCCTTATTGAATTGAATGGAATTAAGTAGATGACATACATATATATATACATAAATCTAGTATCATTATAATGTAATATAATTCATTATTACTTATTATATATACTTTATAATCATTCATGAATTGTTAACATGGAAAATGAATCTCATCGTGTCGTGGAGACGGTATTCCTTACGTACGCACAAGCGATGATATCATTCCCATGATCATAGAATTGTATTGAAGTGTATGTATAATATTTCAGAATAAATATCACTTTAAAATAATCATATATAGTTATTATTTACACCATTATACCCATCCAAGTAAGTTGGTGGTGGAAAATAGATTACACCACGGCGTGGAGACGATATTCCGTACGTATGCACGCGCGGTGATTTTATTTTCCATAGGATGGATATATGGTGAAATAGGGTTGTTTCATACTTATAATTACATATCAGTATATGATTTATACTTATGTTATTACTTAATAATGAAACAACTAAAAAAGAAGAAGTGGAAGAAGAAATAAAGTTGAAAGAATCGGTAACGGACATTACCTCTTCTTTGAAGAGCTTCTTTGAGACCTCCTCTTAGGGCACTAAAACCGGTCTTTGAAGAAGACCAGGACCTCTAGGATGTTTCTAGGGAAGTGTAGAAGATAGTTTTTCAGGGGTTGGCCGTGTTTAAAGGCTCAAAGTGGTGTGAGGAAGAGAGGGAGGAGGTTCCCTTTTATAAGGGAGGAGAGGGGCGCCTTTGGAAAAACTCAAAATATTATTTTATTATAAAGTCATATTCGGTTTTTCATAGCTCAAAATTGATTTATTTCAAAGATAAAGTGGGGATTGGTCGAAATCATCTCATCCAAAATAATTTATACAAGTTTAGTTATCTATTTTAACCTTATCATTTAGTTTTAACTTGAAGTAATATAATTTAACTTTTACCGTGTCTTATTGTTTTCTTACACTATAAGGTTAATAAACTTACTATAACAAGCCAAACGAACCCCAAGTTATTTATTATTAATATATATAACCTTATCTAAGTCATTCTTCCGAACGTTATATTTTTAAGAATAAAATAACAATTAATAATAAAATATTTGTTTTAAAAAGTATTTTATGTCAATTTTGACACTATTTGCTAATTGATTTTTTTGAAAATCATAACAGAAATATTAGTTAAAAAAAGTTAATTAAATAAGTACTAATATGTAATATTAACCTATAAAATAATTTTAATTCATAAAAAGTCTTAAATTACATTTATTTGTGTATTTATAACACTAATTAGGTCAATATTTCATTAATAAGATAATTATTGCATCATCATTGTGTCATACATAAATTAATTTATTTAATGTCTAAAAATTACAAATAAAATACCATTATGTAGGAACTATTTTTATCTTTCTATTCAATATTTATAGTGGATTTTATCTTATGTATAACCCTATATTAAAAATGATTTACTTATTAAACTTTGATTTTAACTATTTTAACCCTTCTTTAAATAAATTAATAATAAATGTCCTAATATAATCCAAGTGGGACTAAATGGTGATAGTTTATTCATAAGGTTGTATCTGGTCGAATTACACTTATCCAATAGAATTAGGACATGTTTTAGGGTAATAATAATATCATTTTTACCCTTAATTACCCTATTTACTTTTAACCGTGGTAAAAAAAGTAAACAGTTACTATTCACCAAAAATTATTTTCATCTCATTTAACCAAATTTTACTTACTAACATCAACCGTGTCTCTCTTATTTTTGAAATTCCACTTACAGAAGTGGTAAAATTAT
Source organism: Viscum album (assembly GCA_963277665.1). Taxonomy (NCBI): domain Eukaryota; kingdom Viridiplantae; phylum Streptophyta; class Magnoliopsida; order Santalales; family Viscaceae; genus Viscum; species Viscum album. The sequence goes on along the minus strand of OY728138.1, from coordinate 581,223,854 downwards.
GTTTTATGAAAAATTCAGTTTTTTTAACTACCACTTAGTGGTTTCACTATTCATCAAAAAATGAAAGTTTCCAAAAAAATACAAAAAATTAGGCCTAAGATACATTTGATATTATGAATTAAAAAATTATGTCTATTATACCAAATTCAAAACGTATCAGTTGCATTAATTAATTTAAAAATTAATTCCCCTCGTCAAAACAAATAACGTGTTTTTAAGAGATAATAATTATCAAAAGATTGACACTTGTTTATGTCTGGTTTAAATGTAAAATTACATCCAATGACCAAAATTGTATTAAATTGTAAAAATATATTATAAATATACTTTAAAACCACTCAAATTAATAATTTATCACCATTAATTTTTTATATTAAAAAAGTTGTTTTTTAATTAAAATTTAGTAATTTTCACTATTCATCAAAATATAGAAGTTATCTGAAAAGTACCAAAATTTTACCCTAAGCTAATTTTGATATTACGAATCCAAAAATGAAGTCCATTTTGAAAAATAAAATTTACAAAAATTCAAAAATTGGGTATTACTATTCATAACGGCTAGTTTATATAACATATCGTTGTTTAGCGAAACTCGGTATTGCGTACAACACACGCTATCGTGGAAGGTCGCGATTGCATGTAATGCAAGCCATGTTAGGTATGCATGTTGTTCAAGCTCCTTTTGGTGTAGCATACAACACAATACATTAATGAAATTAAAAAGAATATTTTTCATAAAATCTCAGGGTGTTACACACTCGGTGTGTATCTTAGTGGCAATGGATTGAGGATGTGGTTCCTCTCATTACATGGAGGTTTAGTATAGAATTATGGTCCCCTTCTGTCATGGTACTTTTGGGGTTTTGTCTAAAAGTTGTAAACCATTAAATATAAAAATTCTTAAGGGCTTGTTTTGTTTTGTAATTTTAGTTATGGTTTATTTAAAATTTTGGTTGTTTTATTGTTATAAAAATTGGGTAAATCATTATCATGTTTCTCTTATGATACCCAAGAACATGTTCCAGCATGTGGGGATTGGGAATGACCTTCAAGCCTTATTGTGGGTCAACTTGGGTGACCAGTTTAGGGTCAAACTGGGTTGGTTCATGACAAAATGGTATGGAAGAAGGTCTTGCTCTTTTGGATCTTGTTCCTTAGGAAAGATTCTAGGTAGACCAAAGTTAGGATTTTCCGGACTTGACATTATGATTACGAGTAAGGTGCTTGGCCATCACACCTCATGATGGGATTCAAGTCACCAAGGGAAGTCAGGTTTTATCTGAGTTCTTTGGTTCTTATGGTTTGATGATGTTTGGAGAAATGAAATGGGAGTTGGGTCAATGATCTCAGTGAGCTCGTAGGGCCTGGATATTCATGTGGAGATAAAGACATTATCCAAGAACACTCTCTATCATGGTGGTTCACTTGGTGTATATCCACCAACGATATGTCCAAGTTTACCATTAATACTAGTATCTCCTGTCTTATTTTGTGTCTTCTTGGGTTTTTAAGTTTGTTTTAAGAACCCTCGTTTTGGAATTGTGAAAATTTTGATTTTTTATGTAAAGATGGTTGATTTTAAAAAGGTGGAAATTAAGTTTTTAGAATTGTTTGTAATAAAACCTTAAAAAGTGGATTTTTATAAAATGGTTTGAGTAAATGGGGATGAGTTTATTGGGATTTGATTTTTATAACCAAAATTGGTGTTTTAATTAAAATTGGTTATCTGGAAAGATGGGAATTTATTCTTGAAAGGGTTTTCAAAAATTGTTTCAAATTAAAAAGATGAGTTTTTAATTAAATGGTTATTGATGAGATGGGGATTGTTGTGAAATTTTAAGTATTATGAAATGGGAATTAAATTGGGAAATTTGAAAATGTGGGTTGAATGTTTGTTCTGAAAAATGGAAAGTATTTTTGTTTTAATATTTGGTATCTTCATGGGTGACCACATCCACGGGTTATATGTGGAAGGTGAATTGGTGCTCAGTTGGTATAAGGAAATTCATGTGTGAGGCTTCATGAGTTACCAATGGTAAATGTACAACCCACAAGTCTTGTATCATTTCCAAAAGTGTTTTTAAATGAAAGGTGTGGTGTGTCTTTTATTTTGGGATTATTTCATGTAAAGTGTTTTGATTTTGAAAACTCTTATTGATTAGAAGGTATTTCAGGATTGTCAATAATTCAGTTTGAGATAATGGTTAGTGTATTGTTCTAAAAAAACATTTTGGGAAGCCTTCAGCAGGTTCCATTTTTGTGTTTTTGGTGTTGCTTGTGGTATGTTTTGGATAATGGACCAGTTTTATTAGGGCCTTGTATTTCTATTGTTGTCTAGTGCACGTCCCCATAAAGAATTGAAATATTCAAAATCTATCCATGGTTGATTTTTCATTGGCAGGTCTTCTATTTGATCAAAGTACAAACTCTCTTCTTGAGTTTTAGGGTTGATTTTATCTATCTTATTTTTCGGGTTAAGCATATTCTCTCGCAACAGAAGAGTGGATTCTAAAGGAGTTGAAGGAAATCATAATTTATTAAGTTTCTTGAATCTTCAATGGTGAATTTGGGTATCTTTAAGCCTGAAGATATCATCTGAAAGCGGTGAAGATAATTCCAATGAGGAAAGTGGAAAGCAGTCTAGGTTGTTGGTGTAGACCATTGTCTTAACGGGAATTTGGACGTTTCAATGGTTTCGTTTAAAGGTTCATGCTATGCCACTAGTGTGGCAAGTTTGGTCGTAAGAGGCTGTTATGGTCGTATGCAGGAATTGCGTGCTACTTGGGACTCAGTTTAAGTTCCCTCTCCTCAAAATGTTTCTATCAGTTTTAAGGGTCATGTATAGTGGCATATTATAGGTTAATGTTCTCTCTTATATTAAAAGGTGGATGTTGTAGAACCTTTCAAGATATTTTGTTTTAACAAAAATGTGTTCCTCTTCTGAGCATTCCTAAAATTTTCCATTTTTAATTAAGGTGCCTTCCAAGTGTCACTTATTTTGTTATTTATTGTTTGAGGTGAAAGGGGTGATCCTTTAAGTTCTTGTCATAGTGAAGTGTCATGTAAAAACCAAGTGAGTCTTGGGATGTGTATATTTTATTGGTGTTGTCTTATTTCAGTATGGTTGCACGTGGCACGAGAAGGAGAAGTTCCGTTTGGGAGTCTTCAATTCCTGAATGTGAGGCAGGATATGCTTCAAATATCATGGCTCTAGTCATAAGCCTCGAAATCAGGATGGCGTGTAGTCAGGTACCCCCAGGGGTGTAAAGGATCTTGGTTTAACTTATGTATCTGGTGTGGGAGGTGGAGTCAGTTTGAGGTTTTGGTGTGGAAGCTCCGTTTTACTAGTTTCCTTTAGTGAAAAGATACATGGTGGCTTCATCTCCATGTTTTAACCAACATGGGTGAAAGGATTCCTCTCTGGTTAGAAAGAGGTTTAATTGTCTCATTATCTCGAATATCTATTCTTTTACCCTTGTGGATGCGATTTTTTGTGTGGCTGTCTATGTATGATCAACCTTATAAGTATGTTTTTTATTCGGTTTTGATTTGGGCTCATCCGAGAATGGTGATTCCCATGGGAGTGGTGAACCATATAGTGTCTTTTATTTGGTTTTGAGGTTCGTTAATTGGATCCCTTGCGATGGGAGATTTGGTGTTCTGGAAGCTCCCAAGTTAACCATATCAGGTTTTCTATGTCAGTATATGCCAGTCCGTTAAGCTAGTTGATATTTATGGTGGGGAGACCCACTGTGGTTGTCGCTTAAATTCCACTGAAATGAATTGATGTAGAATAATCCTTATGGTGGGGAGTCCATTCGGGAATTCCCATGTTAGTACTCTAGCCCCTTCATAATTGTTGATTTGTTCTTATGGGGGGGAGTATGTTCAGGCCTTCCCATGTCAGTAGCTAGGTTATGTTCTTTGTGTCTACTTGGTGATAGGTAGTCTCTTTTGGAGCTATCTAACCCCAAGATCCTCCCTTGAGAAAATGTTGGGACCAGAACGCACCCAATGGTTTCATTAAATTAAGATCATGGGAGTATTCATTGGGATGTGGTTTGATCTTAATTTCTTGTTTCAAGCTAGTGGTGTGAGTTTCGTTGATAATTTATAAAGTGTTTTGGGTTATGGGTATGGATTATGCATTGTCAGAATTGTTTCCCTTTGATCAATTAACTGGAGGGGTTTAAACTTTTGGGGGCAGGTGACACATAGCACAGAGTCCATTTTGGTCTTTTGAGTTGGATTTTTGAGTCTCCTTTTCTGTTTATAGTGTTCTAGTCTTCTCTTCACTCTTCTTTTGTTGGGGGATCTCCTTGAATCATGAATGAATATTGGTTTTTGTTTTTGGTCTAGACTTTGGAATGGATTTATGGGGGCGAAAAGCGTTAATGGTGGGGAGAATTGTCACACCCCGCCTTAGCATCTTATGGTCGTGGTTATTTTATTTATATTTGAGTATTTTTTTAAAAAAATTAAAATTTATTAAATTAAAATCAAAATTAAATAAAATTAAAGAAAAATAAAATGTTCTAATAATAATAATGATAATATTATTATTATGAATAATAATATTATTATTATTAAGTTTATTATTATTATTGAGTTTATTATTATTATTCATATTAAATTTTTAGGGTTTGTTTTCCCTCCTTCCTCACCCCTCTCCTTATCATATCACCCCCTTCTCTTCCTCCCTACACGCATGCAGTGCCTCCCTTAGGTGACCCCCCTACCGGTGGCTCCTTCTAGCATGACTCCCTCCCTCTGACCGCCCCTCCTCCATGCCACACGACTTCTCTCCCCCATTCCATCTCCCTTAACTCCCCTTACTGGTGATCGTTCTCCGACACACCTCCCTTCTTCCAGCAATCTCCCCACTGGTGCCTCCCTTCTTCTGGCAAGCTCCCCACCAGCACCTCCCTGGCGAGCAACCCCTCCCTCTAGCGGTCACCCTTTCGGGTGAGTCTTATTCTGGTTTTTGTTGGGGTTATCTTCTCCAATAGTCATGGGGTTTGATTTAGGGTTACATATATTTTTAGGTCCTAATATTGGTGTCTTTTCTTGAATATTTCATTCTTAGGGTTTTTTCAAGGTGAATTTGAGGTACGGTTGTGGTTTTGCAACATTTTCCAGCAATTCCTCCCCCCAAGGTAGGTGGTTCAATGCCCTATCATATTTCGATGTTTTTAATTTTTTGTTTAATTAATTTTTATATGATCTATACTCTAATTATGTGGTGTGAAATTGGTTTTTGGAAGGATTTGCTGAGAATTTGGTTTGGAAATGATTTTCTACCTAAAACTATGTGTGTATTTTAGGTGTAAAGTTTTTTTCTGATTCTTAGAAGTGTTTTAAAAATTGTTTAAATGTCTTATTAAATTATGTGAGTGATGTGAAATATTTTTTTTAAGGGGTTGGAATTATTATGTGTTGGTTTTGGATTTTATAATGGAAAATGGATATGTTCTGTTTGTGTTTTAGTGCGTTGTTTCATGAAAACGTTTTATGGGTTGGTTGTTGGGTGCGAAACATGATTTTAAAATCACTAAAGGGAGAATGTGTTGGAAATGTTATTTTCAATGTAAAGTGCATTACCTTGGAATGTTAATCTTGTTGTGCACCTTTGAAATTGAATTTTAAATTGTTTAAAGAATTGAAATCATGTTTTAAAATGATGTTAGATTATGTATAGTTTTACAAATGGGGCTTAGCCATAGAATTGGTTGGTTTTAATTGTGAGTTTTTCTTATGTTTGATAAAGTGGAATTTATGAATTTTTTAAGTGATTGAAAAATCATTTGAAAGGGTTTTTTGGTGTGAGTAAAATGGAAAATGGATTAGTGTTGGCATGTTTTCCTTTTTGTGTACTTTTAGTATGAGTTGTGAATTATTTAAATAATGGGAAGCTTGTTTTGAAAATGAACTTGTTTTGTGTGTAGATTCAAACATTGGTTTTTATCCCATGGTTTTGAATGAGAAATTGTGTGCCTTTATTGTGTCTTGATAAATGCATTTTTATGAATTGAAAATGTGTTTTAAAAAGTTTTTAGCATGTGTAAAATGAAAAATGGTTTGTTCATGAAATTGGTGATTTATTTTGTATGCTTGATATTGAGTTGTGGTAGTGGTGATATGTGTGAGATGAGAAAATTATCTTGAGCCCACAGGAATCCTGAGTATCTAGGTGGGATGGATATTTATTGTATGCTAGATGATACAAAAGTGGTTCATCCCAGTTTCTTCTAGAAGGATTGATGCTTATAATACTAAATAAACTATGATGATTGGAGACCACTAGGTTATGGGGGTGTCCCATACTAGTGGCTCGTGCACAAGAATGTTGTTGTTCATGGTTTCTAAGACATGTTTCACATAAGTACAAGGTTCTAGTGTCCCACTCGATCTAGATTAACCCTATGGTATTTACCCATGGTGATCAATTGAGACTTGTGTGCTATGATGCCATCCGTCAGCATATGGTGGACTTTGAGTGCATTCACATCACTTTAAATAAATTTATTTCCTTTTAAATATTTAATTGGAATGTTTCCATTAAAAAGTGTTGAGTTGAAAATATTTCCGGAATGGTTTCATTTGAAAGTGGTATTCTATAAAAATGTTTTCCTTATAAATGTTTCAAAGGTTTTTATATAAAAGAGCATGTTAGATTTTCATTAAATGTTATGGCATGGAATATTTTATCTGGGTGGCATCTTAATGGGCTTTGTCTCACACCCTGCATACACTTTTGGGTTTATGTAGGTCTTGTTGTCTATTTTTTCTAGTTAATGGAAAGATGTTCGGTAGTGGAGGTTTGAGTTTCTAGTGACACTCAGAGTGGATCTTGATGGTGGTGACTTGAGGATGTGGTTCCTCTCATTGCATGGAGGTTTGGTATAGAATTTTGGCCCCCTTCCGTCATAGTACTTTTATGATTTTTTATAAAAGTTTTAAGCCTTTAAATATGAAAATTATTAAGTTCTTGTTTAGTTGTATAATTTTTGTTTTTATTTATTTAAATTTTTGGTTGTTTTATTTTTATAAAAATTGGGTAAGTAATTCCCATTCTTATCTTGTGATACCCTAGCACTTGTGACATTTCATGGGGATTGGGAATGCCCTTTGGGCCCTATCATGGATTGACTCGAGTGACCGGTTCAAGGTTGCCCTGGGTTGGTTCGTGGAAAGAAGGAATTTAGTTTCTGATTTTAAAAATGTCTTCAACTCTCCACCCTCTCCAGTTTCTAGAATAGGTGAAGAAATCACTCGATATTTAGTTGAATTTGTTATATATAATTTAAAACCATGAGTAATATTTCATATTAAAGATATTTAATTATAGATTAGAATATTTTTAATATAAGTATAATGTTTGAAAGATTTAGTATAGGGCCAAACATCCTCTTTTTTAGAATGTTTGAATTCTGTCTTTTAGAATTTGGAAAGCATGTATGATGCTTCCTTTACATAATCTGCACATCCTCCTACTCTAGAAAAAATTGATAGAGATCTGCTCAGTAAGATTATTAGAGAAGAGATCATTAATTATTTGGGTAATGTGACCACTCATGAGAAACAAATAAGGCAGATACATCATTGTGGAGAGAACGTCTATAAGATGATAAGAGAATATTCCATTGATTTTATAACTGATAAGGAAATCATTAAGAAAGAAATAAAGTATTATTTGTTAAGGATTTATACAAAGAATTATATATTTTTGATAATTTCAGATTTCTGGTAGAAAATTTGAGGTTTCCACTAGTGACAAGGACTCTCAAAGAACAAGTGAGTCAATTGTAGGTTCTCACACCAGTTTTGTAGAGATTCGTGGAAGAGAAAAAGGATTTCTTCATTGCTATAGAAAGAGAAGGAAATATAATTATGGATTTTTTTCAATCTTATAAAACCCTTATTACATGTCCATAGTACATCTATTATTACAGGAGATGCAATTCCTGTGACAATAGTTATTTCAACTAAAACCATAGTACCAGTTCGATATATACATTCTGTGATTACTAAGTCAGATGGTCTTTTGTCTCCACCATTTCATCCTATGATTTTATCACCTCACTACAAGAAAATCACCTCATAGCAGTGGTTTAAACCACCTCTATATGATTCTACCATGGTTTCATAAAACCAGTGCTAAATTGGGTGTTGGCATCCCACACATGACAATTTCTTTAATTTAGCGGTGGTTTTGGAGAAGTGTTGTTTCATGTGAAAAAATGGCATATTTAGTGGTGGTTTAAACCTCTGTTAATTTTTTTTTATTTCTTTACATTAAAACCACCTCTAAACCACCATAACTACTGATAAAAAATAAAACACATTTATTTAGTGTTGGTTTTAACCACCGCCAATAAGAGAATATCAAACTATATTAGTGGTTTAAACTGCTATGAAATATATTCCATTTAGTTAGTGGTAGTTTAAACTGCCGCTAAATGTATATTTACAAGTAAAAAAATGTAGCATATTCAACAGCCCTAGTACCAATACCCTAAAAAACCATGTGTAGAGAAAATATAAAATAATAATATAAACCATCTAATAATGTTCAGTAGTCAACTATATAACAATGTTTCATAAAAAACCATGTATAGAGAACATATAATAGAATAATCTAAACCATAGTATCTCAACTATCTAGAAATTTTTCATAGATCTAAATCTAATACTTTTATCTATATAGAACCAACATCTGAGCTTTAAGCATTTAAAATACATAGCACAAACTTATAATATGTATCTCTAAGACATCCTAATAAGGATTATTTATCTCATTGATTAGGACAACATTTTAAAAAAAATTGGGTCCGACAACACTACTGATTAGTTTTAGTTTGGAATTTATGTTTGATATAGATGAAGTTCTTAAACATCACTCAGTAAGAGCATCACACATAAATCTATGAGAAAACTTGTACTATAACACTTATAATAGGATGGTGATTTTTCAATTTAGGTTGATGATTAATATAAGCATGTTATCCTAGTTTTGGAACCACATTCAGTAGTGGATGAAGAATGTGCCATGGAAAGTTCTTTATTTCCATAAAATGTTGCCCAGGAAATTCCTAAGGTGGGGAGAATGATGAGTATTATGGAAACTTTTTCCATTCATGTAGATATACGCAACTGTAATGGACCAATTAGAAATTGTTAGAATGATTTCTTGAAGTTGGTGAGTTGGTATATTAAATATTTCATATCTCAAACATGACGATGACATTTAAAACATAGGTTTAAGTTTAAACTAATTCTGGATGATAGATTCATGATTGAGATATATAAGTGATCCATGAGTTTTACTAGTCATTAGTGTGCCTATGAATTCATAGAAACACAATGGAAACGTGTTTGGTTGATTACCCAACCATTGATGAATGATGAGATTCGTTGTTGGATTTTTTTGGTTATACACGAAATAATATGGTATCATTGGGATATAAGGTTGTGTGATCAATACCTTAATTAAAAAACTAGCTATTAAGATGTTAATATCTTAAACAAGTAAGTATGGAGTGGATTTAATGATGCTTTTGTGATCAAATTTTAAAGGGGAGATGAGCCTTCCATCTATTCATCATGTTAAATATGATGTTTTTTGGGGTGTAAACCTTTAAAGATATACCATAGATGTACAATGATGGTTTTAGGGTGTGTTGAGGTGGTTTACCCATTGTTGGACCTAGTCACACATCATCAAGAGACATGGAATGATGGGTTGGTTCAATGAAAGTATAACATGTTTTGATTGATCGTGTATCGGAAGATCTAAATAGGCCTATCAATATAATTTTTCGAAAATGTCCGGATTCTTTTATTTGTGGACCAAGAATGGGTAATGTTTAGTAACTTGGTGTACTCCTATTCTAGATTCAGTCATTCCCAATATATTGACCCCATCCTAAGTATGTTGGGAGAGCGTCTATATACAAAGATAAATAATTAAAACCAATTCCTTTTGTTTGGATAGAAGGAATCCATGGGAGGTTTACACAAGGATTGATTTTTATAAATCCTTAAGATATGGATTAAAAATTTCAAATATTGGTGGGTAACACTCATGTGAGTGTTGAACCGGTCATTGGATGGTTGTTTTAGTTTTTGAGTTTCTTAATAACTAGAACTGGGTACTATTTTATTCCACAGTGAATGCCAGGAACTTGTTCAAATACATTCTTGGGAGAATCTCGAGTCTAGGCATTAGTATTGGGATACCTTTTGATTATCTAAGTGTGTTGGATCAGGAATGCACTATATTTTTTTTCGATTGGTGACATAAACGAGTAATATTTGGTAAGATCAAGAGACATTCTTGGAAGTTGGTTATAAGCAGTGGTGAGAATGTTCAAAGTGATATTGGGGTACCTTGGATAAAAGGTTTCATAATATGGCTTTATAGATATCGACTATTTAAATTGAGTGTTCTAAAAAATACTCAACCAAAAGTAGTTCAATAGGAGTAATTTCTAAAAGTAGCATGTGGTCAGTGAGGAACCACTTCAGGTACATGGTGGGTTGAGACATGTGCATTTTAATGGTTTCTGATAGATTTTAAAGGAAAATATAGTGCGAATAGTATGAGCTCAGTCAATTGGATTTCAACTATTTCAAATAAATTTAGGACCAAAGGTAATATCCTACTAAGTAACATATTAAATGTGTTGGGATCACCATTAGGACATTGAGGTCTTGCGTAAATAGAAAATTGTGATAGCGGGAGTATCGAAACTCATAATTGGCCATTAAAAATTAAAATTTGTTATGAATATATCTATATGATAGTTGATAATTGGCTGATTACATGATCATCTCTCTTATATATTGTCTCACTCAATGTGCTCAATCACATAGTGGTGTAGCTTCAAATTTGGATCACCATCATCCTCCATGTATTATTCTCCCCTATAATGATGGAGCATGGCCAAAATAGGCTCGCCTACCATCTAGGGAACACACCATAAAGGATCTATTATGAGAAGGGATCATTCCCATGTTTCAAATGTGGTTAATGGTCGACCAAACATTTGTGGGTCCCATCCTTTAATGACACAGTTGTGGGGCTTGTGTCTCCAACATGAATAAAATAAATCAAATAAACAACATAGTGGTTATTACAAAATACTAATATACACATCCTAACATAGCTCAAATGAAACTATTAAATATCACCATCTTCCATATGGAACATAGATTACTTCATACTCCACCAACTTCATACTTCACCAATTTTAGATCACTACCTTACTAAATCATTAAGCCATATCAAATTCCAATGCCTTTATCAAACATGGGGAATCATGAAAATGTTAGGTCATGAAAATTTTAGGTGACTACTCTATGCCACACATGATACAAGATAAATGATACATGATACATGATACATGATACATGATACATGATACATGATACATGATACATGATACATGAAACATGATACATGATACATGATACATGATACATGATACATGATACATGATACATGATACATGATACATGATACATGATACATGATACATGATACATGATACATGATACATAATACATGATACATGATTCATGATATATGATACATAAAAAAACCCTCTATTTCCATATTTTTCCAACATATTAACAAGAACACTAATCATTGTCCATTGATGAACACTTCTTACACCCTCTCCACCTCTATCTCTACTTCCTGCTACCAACACCTGTAAGAAAATTATATTGAAAATTAAAAAATGTTGTATATTTATTTTTAAAATTAAAACCAATAAATGTTTGCAAACTAAATTATTTTTAAGTTGTGTGATTTACCTGCTCACCACCCACCATCGATGCAATATCACCAGGGACAGATCCAATCGTCTTCTGATATAAATCGACCAACGCTTTCTGCAAAGAAGATATCTGATCCCCCTGTTCCTGAATTGTGTTTTTCATAGAAACATAATCTATTTTAGCATATTTACTATAATAAAGAGTAGATATAGATTCAATACACAATGCCCTGAAAGACCTCAAATGGTAAGGGTCCCAAACCTATCCTGTGCACTCGACCATGATGCTCTTTCCCAAGCACTTTACCAACTAGTTCATCCTGGGAGACGGAGTAGGATTGCGTGGGACTGATATCCCATAGTTATTTAATTTTTACCTATAAATAAAATATCAATAATATTTGAAGAGATATATATTAACACAGTGAAAACTGATAATAAGTTATTATAATGAAAAATAAATTTATACCCCAACTTCTTTGGCAGTCTCATTAACAAAACTCCCATCAGATTTTTTATGAACATCCAACCACACTTCTGTTCGAAATTCTTGGTGTCCTAAACTCTGTGACTAAATTAAACAAAGATAAATAAAAAATTTAATATATTAAATAGATAATATTTTATTATAAATATTTAAACTAATGAATAGTTTACCAAAGTTGATCGGCTTCTAGAAAAACTCTTTGACCCCGTAGTGTAAGGGATTATTTACTTAGCCAAGCTCGATGTGTTATTCCTTAAAAGATCCTGAAATAGATAAAATGTAATTCAATAGTAATGTATTCAATGTAATACCCTTTTCATATACATTTATAAATGTAAAATGATATTAATATAGTAATATATTTTTAAATACCATGTGCCTCTCATCACGATGTTTGTCAATAAAAACTTTACATTGCTCTCTAGGTACCCCATTGGGTACCTTGTCATACATCTGTTGGGACCTCAATGAAGTATTATTAGCATCGCTTCATAATCTCCATTTAAATTCTTTCTATTTCTTTCCCAATTTTTTCAATGTCGACTTTCGTGTTAGCGTATCAGCAACTGTAAAGTGGAAAAACATCTGTACACAGAAATTAATTTCAAAAATATTAGAATTTAATAACATACTTACATTCAATTACACCATAATGTATTAAAATTAGCTTTATTTGTGAATCAAAAACTCCATTCTTCCAAGATGAAGGCATATGCCTCCAATCATTATACGTAATCAGAAGGGAAACTAGATCTGCGGTCAGCTGACCTAGAATCTGGCCAAGTAATCCTATAGTGTCATATTTAGAGACCCTATAGGAATAAAATGAGAGAACTATATTTAGTAAAGTTAGATTCCATACATATGAAATTTTCATATTTTTCTCTATAGTTTCATTGTTTTCATCTTTTATGAACAAACAGTTAATATAAAAAAAGTGCAATAAATTTATTCATATTAAATTTTTTACCTATAACAGTAACTCTCCAGTATCCCTGTGAAGAACTAGGAGTGGCTCCCTACTCCCTCAATGTTGAGTCTTCTGAATGGGAGGGAATCAATTGAGATACTGATGGGATTCTCAAAGAGGGTGTGAGATATGGTGCGGGGGGGGGACAGATGGTGTCTCAGATACTATAAGGAGGGAGATAGATAGATCGACATCTGTCGGTGTGGTCGATGGAATAGTATAAGGCTTCCTCCTTAGAATTCCTATCATTTAATCAAATAAAATTAAATTCAGAACATATAATTCAAAAAAAAAATATAGTAAAAAAGATAGAAATGATAATAGATTCACAGTACTAACAAACAAAATATACATAACAATGATAAATAATGAATTATTTTAAATAATGTTTTCTATTGCCTTTTTACTAAAACTGGTTGTATAGAATTATCTTGAAGATGCCATCCAAATATTTTTTTATTTATAAAATATCCACAAATGACATAAAATGTTTTCTAGGTCTAAAATGAAGCATCAAAGAAGGTATTGTGCAACATTTTGATATATAGTTGAAAAAGACTAAAAAAATACATGACACCCATGGTAAATGTTGAAATGGTTTATAGGTGGAGTATCATATAAAAATGGTCAAATCCAAAAGGACTGTGCCCATGGTTTGAGGAAATTTTATGTCCTAATAGTTAGCTGGGCTATATAGTGTAAACATAGTGGTGTGAGTGTTTCATGCTTGGGTGGGGGATTTGAGAGTTTCTAAGTGGCTATTCTATACGGGAAGTGATATATATAATTTATTAAAGGACACAAAAGTTTACTTGGATTGAAAAATGAGTTGTTTTGGAAATGGTATGAAACATAGTAAGTTACATGAAGGGATTATAAGGGGATATCCTTGATAAATATACTAATTAGTCAAGGGACATAGGAATTATATAGGAAAATGTATGGAAATAGACTTAGAATCTTGAAACTCCTTGAAAGGGAATATTGGGATGTGGGAATGGGTCGAATGGACCATGATAAGTCATTAGACTTGGGGTATCTATATTGGTGGATTGTAGAAGAGAATATTCACTCTCTTTGGGTGTGTTTTGTGTAACTAGGTGATTATAATTGGGGAAATAGTCTCTCTCGAGTGTGGGGATCCTGAGGGAGTGAGGATAAATCATTATATAAGTAAGAATTCCAAGTGAAAGGTCATGTAAGACTTAGATAGTGTTGAAAGGGGTACACCTTGTAGGAACTGAGTGGATTTTGGTTATTTCATATATGGACTTGGTTATTGGGAAGTGATGGGAAGGGTAACAAGAAGCTGGTGATATTAGGATAGTGAAAACCCCATGAGGGTCATAATGAGTGCTATGATCATTGGGTAAAGTTGTGATGTAAGTGTGGAATAAGGGAATGAGATCATTATGGATGCTATGTAGTAGATGTTTATGTTTGAGATGTGGCTGAGGACTGGAGACATAAGGATCAGAGTGTATAGTTACATCTTCTAGGTTCTCATATTTTATTGAGTTATATATGTGTGTGTGTGTGTGTGTTTATCTATGGTATATACCTCATGATAGTGTGGTTTAGCTCATACGATAGGCCAAATAATAATATTCGCTCCACACACCACTTCTAATATAGCTCGATCTGTATGTAACTAGCCATGGGACTTACCTTATACTAATATGGTTTGTATTGTGTGGGAGGTTGAAAATTGAGATACCCTCCTCTGACTACTTTTGATGTTGAATGGTGGATACAAGATGCATCCATGGGACCCTACCCATAAGGAATGATTCAACTTGTGAGATAGTTTGGATATTCAGATTCTATCCTTAAATATCATGTTATATGTGATGAATTTTCTATATGATTAGTACGGGCTATTGTGATGAACTTCCCTTATGATTTTTATTATGGTTAGTACTAGATATTGAATTTCCATTTTCTAATGAAACTCTAATGAATTATGGCTATAATAGATGTATCACTAGAATTGATTGAAATAGGTGAGGTTAAGTGTTGGGGTAACCTAGTTAGCACCTGATAACCCAATATGTATTTTAGTAGACAAGTTTCAAGATGGAACCTATAGATAATTCTTGAATGTTTCATTTGATATTCATAACAAAATCAAGGTTATACATGTGAAATTTAAAATATGGAAACCTAAATTAATCACAATGAAATCAATTAATGATAGTGAAACACAAAGTTTTCCATCTTTACACACTAAACATTCTCTACATCATAACCATAGACATGATTCATATCAAAACAATAAAAATTCCCTATATTAAATTATTTTACATGTTTAATATCAAAACAATATAATATTATAATTTATTCATATAAAAAAACATGCTCTAGAGGAAAAAATAATGAACCTTTAGCATGCACAATATAATTTATTCTATCATACATTTATTTCCATCCCCAATAAATTTAATACATGTGAAGTTCATTTAATTTGAGAATGAGACTTTTCAATCCATATATAACTACTAGGAAATAACCAATCCAATAAAAAACCTCATTCATAATTCGCATACTGACTCCATGCTCCTACATCACACATCATTACCACAACCATGATCATCACACAACTATATCAAACATCATCCAATATCACGTCTCATTCCAACTAACCATTTTTTTACTTAACAACACGCTCTAACTCAAACCCAATTACTACCACCAAATATAACCCAAATAATTAAAAACCCCAACAATACATAATCAACATCCAAAACTATCACACTAATAAATATGTATAATTTTATAATTCACTTATAATTAATGACTCCAAAATCCAAAAAAGTGCCATACCATCAAGAAACATTAATACTAAACCATATGCACTCATCCACATAATCCCTTATTTTCTATATTAATCATAATATAGGCCATTGTACTCTTCATTATATGATTCCATTGGTATTTTATTTTATTGACCTAATTTTAAATTATATCATATCAAGGAAATAAATTTATAAAAATGTATATAGAAAACCCATTGTTATTTTTAAAATCAATATATCAATTTATTTTTTGGAAATATCACACAATAAATAGCTGAAAATGATAAAATTTGAGTGAGAAGAATCACTTCCCACCATACATTTTAAAGCTTAATTACACTTAGAATGTGTATTATAACTAATTTCACACTAGGTTCTATTTTACATCAAAATTATAAATGAATTACATTTCAAAATTACTTTCCAAATTCCTTTTAAAAATATAAATTCATGTTTTAACATCTATTACCCAATTTAAAAAAATATAGGTGTAAAATAGTTTTTTATCATAACCCATTCTAGTTCAATATCCAATACAAAATTTTTAATTTATAAACACCAATTTTATTTATGTTCCCCACACTAAATTATTTGAAAAATTTGTTTTAAAGGACACATTATCCCTTTTAAAAAATATATCACCATTTATATCATATTTTGATTAAAAAACATCAAATGAGTAATAAAACATGGAATTAAAAAATATTTCAAATTACTATATGACATTAAAAAACTCCAATTAGCCACTTGTACAATGTGACATAATTTCCCACATATAATTGGACAAAAAGGTTAAGACTATTGTGATAAAATGATTTATTTTCAAAAATAAATCTAGCATAACATCAATACACATAGAATAAGTAACATACCCATTATTAGTATATTAACATGCTGATAAATATAAAAATCAAAAACAAAAAAAAAATTGCTCAAAAAATAGAGGGGTTCACATGAATGAACATCCAAACAAAATAGAGGGGTTCACATGAATGAACATCCAAACAAAAATAGAAAATGATAGAGAAAACAGGCAGAAGAAGATACCTTGATTAATGGGTATATGATTTTTGATGATCCTAGAGGTTAGAATCCAATATATATATGGTAAAAGGGAGTAAGGGGCGGTGAGTCTTGGGACTGGTGGTGAGGCGCGGTGACAGGTGGCGAGAATCGGGACCGGCGGTGAGGCATGATGAGGTTAGGGATTCGGGGGGTCAGGGGGGTTGTGGGGGTTAGGGGAGTGGGGGGTTCAGGAGAGAAGTGTTGGGTTTTTGAAAAAAAATAAAAGTTTTAGTTGTTGTTTTTAATAAACCACAGCTAAATTATTTAAAAAAATTAGCAGCAGTTTAATAAACCACTGCTAAACATTGATTTTGGTGTAGTGCCAGCAGATGCAATCAGCCACCTGAGGCCAGTTATTATTCGTGAATATCTTCCTCCTGCCACAAAAATCTCTTCCATTACCAACTATGCTCCAAATTTCACTACTATTATCTAAACCTATCAGGGCAATGATAAGGAAAAAGGTAAAGAGAAATTTTATCATCCACCAACCTCTAAACAGTGAATCTGATTAGATACAGTCTTTTGATAGGGATCATGTACTTGTACTTTTTATCTTTATATTGTTGTACTCAACATATTTTTGGATAATATTAAATGAAATATCTCAATGTTATTCCAATTTCCTTGTTCTTTTATTTTATTTTATTTTATTTCATTCATCTTTTTGATAATATCAAAGGGGAAGTTAAAATGGGAATTTATTCTTATACAGAAATATTTTGATATTTTTTATTTTTATATAATTTTTATATCACATATATACTACCTACATATATTATTATCTATACTTACATAATTAGTACATTTATTATAAAATTCCATGTTTTTTTATCATCAAAAGGGGGAGAATGTTGGAACCTCCTTGTGTAGAGTGTGTTTGAAACTCTATTATTTTAATGATCACAAACCATGATTCTATTAGTTCTAATGTTATACATGTTGTATGAATGAATTTCATGTGGTAATAATATTTTTATCATAATTCATATAAGTGTTATGGAAAGTTACTGTTAGCTGGGAGTCACTTCCAGAACTTGATACCATCATCCAGGAGCTACCGTTGAGGTGAGTCATCGCCAAGCAAGAGTCACTGCTAAGGATGATCTACCTCTAACCTTGTCACCACCAGGTTTTTTACTGCCAAGATGAGTTACCATCATTCTTGTTACCATTAGACTATAATTTACTACCATAATCTGAGTCACCATCATCTTGAGGTACAGCCAGTCTGAGATACCACCAGATTTTGAGTCACTACTAACTTCTTGCTACCGTCGCTATTTGGGGAATTTGGAATGAATGGATTAATGACTATTTTTATTCAAGTAAAATTTGACTAAGTCTTCATGACATAATAAAATCCAATATGAGGATTGTGGATCTTCTCCAACTTATGATTCTATATATACGTGAAGGATATATATATATATATCTCTCTCTCTATACTCCATACGTATGACATATATAGTGATTAGTAACTAAAAAACTTAAAGAAAATTGTGAAATAAAAAATGTGAATCTATACAACCACATTGATTAATCTATTGTGAAGATAAAGGACACATAATCCCAAAATCTATTATATAGATTTATTAAGATGCTAACAGAGATCAATTGGAACATTCCTATAGATTCCTTGGATCCTTTGTTCTGCTAAAATTTTCAAGAAGGATAATCAAACTCCTCACCAACACTGATCTGAGTACTTAGAACATTCTGATTATACCAGATTGAGCATTATTATATTATTTATGTATTTTGTTTTTTATTGTTTTTCTTTTGAGAAGTGTGTTGTTACTCTGTTATCAAACACACACCGTCTCTTTCACCTAATTAGAGAATAATTTATATTCTCTCCTTAATTAACATTTTTTCCCATTGTATTTATGGAAGGGGTCGTTGTGCAGCCTATGCTATTTTTACTTCCCACATATAACTGTGGAAGAGTCTCTTTTGCCTAGGAAACTTGTAGTTATTGTCTGTTTACCTGATCCAAGTTGTGTATTTGTTTGATTATTATTATAATATTATTAGAAATAGGTGATTTAAAAGTGGATAGGATTAAGTCACATCTTGAGACTGAACCTATTTTTTATTCTATTTTTTATTGTGTTTTGTTTTATTATCATATCTTATATTGTTTTTAATCTATAAACTAAAATATTAATTTGATAATTAATCTTAAATAGTGTTTATATTTTTTTGTCTAAGTAAATTTATTTCAAAAGATAAGTTAATTTTGAACATTATTTTAGTTGATACTTAATCACACTTTGAGAAATATTTTAAAAGGACTGATCTTATATCGATCTTTTATTTTTATTAATAGGCCAACTTGTTTTATTAAGGGGATTTTATTTTATCATAATATTTAATAGAAATTTTACTGGGAACTCAATTCACCCCCTATTACTCACTCCAAACTAAAAATTCATTTTCTTATACACATAAAAAATAAAAATGATATGGGTTTCCTATGATTTTACATCATTCTAAGGTCATTTTCTCTAGATATAACACTTAAATGGAATTTTTTTTATTTTAAAACAACATAAGTGTGTTTCAGGTCATCTTGGTAAAACAGAACCTAAAATTGAAATTTTTTCTCCTCAACTAATTCGCATTTCACTGTATAGTTATTTTCATCTGATTTTATGGCATTCAGAGGTTTTTTGGTTTATTTTGACCCCTAAAAACATGTTTTTAAAGGGAATCGAACCTTTAAAAATCGAATATTCAGTCATTCCAGGTAGACCTCAAATCCGATTGAAGTTTTTTCTTCTCAAAGACATCAAAAATAATAATAACATGGTTTTCCTATTATTTTAGATCATTTTGAGGTTGTTTTCTATAGATATGGACCTTAAACACACGTTTTGGTGTTCTAAAACAACAAAAGTGTGTTTTGGGTCATCCTGACAAAACAAAACCTTGGATTGAAATTTTTTCTACATGATGAATTAAAATGTCACTATATGGTTGTTTTAATATGATTTCATGGAATTATAAGGTTGTTCGGTTGGTTTCTACCCCCCAGACGAACATTTTTAAAGGATGTTAAACCTTTAAAAACTGCATATTTGGTTTTTCTAGGCAGACCAGGTGTCAAATTGATGTATCTTATTCTCATACACATCAAAAATAATAATAAAATGGATTCTATATGATTTCACATCTTTCAAAGCTTGTTTTATATGAATACAGGCCTTAAACGCATATTTTAGCATTGCAAAACAATAAAAGTGTGTTTCACATCATCCCAACCAAACATAAACTCAGATTGAAATTCCTTCCAACCATTTTATATTTTACTTTATGGTTGTATTTATCTAATTTTATGGAATTATAAGGTCGTTCAGTTGGTTTTCACTGATGGACATACATTTTTAAAGGGCGTCAGACCTTTAAAAGCTTCATATTTAGTTGTCCCTATTGGGTTTCCGGGGCCCGCAGCAGAAGTCGGTGGGCCGGGGATTTTAAAATTTTCATCGGCGCAACGACAGTACTTATTGTTGCCGACGATCCGAGCCCCGTATAGGTCCTAGGATCTCACGTAGATTGTTAAGTGCAAAAAAATAAAATGAAAACATACCCATTGCATATCCAAAGCCGTTGTCGACTGCTACTTGTTGACGGTGATCGTTGCACAAAGGATCCATAGCAGGATCCCTCTAGATTGTCCACACGTGCCTCAAAAATCCACAGGAATGCTGATCGTCGAACTCCAGGTGCTAGCACGGAGATTCAACGATATCTTCGATGTCCCGACGATCACCGCATCATCGATCTTGTGATGTGTGAGGAGAAACTTGATCTGAGCTCTTGGATCTTCATCTTCTCTCTCTAGGAAGTGGGAGGAGAGAGAGGATCTCAAATTTCATTCCATAAATGAATGAATAGTGATGTACACACCAAATATTGATAGCCTCCTCTCTTATTTATAAAGATGTTGATAAATACCCAGTAGGGTTCCCCGGCCCCTGTTAATATCAACGTTCTGTAAATAAATAATTTTGATGGACTTAACTGTGCCAATATTATTTATTATTTTATCACATACTTGTAATATATATAAAACATATTATGTGATAAAATCTGAGCCATTTAACTCAACTCGTTGTCCCGCTTAATATTAAACGAACCTTGAATATTAAAATAATACTCATTCAATTAATATTTTATCGTATTTATTGAACTTGTAAATACATTAAATAAATTTAATCTCAGATATTTGTAACTTTAATATTAATGAATTTATTTAATTCATTTGGTGATCATCAAATTTCACAATGCTCGGACCCCGTGGAGGGCCCCACTATGTCCATATATCTATTCAACTGAATAGGGCGGATTCTTGAATACGCTATTGTGTGTGACCCTCTAGGCCCTTATCTCGATAGCAGTGAAAAAAATTCACAGACCAAGAGTGGGGTCTATCAACCCTTCATGGTCCCTAAATAGATAAGGATAGTCATAGCAACGACTACCATCCTACGAACACTGACTATGTACTATAGTCTCTTTGTCATTAAATATCTCATAAAGCAGGACGCACTCTTGTGTCATCGTCCTTATCTTTCTTTATTATTTGTTGATCTATCCGGATGGATTTGCCTTTCTACTACTTTGGCCAAAGACTTATGAAGGTGGCACCATCCTTATCAACCAGGCCTAAGATATACAACTTCCTATTCTTGGAAGTGACAAATCCTTTCTTGACCATTCAACCAATATCATACCACTAACGATGCTCCCGACACAAAATACCTCTCCACGACATTACCGCCATGGTTTTCACCTTGCATCAAAGTACATAATTAAATGATATAAATTGGTAATAGTCTCATGTTAGGAGACCAATACACATGTTCATAGATAGGAACAACCAATGACACCCAAAACATGTGGTGTTCCTATTGGCGGGTTTGTCCTCATGATCTCACTACTAAAGATCACCAAGTGCGAACTTCATGAGAAGAAGTATCAATGATTATGAGCCCCCAGCACCTGATAGTCAGACATCTACTATGTCCAGTCAGTAAAATGTATCTAGACTATAGAACATATATTTAAGATCAATTTCATTGTATCTTGAGGTTCTCATTATATCCGGGGATCTGCTATAACCTTTTGACATGACAACTAACCTTTGGACATTACCATTATTATAGTGGATGCAGAAAAGTCTGCACTATAATGGTAAGAAATCATCATGCATATCTAACTGTACACATGATACGGTAATCAAAAGTACTACATAGTTGGGTCTAGGGCACCCACTATTTCAACACTCCCACTTGCACTAGAGACATCTTGCTAACTGAACTTGTTAGATACTCACCTGATTAATTCCATGCTTCTGTTGAGTAATGGCTTTAACTGCTGGGCTTGCCACATTTTCATTGCGTGGCATATATTCTATATGCAACCTCATCGACTCGAGTAAAAATTCTCAAGACAGGGTATCCCTGAGTATACTATTTTTGTCCATTGTCATAACTTGACAACTTGGCTAGTAATAATATCATAATTCCCATTATGATAATACATTTCTCACTAGGTACGAATCCAAGAATTGGAACAACTCGTTGCAATTTATAACTGCTTCTTAGCTGCTTTAGAAGCTGCAACGTACTCGGTATTTGTAGGCATGGCTACCACAAGCTTTTATGAGCTTGACTCGATCATCTCCTTTTCCTAACTGCGATACCAGATCAATTTGATCTAAGGACTACAAGTATGTGTCCCACCACAACTAGTATACCTTCCTCTCCATATTCCAGGTACATATCATTTGTACTCACTGAAGTACAAGATGATAGTTCTGACTGCATCACTTATAGTGCACCTGGAGATAATTGATATCTGCCTATAATAAATTATATCCTGGCAGTATCAATTATTGTACATATTATGGCATATGCGATTGATCCATATCTAAAGAATACAGTATCAATTCACAACTTTAATCTCTACACATGCTCTGAACATGTTAACCTGGAGAGATTAAGCCATGTGACATAGGCAACAATTCTAAACTTGAATTGTTCCAACTTGTATTTATTCAATAAAATGTCACTATATGTACAATTGACTAGGACCAAGCAACCTTTGGATCTACCTGAGTGGATCCAGTTCCCTAGAATTTAGGTTGCTACTTGAAGTCAATCATTGGAGAATTGTTTTTAACCTGATCTTATTTATCTGTAAGATCAAAATATATTTTTCATATGTTGCCGAACATATATCACATGGAAAACATTGGCGCTCCCACTAACCTTTGGTAGACATAAGGAAAAGATTCATTTATAATGAATGCTCTAAGATCTTGTTGCTTAATTTCATCCAGAATTGGATTTCAGTAACTTGCAACCCTTATTGGCATCATTTGATGTCATCATCTCTTTTTGGTAGCGTCATATAGACACCTTCCATGAAAGATGAACTTGACATCGAATGAATAATAAAAGGATCTTAGAAGTTTGGATATGACAAGTAAAATTCTAATAGATTTAGGTGTACCGACTTGGTATAAACAATCGAGCCTTATTGGTACCTTACTTGTACGATCCATGTATCATTTCATTTGAATACCCACTGCAGTATTTAATTTATAAGCCCCCTTTGCAATTTGATACATGGAATCCATTATTGAATTTTAGTTGATCTTGTCAATATTAGCTCATTTCCTTATACTGCTTACTTATAGGATTTATTATTCTCAATGAATAATTTATCACCGGTCGTGGTGAATATAAAACCATCACCATGGTTTTATTTTTCCTACGTAGTATGTGTCTCTGGAACATGCCTATTCCACATGTACTTGTGGAAATTGTTCCCTATGCCAACCATTTGTGCATCTCGAGCATTGACTAAGTCCAAGTCAATTTAGCTCCCACTATCTCTAATAGAGATGTGCACCCTTGTATAGAAATGTATTCTAATGCTTGACTACATCTTTTCAATCTTAGGGATTTAGGTAATATCTTATGCAACTGTTAGGATAATTACCTTAGATGCACAACGTGTTTAACTTGATGTATGTTTGTTTAAATCCTATTAAACACTTTTCATCTAAACATGTCCTATGAAATAATGGTTTTTCCATCATACTATGAATCGTATGATATCCATTTGTCATTTTAGTTGGCATATTGGTTATGGGATTACGCCGTTATTTTCAAATCACATTTTGAAATATGATGGAAGTTTCCACAAGTTACAACATTGATACAACTTACATCATAACTTTGATGTATAACATATGCGTTTAGGAATTTCTCCACGCTACATGATTGTTGATCAATGTTAATATGTAAGACTTTATCATCGATCCTCCTTATGAACGTCAATACAGTGATGTAGATAAGGTAACATGCATTTAGGAATTACTCCACGCTACATTATCATGATCGATGATTGCTTGGTCAAGATATTCTTTGGCCTGCCAATCCGAAGCAACTCATATCTTCTGACCAAACATATACTTCATTGGTACATTCCTTAATGACTTAAAGGAATATTATTAAGTATCTTTACCTCTTGATTTCTTTGGAACAGTTCACACTCTCGTGTTGAACTAACCTCGGAAGCTTTGTGGTGTACCTTTATTTCCAAAGGTTTCTTTGTCTAAACTAAAGATGTCAATTATACCATTGGTGTTTAGCTTTGCCGAGCCTAAATACCATACTGGGTATATATTTGAAATCCTTTTTTAGTTTTACTTGACAAAAAATCACATTTCCATAACTGGGTAGGTCTTACATTTTATATTCATCATGTATTTCCATTGATTCAAATAGTAGGGAACTATTTGTTGAGTATGTCACCTCAAACAACATTCATTCCAAAACATGGAATAATGTCTCATCATGTCCAAATGGGAACATGAGATAAATGTATTTGGTTATACTACACAACTTGCTCAATTTGAATCAATCACTTGGAAATTAGAAGTTATGTGTTTCTCCCTGCTGACTTAGGAATCACCCTTTCTCAGCTGCTTGGAGAAGACACTTAACTACTAGTAATGTTTATCTACTTTATAAGTTATTGTATCTCAATACAAATATGTGAAAATCATATTGTATTTAAATACCCAAGAAGTATTAGAGAAAACAATAATTTTATTTGATGAATATTAACTGAACAAGGAGCAGGAACTTGCTTCTTGTTTTTCAGTTTTTAAACATCCATGAATTCATTTCAATATGTTATGCAAATAACCTCCTGTTAAATAACAAACCACTTTTATTTGAAGGACATGAAGAAGGTGACTTTGGTGTAACTTTCCATAGGCCTTTTCACCTTGTCATTCAATGTATTCATCATAAGAATAAAAGATAGTGTTATCTCTAATATTATTATTACTTGGCGAAATGTTACCATAGCGGTAATGAAGCGCTTACTCTATGACGTTCGTTTGTACCTTTAAATGAAACTAGAGTAATTGGGTGTAAAAGGTATAACAATGGGATGATATGAAAGATTGTGAACTGTCTTTCACTTTACACAATCTGAGTGCAATCATCACATTTAAATCTTGCTTCGCTTTCTCCTCGAAAGGTTCTTGGAGATGAGACTACATGTAACATCATCCAAGTCTTGATTTAGCGAAGACAACTAACATCAGAATTAGATGATATCATTATGATAGAACCATCATATGCTTTATTCATGAGTCTCCTGAAAGCAGTTTTACACCCTTTCTTCCTGAGTTGTCTTAACAGGTTGGGACATAAGCATCTTGAATTTCCATTGTAGTAGTAATGTGCGCAAGCACCTATACTACATTTCGGAAATTCACGCTTAGTTTAGACATTAACTTTGTCTAATATTTATTGCAGTTTTATTGTGGTATTACTTGTAATTATCTACAAATATACTTTAGCAGATTGTACTTTTATGTGATTACCTAAATGTGACATTACTGATTATTTAATCATTAAATGTATCCCACTAATTTTTCGAATTCTAGGAACCCTCTGTACTAGAATCAGAATACTCTTGAGTATTCTAGTGGAAAGGATCCCTGAACCTCCCTCATAGTCTACAAGGTAGGGCTACGCCACTACTCGGAGGGTCCAAGGTAGGCTTTTGGCTGGCCAACCACATTAGCTCACGGTTCCTTGATCTGTTGAGTGAAGTCCCAGCTTCAAAAATCATTTAATGATTTACTCAACGCTTGCCTCTAAAATTATAACAAACTAGATAAGGATATATATCTGCTACAATTTTAGTTAAGTCGACCCACCACACAAATAAGAACTCCCCGGTAGTAAAAGGCACCCTCAGCTGAGGCATGAACCGGCACCACGAACACCCGGTTTTGTTCATAATTGAATGATGGAAGGATTTTTGTGACTTAATATTTTATTTGAGTGTTTTATGTTTTTCTCTCGATGAATGTAATCCATTTCTATTAATCTTGTTCATCTATGTTGTCACGCTCACAACTGAACTTTAATAGAAAAACATACGCCGCTTCTTTATGCATTTTATTATCTATTATTTTATGTATTATTTCCGCTATTCTAAAATGCATAAAATAATAAATAAATGCATAATGTACATACTACTACCCAACTGGTCTTGAGCATCTAAATGACCTAAGCGCATCTTACCTGAGTCGAAGCTTGACTCAAAATGCAGCTTGCCTCTTGTCTTTTATGTTTTCTGGTCTTCTGCATGTCGCCATGTCTTGGCGGGGTCGACATCATTTCTTGGAATACCACCTCGCCTTGGTGGAATCCACATGTCGTCTTACATCTTCGTACACCGCCTCATCTTGGCGGGGTTTACGTTGCTCATCGTCTTTGTCCGAAGTACAAAGATACTCGCGCACATGCGAGGGGGACTCAGAAATAAATGTACATCATATAATTATTGGGCACACTGGCCTTTATACATTTTAACCGAAAAAAAGAAAGACGATGTGAAGACCTTCCATTTAATTAATTACACACATCGCACACATTTAAATAATTAATTAAAATAATAATTAAAAGCAGACATACAAAGTTCGATGCTCAAGACCAGTTGTCGGGTATAAAATATTGCGTGATAAAAATTAAAATGCATAAATTAAGTACGAGGGTTTATTTAATTAAATTAAATGAATTAAATAATTTAATTAATTATTGGTCTGTCAATTAATTTAATTTTAATTCTTAAAATTAAATTAATAAAATAATTTAATTTAATATCAAAATTAAATTAATTCGTATCGGGTATTAAAAATTATTTCACTAGAATTAATATATTAATTAATTTAATTAATTAATGTAATTAATTATATTAATTGATTTATCTTAACCCAAGGGGTTACCTGCCTGCTAGGAGGACCGGGCGGCAGCTGGGTAAGCTTGGCCAGGGTGCTCCCGGGGAGGAGTCGAGGCGGGCGGCCAGTTGCGGCTGTGCTGCCTGTGCTTGTGCTAGGCGGGTTTATGCGTGGGTGTGGCCAGAGCTGGGCGACACCTAGGTGAGCGGGAGAGACTACCGGCAGTGGCAGTGTCCGGACTGGAGCTGGTCCAGCGAAGGGGAGCGGTGGTCGGGACCGGACAGAGGCAGCAGGTCGCGGGAGGCACTGTGACATGCTGAGCACGAAGCTAATCGGCCGGAGCATGGAGTCCGCCCGAGGAGCCGGCTGGGTGGAGTCGGTGAGGCAGGTACGGTGTCTCCCACTGTAGCGCACGACAAGGTGGGAGAATGGAGGACGAGAGGAGGCCTGAGCGGAGGCCTGCATGCTGGGCAGGGGTACATCGGTGCCCTACCAGAGGTCCGCGGTGAGAGGGGCAGGCGGTGTTGGAAGCAGGGCGACCGGCGTGGAGGATGAGGGGGTGGCTGGCGCTGCAGAGCTGGCGTGCAGAGGATCCGGGCAGCCGGACGTAAGGAGATGAGGCGCCCTGGCTGTGCGATGCATGGAGAGGGGCGGCTTGCAGGTGGCATGCACCGTGTGGGAGGAAGGCCAGGCAGAGGTCCTGCTGCGGTAGGGTGCGGAGGGGAGGCGCAGCTTCCTCCTGTGCGACGTCCCGCTATAGGCCGCGTGGGAGAGGAGGGCTGTCGGCTAGAGGTCCCGGCGGCGCTGCAGTGCGCCGCCCGGGGAGGAGTTGCAGTGCGGCGCTGCATGCGCCACGCGGGAGAGAGGGGGTCCGCTCAGACCCCCTGTTAGTTTTCCCTTTTTTTTGCTTGGTGTTTCCACACAGAAGGCACTTTCCCCCCTTTTTTCTTTTCTTTGCTTCTTGGTTGCTTTCCACTTTCCCCATTTTTTTTAATAAGTCAAGTCCTCTAATTTAAAAATGTGTTTATTATTTTCCACACACAAAAAATCTAAAGGCAATTTAGACTTTAAGTTTAATAATAATAATTTATTATAATATAATAATAATGTATTATTATTGTAATCATATAATAATAATAATTAATTAAATTATTATTATTATATATACCTAATTATAATTATAATAATTATAATTATAATAATTATAATTATAATAATTATAATTTCTTAAAAAAATTATTTCCGATAAATGGAAACAATCAACAAAATTTAAAACCCGAGTAAAACACGAACACGATCCGTTCCAGAAAATTCGAATGACCATATCTTGGTCGTTCAAAATCAGATTGAAATGTGGTTTGATCTATTTTGACCATTTTTAAACCCTCTACTTAATTTTTGTGCAAATTAATTTTGTTTGGCTCAGAAAATCTACGCGACTCCCTCTGATACCACTATTGGGTTTCTGGGGCCCACAGCGGAAGCCGGTGGGCCGGAGATTTTAAAATTTTCATCGGCGCAACGACGGTACTTGTCGTTGCCGATGATCCGAGCCCCAGAGAGGTCTAAGGATCTCGCGTAGATTGTTAAGAGAAAAAAAATAAAAGAAAAACATACCCGTTGCATATCTGAAGCCGTTGTCGACCGCTAATTTTCGACAGCAATCATTGAACGAAGGATCCATAGCAGGATCCCTCTAGATCGTCCACACGTGCCTCAAAAATCCGCAGGAATGCCGATCATCGAACTCCGGGTGCTAGCACGGCGATTCAATGATATCTTCGACGTCCTGATGATCACTGCATCGTCGATCTTGCGATGCATGAGGAGAAACTTGATCCAAGCTCTTGGATCCTCATCTTCTCTCTCTAGGAAGCGGGAGGAGAGAGAGGCTCTCAAATTTCATTCCATAAATGAATGAATAGTGATGTGCACACCAAAGAGAGAGAGCCTCCTCTCTTATTTATAAATACATTGATAAATACCCAGTAGGGTTCCCCAACCCCCGTTAATATCAATGTTCTATAAATAAACAATTTTGACGGACTTAATTGCACCAATATTATTTATTATTTTATCACATGCTTGTAATATATATAAAATATATTATGTGATAAAATCGAAGCCACTTAACTCGACTCATTATTCCGCTTAATATTAAACGAACCTTGAATATTAAAATAATATTCGTCCGATTAATATTTTCTCGTATTTATTGAACTTATAAATAAATTAAATAAATTCAATCCCAAATATTCGTAACTTGAATATTAATGAATTTATTTAATTCATTTGGTGATCGTCAACTTGGACAATGCTCAGACCCCATGGAGGGGCCCACTATGTCCATATATCTATTCAACTTAATAGGGCGGATTATTGAATACGCTATTGTGTGTGACCCTCTAGGCCCTTATCTCGATAGCAGTGAATAAAATTCACAAACCAAGAGCGGGGTCTAGAAACCCGCCATGGCCCCTAAAGAGATAAGGATAGTCATAGAAACGACTTCCATCCTATGAACACTGACTGTGTACTATAGTCTCTTTGTCATTAAATATCTCATAAAGCAGGATGCACTCTTGTGTCATCGTCCTTATCTTGCTTTATTATTTGTTGATCTATCCAGATGGATTTGCCTTTCTATTGCTTTGGCCAAAGACTTATGAAGGCAGCACCATCCTGATCAACCAGGCCTGAGATATACAACTTTCTATACTTGGAAGCAACAAATCCTTTCTTGACCATTCAACCAACGTCATACCACTAACGACGCACCCGACACAAACTACCTCGCCACGACATTACTGCCATGGTTTTCACCTTGCATCAAAGTACGTAATTAAATGATATACATTGGTAATGGTCTCAAGTCAGGAGACCAATACACATTTCCATAGATAGGAACAACCAATGACACTCAAAACATGTGGTGTTCCTATTGGCGGGTCTGCCCTCATGATCTCACTACTAGAGATCACCGAGTGCGAACTTCATGAGAAGAAGTCTCAATGCTTATGAGCCCCCAGCACCTGATAGTCAGACATCTACTGTGTCTAGTTAGTAAGATGTATCTAGACTATATAACATATATTTAAGATCAATGCCATTGTATCTTGAGGTTCTCATTATAGCCTGGGATCTTCTATAACCTCTCGACACGACAACTAATATTTGGACATTACCATTATTATAGTGGATGCAGAAAATTCTGCACTATAATGGTAAGAAATCATCATGCATATCTAACTATACACATGATACAGTAATCAAAAGTACTACATAGTTGGGTCTAGGGCACCCACTATTTCAACAGTCCCGAGTAGACCATAGATTTTATTGAAATGTAATCTACCTATACACATCAAAATTAATAATAAAATAGTTTTCCTATGATTTTATATCATTATGAGGTAGTTTGTTTTGGATCTGACCCTTAAATAGATGTTTTTGTGTTTTAAATAAAAAAATGAGTTTCGGATCCTCCTAGCCAACACCACCTCAGAATGATATTCCATTAGCTCAACCATTTCACATTTAATTATACAGTTTTTATCGTATTATTTCATGGCATTCAGAGGCTACTCGGTTTGTTCTATCCCCAAGACACATGTTTTTAAATGGTGACAAACCATTAAAAATTGCATATTCGAATTTTTTGGGAAGATCACACATCGATTGATGTTTTATATTCTCTTACATGTCACAAGTGATAATAAAAATATTTTCCTATAATTTAATGTCATTATGAGGTTTTTTTCTATGGATTTTACCATTGAATGCATGTTTTGGTATTTTAAAACAACAAAAGTGTGTTTCGGTTCATCCTAGAGAAACGAAACCTCAGATTAAAATTTTGTATACTCGACCATTTCAAATTTTACTAAATTATTTTTATCATTTGATTTCATAGTATTCATAGGTCATTTGGTTGGTTTTGACCATTGTACAATCATTTTTAAAGGGCATTAATCCTTTAAAAACTTCATATTTGATTATTTCAATCAAACCACACATTCTGTTGACATTTCTTCTACTCACACACCTCAAAAATAATAATAACATGTTTTCCCTCTAATTTCACCCAATGTTGAGTTTTTTACTATGGATTTGACCATTAAATGTATGTTTTGGTGTTTTAAAACAACAAAAATGTGTTTCGGGTCATCTTAGTCAAACGAAACCTCATATTTATATTTCTTTTTCCCATCCATTTCACAATTCAAATTTCACTATATGGTTGTTTTCATCTAATTTCATAATATTTGGAGGTCGTTCTATTGGTTTTTACTCCCAGATGCATGTTCTTAAAGGGCATCAAACCTTTAAAAACTACATTTTCAGTTGTTTAGGGAATACCACTTGTCTAATTGAAGTTTCATCTATTCATATACTTCAAAAATAATAATAAAATATTTTCCTCACCTCATTATGAGTTCATTTTCTATAGATCTAACCATTAAATGCATGTTTTTGTGTTTTAAAACAACAATAGTGAATTTTAGGTCATCTCGGCCAAATGAAACCTCGGATTGACATTATTTTTATTTGATCATTACACATTTCACTATATGGTTGTTGTTGTTTGATTTCACATTATTTAGAGGTATTTTAGTTGGTTTTGACCCATAGATACATGTTTTTAATGGGTGTCAAACATTTAAAAACACCATATTCAGTTTTTTTGGGAATATTTCATGTCTTATTGACGTGTTTTCTACTCATACATGTCATAAATAATAAAAAAATGGTTTTCCAATGGTTTTACCTCATTATGAATTTATTTTTTATATATCTTACCATTAAATGCATGTTTTTGTGTTTTTAAACAATATTAGTTTGTTTTGGGTCATCCTGACCAAACAACATCTTGGATTGAAATTCCCTCTACATGTCCATTTCACTATATGGTTGTTTTTGTCTAATTTCACCACATTCGAATGTCGTTCAGTTGGGTTTACCCCCATACATGTGTTTTTAAAGAGCATAAAACCATTAAAAACCATGTATTCGGTCATTATAGGAATACCACATTTCTGATTGATGTTTTGTATACTTTTACACATCAATAATAATAATAAAACATTTTTCATATGGTTTCACCTCATTTCGAGTTTGTTCTCTTTAGGTTTGACCTTTAACTGCATGTATTTTTGTTTTAAAACAACAATAGTGCGCGCTAGGTCATCCCAAACAAACGGAACCTCAAATTGAAATTATGTATTCTCGATCATTTTATATTTCATTGTATTATTATTTCCATTTGATTTTATGGAATTTAAACATTGTTTGATTGATTTTGATCACTAGAATGCACATTTTAAAAGTATATCAATCCTTTAAAAATTGCATATTCAATCATTCTAGGAAGACTGAACATCTGATTGCCATTCCATATTCTCATACACATCAAAAATAATAATTCTATGGTTTTACTATTATTTTAAATCATTTTGATATCATTTAATATTGTATTTGACCGTTAATCACGCATTTTTATGTTTTAAAACAATAAAAGTGCATTTCGAGTCATCTTAGGAAAATAAAACCTAAGATTGATGTTTTATATACACGAACATTTCAAAGTTAAATTTAAAGATTTTTTCATCTAATTTTATGATGTTCGAAGTTCATTTGGTTGGTTTTGATTCTTATATGCACATTTTTAAAGGTCGTTAAACTTTTACAAATTGTTAGTTTAGTGATTTTAGGCATTCCAGACATCTGATTGATGTGTAGTCTACTCGTACATGTCAAAAATATTACTAATATTATTTTCAATGATTTCACATCATTTAGAGGTCATTTTTTATAAATTTTACCCTTAAATGCATGTTTTATTATTTTAAACAATGAAATTGATTTTTGGGTCATCCCAAACGAATGACATCTCAGATTGACGCTTTGTCTCTTTAACAATTTAAAAATTCACTATATGATTTATGTCTTATGATTTCACAGCATTCATATGTTTTTTTTGTCTTTTAACTCATGATGCTGGTTTTAAAGGGATTTATGTAACATCCTAGACCCAGATGACACTCAAAAGTGCTCTGATCTTTGTTGGCCACATGACCTCAAGCGCATCTCTCCAAAGGACAAAGGTTGCTGACTAGCAGAAAGGGCTTGTCCATGGATAGACTATGCCCACATTACCCAATTGTAGCATAAGAGATAATAATAAGATACATGTAGTGGAAGTAGTAAACCATACATATGACAAAGTAAATAGTGGAAGACTGATAATATAACAAATCCAAAATTCATCTCACATAGAAATGATGATACATGTCATATTTCTCTAAGAAATCGTCCAAAATATGTACACAACATTCTTATACAATACATGTAACAAAAAGACAAAAATTCCAAAAGTATCCCAGTATAATCACAAGCCTCAACTTAGTCACATGCCCCCTACTCTTAAGTAGTAGTTAAGTACCTGTATGAGGGTGCTTTCTCTTATCAACACTTGTAATCATATAGTCTGTTTGGGTCCAAAAATGTGACCCAAATTGGGCATGATATATAATCCCTATGGGCAACCACCCAAGGTCGGTTCCAATAAATTAATGAATATATATATATATATAAAGTGTGCAGGAAGATATAACGATAAGCAAGAAAGTACTCAAAATTAAACATCCATTATAACTAGGTTCTCATTTAATTTATAAGTCTTGAGACTTGGATCAAAGACCGGATTCCCCCATTTAATCACATGTATCTCAGGATTCCTATATAGACCATCCATAATGTATAAATTGAAGACTGAATCCAAGCTTGTGCTTTGGCTTGGAAGACGAATCATAATTCATTCCATTCTTTATTCAATTTAGAACCTGAGTTCATCCTTGACATTCCTAAGTTGTAATTCAAGTATCACTCTAGGTATAATCAACCAACACCCTACAAGCCTACCCCTGGTGAACCTATTATATACTCGGTATCGCTCTAGGTGTGGTATAACATCCATTCCATATGATTCCATCCTTGGTAGTCCTCTAAGGAAGCCTCAAGTTTCACTCATGAAATATAATCGATTCCCTTTGAGTCCGTCCTTGGAAAACCATTTGAATTCCAAGTATCACTCGACATATAATTCAAGCCTCAACGAATATGTCCACGGAATCCTTCATTTGGATCTATGTATCACCCATGAAAAAATTTCAAGGTTCAAGCCATTGAGTATGTCCATGGAATTCTAAAGTAAATCCATGTATCACCCAATGCATATGAGTCAATAGAAAAATGAGTCTTCCATTATCATTCTAGTTTGAATCCATGTATTACCCATTGCTAATAATAATTAACCTAATCAATAACATTTATTCAATTCGTTAAACAAGACAAGGTCAAAACCAAGAGCATCCAATTCAATCAAGAATTTCCCAACCTTATAAGTCTTGGCCTTTCAATTACTTGTATGGGAAATTTCTTATAATAATCTTCTCAAGCTTAAATGAACTAGTACATGGAATGGTCTTTATCTAACTCACTTGGGAATAACCATACCAAGGGTGATTCACACATAATCAAGGGATTTCATAATAAGGTTAAGCTTATAAGGCTTTCCTTTAACAACTCACATGGTCATTTTAACATATGTAGCATCAAATGCATAACCAAGCCAATAGATGGAATAAAAATCATTTAAATAACATAGGAAAATCATTATTAGGAGAAATAAATTTTAACTAACCAATACATGTCATAGGCATCATAACCCACACAAAATTTCATTTAAAGAAGCAACTCAAGCTTATACAAACCATTCAAATCCAAGGGTCAAGAGCCTTGTTCAATCATCCCCCCCCCCATTGGTCATTTCAATTTCAATTCATAAAACAATCAATTACTCATTTGTTTTATAATCCAATTTGTCCATTTAAAACCCATGGCAAGGGAAAAGTCACATCTCAAAGGAATTTAAAGGTGAAAATCCATAAAAATGGTCATTTAATCCAACCCACCCAAATGGGTGGTTCATTCAAGTTTCTCAACCTATAAAAAGAATTAAAAATACTATTCAATTACCTAGAACATATCATGTAATAATAGGGTTAAATTTCAATCAAAGGTGTTGACCATAAATTGGGTGCATGGTGTAAAGGCATATATAAATATCCCAAATTTAAGTTAAAGGCATGAGGCCACCAACCATTGGTCCATGCTTTATAGTTCATCCAGTATTGGGTCATATTTGTCTTAGATTGGGAGAAATCTGAAGAATGAATGAAGAACCTGAAATTAGGGAAAATTGGCTTCCATTTAAATAGCACAACTGATATCCAAAATAATAGATAATAGATAAAAAGGAATCGAGGTCTTACCATTATAGATCTAATGATAGAAACCACACTCGAATTGGATTTTAGACAAAGTCGACACCTCAATTCAAAGAATAGACAATGTTGAGAGATTTCTAAGGTCTACTTTTTTGTGCGGGAGAATATGAACTTAATTTTAGGATTTAATAATATTTTTAATTAAATTGAAATTATTTAAAATTCCAAAATATATGGGGTCACACAGATTGAAAAATCACTTGACAACCATGCACAGGTACCTATAGGCATGGGGCATAGCACATTATCTGCCTGTATAGTTTACTAACCATGCACAAACTATGCAGTTCTCCACTGTAAAAACTATAGATATGGAAACACAGTCGTGCACCTCCTTCTGTATGGTTTCTTCAAACCGTGCGGCCTGTACACCCCTTGTCTAGCCTCACATAATTTGTACTTATCATGGGGCCTATGGTTTGTACTAACCATGCGCCATGCCATTTCCACCCAAAATCATAGGTTCTAGGCTCCAAACCAGCCTTGGTCACCCCCGATCCCTCTATGAACTCAATGGTAATCAACATCAGGCCACATTTAAACTTTTAAACTGAGAAATGATAGAAATAAAATAATTTTTACCTCAAGGAAGAACCAGGTTTTTAAAAAATTCCCCCTTAAAGCAATTCATCCTCAAATTGTCTTCCCAAGGTTAGTGAAGTATGATACAAGAGTAACTCTGGAAATTGTGATTCTACATCAGTATCTCACTCCTAGGTCTCATCATAGCACCTGTACTAAAGGAACAGACTGTTCTTGGAGAACCTTTGTGCTATGATCCAAAATACATATGGGATGCTCCTCAAAGGATGAATCTACTTGTAACTCAACCTCTTTAGGTTAAAAGGCATGAGATAGTCCTGAATAGTAACTTCATAGCTAAAAAACGTGTAATACATCATGTATATTCTAGTACCTATGAGGTAACTGCAACCGATAGGCTACCAGCCTAACTCTATCTAGAAGCTCGAATGGACTGAAATATCTCAAAGAGATCTTAGCCTGTCTTCTGATCCTCTTATGTCCAAACCTCAGTGAAACATGTAGGAAAAATTGATCCCAAACCTAGAACTTAAGAGGTTATCTGTGGCTATCAACATATGATTTCTAGAAAGATTGTGCAATATCCATCCACTTTCGAATCAACTACACCTATATTGTGGTCTCCTGTACAAGACGAGGTCCCATAATAAGTAAATCTCATGCCTCTAACCAATACATAGGTGATCAGTATGGCCTATCATACGAAGACTCATATAGAGCCATCTGAATAATATCCAAAAATCTATTGTTGTTGGTAAATTCAACCAGGGGTATAGGCCTCTCCCAGGAGACCCTAAAATCTAGGATTCTTGCTTGCATCATGTCTTCAAGCACCTGAATCATGTGATGTGACTAGACATTTTTCTAGGGGTGGTATGTTGTGCTCAGAAGTGCTTGTGTACCCAAATCCCTCTATATACCTTGCCATAATTGAGAATTAAACCGGGATTCCCTATCAAAAAATGATAGTATACGAGACCTTGTGAAGTCTTACTATCTCACAGATATATAACCTTCCATGATCATCGACACTAAAGGTTTCCTTGATCAGTAAGAAATGTGAAACCTCTGTGAGCCTATCAATAACAACCCATTCAACATCATTACCTTGATGTGAACTTGGAAAACCAATCACAAAATCTGTCCTGTTATTATTCCATTTCCACTTGGGAATGGGTTTCTTCCATAAAAGTATGTCTAGTCACTGGTGTCCCTCATTCACCTACAAAAAGGTGAAACAGATCATGAAAAAACCACCTACATCTCTTTTCATACTAGGCCACCAGTACTAATGATGTAAATCCCAATACATCTTGGTGAAACTGGCATGTAATGCCCAAGCCAAAGCATGAAAATATTATATTTGCTCCTCATGCATGTCCGGAGAGACCCATATGTGACCATGTACTCACAAGATCTCATCCTTTCCTTTGGTCCAACCAGGATGAGGGTCCTCACCTACCATACTCTCTGATAGAACTAGGCCTTCTAAATATGATAGTTGCCTCATAAGAACTTGATCCAAAAGGGTAGTGGTAACAGATAAGTATGAAAGAAAAGTCTGGCCTTGGACATCTAGAACCTCTAAGCACATCTCATAGAAGAAATCCATGAGCTGACACTCGCTATTGGACTAATTAACTTCTTGTATCCAAGTCCTCCTGCTCAGTGCATCAGCCACTTCATTTTCTTTACTAGGTGTGTAGGCAAGACTGAAGTCAAAATACTGTAGGTACTCAACCCACCTTCATTTTCTCATATTCAAATCATGTTGTGTCAATATTCACATAAGTATTTTTTGGTCTGTGAACACCACAAAATGATCTCCCTATCAAGACCTGACCCCCGGGGCCCGTGCAGTGACTACCCTAAGCCCACCTTCCATAGTCCAGGGGCTGGCGGTTATCACCTGACAGGGATATCCCCAAAAACCAGGAAGGCATTTCCTCTAAACCTATAAACTCACACAAACCAAGCACACAAAAAGATACAAGTACAAGGTAAACTATAAAGTAAACAGGGTGTGTGTAGTAAATAAAGGGGCCAGAATACAAGCCCAACTATAATTTACAAGTAAACTGAAAAAGAACAGCTCCTGTGAACACCCACCAAGGATCCTACATGAATGGTAGGTACAGCTCTTGAGTGGTCGTCTCTGTGGATCATCTCATCTATTTTCCACCTCCGATCAGCCTCCAGTCCGGTACCCTCATCCTTGATCAGTGATATCCATTGTCTGCACAAGACATAGTAAGGTGCGGGCGTAACCCATGCAGGGGTGATTAAAACGATGCTTAGTAGGGACCCCGAGACCCTCGTAGGTCTCCTAGAGTTACACAAAGAAAAACCACAAAGCACAAAGCAATATTAATCAACATTACTTAGGTATATTCCCATACATATAACTAAGTTATCAAGATGAACACACCTCACACATGGGAAAAGAATACCACAAAGGTAACTCCACTAAGGTAGAAGTACCACACAGGTAACACCATGAAGGTATAAGTACCGCACAAGTACACCACGAAGATATGAGTACCTCATAGGTACACTACGAAGATATAAGTATCACACAGGTAACACCACAAAGGTCGAGGTACCACATAGGTAACACCACAAAGGTAAGTACCATAAATTTAAAGACTCAACTCACACAGGTATTAGTGAAGTATATAAATACAAATGATTAGTTGTGAATCTAGATCATATTATTCTGTCAAGAGGAATTGATGCTAATTATACGGAGTCTAAACCCCACAGGATCGATGGGTACTAACCCCCACAATGACCCACACATGATCAGTATGCACTGAACCACATAGGATCACTAAGCACTTACCCACATAGGATCTGACCCACACATGATCGATATGCACTGACCCACAATGAATCGTTGAGCGCTGACCCAAACAGGATCTAACCCACACATGATCGGTATGTGCTGACCCACATAGGATTGCTAAGTACTGACCCACATAGGATCGATAGGTACTAACCCTTGAAATAACCCACACAGGATTCAAACTGCCTAGAGTCGATAGGTAACTAACCTCTGTATAATCTATCTCCAACCTCCACCTCACTGCTAGCCACTGGATTCCTCACACCCGATGCGCTCGAGTTCTATAGAATCTTCCCTCGAGATATCATTCATACCACAACTACCACAAATTTCCACAAAAAAGTATCCCAAATGTCTATCACGTTATAAGTGACCCAACTCAATAGACAACATGTCAATCGGATGCCCGGTCTGTAAGTTATTAGCATTTCTGCTCTGAGGGCCTAGTTGTATTCAACTTCGATCCAACCTAGTCCTAAACCAACCTTATCCAAAACTCAAGTGGAGTATACCAAAAGGACCGTCTTGATCCAAAGATTTTGGTGCTATAGACGGTTCATCAAATAGACATCTGGTTCTCAAGATATGGTAGCAAAGGCAAAACTTGGTCTAGATGGGCCTGAGTCCGGTCTGACCCTGTCAGACTAACCCAGACTGGGCCCACCCGACCTAGTTCGGGTCGACCCATCTCGATTCAGGTCCGGCCCGGTTGTCTTGGGCCATTGTGGGCCCGGCCCGGCCTGCTAGCACGGCCAGCGATGTAGCCCGCGGTCGGGAGGCCCACCGTGGCCGGGTCCATTCTAGCTGCAACCTGGGGGGAGGCACTCCCCCCTAGTATTACAAATGGCCCGATGGCCATTCGGTTGCCCTGCTGGCACACGAGATTGTGTGGCGGTCCCGCTCGGTGCGTCACGGCTGGCCGGTCCTCCCTCCAGCAGTGCGACGGTGCCGCTGTGCAACTATGGCCAGCCAGATGTCAGCCGCCCTTCGGCCTCCGCTGTGGCCAAGTGGCCACCGCCTTCTGCTCGGGAAGTTCAGAAGTGCACCTCCGCTTCTCCACGTGTTCGGATGGCATGCTGGCCACCTCCCTACTCCACCGCGGCTGACGGGCCGCGGTATAACGACCCATACTTTACATACATTGTTAATACTTCAAAATTGAAGTACACTTATTACAACATATAACAAAACCATGAAAGGACTATATAGGTATAGTGTCTTTAGAAACTGGGAAACATAAACAACTGGTTCATAAATCATCTACATTGTCTCCCATTTATTTCTTCATATCTAGAGTCCCTTTTGGTATATCTTACTTAATAACCTTCTTCCTGACCTGGGGAAAGAAAACATACAAAAGGGTGAGCTCAAATGCTCAGTAAGGGTAAACAAAAGAAATATCAATCACACCATATTCATCATAACATTTTGGAAATCTTAACCTGCAAAAGAGATCATAATTTCATAATCATGGGATAAATCATAATAGTGAAATGTAATCCCAATAATCATAACTTAAAACATGAAACTTTGTGGCATACACACATAATCATAGAGAATCATTTCTTAGTATTCAAGACTCGTATCCAAGACTATCTTAGCGGACAAAGTCCATTTCTGAACCGAGTTCACTCCTCGTTTCAGTCCTGTTTCACTGAACCGGTTTAACCAGTCGTTCCAGCCATGTCTATCTCATGAGATATAAATCTTTACCCAATGCATTGGAGGGAGATATAGGTCCCACCCATCTCATAATGATACCATTCTTATGTGTGCCACAAAATCAAAAAAAATCATACATCATTGCATAACCCATGTAATAAAAATGGGAATCTTAAACATCATACCATCATAACTTAATCCATATAAGATAAAAGGACATCATAAAAATAATTCCATCATAACATAATCAAATAAATGTAAAAATAGGGATAGAAATAGAACCCTATATTATCTTAGATGGAAAATAATTTTGATAAAACACTTGAACTCCATTCTTGAGGAAAATATCCTTTCTACTTCAAAAACATTTTTCCTTTCTTAACATGTCATACAATTTTAAACTAAAAGAATTCGATTAAAAATAAACTTGAAAAAATATAAAGGAAGCTTCTTTGAAATAATATTTTAAAAATCCATTCATGCCATATAAGTTAAAAAAACATTCTACTCGTACTTTGGCCGGAAAAGTCAAAAATTACCTCGTACAAAAAACGACAAAAGATACCTTTCATATATTTTACTAAAAACTCACCGAATGGTAAAATTGGATTTAAACAATTTTAGGAGGATATAAATAATAT
Organism: Viscum album; assembly: GCA_963277665.1. Lineage (NCBI taxonomy): Eukaryota > Viridiplantae > Streptophyta > Magnoliopsida > Santalales > Viscaceae > Viscum > Viscum album. The sequence goes on along the minus strand of OY728138.1, from coordinate 581,182,430 downwards.
TACATATTTAGGACACATGTATGTGGATGATAAAATACACCCCAATAAATAAAAAAGTATAAACAATCTCGGATAAAAATGAGATTGTGATATTTTACCTTACCTTAGGTCCGATTTGCTTCGTAAGTGTCCGAACCTATTGTATAATGATTTAAATAATGTCATTTACTTATTCCAAAATGATATCATATATGGTCATATTCTTAGCTTCTTATTAGTAATATTTCATTGCTACTTGTTATTCGGGTGTTTATTACTTTTTGTTCTTATGCGTGTTTTGTCAAATAAATTCTTATTCTTATCTTTAGGTTATAGATACCTCATTTCCAGAATGGTATTAGTGTACTATATATCATATTTATTTATTCAATTCATTTATATAATCATTATGCAACTAATATCATGATTCACATCACATCGTGGAGACGGTATTCCGTACGTACGCACGAGCGATGATATCGTTCCCATGATCGTGGAATTGTATTGGAGTGTATGTATACTATTTCATAATCAATACCACTTTAAAATAATCATATATAGTCATTTATTTTCACCATTATACCCATCCAATTAAGGTGGTGATGGAAAAAATATTACACCACGTCGTGGAGACGGTATTTCGGACGTACGCACGCGTGGTGATTTCGTTTTCCGTAGGATGGATAGATGGTGAAATAGGGTTGTTTCATACCTATAATAACATATCAGTATATGAGTGATACTGATGTTATTACTTCACAATGAAACAACTAAAGAATAAGAATTGGAAGAATAAATAAAGTTGAAAGGATCGGTAACAGACATTACCTCTTCTTTGAAGCACCTCTTTGAGACCTCCTTTTAGGGCACTAAAATTGGTCTTTGAAGAAGACCAAGACCTCTAGGATGTTTCTAGGGAAGTGGAGAGGAGAAATTTTCAGGTTTTGGCCGATCTTGAAGGCACAAAGTGGTGTGATGAAGAGAGGTAGGAGGTTCCCTTTTATAAGGGAGGAGAGGGGCACCTTTGGAAAAACTAAAAATATTATTTTATTATAAAGTCATATTCGGTTTTTCATAGCTCAAAATTGATTTATTTCAAATATAAGGTGGGGATGGTTCGAAATCCTCTCATCCAATATAATTTAGACAAGTTTAGTGTTCTATTTTAACCTTATCATTTCGATTTAACTTTAAGTTAGATAATTTAACTTTTACTGTGTCTTCTTTTTTTCTTACATTATAAGGTTAATAAACTTACCATAACAAGCCAAACGAACCCTAAGTTGTTTATTATTAATATATATAACCTTATCTAAGTCATTTGGCCGAACCTTATATTTTTAGGAATAAAATAAAAATTAATAATATAATATTTGTTTTAAAAACTATTTTATGTCAATTTTGACACTATTTGGTAATTGATTTTTGTGAAAATCATAACAGAAAGATTAGTTCGAAAAAAGTTAATTAAATCAATACTAACATGTCATATTAACATAGAAAATTATTTTAATTCATAAAAAATCTCAAATTACATTTATTTGGGTATTTATAACATCAATTATGTCAATATTTCATTAATAAGATAATTACTGCATCATCATTGTGTCATAAATAAATTAAATTATTTATTGTCTAAAAATTACAAATAAAATACCATTATGTAGGAAATATTTTTATCTTTATAATTAATATTTATTGTCAAATTTATCTTATGTATAACCCTATATTAAAAATCATTTACTTATTAAACTTTGATTTTAACTATTTTATCTCTTCTTTAAATAAATTAATAATAAATGTCCTGATCTAATCCAAGTGGGCCTAAATGGTCATATTGTATTCTTAATGTTGTTTTTGATCGAATTAAACTTATCCAATAGAATTAGGACACGTGTTAGGGTAATAATAATATCATTTTTACCCTTAATTATCCTATTTACTTTTAACCGTGGTAAAAAAAGTAAAAAGTTACTATTCACCAAAAAATATTTTCATCTCATTAAACCACATTTTACATACTGACATCAACCGTGTCTCTCGGATTTTTGAAATTCCACTCAAGGAAGTGGTAAAATTAAGTTTTATGTAAATTTGCAAATTCTCCTAGGAGGTGGGTAAAAGACGGTGAAAAGTTTAATAAAATTTTTATATATCTAAAATTATTATAAAAAGACTCAAATGAATTAAATTGAACTTATATAGGTGTTATGTACCAATTTTGACCTAAGATAAATTTAAATAAAATAAACAATTAATTAAATAAAAATTCGGTTTTTAAATAGTAACCTAGTGTTTTCACTATTCATCAAAAATTGAATGTTTTCAGAAAAATACCAAAATTTCACCCTAGGCTAATTTCGATATTCCGAATTCAAAAATGAAGTCCATTTTGAAAAATAAAACTTACAAAATTTTAAAAAGTGGGTATTACTATTCATAACGGCTAGTTTTTATTATATTTTAATAGCATATCGTTGTTTAGTGAAACTCGGTATTGCGTACAACGCAATCTATCGAAGAAGGTCGCGATTGTGTGTAAAGAAAGCCAAGCTAGTGTTGTGTGTAGTGAAAGATTCCTTTGATGATTTATATATTATAAAAACAAAATATTTCTCATAAAAGTCTCGGGTGTTACACGTGGCCTCCTCTTCTGGTAGCGCGGACGTGTGCCTCCCTCCTTCCACGTGGTCATCCAGGTGTCGACCGCAACCTTCTTCTGTAAACCATCGCATATTTTTTCCAAGCCCAAAAATTATGACGTTCGCATATTCATGATCCTCGGGTTGAGATCTCTGTGTCCATATGTCGCGCTCAATGAGACATTATGTTTTCAGCGTCATTAATTATTTGTTATCGAAGAACGCGCGAATAACAAAAGAAAAAGGGGCAAGGTATAAGTGTGGGACGATGGCCATGTTTTTTTTTGCCATCGTTGTTGTGAATCTAGAATATAAATAATTAACAAAATAGATTTAATCATAATTAAATTTAAAACTCCTACCTCATTCGTTCGTTGGAGGTATTGTGAGGAAGAGGATGAAGTCGGTGAAGGGGACGCCGACGTTTGTCGCTTCTACAACACGTTTCCAATTCGGGCTCATGTGTCGTCCTCGTTATTCATTGGGGGGGTTCTTCGTTGGAGGATTCTCCATCCCATGCATCCTCTCCCTTTCTCCTACGGGAATACAACCCACAAGAAGAGTTAATAAAATAACTCTTCATTTACAATTTGGGTTATTAATTCAAGATTAAAGTATCCTATTAATTAAATAGAAAATTGGTTACACATTTTGTGTAACTGGGAATTTAATGCCTAGAATTAAATTCCCGACCACCCTATTGTGGTCCCCACCTTTATGATTCAAATGGGAGGTTTTCAAAATTAAATAAAACTTAATTTTTTTTATTATTTGTCCAACCCTCCCACGAAAATCTGAAAACTAACTCCTACCCTAGACCTACTGTGGTCCAGGTGAAGGTCTCTTTAAGTGAATGTCGGCACTAAAAGTTCAACGGTGTCCTTGGATTTCAATTCTGATCACTGGTTCAAAAGTTACAAAATGCCGCTCGTGCATTTACTGAATGTACCTGAAAACAATGTTTGGAAAATTATTAACAGTCACCCTCGACCTGCACCAGTCAAGGTTAGGCTCTGCCTAAGTGAAACACGCCCCAACGAACCCAACGGTACTCTCAGATTTCCAATCTAAGTTACCTTTTAAAAGTTATATATTTTACAATAAAATAAGTTTCACTTAATTATTTTATTCACGGCCAAAAACTAACTTTTACTGGTGGCTCGCACCGACCAATGTTAGTATCTACCTAAAGATAGAATACCCTCACGAGTTCAGTGGTGGTCTCGGATTTTTAATCCAAGTTACTATTTATGAGTTATAATCATTTGAAAAATAAAATAAAATAATTTAATTATTTTATTTACGGTTCTGCCATTTTCGGTTTTTCTCACAGGAGTCCCGTACTGACTAAACTTAAGTCGCGCCTAGGGTAAACCCGCCATCTTGAGTGCAACGGTGCCCTGAAATTTGTGATCCGAGTAACCATTTAAGAGTTATTCCACTTTTTCAGGAAAGTTTCTTACACACGCTAATTAAAGCTTAACGAAACTTCGACAGATCATTTCAGGCACTCTGGTCCTCAGAATCGTGCGTCGTAATTTTTCGCGGTCTCTAAATAATTTCATATAATTAAAAAAAATATAAAAAATTTCTGGGAAATTACATTCCCAGTATATAATGTATCTAACATCGTAATGTATGAACAACTACAACCAACTTGAGATCGTACATCGGGTAGTTCCTCTAATGTGGACCCAACTTCCAAGACCCATATGCCATGACTCTATCACCCTACATAAGAATTGCTCCTTGCCCAATACCTAGTTCATCGCAGTACATAGTATAAATCCTTCATGGATCTAGAAAAATCAATATAAATACTGAATTCAATCTCCCTTTCAGCTTCTAAAAGGTCATCTCGTAGGAATATGTACATACATACTTCACACCCTTCTTAGTCAAGCCCATCAGCGGTGTGTTAAGCATGATAAGTCCTATATGAAGTGCCTATAGTAACCTACCATCCCTAAGAAACTCCATCCCTAAAATACATTCTTGGGATGCTCCTAGGAAACTAGATCTCTAACCTTTTTTGGTTCAATTGATACCCCCATATCTGAGATTTTTTAACCCAGGAAGTAAATCTAATACATCCAGAAGTGGTACTTTGTGAGATTAACATATAACTGATTCCTACTCAGTGTATTCAAATCGATCTCAATATGTTTGTAATGGTTGTGTAGATTGTAATAATACACCAAGATATTGTCTATGAAAACCATTGCAAATGAGTCCATATAAGAATGGAACACTCAGTTCATCAGTTCTATAAAGACTGTCAGCGCGCTTGTGAGGCCGAACGGCATATCCAAATACTCATATAGACCATACCTTCTCTAAAAGGATGTGTGAGGTATGTATAATGTTCTAAAACGTACCTGATGATAACCGGATCTCAAATCAATATTTTAGAAGACCTGATCTCCTCGGAGCTGTCAAAGAGATCATCTATATGCGACAAAGGATACCAGTTTTTAACCATCATCTGGTTCAATTTTCATTAATCCACACCTAGACTGAGAGTTTTGTACACCTTTTTCTCGAAAAGGACTGGTGAACCCCATGGAGAAGTATTGGTTCATATGAAAACCTTTGATGCTAAATCCTCTATTTGCCACTTAATCTCTTACAACTCCATCATAGCCATCTTGTAAGAAGGAATGGATGCTGATGTAGCTCCTGAAACTAGCTCGATAGAGAAATCTACCTCTCTATCTAGAGGTAATCCTAAGAAGTTGTTTGATAAAACATCCCAGAAATGATCAACCATTGGAGGGAAATAATTTTGACAAGTTACCTGATCATCCAGATATAAGAATGCAATCTAGGTTGTCATCCCGCCCAGCCCACAATGGTTGGATCCAACTCGGATCTCTTGGAAATCCCATTCACCCTTATGAATAAACCCTTTACCCTCTAGTGATGTGAAGGTCACCCATTGGAAATATAATCAAGCATGAAAAATAACCAACCAGTCCATTCTAAGAATTATATCAAAATTATTCATCTTAAGGATATATCGGTCCCATGCGAAGTGACATCCACCAATATTAAGGGGCACTCTCTACACTGAAAAACACATTCCATTCTAATCCTCAATGGAGTGTAAAGCGTTAAAACACCATCAGAGGTTTGGGTACTGAGCCCAAGGCTCTCCATAATGGGCACAAATATAAATATATGTGAATTTTCTATATCAATAAGTGAAGAATCTAAAGTAGATGCTACTAGGATGGTACCTCTTAAATTAGAAGGTATGGGATCATAATAATGATGGGTCTATTACACTACATATATTTTGCCTAAACTATGGCCCTATGATACTATTTGTATCCCCTGAACAGATCCACCCTATTTAAGTTATAATTATTGGGTCTGAATACCATGACCATGACCACTACCTTGGCCTGATTAGCAAACTGTATTTCAGCTCCCTACTTGAGGAGAAGTTATTGACCCTACTCATTAATCTGGATTCAGTCAAAACCCTCTCTCACTAGCTACTAGTGGAAATGTTATACAGTAGCATTGTATATGACCCTTCCTGCCACAATATCAACACTTGATTGGGTCCCTCATACACTATGGCCTTGTATGTCCTAGTCTACCGCACTGGTATCACCTCACCTGGATACCTGAGTGTGTACTTTAGTAACTAGTGTCACCACATGGAAGCTCTAGACAATGCTTCCTAATACCAGTCTATGCAGTACCAGATCTTGGTGTCTAACTGCCCTGTCTTGCACCTCTAGCCTCTCCCAGGTTATGCTATATGATAAGCATCCAATTCACTATACCATAAATAATAGTCAGTCAAAAGACATTCACATTTGATCAGATATTATACCTAATACCACCCTAAAATCTCATTTCTTTCGATAGCTGGTCACCCATTAAAATAGGTGAAAAGTGTTGGAGCTCAGTAAAATGGACCGAGTAATCCATAACTGATAGTGCACCTTTCTCCAAATGTAAGAATTCCTGAGCTTTATCAGTCCTCAAATTCTTGGGATAGAAGTATTCATATAAGAACATATGAAACTCTCTCCAAGAAATCTCCCTATGAAAATCAGTTTGAGTGATAACATCCCACCATCTCTTAGTAGAATCACGTTGTATATACGTATCAATATTTACTCTCCTCTTGGGAGGCATCTCTAAATTCTTAGAGATAGATAACATGGACTCCAGCCATGAATCTACATATTATGGTCTTCCATACCCTAAAAACATGGGTGGATGATGCTACTAAAACTCGCACATCAACTCTACCATATTTGGTTAGGTTATATTTCTCCCAGAAGAGTCTTCATAAAATACAAGAACCCATCATGAAATTGTTCCTCAACACCTGTTTATAGTAAAAAAACTAGTGATGCAGCTGGAACTATTAGAGGATCCACTGGTAGACCATAGACCACCACCTCTAGGGTATGATCATTTACATCCTCCTGGCATAAAATAGGATGTTGTCATGGTGGCATGACTCTATAATTCTAAAAATGCGCCTTAGTTCATGATCATTATCAAAACCCATAACTCAAAAGCACAAAAACAAAAATAAGATAGGTAAAATCCTTCCTATATAAGAACGCACCCCTCTTCCTTCCCCATGGGTCAAGTATGGGCATCATATAGATCAAGTAAAAGTGATAGATACTACCAAAATCCCACTAATAAGGTCAAGTATAGTCAAGTTCTTTGCTACAAGCAACTCTAGTTTTCATTTCATTTTCAGTTTAATTTGTTTTCATATTTTTTTCATTTCTAATTGAGTTCACATATTCATTCTCATTTGAATTTATAATCAATTCATGTTTATCACAGTTCACTTCTAAGGCTGAAACCATGGTCTGCCAAATTATGATCCATGAGGGCCCATAATTCCCAAGGACCAATGATTGGAATCCATCTAATCTATAACACAACATATCCCAATATACCTATCACAAAAATAGGAATATCTATCACGAAATCTATCACAATAATATGAAATAAGTAATTCTCTCTAAATGGAATGGAAAAAATGTATGGCATGTGATTTCTAGTAAGTTACTAATACAATAAATGAGATGGAACACCCTTATCTCATTGTGTTTCAACTCAATAGAACTAAAAATCATATCAATAACAACATCATAAATCAAGTGTGTCATCCAACAATAAAATCAAATTAACTATAATAGTCAAAATCCATGAATTAACAATTCAATCCGAGACAATTTAGATTTTTCATGTACACGGATTAGGTATGCCCAGGCATATCTCATTACCAAATCCCTATTCCTTCTTATCCATTTATATTGTCTCCAAATAATAGATCAAAACAAATAGTTCTCTAATACCACTTTGTAACATCTCGGCCCAAGATTCCACTCAATAGTGCTCCAAGATCGGTTGGTCATATGGACTCAAGAACCTCTCCCCAAATGCTAGAGTTTGTTGACTAGAAGTGATAGCCTAGGTGTTTCACTACTGGAAAGGCTATCTTTTCCAACACTACTATACCAACGGTTCAAAAGAACCATTGGTATAGATGTCTTTTACCAACAGTTTTAATAAACCATTGGTAAAGGTGTGGTTAGGGAGGGATTTCCCAAGGATTTTGAATAATTGTTGGGAAATCCATGATTTTCCCAACGGTTATTAAAAATCATCGGGAAACCCCCCCCCCCCCCAAATTCACACAAACAGAACCCCTGACTCCCAGATGCAACCCATTTACAGAAGAACATTCTTGACTCCCAGAAGTGGTCTCCCAGGTGAACCTCTTCCATCTGATCAGCTGCAAATTCCCCATTCAGGTTAGACTCTTTCGACCTCTTATCATATTAGCTAAGGATATCCTTCTATTCTCAACATTTCTCCATTTATTTCACTATTTAGAAATATCATGTCATTTTTTCCTATTTATAAAGATTTTGGAAAATTTTATGATTCACTGCTCCCTTCACAAATTGTGTACTCAAATCACTACATCAATGTACACATTTTCCAATTAATGTTTTCATTGAACATATATATTTATAAGGGCATGTTCTCTTTCTTGTGTTCTAATTTTAAAGATTCATAGTTCTTTTTTTAATCTCAATGATCCAAATATTACAGCTTCATGTATATGAACTCATAATAAATTGTTTGTAATATTTATTCATAGCATTTCATGAAAATCACTCCTTTCATTAAGATCATGTCAAACATGAAGATCTTATTAATATTCATTTTTGTACACTACGTGTGTTGCATAACAAGTATGTATCATGTTTCTATCAAAATCTTTATATATATAAAATGACACAATGTTGGTGCAATATATATTATGGTTTCGAGGTGAGTGATGCTATATGAGATTTTATGGGTTATTGTGAGGAGTTTCTTTCCCTTTAATTGATTGGTTTATAAAACATAAGTTGGTGTTGCGTATATTATGTAATTGGAATTGGTAAAGTAAAATGTTGGTTTCAGATTTTTGAGTTGGTTATTTGGATGGTATTCTCTATCAAAAGTGGGTATGTCTCTATTGACTATGGGTGTATTTTCTAATTGAAAAATTTATTTATTAAACTGACCATGCAATACACATTTCCCACAATATGGAAGCACCACAAAAATCAAAGATAGACACTACACACCACAAGACACCCATGGGAGACACCCCTTGAGGTAGAGTCCCTCTCATAGCCTCTTTAATTTAAGAATTATTTAAATTGAATTTAGATTCTTTCTTAATTCTGATTAATTATATTGAATTTCATATCTTGAATAAGTTTTCTTTAATATAATTGTATCATTTGATAAATAAAGTCATGTTTTTATAATAAAACCCCTCCAATGGAGGTGCGCTGTCTGTGAAAACTCATAGTGATAGTTTAGGGTGTGATAATCTAGACTCTCAATCAGTAGTTTCAACTACCTAGTACCACTTTCAAAAACAATGAATATAAAATATATATCTTTATCATACCACAATATCGAATCCAGAGTCTGTTTTTTATAACATAAGATCAGTTTTGATAATGTAAAGTACAACTATATAGGATTTATTTGGAATCCTGGCCAGAAGATGTTTCCCCGCAGATGTCGCTGGACCGAGCCAACACGCCGTGGTCATGTTGCGGTCACTCCGCAGTCACGCTGTGGTCACACCAAGGTCACTCCATGGTCACGCCATGGTCACGTCGCGGTCACGCCGCTGTCATGCCGCGGTCACACCGCAGTCACGCCACGCTCACGCCGCGGTCACGCGACGGTAATGTCGTGATTTGGCCCTACTCCAGGACGACACCCTACAGAAGTTCGCAGTCCTATCATAATTTGATGTATTATACCTAGATATAATTTTAGATATATTACCCACCCTCCTCCCTGGACCCTGGACTACCCCCACCCTCCTACCTGGACCCTGGAAAGCCCCTCGGACATCCCCCCCACCATCCTCTCTAGACCCCGGACAACCCCCCCCACCATCCTCTCTAGACCCCGAACAGCCCCCCCAACCCTCCTCCCTGGACCCCGGATCCCAATCTAAGCTCTCTTCAAGATTCACCCTAAATCCCAACAGAAAAGAGGGTTTTAGAGCTTCAGAAGATGATGAGAGAAGAGTGCAAACCCTAATTGAAAAGAGGAAGCAAGGAAAGGATTAGACTTACCCAGATCTTCAATACAAACTTGACGGCACTCAAAATTCCCATGTGACATGTACGAGTCAACCTTGCCACAATCTGAGGCGCGGTGTGGACGGAACCACTCAAAGTGTCTCACTTTTCTTGGAAATGGACAACATTTTAAGTGCAAACAACAACTGACATAAAAAAACTGACCAAACGTATTCGAATTCTTTTGATATTTTAGGACAAGGATCCATGGGTCATTTTTGACGTGTACAATTTAATCCGTCCTCAATCCGAGGCACGGTGTGGCCAGTACTACTCAAAGTGTCTTTCTTTTGTTTAAAATGGATATGCTTTTAAGTAAAAACAACTGGCATACGGAAAACAGACCAAACGCATTCGGATTGTGTTTATACTTTAGGAAAAAGATCCATAGCTCATTTTTGATTTGTATGAGTCAACCCCGCCTCAATCTAAGGTGCGGTGTGGCCGGAACCACTCAAAGTGTCTCTCTTTTGTTTCAAAAGGACATCATTTTAAGTGAATACAACAACTGACATACGAAAAACTAACCAAATGCATTCAGATTCTATTGAAACTTTAGGAAAACTATATTTGGGTCATATGTGACGTGTACAAGTCAACCCTTCCTCAATATGAGGGCTAGTGTGGCCGGAACCACTCGAAATGTCTCACTTTTATTTGAAATGGGCAAGATTTTAAGTGAAAACAACAATTGGCATACAAAAAATATACCAAACGCATTTAGATTATGTTGATACTTCAAAACAACGATCCATGGGTCATTTTGGACATGTAAGAGTCAACTATGCCTCAATCCAAGGCACGGTGTGGCCAGGACCACTCAAAGTGTCTCACTTTTATTTGAAATGGAAAACATTTTAAGTGAAAACAACAACTAGCATACGGAAAACTAACCAAACGCATTAATATTCTGTTGATAATTTATACCAAGGATACATGGGTCATTTTTGATGTGTACGAGTCAACCCCACCTCAATCTGAGGCACGGTGTGGCTGGTACAACTCAAAGTGTCTTTCTTTTGTTTAAAATGGATACGCTTTTAAGTAAAAACAACTGGCATATGGAAAACTGACCAAATGCATTAGGATTGTGTTGATACTTTAGGAAAAAGATCCATAGGTCATTTTTAACATCAATGAGTAAAACCTGCCTCAATCCGAGGTGCGGTGTGGCTGACACCACTCAAAGTGTCTCTCTTTTGTTTCAAAAGGACGTCATTTTAAGTGAATACAACAACTGACATATGGAAATCTAACCAAATGAATTCTTATTCTATTGAAACTTTATGAAAACGATCCATGGGTCATATTTGATGTGTATGAGTCAACCCATCTTCAATCCGAGTGTTGTTGTAGCCATCACCACTCAAACTGTCTCACTTTTATTTGAAATGGACAAGATTTTAAGTGAGAACAACAACTAGCATACGGAAAACCGACCAAACGCATTCATATTGTGTTGATACTTTAGTAAAATGCTCCATGGGTAATATTTAATGTGTACTAGTCAACCATTCCTCAATCCGAGGCACGGTGTGGCCGACACCACTCAAAATGTCTCTCTTTTGTTTAAAATGGACATCATTTTAAGTGAAAACAACAACTGACATATGGAAAAATGACCAAACGCATTTGGATTCTATTGAAACTTTAGGAAAAAGATAAATTGGTCATTTTTTGACATGTAAGAGTCAACCTTTCCCCAATCTGAGGTGCGGTGTGTCCAGAACCACTCAAAGTGTCTCACTTTTCATTGAAAAGGACAACATTTTAAGTGAAAACAACAACTGACATTTGGAAAACCAACCAAACACATTTGGATTCTGTTGATACTTTAGGAAAAGAATATATTGTCTATTTTTGACGTGTACGAGTCAACCCCACCTCAATATGAGGCATGGTGTGGCTGGTACCACTCAAAGTGTCTTTCTTTTGCTTAAAATGGATAAACTTTTAAGTAAAAACAACTAGCATACTAAAAACTGACCAAACACATTTGGATTGTGTTGATACTTTAGTAAAATGATCCATTGGTCATTTTTGACATGTAGGAGTCAACCCCGCCTCAATCCAAGGTGCAGTGTGGATGCCATAACTCAAAGTGTCTCTCTTTTGTTTCAAAAGGACATCATTTTAAGTGAATACAACAACTGACATATGGAAAATGGACCAGAGGCATTCAGATTCTATTTAAACTTTCGAAAAACGATCCATGGGTAATATGCGACATGTAAGAGTCAATCATGCCCCAATCCAAGGTCTGGTGTGGCCGGCACCACTCAAACGGTCCCAATTTTATTTGAAATGGACAGGATTTTAAGTGAAAACACCAACTGGCATACGGAAAAACTGACAAAATGCATTTGGATTGTGTTGATACTTTAGTAAAATGCTCCATGAGTAATATTTAATGTGTACTAGTCAACCCTTCCTCAATCTGAGGCACGGTGTGGCCGACACCACTCAAAATGTCTCTCTTTTGTTTAAAATGGACATCATTTTAAGTGAAAACAACAACTGACATATAGAAAACTTACCAAACGCATTCGGATTCTATTGAAACTTTAGGAAAACGATCCATGGGTCATTTGTGACATGTATGAGTCAACTCTGCATAAATCCGAGGCACGGTGTGTCCGGAACCACTCAAAGTGTCTCACTTTTTTTTGAAATGGACAACATTTTAAGTGAAAACAACAACTGGCATACAAAAAGCCGACCAAACTCATTCGTATTCTATTGATACTTTAGGACAAGGATACATGGGTAATTTTTGACTTTTAAGAGTCAACCCCGCCTCAATTTGAGGCACGGTGTGGTCGATACCACTCAAAGTATCTTTCTTTTGTTTAAAATGGATACTCTTTTAAGTAAAAACAACTGGCATACAGAAAACCGACCAAACACATTCGGTTTGTGTTGATACTTTAGTAAAACAATACATGGGTCATTTTTGATGTGTAAAAGTCAATCCTTCATCAATCTGAGGCACGGTGTTGCCGACACAACTCAAAGTGTCTCTCTTTTATTTCAAAAGGATATCATTTTAAGTGAATACAACAATTGACATACGGAAAATCAACCAAAGAAATTAAAATTCTATTTAAACTTTAGGAAAAAGATCCATGAGTCATATGTGAAGTGTACGAGTCAATCATTCCTCAATTCAAGGCACGGTGTGCCTGGTATCACTCGAAGTGTCTCACTTTTATTTTAAATGGACAAGATTTTAAGTGAAAACAACAACTGGCATACGGAAAACTGACCAAATGCATTAGTATTGTGTTGATAATTCAACACAACAATCAATGGGTCATTTTTTACGTTTAAGAGTCAACTCTGCCACAATCTGAGGCACGGTGTGTCCGGTACCACTCAAAGTGTCTCACTTTTATTTGAAATGGACAACATTTTAAGTGAAAACAACAATTGGCATATAGAAAACTGACCAAACGCATTTATATTGTGTTGATACTTCAACAAAATGATCCATGGGTCATTTTTGATGTGTACAAGTCAACCTCGCCTCAATCTGAGGCATGTTGTGTCCAGCACCACTCAAAGTGTCTCACTTTTCTTTGAAATGGAATACATTTTAAGTGAAAACAACAACTGGCATACAGAAAACCAACCAAATGCATTCGGATTCTGTTGATACTTTAGAAAAAGGATCCATGGGTCATTTTTGATGTGTAAGAGTCAACTCTGCCTCAATATGAGGCATGGTGTGGCTGGTACCACTCAAATGGTCTTTTTTTTGTTTAAAATGGATACTCTTTTATGTGAAAACAACTGGCATACGAAAAACCTACCAAAAGCATCCGAATTGTGTTGATACTTAAGGAAAACGATCCATGGGTCATTTTTGACATGTAAAAGTCAACCCCACCTCAATAAGAGGTGTGGTGTGGCCGGCACCACTCAAAGTGTCTCTCTTATGTTTTAATATAACATCATTTTAAGTGAATACAATAACTGACATATAGAAAACCAACCAAATGCATTATTATTCTATTGAAACTTTATGAAAAATATCCATGGGTAATATGTGACGTGTACGAGTCAACCCCGCCTCAATCTGAGGGCTGGTGTGGCCAGAACCACTCAAACTGTCTCACTTTTATTTGAAATGGATAGGATTTTAAGTGAAAACAAAAACGGGCATACTTAAAACTGACCAAACGCATTCATATTGTGTCGATACTTTAGTAAAATGATCCATGGTTTATTTGTGATGTGTATGAGTCAACCCCACCTCAATCTGAGGTGCGGTGTGGCTGAAACCACTCAAAATGTCTCTTTTTTTAAAATGGACATCATTTTAAGTGAAAACAACAACTGACATACGGAAAACTGACCAAACGCATTCGGATTATGTTGAAACTTTAGGAAAAATATCCATGGATAATTTTTGATGTGTAAGAGTCAACCCCGCCTCAATATGAGGCACGGTTTGGCCTGCACCACTCAAAGTGTCTCACTTTTCTTTGAAATGGACAACGTTTTAAGTGAAAACAACAACTGACATACGGAAAACTGACCAAACACATTCAGATTCTATTGATACTTTAAGAAAAGGATCCATGGATAATTTTTGAAGTGTATGGGTCAACCCCACCTCAATTCGAGGCACTGTGTGGCTGATACCACTCAAAGTGTCTTTCTTTTATTTAAAATGGATACGCTTTTAAGTAAAAAACAACTGGCATACAAAAAACCGACCAAACACATTTGGATTGTGTTGATACTTTAGGAAAATGATCTATGGATCATTTGTGACGTGTATAAGTCAACCCCACCACAATCTGAGGTATGGTGTGGTCGGCACCACTCAAAGTGTCTCACTTTTGTTTCAAAAGGAATTTATTTTAAGTGAATACAACAACTGAAATTTACACTCATTAACGATAGTCGCAAACTCTTTTTCATGAGTTGGTTAGTTTCACTCATGGGGTCATAAGTGAAGAGACTCTTAAAAAAATACCTTTTCTCCATATATTATAAAAAATAAAAGTTCAATACAAAATGCATCACAAATCATTACATACCCAAATCTAGGATAAAAAAAAATTGGGATTTGAGCCAATTTCAAACTCTTATTCAACTCTGATAAGTATTTATCATACTATTCTACCTATTAGAATTTGATGGGGAGGTGGGGGCTATGCTGGTTGGGGGGGGTTTTGCAGGGGTGAGGTGAATTACTACTGGAAGAGTGGTTGTCATATGAAGATTGAAATGGGTGTAAATAATGTTTGAGTTATTGAAACTGTTATTAACTCTACTGGATGATTGTTTTCATATGAATATTGAAATAGGTAATTGTAGTACATGACATGGTTGGAAGAGTTTGATAGTTTTATGTGTTTTTTTGTTCTATTTTAGGTGTTTTTATGTTGTTTTAAATCTGTTTGTATGTTATTTTTGTGATATTTTTTATGTAGGTGTATACTGGAGGGGCTGTTGTGCAATAGTTCTGGAAAAACACAATACCAATGGTTTAAAACCATTGGTATACTTTGAGAGAAATTTAGAAACTATCCCAATGGTTTTAAAACCATTGGTATAGTGTTTAGTCTTCAATATATACCAACAGTTTCTTGAAACCGTTGGTAAAAATGTTATACAAACATATACCAACGGTTAGCCTACAAACTTTGGTAAATCAATACATACAGTGGGCTATACCAACAGTTTAGATCAAACCGTTGGTAGAGGGATTTCCTTACGGATTACTGACCTACGGTTTGGAAAACCATTGGTATAGGCTATACCAATGGTTTTCCAGCCTATACCAATGGTTTAAAAACGTTGGTATAACCTTCATTTCCAGTAGTGTGTCCATGGGGATACTATGCCCTCATTACCAGAGTGTAGCACAACAGATAATAATAAGATACATGTAGTGGAAGTAGTAAAACATACATATGATAAAGTAAACAGCGGAAGACTGATAATATAACAAAGTCAAAAGTTATCTCATATACAAATGATAATACATGTCATATGTCTTTAAGAAATAATCCAAAATAGGTACACAACATTCTTATACAATACATGTAATAAAAATAAAAAAGGTCCAAAAGTATCCCAGTAGCATCAGAAGCCTTATCTTGGTCTCATGCTCCCTTTCTCTTAAGCAGCAGTCAAGTACCTGTATGAGGGATCTTTCCCTTATCAACACTTGCAATCATATAGCCTGTTTGGGTCAAAAAAGGTTACCCAAATGGGGTGTGAGATATAATCCTATTAGGAAACCACCCAAGGTCTGTGCTAATCAGTAAGTGAATATATATATATATATATATAACATGTTTGTAGGAAGATATAACGATAAGCAAAGAAGTACTCAAAAGTAAACATACTTTATAACCATGTTTTCATTTAATTTATAAGTCTTGAGACTTGTCTTGGTAGATGAATCATAAGTTATTCTATTCTTTATTCAATTTAGAACCTAAGTTCGTCCTTAACATTCCTAAGTTAAAATTCAAGTATCACTCCGGGTATAATCAAACAACATCCTACAAGCTTGTCCCTGGAGAACCTATCAGGAACCTGGTATCACTATAGGTGTGGTATAACATCCATTCCATACAAGTATGTCAATAGTGGTCCTCTAAGGAAGCCCCAAGTATCACTCATGACATATAATTGATTCCATTTGAGTTTGTCCTTGGCAATCCATTTGGATTCCAACTATAACTCAGTATATAAGTCAAGACTCAATGAGTCCGTCCATGGAATCCTTTATTTGGATCCATGTATCACCCATGGAATAATGTCAAGGTTTAAGCCATTGAGTCCATCTGTGGCATTCTAAAGTGAATCCACGTATCACCCAAAAATGATTTCATCTATGGAATTCTAGTTTGAATCTATGTATCATCCATTTCTAATAAGCATTAACCCAATCAATTCCATTTAATCAATTCATTAAACATTCCAAGGTAAAAACCAAGAGCATCCAAACCAATAAAGAATTTTTCAACCTTATAAGGCTTGGCCTTTCAATTACTCACATGGGCAATTTTTTATAACAAGATTCTCAAAATTAAATGAACTAGTACATGGAATATTCTTTATTTAACTCACATGGTAATAACCATACCAAGGGAAATTCACACTTAATCAATGTATTTCATAACAAGTCTAATCTTAGAAGGCTTTCCTTTAAATACTCACATAGGAATTTTAACGTATATAGAATCAAATGAATAACGAACCCAATAGATGGCATAAACATAATTTAACTCACATGGGAAAACCATTATTAAGAGAAATTACTCTTAACAAACCAATACATGGAATAGGCATCATTTAACTCAGATGTCATTTCATTTAAAGAAGAAACTCAAGCTTAAACAAGCCATTCAAATCCAAGGGGAAAGGTCCTTGTTCAAATATCCCCTCCCATTAGTCATTTCAATTTCAATTCATAAAACAATTTATTATTCATTTGTTTTATAATCCAATCTGTCCATTTAAACCCCATGTTAATGGAAAAGTCACACCGCAAAGGAATTTAAGGGTCAAAAGACATCAAAATGGTCATTTAAGCGAACACACCCAAAGGGGTGGTTCATTCAAGGTTATCAACCTATAACAAGCATTAACAAGCCTATTCAATAACCTAGAACATTTATAGCAATAATAAGGTTCAATTTAAATTTAAGGTGTCACCAAGAAATTGGGCAGGCAGTACGACGACATATAAAAACAAATAAAATATAAGAGAAAGGCACGATCCCACCTATAGTTGGTACGTGCTTGATAGCTCGCCTAGTATTGGTTCTTGATTCAGCTCAGATTGGGAGAAATCTAAAGAACGGGTGAAGAACCTGAAATTTGGGCATATTGTCTTGCACCTAAATAGCACAACCAATATCTAGAAGAATGGAGAACAGATACAAAGGAATCAAGTTCTTACCATTATGGATCTAATGAGACAAACTGCGCTCGAATCAGAGTTTGGATGGAGATGAAACCTCAATTCCAAGAATAGCCAAGGTTGGGAGATTTCCAACGCCTCCTTTTCTGTGCGGGATAAGATGAACTCAATTTTAGGTTTTAATAATATTTTTAATTAAATTGAAATTATTTAAAATTTCAAAATATCTGGGGTCTCACAGTTTAGGTGCATGGTTTGAAAAATTGTGCCCCAACCATGCATGGGTACTTATAGGCAAGGGGCATAGTGCACAATCTACCCTCATGGTTTACTAACTGTGCATAGACTGTGAGGTTCTCCACTATCAAAACTACATAGCTGATAGCGCGGTTGTGCACCTCCTCTCATACAGTTTCCTCAAACTGTGTGTCTTGTACACCCCCGTTGTCCAGTCCTGCATGGTTTGTACTAACCATGCGCCATGCCCCGTACGGTTTGTACTAATTGTGCACTAGGCCATTTCCACCCAAAAACTTGGGTTCTGGGCTCTGAACCAGCCCCATGAACCCCAAAACCTCTATAAACTCAATGGGAATCCACATTAGAACACATTTAAACTTTTAAACTGAGAACTGAAAAAAATAAAGGAATCCATACCACAAGGAAGAACCGGGTTTTTACAAGTTAAACCTTTAAAAACTAATTATTCGGTCATTTCAGGTAGACCACCTATTAGATTGATGTTTCATATTCTCATACACATCACAAATAATACAAAGATAGTTTTCCTATGATTTCACATCATTCTAAGATTTTTTTTATCATATTTTGACCGTTACACACACATTTTAGTGATTTTAAAACACTAAAAGTGTATTTTCGGTCATCCTGAGAAAACGAAATGTTTGATTGATGTATTTTCTGCTCCAACATTTCACAAATAAATCTTTATTTGTTTTCATTTTACTTCATATAAGTTTATGATCATCTATTGATTTTTTACTGTGACACTATAATGTAAGATACATTTTTTCCTTCATTATAACAATCTAGAAATATAAAACGCATTTACATTATTCATCTAAAATGAAATGTTAAATATTAAAATGGTAACATAAAATACCTTATGAATTAGGTGAATCCTCATACCGATCACCCACAAACTCACAATGATGTCATTGAAGTCCCTACCAGAAAAAAAAATATATTAAATCTGGCTTAAAAAATAGATCTTGATCTCTATATTTGATGTAAAAAGCACTTGGGATCGACCCAAAAAATAATTTATGTAGTTCATCAACTATGAAAGTTGAATTCAATTTCCTTGAAATTGTAACCATGTCAAAAATATTTTCAAAATATAAAATATTGAAAATTAATCAACAAATGTATATAGTAACATAATAACATAAGGGTGAAAAATCTATAACAAATATTGAGTAATAGTAGCAACTTACAACTATTTATATTTGATTCCTATATCTATTACATAAAACCATAAGATAGCCATTGTTCTTGTAAATGTTTGAACAATTACATGATTATTTTTTTCCATATTTAGGGTATAACAATTGAAAAAAGAAGGGACTTTTAGCTCAACATAAAAATGAAAATATCCCAAAATATTTTTACCTAGATATCATTAAAATAATTCATTGAAGAGAGCATTAAAATTTTCCTTGGATAATAATAATCTTCATCCTTCATCATTTTGGAACCCAAACATTAATACTATCAATTAGTTCACAAACATAAATCAAGAGATCATTTATCATAAATATTAAAGAATATTAAAAAACAAAAGGTTCAAAGATTACTAATTTAATAATCAAGGAAAAAATATCAATTCATCAACAACATCTAATAAATTCACTAATGACCGAATTTAGTCATGGTACTCTACCTTTATAACACACCCTACTACGATATCCCCAATCTTAAACATGTTCCTAAAACTAGTTATAATGAGGTAAGAATATATTTTTTAATTATAGAAATTGGAAAAGGTCATATAAATCACATAAAGAAACAATTATTAATTAAATAAAAGCAATTACCTAGCCCGTGATTATCAGTAAACAAATTGGTATAGTAGTTAGTGAAACATTTATTTTCTGAATAATATAAACAGATAAAAGACATATTCAATAAAAAATGCAGAATCTGTTTAAAATAGTGGTTCTGAAAAATTGAAGTAATAATTAATACACTTCTAACAGAAAAACTAAAGACCCGGTACCTGAATAGAATTTGAAGTTTATAATTCCTAGCATGAATTTCAAAAATAGATGCAGAATTGGTTTACAACATTAATTTATAGGAAGAGAATATAAATGGTGGGGTTCGATTGACACTTAGAAGAGCCTAATATTAAGAGATTTAAAAATCAATTTTGAAAATTTATATAAAAAGAAGAAGATGAGATCAGTGCCTCTACTCATTGAAGAAGGTGAGGTTCGTCTCTCCATTGTGCTGCAAGCAATAGTGAGTTTTTAGTGTGACTTATACCAATTCAGAGTGACAATACTATGATTTACTTGGCTCAAATATGTGTTGAAGAGCTCCAAAAAAAATATTGAGGTTTCATTAAACAAATCCACAAATATAACTTCATACCTATGTACATCAATGCAGCAACTCACACCTGTCGGCATTATTTTACCTACTCCCCCTTTACTACCTAAGATGTGTTAGTTTTCTCTAGAATTTCATGAACTCCACCCATTATTGCAGCTGAATTATGATAAAATGATGGCATAACATCTTCCCTGTGTATCAAAGATGGATGAAGGTAAGTTTTCTCTATATGCAATGTGTGACAGACAACATACTACTATGAATTATTATATGGAATACAAAAACTAACCTTCCTGATGCAACAAAGGGCTATGAAATATAGAACATAGGTATAACCTAGAGATGGATAAAGTGGAAATTCATACCTTTCTTCTCTAATATTTAAATAATTATGGGAATATATTTAATTTAATCAAGCTAGTTAGTTTGAAGTAGAAATTCATAAAAGTTATGCAAGGACTTAAGAAATAAAACAAATATAGATAATAACCTACATTTATGTTAGGAAATTCATGGATTGCATACCGAAATAGGAATAATATGTATGCATAAAACATGTAAAAAGAATATTGCTACGTAGAATTTTGTTTTATGTAAATTTGGTAAAATGAGAAGTATGATATATCAAAATTGGTACATTTTATTTCTTTAACCATCTTGAATATATCTAGAATTGTTTCTTTTAACTGGAACTAAAGTTACAATACGACTCATTGATGAATTGGTTAACACACTTAGATGCACATATAACTAAGCAGAACAGCATATGAAATCCTATTTGTAATAACACCTGAAATAGTGGTTTTGGAAAATTGAAGTAATAATTCTAACTAAAAAATTGAATACTTGGTACCTGAATAGAAAATGAAGTTGACAATGCCTAGCTTTAATTTCAATAAAATAGTGAAAATAATAAGATATGGGGACGAAGGTGGGGGAGGGGGGCTCAACAGGAAATGACGGGGCGGATGGGGGCTTGACATTGTGAGAGTGGTGCTTGATGGTAGGAGGAGGGCACTCGGTGGCGTGGCGGGGGTAGTGGGGGGGAGGGGCAATCGACATTGAGAAAGGGTGAGGGGCGCTCATCGGGGGCAAGGGCGGTGCGGGGGTGGGAGGCCTCAAAGCAGGAGGGAAAACTTCGACTATGCGAGAGAGGAAAAGGTGGGGATGCAAGAGGGGAAAAGGGGGAAAGAGAGAAAATTTGAACGACCACCATTTAGTGGTTTCTAATACCATAAATAGTGACCACCACATGACGGTCGCTAGAAACTGCCTCCCACGAATGCTCATAAATTTCTACTAGTGTAATTCATTTTCCAACAAAGAAATTACACTACTACATATTTCTCTTTATTAAGCGGTACCCTTTGTTAGCATTAAATAAAGAGCCAAAAAAGATGCTTTTTCAGTGCTCACAAAATGTTCCCTTTCTGAGTGTTAAAAAAACGTTGATAAAGGCACAACCACAGATATGACTTTTAAAAGTGCTAAAAATCACTTTTATTAGCGTTAAAAACTGTTGATAATCAAAGCACTATCAAAATTGGGTCCCTTTTATCAGTGCTAAAACGGTCTGATAAAGGCCATTTTGTCAATGCTAAAAAAAGTACTGATAAAAGGGGACTTTTAGCAGCACTAAAAAAAGGCGTTGATAAAAGGGGTCTTTATCGGTGCTTTTTTTAGTGCTACTAAAAGTCAAGAAAATTTTAAAAAATAATAATTTTGTTTTGTAAATCGGAGGCCCTTTTAACTGTGTTTGACCACCCCTTTAACAACACTCACCCCCACCCCCTACAGCCGCCCGTGCATCCTTGCCTCCACTTGGATTTGAGCCCGAGACCTCTCACTTACATGTCTTCACCTCTACCACTCACTCATTTTGTTTTGTTCTCTCTTTAATGATATATCTATTTATTTATATATTTATTTAGTTATATTTATTCATATATTAATATAGACATATATAGTTATATTAATATATATTTATAAGATTAGTTGTAAATACATTTATAAAATATGTTTTTTTTTGTGTATAAATAAATAAATAAATAAATACATATATACAACATACATACCTACATACATACATACATATTATATATATGTGTATCTGTAAGTATAATTATACATAATTATATATATTTATATATATTTACATATGTTATATATTAATATGTATATACATATGTTATAATATATTAATAACATATATCAGTTTGTTAATACATACACACACTAATACACACACACACATTATATAAATATATAAATATTTATATATTTGTATTTTAAATAAAATGGATATTAGTTTTTATTTAGATAAGTCATGTATATTGAGAAATATATTTTATATGTAAATATATTTATTTATTTATTTATAAAGTTAATTTTTTTGTGTGTGAATATATAAAAAATATGTATATATTGTTATATATTTGATTATAAATAATTGTACATTGTGAAAATCGATAAAATTTCGAAGCCATAATATCAATATGAATTTAATCCCTGGAAAGAAATTTAGTGCTCAGTGGAAAAGGGCAAAAGACCCCCTTAAATGAGGTTGGAAATCCATCGAATGCTAAAAAACCGGGGTACACCGACTAAAAACTTAGTTTTGGAGGAATTTTTCGGCCTCAGAAAATGTAACAAAGGGTTTATCCTCAATCATTAAGGCGTAGAGCTTGTTGCAGGCTTTGATTTGATATGTGGTAGAGTCCAAACGGACACCCGAATCAAAAGTTATGGTTTGAAATTCGTGTTCCATTTGCAACTTATTTTAGATCTTTAATTTATTTTTTTATGTTTTTTATATTCAAATTGTTATTAAATGACTATTAATCGATAGAAATTACAAAATTATTAATTAAAAACATTTTTTAAAATTATTTCATAATCTTTTTTATCAAATATCTTATATATTAAGTTTAAATTTCTATTTTTCCTTACGTAAAACATATTTAAAAAATATATATTATATTTATATAAATATAAATATATTTATATATTATTTTTAATAAAATATATTTTTTGAAAAATACCTCATTTATCAGCACTAGTAAAAAAATGTTGATAAAGAGGGGGTTTTTGTCAGCGTTTTTTTACTAGCGCTGTCCTTTTGCCGATTTGTGGTAGTGAAGACACCATTTGTCATTACTTTTTTTAGCACTGTCAAATGGAGCGTTTTATTAGCAGTGACAGAATGCACCCTTTGTTAGTACTGTTTTTAGTATGAGCTGGGTGGGGATGGGGGGCTAGACATGAGTGGAGAGTTAAATAATTTAAAAAATATATTTCTCTAATTTTATCAGTGGTGTTTTTAGCGCTCAAAACACACTTTCTCAGTTCTAAAAAACATTGATAAAATCTTCCTTTATCAGCGTTAAAAAAATTCTAATAAAAATTGTTTTTATCACCATTAAAAAACACCTTGATAAAGAGGGACTTTATCTCCGTTTTTTTAGTGCACACAAAAGATGTCATTATAGGTGCGTTTTTTAACACTAATAACAGTGTGTTATTATCGCTTAGTACGTCATTGATTTTTCAGCGTGACCAAGCACTTTTATGTATTGGGATATTTTTTTTTAAAAAAAAATTAGTTGACAACCTGCGCTGCGATTCTGTGTGGGGCATCTTGGTGTCTCTTCACAACCTAATCAGCTGTGGTATTTTCTAGCATCCAAGGCCGATTTCCGTGAACGCCCAGTGCCGTACCTGCCCTGCATGTATCACGGGAAGAAAGAACGCTTTGGGTGAGAGACACGTACGGACCCCGATTGTGCATAATTGCCAGTCTGATTCACACGTACGTGCCCATACTTTGCCCTCTTGGATAAGAATATCTGCCTGGGGATGCCTGAGGTGGCCCATCACGCAGACTTTCCTATATTAACGTACAGGAATCCATGGACTGTTATGGTTTTATCTTTCTTTAAAAATCAAATTTGTCTGTGTTAATATTTTGAAATGGGCGATGGTCAAGCCGTTTACTTAAAATTTGGTGTACCCTTTAAAATAGGAGTTTGTGGGTACGTATCTCACGCGTATCATCTACTATAGGTGCCTCCCACTACTATGGTTTGACTCTTTAACGGCGTGCAAAAAAGGCTTTAACAACGTTAAAAAAACGTTATTATTCTCAGCTCCATTAATGGGTGAGCTTTATCGGCGCTAAAATAGAGCTGATAAAGGAGGGTTTTTGTCAGCGCTAAACTAGCAGTGATAAAGGCACACCTGCTACAGTATGCTATTTAAATAATAGCACACTGTAGTTAATAGACTTGTAACTTGTATGCAAATACACCTGTATGCAAATACATAATTTAGTCGAAATTAATTTCAGATCACCAATACAAAAAAAAACACTACTATATACATTTCAAACATAGTTTTATATAATTACATTTGCGATTACCATTCACAAACATTTAAAAACATTAGTATTTCATCATCTTTGGCACCCGCGACCCTCTCTCAAAAAACCCACCAATGGTATCAATTGCCGAACAAACCGCCTCAACTCGTGCAAAAGAATCAACCTGTATAAGAAAACAATTCTTATGTTATTGATACTATAAAGAAATAATTTGAAAACAATACATGAATAAAATGAAAATTTTAAATAAATTGACACACTTTGAGTCATACTGGTCACATCGTGAGTCAGATTGAGGAGAAGTTAATTCCTACATGTCACAAATGATTCATGGATCATTGTCCTAAAGTATCGAAACATTCTGAATGTGTTTTCTCAGTTTTAAGTATGTCACTCATCCTTTTTACTAAAATGTCATTTGAAACTGAAAACATGCACTTTAAGGCATACCAATCACATCATGTGTCAATTTGACGTGAAAATAATTCTTACAAATCACAAATGACTTCTGAATTATTGTCCCAAAGTATCAGGATAATCCGAGCGTGTTTGCTCAGTTTTCAGTGAGTGACACACGTTTTGAACTAAAATGTCAACTTTAGACTGATAACAGGTACATTGAGTCACATTAGGCACACCTTGTATCAGATTGAGGTGCGACTAATTTCTACATATCACAAATGACTTATGTATTATTGTCATAAAGTATCAAAACAATCTGTATGTGTTTGCATAGCTTTGAGTATGTCACTTGTCTTTTTTACTAAAATGAAAATTGTAAATAAAAGGACACACGTTGAGTCATACTGGTCACCCAATGTGTCAGATTGAGGTGGGGCTAATTCCTACATGCCACAAATGACATCTGGATCATTTTTCTGAAGTATCAAAACAATCCAAATGTGTTTGCTTGGTTTTGAGTATGTCACCGGTCTTTTATATTAAAATGTCATTTGAAACTGAAAACACGCACTTTGAGTGATACTGGTCACATCATGTGTCGGTTTGACATGAGACTAATTCCTACACCTAAAAAATGACTTATAAATCATTTTCCTAAATTATCAAGACAATCTGAACACGTTTTCTTGATTTTTAATGAGTGACACATATTTTGAACTAAAATTTCAATTTTACACTGATAACAGACACTTTGAGTCATACCAAGAAGACTATGTATCAGATTGAGATGCGACTGATTCCTCCACATTAAAAATAAATTATGAATCATTTCCCTAAAGTATTAATACAATCCAAATGTGTTTTCTCAATTTTGAGAATGTCACTTGTCTTTTTTCATTAAAATGTCAATTTTAAATAATAAGACACACTTGGAGTCATATTGGTCACATTGTGCGTTGGATTGAGGTGAGACTAATTCTTACATGTCAGAAATGATTTATGGATCATTTTACTAAAGTATTAACAAAATATAAATGTGTTTGCTCAGTTTTGAGTATGTCACTTGTGTTTTTTTTACTAAAATGTCATTTTAAACTCGAAGCACACACTTTGAGTCATACTGGTGACATCGTGTGTCAATTTGACGTGAGAATGATTCCTACACCTCAAAAACGATGTATGAATCATTTTCCTAAATTAACAAGATAATTCAAGCACGTTTTCTTGGTTTCAGTGAGTGACACACGTTTTGAACTAAAATGTCAATTTTACACCAATAACAGACAATTTGAGTCATACTAGGCACACCGTGTATCAGATTGAGGTGTGACTTATTGGTAAATGTCACAAATGACTTATGGATATTTTTCCTAAAGTATAAAAATAACTTGAATTCGTTTTCTTGGTTTTGAGAACGTCACTTGTCTTTTTTACTAAAATGTTAATTTTAAATAAAAATACACACTTGGAGTCATACCGATCACATCGTGCATCGAATTAAGGTGATGTTGATTCCTACATATTGAAAACGAGTTATGGATCATTGTACTAATGTATCAAGACAATCTGATTGCTTTTTCTTAGTTTTGAGTATTTTACTTTTTTTACTAAAATGTCCTTTTAAACCAGAAACACACACTTTGAGGCATACCGGTCACATCATGTGTTGGTTTGAAGTGATACTAATTCCTATATGCACAAAATGAATTATGAATCATTTTCATAAATTATCATTACAATCCAAACGTTTTTTCTCAATTTTCAGTGTGTGACACACATTTTGAACTAAAATGTCAATTTTACACTAATAACAAACACTTTAATTCATATAGGGAACACCGTGTATAAGAATGAGGTGCGACTGATTCATACATATCAAAAATTATGCATGGATTATTTTCATAAATTATCAAAAAAATCCAAATGCATTTTATTGGTTTTGAGTTTGCCACTAGTCTTTTTTACTAAAATGTCAATTTTAAATAATAAGACACACTTGGAGTCATACCGGTCACACCATACATCAGATTGAGGTGAGGCTAATAGATACATGTAAAAATTTCATTATGGATCATTTTACTAAAGTATCAAAACAATAATAATGCGTTTTCTCAATTTTGAGTATGTCACTTTTGTTTTTTACTAAAATGTCCTTTTAAACTGGAAACATGCACTTTGTGTCATACTGGTTACATCGTGTGCCAGTTTGAAATGAGACTGATTCCTACATGCCACAAATTACTTATGAATATTTTTCCTAAACTATAAATACAATCCAAGCATGTTTTCTCATTTTTCAGTGAGTGAAACACATTTTGAACTAAAATGTCAATTTTACACTTATAAATGACACTTTGAGTCATATCGGGCACACGGTGTATTGAATTAAGGTGCATATGATTCCTATACTTAAAAAATGTATTATTGATAATTTTTATAAAGTATCAAAATAATCTAAATACATTTTCTCAGTTTTGAGTATGTCACTTGTCTTTTTTACCAAAATGTTAATTTTAAATAAAAAGACACCCTTGGAGTCATACCGTCCACACCGTGCATCGTGTTGAGGTGCATATGATTCCTACTGGTCATAAATGACTTATAGATCATTTTTCTAAAGTATGAAATCTATCTTAATGTGTTTTCTTTCTATTGAGAATGTCACTTTTTTTTATTAAAATGTCATTTTAAACTGTAAGCACACCCTTTGACTTCTATCGGTCACATCGTTTGTCGATTTGAAATGAGATTGATTCCTACATGTCATAAATTTCTTATGAATCATTTTACTAAGTTATCAAGATAATTCGAGCATGTTTTCTTGGTTTTTAGTTAGTGACACACGTTTTGAACTAAAATGGCAATTTTAAATTGATAACACACTTTAAGTCATACCGGCCACACCGTGTATCAGATTGAGGTGCAGCTAATTCATGCACATAAAAAATGACTTGTGGATCATTTTTATAAAGTAAAAAATAATCCAAATGTGTTTTATTTCTTTTGAGAATGTAACTTGTCTTTTTTACTAAAATGTCAATTTTAAATAAAAAGACACAATTGGAGTCATATCAGCTACACCATGTGTTGGATTGGCAAGCGTAAAATTTTTACACTTCAAAAATTACTTATGTATCATTTTCCTAATGTATCAAAAAAATATGAATGCATTTTCTTAGTTTTGAGTATGTCACTTATGTTTTTACTAAAATTTCATTTTAAACTAGAAGAACACACTTTGATTTATACCGGTCACATCGTGTGTTAGTTTGATGTGAGACTGATTCCTACATATCAAAAATGAATTATGAATATTTTCCCTAAATTATCAAGACAATCCAAGTCAATTTTCTCGTTTTTCAATGAGCAACACACATTTTAAACTAAAATGTCAATTTTAAACTGATAATGGAAACTTGGAGTCATACTGGGCACACCATGTATCAGATTGAGATAAGGATGATTCTTACATGTCAAAAATGACTTATATATCATTTTTCTAAAGTATCAAAACCATCCAAATTCATTTTATTGGTTTTGAGTATGTCACTTTCCTTTAATACTAAAATGTCAATTTTTAATAGAAAGATACACTTGGATTCATACCGACCACACCGTGCGTCAAATTGTGATGAGGCATATTCCTACACATCGAAAATTACTTATGATCATTTTCCTAATGTATCAAAATAATATGAATGTGTTTGATCAATTTTGAGTATTTCACTTTTCTTTTTTACTAAAATGTCATTTTAAATTAAAAACACACACTTTGAGTCATACCAGTCACATCATGTGTCAGTTTGATGGGATATTGATTCCTATACGTTAAAAACAACTTATGGATCATTATCCTAAATTATCAAGACAATCTAAGCACATTTTCTTGGTTTTCAGTGAGTGACACATGTTTTGAACTAAAATGTCAATTTTAAACTGATAATGGACACTTTGAGTCATATCGGGAACACCGTGTATATGATTGAGTTACAGATCATTCCTACACATCAAAAATGAATTATAGATAATTTTCCTAAAGTATCAAAAAAAAATTGAATTTTTTTTTCTCTATTTTGAGTATGTCACTTGTCTTTTTTACTAAAATATCAATTTTAAATAAAAAACACAATTGGAGTCATATTGGTCACATCATGCGTCAGATTGAGGTATGAATGATTCCTACACATTAAAAATTACTTATGGATTGTTTTCTTAAATTATCAAAACAATATTAATGTATTTTCTCGATTTTGAGTATGTGATGTGTCTTTTGAACTAAAATGTAAATTATAAACTAAAAACATGAAGTCTAAGTCATATCAAGCACAATGTGTATCAGATTGAGGTGTGGATGATTGAGTATGTTGTATGTGTTTTTCTTTCAACTATCTACAAAAATCTTGAAAAGAGAGAACATATTCCATTTTGATGAAATAGGAAACCCTATAATGCCTCAAACACTTCTTGTTTCATGTAGCACGAGGTTTCCTCTTCCATCTGAAGGAAACATGTTCTTTATTTTCTAGATTTTTGAAGATATTTGAAAAAAATATGAATTCCCAAAATATCTATGAAAAAAACTAAATAACTATTAGATAAAAATGATTAGGAAATTAACTTACAAATAGAAGATAAAATGATGAAATAATTAATTAAATAAGTTGTAGGAATTCACCTTTTCATGATGGTTGTATACATTTTTGACCCATTTCCTTATTGTCATTATCTCAGTTGTAACCTCAATTTCAAATATTTCATGAGTACGAACAACTTTAAACATACCACCCCAACCTGAGAAAAAGAATCCACATATATAAGAAAACAATTCTTATATTAGTAATACAATAAAGAAATAAATTAAACATAAATATGAAACAATACATTAATAAAATGTCAATTTAAAACTAAAACCATACAATTTGAGTCACACTGGGTACATTGTGTATCATATTGAGTGCATGATTATAATACAGAGTTAAATCATCCTTATTGAAAAATTCACTTCTTCAAAATCTTTGTGAAAATTTACAAAATAAATATTAGATAAAAATAATTATAAAATTAACTAAAAAAGATAAAATGATGATAAAACCATCTAAATAAGTAGAGGAAGTAACATATTCCTGATATATGTATACATTATGACATTAGGTATGTTTCGCAGTCATTTATAAAAAAATATATTTCATCTTATGAATATAAGTACTTCCAACAGTCATGGTAGTGCTGAAAAAATATAAATACACAAAGGATTAATAAGTATTTTAAATGACATACTAATTATCTTCAAAAATACCACTTCAAGGATGCTAGTTTATTATTAGTATATGATATCTCTCATAAATTTTCAAACATAATAACCATAATTTTTTCCCTTGGTTTGTTTTGGATCCTATAAAGACATCGATAAAAATAAGTAATTTGTTTTGATATGTGAAATATTATTATATATACCATAACACTTATCCACTTGTAGAGGTCAACGGGATCCTTGTACACATGGACTATCCTCATTTCATGATTTTCACAATAATTAAACACCACCCTATCACAAAATAATTCTCATTAAAACATAATATAAGATTAATAAATTCAATTTTAGTTCTAAAATGTTGGATGTAGTGTATTACAAATTATAAAATTTCATCACGTGCGGTCGGTTTGTTGGGTATTCATGTAGTGAATCCAAAAAATAAATCTTTGGAATATCCATATTGACTATAATGAGTACCCAATGCTTCCTAAAAAAAGAAAAATTAATGAAAGGAATCAAAATATATTTCAAATAATTAAATTTAAGAGATTTACCCCCCATCATTGGTAATAACAAGTGTCTGTCATCCATAAGTTTTCTTTCAAATGTTGTATCCAGTTTTCCCACTATTTCATCAACTTGATTTCATTTTGGTTTGGTATATATAAGTGATGTGAGGAATAATGAGTCAATATTTATGCTCCTAGGGTTTTCTTTCAAATAATATTGATATAGATTCTTGAGAAAAATATAAATTTTATTTTGTTATAATTAACATAATAGATCAACTATTGGAAAAACAAATAATGAAAACACACCTCATGTATACATTTACAGCTAAGACTCCTAGATATTCATACTTGAAGATTTCATTTACATTCTCAAGAGTAAAAAAGTATGAAATGGACTCATTTTTTCTTCAAAATAAACTATGGGATTACTACCACTTTGTAAACTTGTATCCATATTAACCTTCACTGTTAGTAAATACAGATATTCAATGGGCATGGTAAAGGTGATTTGTGAAGATATTTTTAATTGGTCGATTGATCTTTTAGATCATTTTGAATCAAATTTTCATTTCACCCCCTTCCCTTTGCCTGTCTATAATAACATTAATCGGTTAAGACCTTTTTCATCAATTGTTAAATGTTTATCATGGAAAATAAATTGGAAACAAATACCTCTTTGTCGATATCTTTTTTACAAGATCCAACGACCATGACACAAATGATCCAATAGCTTTTTGACCATATGAATAATTGTGTCATCAATTGTAACAGGTAGCTCAACACTTAGCTTATAAGATATAGTAATCCCCACTTTCACATGACCTGTTGAAAGTTTTCTATTATGTAGAGTGTCTTCTTGGATATTCTACATGGTATCCCTAAAAACAAAGCGATGGGTGGGTGTTGATAGATATAAATCATAGTCATTTTCAGACTGTAAAAAATCACTACAAGAAAAGTATCAGTGTATGTCTAATTTGTGTTTCACAAAAAAAATTATGAGAATATTGATTACCTCATCTAACATAGCTCTTTAAGGGGAATTACTTGCCTCAAAGCTGGTGGGGGGGGGGGGATCTTCACCCAATGGTCATTCTTGAGTTGTTTCTTCTCATTGATTACCATTATAACATTTTATATAAACTAAGACTACCAATGAAATTTTTCTTTAAGGGAATATAATTATGCCCATATCTCTTCCATTTGTTTATCTTTACCCCCTATTCTTTTATTTTCTCAAAATATATTCAGGGTATCACCCCAAAACCCACACCTCTGATGTGGTCATACTATTCTGGACCCTTTAAGGACACTAATAGTGGGCGTTCATATGATACAATTGTTGATGATTTTTAAATCTAAGTTAGATAGAAAATATAGAAAAATAAGTAATCATTATTATGTAATAGATATTTAAATAAAAACAAATTTTTATTATGTCATACTTAAACATGATTCCAACACTTTTTTGTGTTTTTTCATTTATTAGTATCTCCTATTTATTTACACATGCCTCCTTCCATAACACATGACGTCAGATAGAAGTGGTTATGGATTTTGATTCATCAACCTGAATATAAATAGAGGAACATAATTATGTTATTGTTTCATGTCATAGAAAAGTATTATAGTAGATTTAAAATAAATAGAATTTTTTTTCAAGTGAAGTATACCCCATCCTTGCTTTACGGTATGGGTATGTTGGTTTTGCTTATTGTTTATTATTTTTATAACTCATTTTATATTTCATAAATTAAAAATTATCAATAAAAGTGATTAATACACGTATTATAAAACAATTTATTACTAGCCACAATTTAACTGAAAAGATATCTCCTCACAATGACTAGTAAGTGCATCCCACACTTCTTGGCTTATTAGGTGTGTATACATATGTAGTGGGTGTGAGTTTATTTTCCCTTCAATATCTTTGAGATGAAATTTCATTATAATTGTGCGAAAGACTATGTGAGCCTTTACTACAAGCATTAATAAAAATTTATTATGGGAGTAATTTAATATAAATTCACTTTGTAGGGGATAATAAAGAGTAAGTCAATGTTTCATTATTTTATTTTTTAGTAAAATCAAGAAAGAATATCATAATGTTACCTTAATCTCTTCCCAAATCAGTGTCTTAATCATGTGAACAACATGGTTCCATGAATCTATATCAACCAAAATGCACTACAGAGTGATGAGCCCAATGAAACTACTAAACATGGATTATTTGGGGTTAATAAGATAGCCATGTGCATTCCATCCAACCTCAAATTTGATACCTTTGCTTTCTATCTTAATAATTTTGGCTAACACCATAATTCTAGAGCACTATTTTTTTAGGACATAGGTTCTTCTCCATCTACCATTTCATTAGGTTCAACATCATCAATATGTTGTTCCTATGGATTGGTAGCATTGTCTTGTGAAAAAGGTCATTATTCTCTTACACTGGGAGAAACAATAGTTTAAGAAACTTGTAGTTACTCATGATTGGGAGCATCCGAATGTGTATAATTCTTTATCCATATAAGTAGTTCAACATTAAATTTAGATTATGTAATTACAGTAGTGAACAAATAATAACATGAGGTAGAACAATGTATATTACAAGAAAATATAACCTGATTATGGAACTACTTATTTTTTTGAAGGTTGAAGGGATTTGAACCCTCAATCGAGTATCCAAATCCATCATGTAGGGTCTCTTATGACATAGAATATCCCATCCAAATTGTGAATACTATGAAATGATTATGATGTCCTAATGAAAGGGTCATCCTCAGTTGAATTTTTACTTGATCCTTCATAGGTTTTGGTAAATAACAGAAAAGTTAACCACTTTCGGTTTGTTGTATCTTGAACATAAAATACATGTTCTACCTGTGATTCCATTATAAATGGTTATTCTTTGTACCCTTCCGTACTAAAATTCACTTTCAAAAATCCAAATTCATCTATTTTAACAGCACTCCTGTTATTAACCCACTTGAATTGAAAAATTGGCACTAGGAATGTTTTATAATCCAACCCCCATATTTGTTTGATGATTCTAAAGTATGAAATATTCACTTAAATTAGATTTCTATCCTTGATACTTGATACATGCATCACTTCATCCATAAGTGTAACTCCACTATTTTTCATGGTACTGACGTGATCATGTTCATTTGTATAGGTTGTATAACCATTAATTACATAACCATTATAAAATAATACATGCGCACATAGTCCTCTGACTAGTCATCAAAGACATTCTGAAATTGAATCTAGTTTTTCATTTGACACCTAAAAAATATGGTATCGAACCCATCCTACAAACTGTTGATTATATGTATTTTATATCCAAAATTAATCCCTTGATGTATTCAAATTCCTAATAATTTCTTTATGGATTTCAACATATAGGGAAGCCTCTAAACTATTATAAAAAACATAAAGGTTTCTCTGCTTTTGGTCTATAATAGTGATTGTGACAAAATCAATTCCAAAAATTCATTCATCCAAAATCCACCCAGTGTGATGAGATTTCGACAGAACAATGATTTCCACACCGGATAGGTAGTCGGTACAGAATTCAATATCTTCCTCAATAATATATCACCCTACAATACAACCCTACGATTGAATTATATTTTTGACACACCCTTTCAAAATATTCATATACATTTCAATGAGGTAAATCCATCTATAATGTATAGGACTACATAGTTGAATCTCTCTCACCAAGTGAACCACCAAGTGAATCATCATATCAAAAAATACTGGCGAGAAGAACATTTCCAAATCACATAATATGATAGAAATTTTATTTTCCATAGTTGGAAATTTTTCCAGGTATATAACTTTACTACATATAGCTTTGAAAAGGAAACAGAGCATGATTAATGTATGACAGAATTTCTTAGTCAAAATGAAATGTAAACCTGAGAACATTAGATCTTACTTTAAAACATGGAAAAAATGTGACTTCAGACCCTTTAAATTTAAATCAGTTACTGAAAAAATATTCTTGATATTCAATGAATACCCCTCTGAAACCTTTACATCATTCAAGATGTTAAAAAAATGGTATCTCTCATGCTAGGAAAGTGAGATAGAAACTGGAGGAAGAAATGCCCATTTTTCACCCTTCACAGGCACTAACTATTCCTGTATTACCATGCTAATAATCACTACTAAAAAATAGGGCTTTAATAACACTAAAAATGGTCTTTATTAATGTTAGAGAATCACTTACTAGTGGAGCAAGATTAAAATCCCTAGTATTTTATCAGTGATAAAAAAGCACTGATAAAGGGGCATACTGCAGTGTGCTGTAACCACACACCGTAGCACCAAAAACACCACAAAATCATAAAAATAAAGTACCAATACATAATTTAAATGAAATAAAATTTCCAACATGAATACAAGATAAAAACACTATATTATAGTCATTTACAACATTGATTTTTACAATTACATATGTGAAAATTATTACATACATTAAAAAACACCCGTGTTCCTTTGTCTTTTGATCCTTACCCCCAATAGAGAAAAAATTTACCTGTATGATAATAGAATTCTTATGTTAGTAATAATAAAAATAAATAAATTAACAAAAAGTGTAAATTTTAAACTAGACTTTAAGTCATACCAGGAACACCGTGTATCAGATTGAGTTACGGTTGATTATCCATGTCAAACCATTTATTGTTCTTCTTCAAGAATTATCTCTATGAAAATTAACTTAATAATTATAAGATAAAAATGATAAGTAAATTAATTAAGTAACAACATATTGAATGATGAGAAAACAATATAGGCTCATTTTCTCGATTTTGGCGATGTGATGTGTGTTTTAAACTAAAATGACACTTATATATAATGAAAAGACACACTTGGAGTCATACTAGTCACACCATATGTTGGATTTTGGTTAAGATTATTCCTAAACATATCAAATGACTTATTTAATATTTTCCTAAAATATTAAAACAATCCAAATATGTTTTATTGGTTTTGAGTATGTTACACTTTTTTTTCTTCTAAAATGTCATTTTAAATTGGAAACAAGCACTTTAACTCATACTGGTCATATCATGTGTTAGTTTGAAATTATACTAATTCATAACCATCAAAAATTACTTATGAGTCATTATCCTAAATTATCAAAAAAATTTGAGTGCATTTTCTTGGTTTTTAATGAGTGACATTTTTTGAATTAAAATGTCAATTTTAAACTGGTAACGAACACATTGAGTCATACCAGGCACAACATTAATCAGATTGAGATGTTGCTGATTCCTAAATGTTGAAAATGACTTATGGATCAATTTTCTAAAGTATCAAAATAATTTGAATGTGTTTTCTCAATTATGATAAGGTTAGTTGTCCTTTTTACTAAAATTAATGCCAATTTTAAATAAAAAGATGCTCTTGGAGTCATACTGATTACACCATGCTTTATATTAAGTTGTGTACAATTCCTACACATCTCAAATTACTTATGGATAATTTTACTAAAATATCAAAACAATATGAATGCATTTTCTTAGTTTTGAGTACGCTTCTTATCTTTTTTACTAAAATGTCATTTTAAACTGGAAACAAGCACTTTGACTCATATCGGTCACATCATGTGTCAATTTGATGTGATACTAATTCCTACACATGAAAAATTACTTATGAACCATTTTTCTAAATTATCAATAATATCCAAGCCTATTTTCTATGTTTTCAGTGAGTAATACTTTTTGAATTAAAATGTCAATTTTAAACTCATAACGGACACATTTAGTCATGCCACGGTCATCATGTATCAGATTGAGGTTCGGTTGATTCCTACATGTAAACAATGACTTATGGATTGTTTTAATAAATTTTCAAAACAATCTAAATGTGTTTGATCAGTTTTGAGTAGGTCAGTTGTCCTTTTTACTAAAATTGATGCCAATTTTAAATATAAAGATGCACTTGGGTCATACCGATCACACCGTGCATCAGTTTGAGGTGAGGATGATTCCCAAATATCTTAAATGAATTATGTATTTTTTTCCTAACATATCAAAAAAATATGAATGCTTTTACTTGGTTTTGAGTATGTCACTTGTCTTCTTTGAAAAAAAATCAATGTTAAACGAGAAACACACACTTTGACTCATACCAATCACATCATGTATCGTCTTGACATGAGACTAATTAATACACTTAAGAAATGAATTATGAATCTATTTCTAAATTATCAATAAAGTACAAGTGTGTTTTCTTGGTTTTCATTTAGTGATATTTTTTGAACTAAACTATTAATTTTAAACTGATAACGGACACATTGAGTCATATTGGGAACATCATATATCATATTGAGGTGAAAATAATTACTACATATCAAAAATTACTTATAGATAATTTCCCTAAAGTATAAAAACAATAGGAACATGTTTTCTTAGTTTTGAGTAGTTTAGTTGTCCTTCTTACTAAAATTGATGTCAATTTTAAATAAAAAGATGCACTTGGAGACATATCAGTCACACCGTGCATCAGATTAGAGTGTAGCTTATTCCAAAATTTCCAAAATGACTTATGAATTGTTTTAAAAAAGTATCAAAATAATAAAAATATTTTTTCTTGGATTTGAGTATATTAGTTGTCCTTTTTACTAAAATTAATGTCAATTTTAAATAAAAAGAAGCACTTAGATTCATACCAGTCACACCGTGTGTAGGATTGAGGTGCATATGATTTCTACACATCCTGAATGACTTATAAATCATTTTAATAAAGTATAAAAAAATCTGAATACATTTTCTCAGTTTTGAGCATGTCACTTTTCTTTTTTACTAAAATGTCATTTTAAACTGGAAACATGCACTTTGACTCATAAAAATCATATCACGCATCAGTTTGATCTGAGAGAAATTCATACATGTCACAAATTATTTATGAATTGATTTGCTAAATTATAAATAAAATTAAAGTGATTTTTATCAGTTTTCAACGAGTGACACTTTTTGAACAAAAATATCAATTTTAAACTAATAACAGACAATTTGAGTCATACAAGGCACATCATGTATCATATTGAGGTGAGACTAATTCTTACTTGTCTTAAATGATCTATGGATTGTTTTTTTAAAGTATAAAAATAATCAAAATATGTTTGCTCAGTTTTTAGTATATTATTTGTATTTTTTACTCAAATTAATGTAAAATTAAAATAAAAAGAAGCACATAGAGTCATAACGGTCACACTGTGTATCAGATTAAGGTGAAACTAATTCTTATATACCCCAAAGTCTTAAAAAAAATCATAAATTCTAATATTACCATGATTTCCATTATCTTTATTTGTCAAAATTCCAACACTTCATATTGAATCGATGTTCTTAGCCGAGAAACCTTTCTTGTTGTTGAAATCCATAAGTGAATAGGAAGCTCATGTGCCTATTATATCATGAGAAGTCACTACAATGTGAACATGAGCTTCCAATACTATTCTGGATTTCAATAATGAGAATGGTTTTTTCGGCAAAGAACATCAACTCAATATATAGTGTTGGAAGTTTGAAAAATAAGGGTAATGGAAATGGAAATCATGGTAACATTGGTAGAATGAAACATTTTATCTCTTTTGTGGATTTTTAAATATATTTGAAAGCAAAATATGACTTCCCAAATGATCTTTGAAAGAAACTAAATAAGTATTAGATAAAAATTATAAATAAATTAACTTACAAAT
The DNA here is from genome assembly GCA_963277665.1 of Viscum album. Lineage (NCBI taxonomy): Eukaryota > Viridiplantae > Streptophyta > Magnoliopsida > Santalales > Viscaceae > Viscum > Viscum album. The sequence goes on along the minus strand of OY728138.1, from coordinate 581,143,420 downwards.
ATTAGATAAAATGATGATAAAATAATTAAATAAGTAGTATTAATTCATATTTTAAGGATGGTTGTATACATTCTTGAAACATTTCCTTGTTGTAATTATCTTATTTGTAGGATCAAAGTCCAATCTCACATAATCACAAGAAGCTTTGAACAAACCACCCCAACTCAAAACAAATAATCCACCTGTATAAGAAAAAAATTATTATATGAGTAATACTAAAATAGAAATAAATTAAACATAAATATGAAAAAATAAATTAATTCTATAGACAATGATTTTACTATGCAAAGATAAATATTACCTCTATGATTTAGTAGAGGTATCATCGTTTCTCTTCCAGCAAAGGCATGAGAGGGAACTTGAAGTAAAGTGATAAATGAAACATTATAGGGGTGAAAAGGTTTTTAGGGAGAATAATTCTATAAGGGTTTTGGTGCATAAAAGTATGAAATATGGATATAAATATTCTAAAATAAATAAACTCTGCAAGAGATAATGAAAATCATTTTAATATTTCATTAAATAATTTTTCTGTAAAATAGAGAAAGTATATCATAAAATTTCCTTTACATCTTCCAAATGGGTTTCTGTTGTTATAGTTTGTTCTTATGAGGGATTAGTAACATCATCATATGAAGAAGTCATTTTCTACAAGAGTATTTGAACATCTAATTTAGATTATGTTAATGAAGTATAAAACATATAATATTATGAGAAAAAAATAGTATATTAAAAAAACTTTTAACTCCACATTTAAATCTCATTATTTTTTAATGATTTTAGTGATTTGGTTTCTATATCAAGAATAAAAATCCCCTCTTTTGAGTCCCTTATAAAATAAAATACATTTTCTATGTTTCTTGAAAGTTATATACAACTACCATCTTCATCAGCTCATCCCTAGAACATTTATCATTGCATTTTGTTGTTTGACACACATCCTCCATATCTTTTGCACATACACCTATATTGCTTGAAATACTCTAAGAAGTAGTGATACATGGGATGAATAATTCTCAGAGTAGTATAATAAACACAAAAGAGATGAGGGATGAGTCTCAAGGCAGAAAAATTCAATGATAACTAATTGGGAGATGAAGTTTATGATGATGAAAATTGTACTGCATTGTGTTCTCTAAAAGGGGTAATGCCTCCCATTTGCGAGAATTACACCACTGTAACTAGTTACTAACTTGTGGCCTATTGATGGTGAGATATGGGGGGCATAAAAAATTCTTGTAAGTGATTCAAGGGGTATCTTAAGAGACATGTTATGATATATTAATCAATGGGGCCTCTATCAAATCAATATTTATAGGAGAAATATCACTTTTAATACTTTAAATCCTCTAACTAAGACTAATCCTAACTTTATTAAAACGATTAATCAAGTCTTTATTAAATTTCCTAAAAAATGAAAATATAATATAGGAAATTAAGGAGTAATAAGAAACCCAAATATGATAAAAAATAATAATAAACTATCATTCGATCAACTAAAATATATGAAATTTATAGATAAAACAACTTAATAAATAAAGAGTTATTTTATATACATGGATGGTAATCAGATATTCCTAGGTGTGGAACCAATGCATGTATACCTAAAGTGATGAATACTTAAAAATAATTTCTAATAATTATTCCAACATATATAGAATTTGATAACATCCATTCTATTTTTTTGGAACAATTGATATATCAAACTAAGGAATTATTTCATTTAATATTAATGGTATATAAAATATTTAAAAACATCTCAAAATTATATTTTCAATTAAAAATTGATAAGGAATGAAAAAAATAATTTTAGGAAAAGAATATACCTAATAATGATAAAGGTTTTAAACATATCAAAATTCTTAGTTGATGAATTGATTCAAGAATTATGTCTAGAAAGCTTGAAAACAAGAATTATTTTCAAGAAGATGAAGAGTATGGTTTTTATGAAAATTAAATTTTCATGGCCATTATGGGTTTTATGGTGATTTTGGGAACATAGTATAAAATTTTAGTTATAATGAATTAAATAACAGTAATTATGGATGATATATAGGTTTTATGTTAAATGGGAGATGACCCACTCTTAAAAAAATAGTTTTGAAGTGAGATAAACCTTCATATAAAATTTGTATTTTTTAACTGTATACATATAAATTTGTGTAATATATTTGTATAACATATTTGTATAATATATATTTTTATAATATATTTATATAGTATATTTTCATAATATATTAGTATAATATATTTTTATAATATATATTTGTATAGTATAATATATATTTGTTTTTATATAATATATATGTTTGCATAATGTATTTGTATAATATATATCTATAATATATATATATATATATATATTTGTTTTTTTTAAATATACATGTGTGTTTGTCTATATATATATATAATATAAATATATAAAATATAATATAAATATATATATGTATTTTTTATATATTTGTATTTTTTCAAATTTGTACATATAGATATATAAATATTTAACATATTTATATATGTAATGTGTTAAATAAATTTAATACAATATTATATATATATATATATATAAACACACACACACACACATATATATTATACACACACACATATATATTAACATACATAAATATAACTGTATTTATAAACATGTGTGTGGGTATGTGTGTGTATGTAAATATAATTATATTATAAATTTACCATTATATATATATATCATTATATTGATATGTGCTAGGTGAGGTGGGCATGCACCTATATTTCATTCCATAGACCCTATGGTTGAGTCTAACAAGAAGATAATTTCTTGTTTGGTGTTTGTGTATAGAAGGGTGGCAGTGGGTGTCTATGCTCGCAAAAGCAAGAACCTGATAGAGGAGGTGGTCATGTGCAGAAGGACAGAACGATGCACATAATATTTCTTATGTTTGAAAATTATGAAAAACTTTAAGGGGTTGGCGATCTCAGGAAGCAGGAGTCATTGGTGTTGGGGTCAGAGGGTTGCACAGAATTGGAAAGCGGTGAGGGTGGGGGAGTGTAAGAAATGATAACCCTATCTCTTTTTAAACCAAACATCCCAAATAAACATTGTTGACCACAAGGATTTTATAAAGGTAAAAAAATGAATGATGATAAAAAATTTAAATAGATATTTCCAAACATGCAATCAACGAGTGAGGATGATGATGAGAAAATAAGATACCCTGGATTGAAGGTATGAATCATCCGAGAGAAGCAGAGATATCAAATACCTAGAAAGCATTCGAGCCTTGGATTCATTCAACTCTTGAATCATTCATGCCTTGGATTTGGTCCTTGAAATTGTTCGAGCCTTGGATTTAAGTCTTGATTCGAGCTTTGATTCACTGAGGAGGAGCATTGACAGAGGGTGGCTTCTGCGGAAAGCTTTGGTACTGCAATGAGTTCGTGAATAGTTAGGGTTATTTAAATAGATTGGGACCCTTTTATCAGCACTTCCAAAAAATCACTGATAAAGACTGATATTTATTAGTTCTAAAAAATCACTAATAAAATCCATCTTTATCAGCGCTAATATAGTGCTGATAAATATACTTTTTATCTGTGCTAATTAATTATGCGTTGATAAAAGATTTATAATTATAAATAAACGATTTTTTAAATATATGTTTATAATTATATATATATATATAATAAATATATATGAATATAAATATAGTAAATATATCCTTTATTTAAATATATTTATTATAATTTTATAATTATAATTTTATAATTATATAAATATTTTTTTAAAATAATATTAATATCCCTATATATATTTATATAATTATATTTATATATTATAAATATATATAAATATAAATATAGTAAATAAATTCATTATTTAAATAAATTTATTACAAATTTATAATTATTTAAATATAATTAATTATTTATTTATAATTATATATATATATTTTTTAAAAAATATTTATTTATTTATAATTATAAATATATAAATGTATAAAAATAGTAAGTATACGTTTATAAATATATTTATTTATAAATATTTTTTTACAATTTTTTTTAACATTATTAATGAATATTTAATATTAAGTGCATGCCTGTTAAAAATGAATGAAATTGAATAATTAAAAATGAGTACACTTTAACAATATTGAAAAAATGGATAAGTTTTATTAATTAAATATAAACTAATAAAAAGTGGATATATATTGAAATAAAGATGAATACATATTGAAAATATTAAAACATAATAAATAAATTTATATAAAATAAATAATAAAAATTGTTGAACTTCCCAAAAAAAATATTTATGTGTGTGCATTTTATATAAAAATATATTAATTACGTATATGTGAAATCAATATAACACAAGTTAGATCTATGTTAAATTAAAAAATCAAATGACATTCAAATATGTCCATTACTTGATAAAATTAGTGAATATTCTTACTATTTAACGTATAACATAGATATTTTTTATTGTATAAATCACATTTATATACATTCATATATATCTATATATTTAATATATAATGTTTATTAATATTATCAATAATTATTTAATTAATAAAAAGTTAAATATTTTTTTCAATTTACTTATTTTTTTATTTGATTAATTTTTATTATACAAATATCTATATATTTAATATATACTATTTATTAGTATTTATAATTTATATATAGTATAATAAATTAATTTATTTTTATCAATAATTATTTAATTAATAAATATTTTTATAAACTCATTTTTATTTTTCATTTATTTCATTATTTTATTTTATTCAGACCTTTACCAATGCTAAAAAAGCACTGATAAATGATTCATTTATGGGTGCTAAAAATAAAGTGTTGATAAATAGTACCCTTTATTAGTGCTAAAAATAAAGCGCTGATAAATGATACCTTTTATCAGTGCTAAAAAAGCACTTTTAAAAGGTACCCTTTATTAGTGATTGTTTTACCACTGATAAAGGGAACCTTTATCAGCAATTTTTTCTAGCACCGATAAAGGCCAATGCTGTTAAAAGCTTGTTTTGTAGTAGTGAATTTCCAACCTAGCCTTAATTCCATACTTTGTTTTTCTAGGTGAAATTAGTAATTTTACAATGACACTATCACCCAATTTTTTTTTCAACATACATAACATCAAGAAATTTTTTTACATATAGAAAATTCTTGTATGGTAATTAAAAAAAATAAAAATAAAAATCTGATCTCTTTTTCCAACCGGTTTTTGTAAGGTTTTTCTAAAATGGGTTTCCAAGATCAGTTTCCATATCTTAAACCTTCCAAAATAGTTGATCACATGTTGGTGGAGATGGTGATTCATGTTCTTCTGAACTCTCATCAAATGATATCGTCTAAGATCGGTACTTAAGTCACCAGGGTAGAAATATGTGATGTCTTAGAAATACAGTCTTCGATGAATGTTTAAACCTAATTGATTGTGTACCCTGTTCACAAATGGGATAGCCTTGAACTTCTTTAATGATATATCTCAACTAATTTCTATAAGAAGGAAATTCATTTATCATCCCATATAACATGTCTCTCAATGTGACATATCCATTTCCATAAGCATCATACAACATAACACCTAAATCCCATAACAATTTCTAATCTTCGATCAATAGAGAAAAATAAAAATCAATATCATTGCCTGGTTATTTTGGTCCTGATTAAGAATATATAACATAATATATTTTTGTTTCATGCATAACCACAATGGTAAGTTCTAATTTACCAACATAACTTGAAATGTACTGTGAGTGTTGCCTTGAAAACCAAAAAGGACTCACTCCATATGTAGATAGCGCAAGATGATGATTTCTCGAATTGTTTTCAAATTCAAAATACTCGTGATCAATTCTCTTCCACTGAGAAGAGTCTAATGGGTTATGAAGTTTCCCATATTTATTTCCTATATCTGTGTGCCACATCAATTTCATTGGAGTCTCCTTACATCTATATAGGCACCTAAGCCTTGTAATGATTAAAAAGTAACATACAAATTTTATAGGACCTGATTCATCTTTCTTGTATCAAGAAGCACCACGCTTTGGGAAATTTTCAAGTGTTTTTTAGTTTTTATGAAATAGTATACATTCATTTGGATAGTCATGCATTCTTTTAAAGATCATACCCATTGAACATAGAGTTATTTTAGCATCATATGTTCGGCTAGGATGATCATTATCTTCTGGGAGAATATCATTCAATATATTAAGTAGTTTAGTAAAACAATCATCACTCCATCCATTTATATATTTTAAATTATACAGCTTCTACACGGCTAAAAATTTTGTATATTTAGTACAACCGACATATAATAGAATCTTTTCATAACTCTTAAACTTCTCAAACAATTTTCAAAAATCATGAAGTTCATCTTCAATAGCTATTTTCATTTCCTCAATACAGTCTTTATTATCATTCACAGCTGTTATCACGTCCTTGATACAATATTCTTCATTATCCACACTTGTAATCATATTAAATGATCCATAAGACATAGTGTTATCCCAGTCACTAGCTACATTCACTTTTTCCCTTGTTTATTCCAACATTTATAACTTTTATTTATTCCATGATAGATCAAGCATTCTTCTAATTCCTATGGGCTAATTAGTCTTGAATAAAAACAATGTAAACATGGACAAAGAATTTGAGAAGGGTCATATGCATGATCTTTTACAAACTTTATGAACTCTTTCACCCCATCTTCATACTATTTTTTTCATATGATTTACATATATCCATTTTTGATTCATACCCATCTTATTGGATTTGGTAATATTAATATTTAAATAAATAAATAAAAAAAGGGTCCTTTCAAATAAAAGGAACTGAACATTTGAATGTTTCAAATAATTTCATCATTCTTTGAAGGAAATGGGTAAATGAATTTAAGAAAAGAATTAATCTACTGGTGGTAGGTGTTATCCTCTGAATTCATCCACAATGATCACTAGTAATTGGTATGGTATGACTATTACCCTAGGTAGTTCGAGCAATATAGGTTCATGTCCAGAAGATATGGGGTATGAATCTCATGAAATAAAATGCAATAATAACTATTCGGGAGATGAAGCTGATGAGGATGATAGTTGTATCCTTAAATCTAAATGTTCCTAGACTAAGGAGTTAACGAAGCACCATATAACATTTCTTAATTTTCTATCTAAATTTGAAAAACCCAGTAATAGAAGTCTGATCCGCATAAGGGGATTTTTGATTAGTGTAACCATGAGAAGGCTCAGCTGGATGGTCTTACTTGCAGTCATGTTGAGAAAACCATTTTAGTTTCAATACTCAAAATAAGCCTTCAATTAATCCATAAAAATATAAAAGATTTTGGTCTCAAGAATAAATTTCAATATTTATTATCTTCCTGTGAGGACAAGGTTGTAGGAGTGAGGTCATGATGGATATCCTATGGGCTGGATGGAGTTAGTGACATAAACTTGCTATAGTGTTATTATAAATCTATATTATGCATGAGGTGAGATTATATATATCTAGGATGTCTTTGAAAGTTAATATGATCATATAAATATATATTTCCCCTTTTTCCCTTATAAATGTTTACATTTATAAATACACATACCACTCATCCCGTTGATAGAGTATACTACATTATAAAAAAACTGATGAATCTATTCAATCTAATTTCAAATCACAAAACTCCATTTTAAATTCAATGTGAAATTTAAAATATCATTTATTTAGATCATCATTGAAATCCAAAATACTATCCTCATTCTGAAACATCATATAAATCCAATTTATTAACTTTGAAACCAATAATTTACCCTTAAAATCACAATTACGTTCTAAAAAACCAATGAAAATTCATCTATTGAGTATAATAATGTAGATAAAAAAATAAAAAAATATATTATTTGAAAACCGATATATAATAGAAAATATGACTATTGAATATAATAATGGTTTCAAAAAAAATTATTATATTTTTTTAAAATAGTTTCAACACTGAAAACACCCATCAAATTTGAAATCCATAGCCATCAAAAGAAATAAATCATATTCAAGGCTTACCTCTACCATTCCAAAACCCAACAATCATTAATATTGTTACTAATTCTATTAGTTTATACCTTTGACCCAATTTAATAACTAACATAGTTTCTCATACCATATGTCCTCACATTTTAATTGATATAAACCCTTAGAAGCTAACACCAAATCATAGAGAAGATGTAGTTTTGGAGGACTCCCCTAATTTAAACCATGAAGGCAATGTTGGATGAAAAGTAGGATTAGGATTTGAAATGGGGTTAAACATTAATTCATCTTTCAGTGGTGGTATATGTATAACTAACTTTATATTAAATTTAAAGTCACTAAGTTTATACTAAGATTGTGAAATAAAATAAATCTAGTTAAATATCATATCTTTCACATCACACCTCTTTGGTCTATCAAAAATTTCTAGTTGTTGAACTGTTTATTTATTATGGTTCCATACCAAATAGTTTATTTGAAATCCAAATCTAGTGATATGATAAGTTACTTATTTATATATAAACCATGGTCTATTGACACAATTATAAAATGGATTTGAATAAGTGCCCCCTTAGATACATTGTTGAATGTGAAATCCAAAAAAAGTCAAAGCTAATTTTGAAACTCATTCAAAACTCAATTAAAAGCATACATACAACTTATATACATTATGATTTAAAACATAAAATATTCCATATAATAAAATAAATCTTAATTATCAAAATTATTTTTTTGAAAAAATAATAATCATATTTCAAAATTATAAAAAAATAAAAGTATAATTTATAGAAAAAGAATTTATGAAATTATAAAAGTATTAAAATATTGATAAATTGAAAAAAGTAGATAGGTGTAAAACTATAAATGAAAAATTTATATATATTTATATTAGAATACAAAAATTATAGATGTATATATAAGTATAAAATTATATACAATTTATAAAATAATAAATATTTTAAAGAAATAAACATAATTTTTAAATGTATATAAATTTATAAAACTGTATAGAATTATGTATATGTTATAAAATTATAAATAATTTATAGTATTATATAGTTTCAAAAATTTATAAATGTATAAAATTATAATTTCACGACCAGACTTGATGGGGATAGGGATGAAACTACCCCAAGCCCACCTCTAATAGGCCAGGGGATGGTGACTAACACTAAAAAGGCATATCAAAGACATGGGGGGAATTTTCATAAAGTATCTATATGAACACCGACATCTCTAAGATCATACAATGCTAAAATGTAAAACAAATGATAATAATGCAGGAATAAATTTATAATCCCACAACCAAAGTATGAAAAAAAGTACTGGAAAGAGTAAAAAAGGGCCAAATATAAGCCCACCCAAAACTAGAAAGTAAAGCCCCACCTGTTCATATGGATGTGATTTCTATTAAAAGAAATTCCAGTATACACTTCGTTATCTCTATCACAAACCATCTCTACCTACTCATAGTCTACCAAGGACTCCACAAAAAGGTCTATCACGAGTGTAAGACATGACACATGTGGGAAGAGCCCATGCTGAGGTGAGTATAACAATACCCAGTAGGACACCCTAAAATAACCAAACACAAAGCATCAAGAGTATTCCACTCATCACAAGATATGTCAATCATAATATGAGGCGCACAAATAAACATCCAGATATACTAGCAGTAGACACACAGTCTCAAGGTGAGGTCAAAACTATAAAGCCAGCCTAGGATTCCTACCCGATGGTTCCAAGGTAACAATCATATGGAAGAACACACTCCATGAGATATAAATCCACTGATGGCACTCATAATATAGGTCACACTCATCAGGTATAGAAATAAAGGAAACTAAGAGGGTTCATTTTAGAAACACACTCGATCAGACTGCACCTCATCAGAAAGATTAGATCTCAATGCACAGATAGGGGGTAAACACCCAGGTCTCACTGGGGGGACACCTGACCCTATTGGAAACATAATTCTAGATAGGGGATCTACACCCATGTAAATATTGGTCACACCAATTCCAAAAATTCCATCTAAGGTAACACAAATGGAAACTAGGATCATTCTATGCCTCTCAAAGGGATACATGCTCTAAGACGTTGGGTCAGTAGTCAAAGTAGTCGAAGTAAACTCACTTCAGAATAAGGTAACTCACCTTTAATAAAAATATCATTAGGAAACTACAGAGGGGTCAACTTCTTTTATGAGAATGAGATACTTCACTGAACTCTAGTTGGAAAGGACCAAGGGAACACACTCAATTGATACTAGCCCAATGAAGCTCACATAATATCTCCATGAAGATGATATAAGAAGAAATATGAATCCAAAATATCATCAAAGGAGTATAGGGTGTTTCCATAAGGGTATATGGAATATATCTCTAATTATAGAACTATCCATCTCTCGTGCTCAGAGGGAATGTACTTTTCTCGATACACGGTGTGTACCAAGGATACACGACATGTAGAAGTGTGGGATGACATTCAACATGTAGCCTACCCATGCCCATGTACTTTCTCAAGTACATGGTATGTGGATAAATATACATGGAATGTAGGACCACACAATATCCTAAAAGTGTACTCCCTATACACGTCGAGTCGTCTACCTGGGTGTACATGATGTGTGGCATGACCCACATAGCATGTAAATATACCTAGCTTTATAGGAATGTGCTCCCTATACAGGTCATACTCATCGACTGAGGTTCAAACGACATGTGACAAGGGTCACATGGAGTGTGATACTTTTCTCCACACTAAAATCCTATCTCCACACAAAAGGTACTACACAGAGTGTGTTCATAGGACTACATGTTGTGTAGTCTATAATTTAAAAGAAATTTTTTGAACATTCACACATTTTCCCAATCAGTCCACAACCACAAATTGCACCCTAAATCGCACCGTAAGGTGCAGATCTAATGGTCGACTAAACCTCCTTGCCGCTATTGTCCATATTCTGGCTAAATCCGCTGCTCAGGAACCACCAAATTTGTGCCTCGTCTGTGTATCATGCCAAATCCATGAAGAAAAACTCTCGATCCATCCATGGATTTACTACAATAGTCATATACTGCAATCATGTTATCAAATCTCCATCCCTAACCCATAGAAATGATTATTTATACAAAATATTGAATGAAAAATAATCGTTATGTGAGTATCCATCAAATCATAGGACAAAAGAAATTTCTAATGCCAAGAACACATTGAATGGGGAGAGAAAACCATAAAACATAAATGTGATGAATGAACCTTAGCCTTTATTCATTTTTCCCTAAATCCATTTTCATAGTAAAGATGAATGATGAGGTATAAAAATTAATGAATCAAAATAATTACATCAATTTAATCTATTTTATATGAACATATCAATTATATTCATGGAATTAGTCCATGTTCAACTAGGATATAATAATGATATGGAAAACCAAAAATAAGACATACTTCTTGGAGTTTGGATTGATCGTTGATGAATATTGGTCCTGCATTGTCATCATTGGAGATATCCATGAACTCTGATTTCACAATAATCCTTAATCTAATCTCCATATGATGTTGTCCTCCAAGAAATATTCACCTTCAATGGTCCTTTAGAGCTCCTACATTTAGAGTCCAACCCGGATATTCTATCATAACTGTGTATTTAAATGGGAAGCAGGTTAATGCAACAAATAAAATAAATAAAATAAATTAAATCATTAAATTTATTTTATTTTATTAAATTTGCACCTGTGAAAACATTTTCACAAATGACTTATGCTAAAAAATGTTATTTTGAACATAGGGAAGAACCAACATTCTAAACTAAACGGTGCCCTTATATTTCTGATCTGGAACTTTATTTAATATTCATTCCATTTTTTTCAAGAAAAATAAATGCTCATGATAGTTAATATATTTTATATAATTCAAAAATTAATTCATGGAACACCGGCCCTCAGAATCTCAAAACATCTCAGTTCCTGGATCCAAAAATATTCTTATAAATATTCCAAAGGCTTACATAGAAAAAACTGGTACATTAGATTATTCCCTCCTTCAAGAATTTTCATCCCTAAAAAGCATAAACTAAGAAAGAGGTGGGAATAGTGAGCTCTCAACTGGGTCTCCTGCTACCATGAGCTCTCCCAATGGTTCCCTATGCTGTCAAAAAACATGCACCCAAGGAAAAAGCATTCCCATGAAGGGTATTCCTCATATCCATCCTTAACATCATTGGTTCCTTGAAAAAGGAAACTCTACTCCAATGACCCAAATCACCCAGGTCGATACCATACAATGAGTCATGAACATACCTCCTCAGCTACGACATTTGGAGAACACCAAGATACTCAAAAACTACTGTGGACTTGGAGTTAGGTGGCACACCACCTCACTAACCTGACATAGAAGTGAGAAAAGAAAGGACTTACGATTATTGAATATAGCCTAACACCCCAGCTAAGACTCTATAACTCTCAAACTCCAAAGGCTTATTCTATCTGTCCACTATGGACTCCTGACATTTAACAAGAAATAATCATCCTACCCTGGATGAAATTCACCTTTTACAACCATCACTAGAACCAAAACTATGAATTAATTGCTATTACCCACTGGCTCTAACCAGTATAATAGTTTCCTTATAGGTTTTGCATACATGGAATCAAAAAGGTGTTACTCTAATGGTGGGGTGGAAATAATCATGATATGAAAACCCCACCAATGATTGATGATCTCCCCAACTGTGACTCCAAAATGACATTCATCCCAAATAATTTTCACTATAACTTGAATGGTCCACTTTTACCTAGCTAGATGGATGGGACAAACCATTGTTCCCAACTACAACTGAGTCTCCAAATGATTCCCACATACCCTCCTTAATCGTGTCGTGAAGTAAGCGTCACATCCTGCAATGATTATCGAGGTAATTCCATGAATCCTAACTCCCTCCCACACATATATGTGTTCAAAATCTCTATAAATATTTTCTGGTCATCACCCATATAGAGAAGAGAAAACAAGAGTTTAATTCAAAAATTTCTGCCACTCCCTTGGATATCTAACTTATTCTAAGAGATCGCAATACATCCTCACCTCCACTAGATATACTACTTAAGGGAAAACAACCTCATTAGAATCTATTCTCACATAAATACTATCATCATACTCCATCCCTGGATAAAATAAATGAGATTCCCTCCTTCAATGAATTCATATCAGGAATGTATCCTATGGATATCTGATTACACAATATTTAACAATCGATATCTTTTATTCATACCTCCCTGGATCTCAGAAGAAGTGAAGGGTAACAACTAGTAACTTGAGGTACACTACACTATTCTCATCCACATGGGGTCTATTGTAAAGAGGTAATTTTCTCTTCCATCTCACTCTATACCAACAGATAGAAACCCTACTATGAGCTTCTACTACCATGACCGCACCCCGTGTGGCTATCAAGATCACACCACTTCAATCTATTCAGGGTCTAATGTCACTCCCATTTATAAGAAGAAATATTATGAGAACTAACACCATGAGAGATTTTATATGATTAGCACTACTAGAGCATGCGTAACACCATCATCCGGTGTCTCGCATGCTCTAACTTCGATGCCAAGGACATGAGGGTATCATCATAGAAGACAACCAAAAAATGACCCAATAAAGGTTATGGATCTAACTTGTAAGTCTCATAGACTCTGATGTGGTGTCCAATGTGCTAAATGGTATCACCAAGGAATCAAAATAAATTTCAACTGATATAGGAAGCCACACTCTATACATCCACCTCTCAAATCTATAGCTTGTGATAACCAAATCCAAGGTCAAACTCTAAGATCTACTTTTCCTTTATCAATGGGAAAATAATTCATCAATTATAAAGAGTGGATACTTTCCTATGTGTAACATCTCGACCACAGTACCTCGCACCAGTGCCTCGAGCCAGCCCGTTACATGACCTCAAGTGTGCCTCCCCATACGCTAGAGGTTTCTAACTAGTATTGAGGGTTTAATATTGATCATGGGGATGTTAGGATGGTATGAATCTGAGTATGATATACTCTGTGATACCAAACGTAGGATCAAAATAAGAATGAGATTCTCAGATACAAGAGGGGGGTGAATTGTACCTTTTAAAAATTCCCTTGGGAAATTTTTTGGATGGTTATGTTTAACAAGGTTAAACATGATAATTCACAAGACCTCTATGAGTACTAAAGACTTGATAGATTCCGTAAAAGTGATTCTGGAAATGAAAATTAACAAAAGTTTACACCGGCTAAGATTCTACCTTAAAGCGTATAAAATCTAACTAAATTAGAGTGAAAGTAAGGAAGTATAATAAAGTTATACTTTCCTTAGCAATAAAAACTTCAGCGGAGAAACAAGTAGTAAAACTAAAAGTAACAAACAATAACTATTTTAACCCAAAGAGAAGGGTATCCAACAACCTTGGATAAAGGTCCCTTGATTTATACTTTCAAGAAAGTATGACTTACCCACACCAGGGAAATCCCTCGATACAAAGATCAGAGTCTGTCTTGCTATCCCCGCAAGTACTCAACTATCAGGTAGTAGGCACCTCTGTCTTCCTCAGCATGGAAGCCCTCAACTTCAAGGTGTTGTAACCTCTGTCTTCCTATCCCTGGAATCCCTCGATTGTAATAAGAAACAATAGGAGTCACACGAAGCAAGTCAACACAAGGAAAAGTTTGAATAAGCTGTTCAAACTTTCTGAACGAAGCTTGAGAGTTAATAAGAGCCTCTCTCTCTAGAAATCCATTCAAGAAGTTCTGATCACAAAAATTCCAAAAGTTGTCTCTTATTTTCAAATGAACTCATATTTATAGGCAAAGCTCCAATGGTCAGCTCCCTCATCCAATGGTCATATTTCCCCTTGAATTTTGGAGGGACCTGTACATGTGTCACTCAACCAACGGTTAGTCAATAACTGAAAGAATGACATCGTTTTGTAATGAAACGAGTGAAAGCATAAGTAAAACTGAAGTTCGGAATGTAAGCAAATAAAAGCTCAGAGTCTAACCAAAATGGAATTCGGAGTCTATAATAAAGAGATATTTGGATTCTATTTTGTAGGAATTTAGTACCTGAATTCTGTAGAAATTCGGAGTCCGAATTTCTAAGGAAATTCAGAGTCTGGTTTCACTAGAATTCGGAATCTAAACTTACATAGTTCGGAGTCGAACTCGTAAAAGTTCAATGCCGAACTCATATAAGTTCAGAGTCAAACTAGTAGGAGTTTGGAGTTGAACTCATTAAATTTCGTATCCATAATTCAGAGTTGAACTTTGTGAGAGTTCGTATCCAGAATTCGGAGTGGAACTTTATGAGAGTTCATATCCAGAATTCGGAGTGGAACTTCATGAGAGTTCGTACTCAGAATTCGGAAGGGAAATTAATTAGAGTTCGTATCCATAATTCGGAATGGAACTTTATTAGAGTTCATATCTAGAATTAGGATCCTAAAACAGAATGCTTCATATCTAAGTATTATATTATTCCGAGGTTTTAGGTATGAATCCGATTTTTATACTTAAGAAAAATATTGATATGAGAAATGAAATTATGGTAGGGGTAAATTCCTTTGGAAAGAAAATTTTCCTTATAGAAGTGAAATATAGATTTCCTCAAGTATAAGGTGTTTGTGATTTTCAAAACAAGAAATAATGTAAAATTCATAAGGAAAACCTTATTGACTCAACAATCTCCCCCTTTTTGGAAAGCACAAAAAACCTTTTGAAAAAGAAATATAAGGACTTAGAAAAATTTCTTTATACTTTGAAATTAAAAATTATCTCCCTTTGTTCATAGATGATGGTGAATACAACTAAATCCCCCTTAGGATTTGGAACTCCAAGGATTGTATTCTGGATTTACAAAATGGAGTTTTCATTATCATGGAAATGAAAAACTTCATAACGAGAAACTCCCCCTTTCTTAAGGATAGTTCTTAACTTAGAAATTTTTCTTCTCCCTTTTAGATTTTTACTTCTCCCCCTTTGAGTAGTTATTTTTCCTTCTCCCCCTTTGTGATTTTCCAAAAAAAATTAAGGGAATGGAAAAGAAATAAAGTACCTGAAACATTAGTACATAATAACACAAGATACAAACAACCAGAGATTTCATTAGAATTGAACGAATTTTTACAAGGAAATACATTAAAACAAAAAATCGGATTGGTCTATTTGTCTTCTTTTTCCTTGGGGATTAACTTCTTTAACATGGTTTTTAACTTCTTCATGACTTTCTGGTCCTCCTCAGCTTGTTTTTATAAGGCTTTAATCCTTTCATCTTGAGCCTTCAGAGCCTCAGACTATGGCTTAAGAATTTCATCTTGCTTCACAAGCTTCTCTTCGATCTCAATCCGGAGATCTCTTTCCCCTTTCTAATTTTGAGCAACCAAGTTAAGCTTCCCATTCAGATCCCTCACCTATTGATTTCGAGTATTTTTCTCAAGTGTCAGCTTATCTTAAAGATTCTTCATCTTGGAATCCTCAGTGTCAAAATCTTCTTTAATATCATTTTGAATTTGATCAAGCTCTTCCATGTCATCATCAATTTTATTTGAACATAGAGTGTTTTTGCTACATGACTTTCTGTGAACATCATAATTGATGAGAAAATTTCTATGCTCAGCCTCAATCTTCACACACTTATCCATTACCATGGATACAAATTCTGATTTTTGATTTAGGCTGTGTTAAAGAATCTGGCATCTGGAGTCTATGGTGGTAAAGATCGGAATTGTATCCACCAACTTCTTCAAAGACTCAACAACAAAATCATGACCCAATGCTGATGATTCCAAATCAGACACCTTTCTTGGGGATTTCTTCTTCAATTTCCACCAACTTTCTTCTTGAAGATCCACCAACATCCTTCTTCCATATGAAATCTTTTATTGGGGTGTCCATAATCACTTGATTACCTTTATCAACTTTCGAAATGGGTTCTTCATCAAGAGATTCTTCCTCACTTTCAGATATTTGAACAATCTTGTCTTCATCTGGTTTCTCCTTCTCAGCTCCTTCTTCAAGAATTTCTTCTCATAGACTTCTTCCTCAGATAATTCATTCTCTTTATCTTCCTCCTTGTCATCATCTCTATTACCATCTTTCTCATCTCCCTTTCCTGGAGTGACAAACTTTGAGGACTCGCCTCAGAAGTTTGGAGTGGTAGTTTTTCTGATAGGTTTTCCTTCTCTTGATAATCCTCAACTTGTTTAATCAATTCATCTAGATCACCACTTTCTTCTTCTACTTCTTATTCTTATACTACATCCTCCTCTTCTTCTACTCTTTCAACAACTTCTTTCTCTCTAGGTTTTTCTGGAGTGAAGTAGTTCTTTCCAGGGGTTTCTGGTAATGGTTGAACAACAAAAGTTTCCGGTACGAGAATCTTCCCAGAAGATGCCTCTGTGTCTCTCAAAAGGGACTGTACAACTTTAGCTTCAGACATCTTCTTCTTCATCTTCTTTTCTTTTTCTACATTCTACAGGTATTCAGCGGTCTTCTCCCTTAAGGATTTAGCTTCAGAAGGGTCCAATCCAAACTGAGGTTCCCCTTCTTTCCATTTCTCCTTATCTTCCCTCCATTTAGTAGCCACCTCATCTGGATATGACTTCTGTTTCTTCGGCTTGGGAGGTGCGTATTGGGTTTCCTTAGCTTTAGGGGTCTTACCTTCAACTACCACTTGTTTCAATTTCCTCTTATTACCAACCTTCTTTACTGGTTCAACTTTCTCCACATTTTTCGGAACGACTTATGCCTCCTCCTCTGGAAGATCGTAAAACTCACCTCCAATGGCCCGAAGGCCTTCATTTTTTTATTGATTTTGATAATCCACCTTTCAAGGGGTGAGGTGGAACCCTTAAAAGGCCCGTAGGCGTAAGTATTACATGGCCCATAGGCCTTAGACGAGTTCATTGCCCGTAGGCTTCAAACATTACATACAACCAAGACTTAACTACTTAGAACTTCTCCTCTCTAGTATCTTCATCGTGAAATCATCTCTCTACCTTCGCATGGCTATTCAGCTAGTCATTCCCGTGCATGCACAGCTTGTCCCTATGGTAGGTGCCATACCCTCTCATTATTGCAATCTGTTTAGCTTCTGCTATGGTGAAAGCTCTTTGCTCATCCTCCTTGTAGAGATTGTTCCTTGTAGGTTGTATGGTTTTCATCTGCACTTAAGGTGGCTTGAAGGCCTTGAGATGGCCCAAAGGCCTTACTGACCCAAAGGCCTGGGTGGCCCGAAGGCCTTACAGGACTCAGGTACCAAATCGGTGGTCCTAAGGCCCAAACGAGGGAATATTCCAGGCTGCTACAGTGCCAAACAGTGCCTGCTACAGTTCCCACTACAGTACCTGCTACAGTACTGTACAGTTCCCGCTATAATACTACTATAGTCCCTGCTACAGTACTGCTACAATACCTGGAAATTCTTCCTCCGCCTGGATTTGATCCCTAGTCACTTGGATACACTTACAGAGTCCTTACCAACTGGGCTAAGGCTCATGTGCTCGTAAAAATCACCTGACGCTTTTGAAAAACTAGCTTTCATCCTCTTTAAGGTGTCATCACTTATCAGCATCATCTTACAAATTCTCGTCTTGGAGGAACAAACAACCTTGAAACAATCAAGACACTAAATAATAATCATGGAGATAAGAGTAGGATACATAATAATTTGAGCTTTCAAAGATCCATTATTGATGTTCTAAACTGTAATAAGAACATGCCTCATCATATTGATCTTTATTAGATTTACCAAGAAATCCAAGACATAAATATCACTTTTCTTTAGGTTATCCTTATCACCTCTTCTCGGAACAAAAAAACCCTTGAACCCACAACTGTAGAATCCAGTTGTTGGTGGAAAGATGAGAAATATTTTCTTTTTTTTCATCTTTAAGTCCAAGGCATTCCATGACCTTCACTTTGATAAAAATTCCTTGCACATCTGGTAACTTATGTGAACAAAATTCTGCTTCACCATCGTATGAGAGCCCCACCAAGCTTGCAGCCTTGGTGTAAGAGAGATTGTAAGTCTTACCATAGCTCTTAAAAGAGAATTTTTCTCTGCCATCTTCTTCATAGAAGGAAACAGACTCATAAAATTCTACAATCAAATCTGTATAAACAACATCTTGATCCCCTGGTTTCGATACACAAAAATCATCCCATCCATTGAGTTTGATATTCTTAGAAATTAGAGAATCATACTTGCTAAAAAAGTTTGGATGGACCAAAATTTCCCTGTAGACTAACCATTTTTAGATTGGCTTCATCGAAGACAAATCTTGGGAAGTGGCTTCTACAGACATTCAGAATGGGGGAGCACTGAAAGATTTAGAATGGCTTTAAGAACTGAGGTAGAGCTTCGAAACGTGAGGGCTTTGAAATCGATGTGGGACAACTATGGGGATCCCCTTTATATAGGCGATGGAGGTGACCTTTCAACTTCCAAAAAAATCTAACCGTTGAAAAACTCTAAGATCTGATCTGACGGTTGAAAACATACCCATAAGGAAATGTTTAATCCGATCTTTTGAGGTTTTAAAAACATTCGGATTTAAGAAGAAGCAAATCCAAGTAATTTTATAAGAAAAAGAAACTACCAGCAACTAAAAAATGATTACGAAAACTTAAGTAAGGAAGTCATACCTTTCGGATTGGCTAGGAAGTTTATTCATAATAGGTAATATTCTTCTTGAAGAATATATAACTACGAAAAAAATACTATGAAAAACTTACTACAAAAAATATGAGTACGAAAATTCCCATTACAAAAATTCTCATTACGAAAATTCTCTTTACGAAAATTTTCAGTATGAAAACGTCATTACGAAAAATTTCTAGTACAAAAAATTTATTACAAAAATTTCAGTATGAAAACTTCATTATGAAAATTTCCAGTATGAAAACTTCATTACAAATTGTTTTTGAAAGGCTCATTATGAAATTTTTTGAAAGACTAACAAACAAATGTACTCCCCCTATGAAAAGGAGTTTATTACTGTAAGGAGAATGGTTCAAAAAGAAGTTAATGAAGGAATATTTCCTCATGGTTATCATTCCTAAATTCTGTTTAATGTATTCAAATCTATCGGAGGGTAAGGATTTTGTGAAAATGTCATCAAGTTGATCTTTCATTCTGATAAACTAAAGAATGATATCTCCTTTTAGTGTGTGATCCCTAAGAAAGTGATGCCTAATATCTATGTGTTTTTCATGGGAGTGATGTGCAGGGTTTTTACTAAGGGAAATGACACTTGTGTTATCACACAAAATTTGAGTCTTAGTAAAACTCAATCCATAATCTATGAGTGTGTGTTACATCCACAACACTTGAGCTCAACAACTTCCAGGTACTACATATTTAGCTTTAGCAATGGAGAGTGCTACAGAATGTTGCTTCTTGCATGACCAAGAAACTAATGAATCTTCTAATAAATGACAAGTTCCAGATGTACTCTTTCTATCCATTCTACATCCACCAAAGTCAGTATATGAAAAACTCATTAAAAAAAATCATTTCCAGAAGTATAAAGTAGTCCTAGATCCATGGTTCCCTTTAAATAGTGAAAAATTATTTTCACTTCCTTTAAATGAGATTCCTTAGGAATGTATTGATATATTGCACATAAGTATAATGAAAATATTAAGTCTGGTCAACTAGCTGTCAAGTAAAGTAGACTTCCTATCATACCTCTAAATGATGTTTGATCTACTGGTTTCCCAGATTCATCATGATCAAGTGTGTTTGAGGTACCAATAGGAGTACTTATACTCTTAGTGTTGTCATAAGCATAATTTTTTAAGAAGATATTCAATATACTTATGTTGGGATATATAGATTCTTTATGGTTTTTGAGAAATTTGAAAGCCAAGGAAAAATGTTAACTCACCCATCATACTCATTTCAAACTCAGATTTCATTAGATCCGCAAAGGAATTAGTTAAAGATTACTGAGTTGAACCAAATATAATGTCATCAACATAAATCTGAACAATCAAAACATTTTTCTTATCTTTCTTTATAAAAATGGTTGGATCTACATTTCCCTTAATGTAGTTATTTTGAAGAAAAAATCCTGTAAGTCTATCATACCAAGCTCGTGGGGCTTGTTTAAGGCCATACAAAGCTTTGGTAAGTCTAAAAACATGATCATGATGTTTTGTATCTTTAAAGCCAGGATGTTGTTCAACAAAAACTTCCTCTTGAACATAACCATTAAGGAAAGCACATTTCACATCCATTTGAAAAAGATTGAAATTTAAGAATTCTGCAAAGGTAAGTAAAATACGAATAGATTCAAGTATAGCTATTTGAGCATAGGTTTATTTATAGTCTATTCCTTCTTGTTTATTATAGCCTTTAGAAACTAATCTTGCTTTATTTCTTACGATGATTCCATTTTCATCACATTTATTTCTGAAGACCCATTTTACTCCAATTACAGAAGTTTCCTTAGGTATTTCAACCAAGGTCAAGACTTTATTCCTTTTGAATTCATTTAGTTCATCTTGCATGGCTTTAATCCAATCTTCATCACCTAAAGCTTCATCAGTGCTTTTTGGTTCTAATTGGGAAAGGAATGCTAGATGTTCTACTTCATTTCTTAAGGAACTTATAGTCCTTACAGGTTGATTCACATCACTGATGATACTATCACTGGGATGATTCTTTAGAAATGACTAGTTTGGGTTTGGTAAAACCAGTTCATCAACATAGGGTAGGGAATCTTCTGGGGTAAATGTTTCAGAAGTATCTTCTTGAACATTTTCCTTATCATAAGTATTTTCTATCAAAGGTTGATAATTAGTTTTTGAAAACACATCCAGATATGTAGGTTGGGGTTTTTTGAAAACAAAAGGATCAGTTTCATAAAATTTGACATGTACTGTCTCTTCAACAGTACAAGTGTTTTTGTTAAAAACTCTATAAGCCTTAGAAGTTGTGGAGTAGCCTAATACAATTCCTTCATCAGATTTTGGTGCAAATTTGTGTAAGTTATCTTTAGTATTCAGAATGATTACCTTGGAACCAAAAACCTTAAAGTAGTAAAGTCTAGGTTTTCTACCATTCTATAACTCATAAGGAGTTTTATTGAGAAAAGGTCTAATCAAAACCTGATTTATAGTATAACAAGCAGTACTTACAGCTTCAGCCCAAAAATATTTAGCTACATAATACTCACTCAACATGGTTCTAGTTATCTCTTGAATAATTCTATTTATTCTTTCAAGAACACCATTTTGTTGAGGTGTTCTGGGTGGTGAAAAGTTGTGAGTAATACCTTTTCTACTATAAAAAGTTTCAAAATCAAAATTTTGGAATTCTCCTCCATGATCACTATGAATAGTTTTCAATGGACTGTTTTTCTCATTTTTAACTTGGGCTCTAAAAATTTTGAAATAAGAAAAAGCTTCAGACTTCTTTGCTGGAAAATAGACCCATGTAAATCTTGTGTAATCATCAACCAAAACAAATACATAGTACTTGCCTCCAATGTTTCCAGTTTTTTTGGACCAAAAAGATCCATATGCACCAACTGTAATAAATTAGTTTTTGAGACTTCACCGACTGATTTAAAACTTGATTTATGTTTCTTACCATATTGGCAAGGGTCACAAACTTTTGAATAATCAAATCTAAGCTCCGATAGATCCTTAACTAAACCTTTCTTAGAAATTTTGCATAAGTTCCTAAGGTTACAATGCCCTAACCTTCTGTTCCATAACCAAGAATGATATTCCATTGCACTAAGACAAGACATGTCTTGGCGCCTAAGGTCTTCTAAGTTTAGTGTGTAGACATTCTCTTGCCTATGGGAAAAAAGAATAAATTCTTCCTTGTAATTGTGTACTAAGCACTTATCATTCCTAAAATTCACAAGGTTTCCTTCATCACATAATTGACTTATGCTGATGAGGTTGTGCTTAAGACCTTTAACAAACAAAAAATTTGAAATCAAAGTTTTTCCAAGAAGAACAAGGTTACCTCTACCAATAATTTCTCCCTGAGCATTATCTCTGAAAGTAACTTTTCCTCCTTTCGTATTGATAATCTTTTCGAAATAGTTTTTGTTACTAGTCATATGCTGGGATCATCCACTATCCATGTACCAAGTATTGTTGTTGGTACTTTCCATATTTTTTTGAAAATAAGAAAAAGTTAGATTTTCAGAATCTATACTTTCTTGGATCCAGAAATTTAAGAAAGAAAAATTTTGGTTACCCAAATCTTCTTAGAAAAACAATCCTTATGAAATCTTAAATATAGGGTTTTGTTTAATGAGCAATTCTTTGCCCAGTGACCACCACACTGACATTTATTACAGAATGGGGCACTTTGTGGGACAAAGTAGCTGTCACTAAAAATTGGTTTAGAACTTGTGTAACCAAAACCAGAAGTATTCCTTCGAGGTAAAATTTATGAATACATTTTATCAAAATTTTCCTTACCTAGGGTAAAGTTTGACAAACACTTACTCAAGGAAAATATTTTGGATTTGAGTTTTATAACAAGGTTCTTGTCTTCAAAAACATTTGAACTAGAGCTAGGCTCGAAAATAACTTTCTTAGAAATTACATTTTCAAGATCTTTTGAAAGTTTATTCTTCTCAGAAATTACTTCCTCAATATTTTTTGAAATACTTTAAAAATTAGCATTTTTCTTATCAAGATTTTTAGAAAGATCTGATATTTCCTTAGTAAGAATAGTATTCCTAGATTTTTCCTTATGAAGATTTTTCATGAGTTTTGAGTTCTCAATCTCAAGAAGTTCAGAAAACCTAGAAACTTCTTCAGAGGTAGGTAAAGTATTTTCTTCATCAGAAGAAGATTATTCATCAGAAGAGTTATAATATTTACTATCACTATCATTTAAAGAAACTTTGGTTAATGATTCGGCATTATGTACCTTAGCCATCAAGCAATGATTATCAATAGGTAGCCTGGCTATAAGACCAAGATTATACTGTCCAGAAGATTCATAATCTGAAGATTCATCTAAAGATTCACCACCACTGGCACTCCAGGTGCCATTAGTTTTCAGAACTTTCTTAGGTTTGGACTTGTAATAATTCTTTCTGTTCCTTTTAGAATGCCTTTCTTTTCTTTCTTTTCTCTTGAGCATAGGGAAATCAGGTCTTATGTGTCCAGCTCTCTTGAATTCATTGCATGTGACCTTTGTATCTTTCTTATCTTTCCTTTCCTTCTTCTTATACTTGGATTGGAAATTTCTCTGTCCAGCTATCTTGTTCATCCTTCGAGCAAGATTAACTAACTCATTTTCTGAGAATTCATTCTCACTAGATTTGCATTGAATAATAACCTTCTTATATTTGGATCTAGTAACTATTTCAGGAGTCTTAGATTTTATATGATATGAAGTTGTAGTAAAAGCAACACTACCATTCCCATTCTTCTTCTTTATGTTGTCAACGTCTCTCTTCATTCTAGTCTCATGTTGAAGAAGAGTTCCAAATAGTTCATTAAGAGAAAATTGAGTAACCTTTCTATTTTCATCGATAACAGTTCTCTTTGATTCCCACTCATTCGGCATGATATCTATGATCTTGTCAATAAGAGATTCATCATCTAGACCTTTATCTCCCAAGGATTGTAAGCTATTCACGATAGTCATGAATCTCTGTTTCACTTTTCAAATTGGTTCTCCATAAGGAAAATTAAAACTATGATACTCAGCTCTGAGCATGGATATTCTAGTCTCAATCACTTTATATGTACTAAAATGTGTAACTTAAAGTTTCTTCCAAATAAAGTTAGCTGTTTCACAAGAAGAAATTAGGCTATATATGCTCCTAGTCAATGAACAAAGTAAATTATTGTGTACCTTATAGTTGAGTTGGTATTCATGCTTTTCTTGATTAGTAAAAGCACTAACTTCCTTGACAAGAATTTTCTATCCTCTAGTAAGAATGACAAAGTTTTCAACCCCAGTATTGATAATGAAAGTCTTTATACGATCTTTCCAATATTCATAATCATTACCATCAAAGATAGGTGTTCTAGTAGGATTTAAGTTTTTGATAGAACAAACATTTAAACCTTACATCCCTAAGAAAATATTTGGCACACAATCTTATTAGAAGTATAAGTCTGTAAAAAATAGAAAAATTCTAAGTAAGAAAAATTGTATCTCTAAGAAAAAGTGAATCCGAACTATGATTCTGAAAAAATAGATTCCGAAAAGTATGAATCCGAAAATATGAATCTGAATAAAAAATTCCAAGAATTATCTTCTGAATATAATCGTGAGATTAATTCAGATTGAACCAAATCCTATGATACCAATTTTAAGGATGGTATGACTCTGAGTATGATATACTCTGTGATACCAAACGTAGGATCGAAATAAGAATGAGATTCTCAGATACAAGAGGGGGGGGGGGTGAATTGTACCTTTTAAAAATTCACTTAGGGAATTTTTTGGATGGTTATGTTTAACAAGGTTAAAAAAGATAATTCAGAAGACCTATATGAGTACTAAAGACTTGCTAGATTCCGAAAAAGTCATTCCAGAAATGAAAATTAAGAAAAGTTTACACCGGCTAAGATTCTACCTTAAAACGTATAGAATCTAATTAAATCAGAGTATAAGTAAGGAAGTATAAGAAAGTTATACTTTCTTTAGCAATACAAAATGCAGTGGAGAAACAATTAGTAAAACTACAAGTAACAAACAATAACTCTTTTAACCCAAAGACAAGGGTATACAACAACCTTGGATAAAGGTCCCTTGATTTATACTTTCAAGAATGTTTGTCTTACCCACACTAGGGTAATCCCTCGATATGAAGATCGGAGTCTGTCTTGCTATCCCCGCAAGTCCTCAACTATCAGGTAGTTGACACCTCTGTATTCCTCAGCAAGGAAGCCCTCAACTTCAAGGTTTTGGAACCTCTGTCTTCCTATCCCCGAAAGCCCTCAATTGTAACCAGCAACAATCAGAGTCGCATGAAGAAAGTCTGTACAAGGAAAAATTTGAACAAGATGTTCAAACTTTCGGCACGAAGATTGAGAGTTAATAAGAGCCTCTCTCTCTAGAAATCACTTCAGGAAGTTCTGATCACCAAAATTCCAAAAGTTGTCTCTTCTTTTCAAATGAGATCCTATTTATAGGTGAAGCTCCAACGGTCGACTCCCTCCTCCAACAGTCATATTTCTCCTTGAATTTCAGAGGGACCTGTACACGTGTCACTCAACCAACGGTTTGTCAATAACTAAAAGCACGACATTGTTTTGTAATGAAAATAGTGTAAGGATAAGTAAAACTGAAGTTCGGAATGTAAGAAAATAAAAGCTCAGAGTCTAACCAAAATAGAATTCGAAGTCTATAATAAAGAGATATTCGGATTCTGTTTTGTAGCAATTTAGAACCTGAATTCTGTAGAAATCCGGAGTCTTAATTTCAATGAAAATTAGGAGTTTGGTTTCACTAGAATTTGGAATCTGAACTTCCAGAGTTTGGAGTCGAACTCATAAAAGTTCAGAGTTGAACTCATTAAAGTTCATATCCATAATTCAGAGTTAAACTTTGTGAGAGTTCGTATCCAGTATTCGGAGTGGAACTTTATGAGAGTTCGTATCCAGAATTTGGAGTGGAACTTCATGAGAGTTCGTACTCGGAATTCAGAATGGAACTTCATTAGAGTTCGTATCCATAATTCAGAATGGAACTTTATTAGAGTTCGTATCTAGAATTCGGATCCGAAAACAGAATACTTCATATCTAAGTATTATATGATTCCAAGGTTTTAGGTATGAATCCGATTTTTATACTTAAGAAAAATATTGATATAAGCAATGAAAATATGGTAGGGGTAAATTCCTTTGTAAAGGAAATTTTCCTTATAGAAGTGAAATATAGATTTGATTAAGTATAAGGTGTTTGTGATTTTCAGAAAAAGAAAGAATGGAAAAGTCATAAGGAAAACCTTAGTGACTCAATAGGGGAGACTATTAACTCTTTATCAAAGTAGCACAACAGAGGAATAAATAAAAAATAACCAATAACCAAACCAAACCAGTATCACATGATTACTGAATAGTAGATATGTCAGGCCAAATATGTGTCAAGTGTCAATATGAAAAACTAAAAATCATCATAGATAATGAAAAATCCAAAGTGGGTCTTGAATCATATATGGTTCCCTTATCGATTATCCATCTCGGATTAGCCATCTAACATATGTCTCTTACCCTTATACTAACTTACAACTATGAAATCTATTTAGGTACCAATTAGGAAACCCAAGTAGGGAGTGAGTACAACTCAGTAGGTCGCCACCAATGATGAAAAAAATAATATCCATTCAATAATAGTGTATGCAGTTGGATAAAAAAAAATACAATGCATAAGTAAATAGTTTTCACATTTCTTTATTCTTTAATTAACCACATAAACCACTAAGTTCTACAGGACACCCAAACCCTCATACCTACTTCAGTTTGTGTCAGAGTCTAAACCATATCATATAACTGGGGTTATTATTTATCATTTCTTATCAATTCATGTCATGTCCAATTAGAACTATAGTCCAATTCCAACTAATGGGCATATAACATCGTTTATAGCACCCATTGGGTATTTATAGCCTCAGTCCCTAACCCACACCTCAAATTCACATGTGTATTTAGAGCCTTGGTCCCTATGCCATACTCACTATCTCATATGGGTATTTGGAGAATCAGTCCCTATCCCACATGCCATTGATCACATATGGGTATTTGGATCATTAGTCCCTATCGCAGACCTCATTAATTACATATGGGTATTTGGAGCCTCAGTTAGTGTCCCATACTCATATATCAATCAATTACACATATATCACATCAACAAAAGTTAATCAATATTAACTCTCTTATCACATTTCACATCATGGTATATCATTCCAACTATCAAAACAAATTATGATTCAATACTTTAATCACATGGTGTAAAATGATCAATTCAACATTTAAACCATATACCCCTTTAATCTATTAATTAATTAATCAATTAATGAATCCAATTCCACAAACCAATATTCCATTAATTAATTCAATAATTAATTTATCTAATTTCCACAATCCCAATATCCCATCAATTCCACAATCATGATATTTCATTAATTAATTATCCAATTAATTAATCCAATCTCACAATCTCAATTTCCCATCAATTCCCCATTCATACATTACATTAATTAATTCAATAATTAATTAAAAAAATTCTATGTTTACATAAATTAATTAATCATTTAATTTAATAAATTCAGGATTCAATTACCAAACATTCCAATTTAATTCTAACAATGCATACACACAATTGGAATAAGGACTTTGGGAATTGAATTGAGACCACCTACCTTAAGATCATTGAAAAATTCTCACCAACATATATCCCAAATTTGAAGCTTAACAACCATGATCATGATGAAGAATGGAATATATATCCAAAACCTAGATCCAAGATCAAAAGAATAAATATCTATTAAAC
Source organism: Viscum album (assembly GCA_963277665.1). NCBI lineage: Eukaryota > Viridiplantae > Streptophyta > Magnoliopsida > Santalales > Viscaceae > Viscum > Viscum album. Next base: position 581,114,878 of record OY728138.1, on the reverse strand, counting down.
CTAGATCTAAATCCTTTCCAATAGTAGATAAAAAATTCATCTTTTATCTGAAAATAGGAGTGGGAGAGAGAGAGAGATCTAATCAGGAAGAAACCACATACCCAGAGAGGTATAGATCTTTAAAAAAGGCTTCAAATAATCAATAAAGGAAGTTAAAAGGACTTGGAACCCATTTCGGAGCCTCAAAAAAATAAGATAAATCATTTAGATCTGAGTTATGGACAGTTTTGGATGAATTTTGGTGGTTCAGATATTTTTAATGTAATTTTTGTGGGTTTTAAATCCCTCACACATGGTTTCATGTACAGTGTGTATAGTTTCTTATAACTGCACACCATACCTAGAGGTGTCACACAGTTACTCCTAAGAGGGAACACCATTTAAAAAACTATGTGAAAACTATGAGAATCCCCTCTGTTTGGGTTCAAACGGATAGCTAGGCTACACGCACGGTTTGGGAAAACTGTGTGCCAACCATGTACTGCCCCTATTCCTTTCAAAATTCAAAAATTTTCATACAAACAAACCCAAGATAAAATCCAAAAAATATACTCAAAACAAGAAAAATTAATACCTATAAATGAGATTAAGACATCTCTAGAAAAGGTTGGGATCTTACAGTCCCCCCATCTTATAACAGCTCATCCTCGAGTTGTATTCCCAATTATCTCTAAGATTCTGAGTAAATATGACCGGGATAATAATCCCACATATACACTTCTCTCTCCCAAGTTTCCTCCTAAACATGACCATGTTTCCACAATATATATACTATTGGAATAGTATTTTACCACAACACTTTCTCACTGCAATCCAACACACATATATCATATGATCCTTAAAGGAAACATAGATCTCAAGCTCAACATCATCCACATAGATCACATGATAAGGGTTAGGGTGATACCAACAAATATGTGAAATATGAAAAAAATCATGTATAGCACTGTACCTCTATAGAAGAGACAATTAGTATGCAACTGACCCAATTCTCTCCACAATCTCAAATGGTCCAAAAAACCTGGGCACCAACTTTCCCTATCTCTATATCCTGTGGTGACCCAATATAGGTGATACCTAAAAGAAAACATGATCACCCTATGTAAACTATAGGGGTTATCGATGTCTATCATTATACGGATTTTTCCTACTTTGAGTCATAACCATACACTTTCGAATCAACTGAACCTGCTCCGACATCTCCTACATGAGACTCAGTCCCAACAGCTCTGTCTCACCTACCTCCATCCAACATAGAGGTTATCTTTGTGTCCTACCATAAATGACTATATATGGTTCCATATGAATAGTTTCCTAATAACTATTATTATAGGAAAACTACACTAAATCTTGGTGCTTCTCCCAAGACCCACCAAATTCTAGTACACACACCCAAAGAATATCCTTAAGAACTAGTATAGTACGTTTTTATTACCTATCTATCTATGAATGTAATTCTGTACTCAGTATAACCTGTGTCCCAAGTGCCTTATGAAAGACCTACGATAAGAGCAAAGTAAAAAATTATTCATGGTCTTAAACTCTACTCTATGGAACCCCGTGCAGACAGACTACCTCCCGAACATAAAAGTCTCTTAATTGATCCACTGAGAAAGTCTCCCATATAAGAAATAAATTTTCTACCTTATTAAACCGGTCCACAATCACCCAAATAGATTCATTATTCTAAGGTTTCTATAGGAGGACAACCACAAATTCAATGGTAACATCATCCCACTTCCATTTCAGAATAGAAAATGGCTATAGTAAACCACTAGGCCATTGAAGCTTGGACTTCACCTATTGTTAGGTGTAACATCGTGTCACAAACCCTAATATCACCTTTTTCAATCTCATCCACAATAACTATCATCGTAGGTCACAGTACATTTTAGTCATACCTGGATGCCCCACCCACTTCAAGGCATAAAATTAATGCATCATCTCCTCCCACATACTTGTAGGTAAAACAACCCAATTCATAACATGGATGATCTCATCCTTACCTACAGTTTAGTATGAAGGGGACTCCCCACCTTCAAGGCTCTCCCTCAAGGCCAAACATTATGGATCCCCATACTGACTAGATTTAATTCAAATCATAAGTGTATAATCTATTGAAACTGATACAAGAGTCATATTCTCCTAGATCTCCTGAACCAAAAAATGTATATCATCCACCAAAGTCATCATCTTCCACTCAACACTAGACTCTTAAACTTCTTGATTATGGGTTTTCATACATAAATATTCAGTAACATTGTTTCCTTTCCTGAGCATATATTCAAGCTAAAAGTCAAATGACTGCAGATACTCAACCCATATCTAATACCGGAGATTTGAGTCTCACTGCAAAAAGAAATGCTTTAAGATATTTTGATCCATATACACAATAAAATTTTCAATCAATAGATAATGACACCAACACTTCATGGAATAAAAAATTGTATCTAAATTGAGGTCATGCATAGGGTAGTTCTATTCATGTGGCCTCAACTACTAAGACCCATACACCATAAATCAATCTTCTTACATTAACATTTCTATAATACTAATCCTAGAAGTGTCACAAAACACCATATACTCCTCGCTTGGATCAGGTAGGATCAATATTTGTTTTATTTTCAAACACTTCTTCAACTCAAGGAAGGAATACTCACGTGATTTTTCCTTTAAAATTTTATCGCCTTCTTGGTAAATCCCAAAATGGGTGTTTCCAAATGGGAAAAGTCCTAAATAAACCTATGATAATAGAACGTTAACACCAAAAAACTGTGAATATTGATTTTTTTTTCAGATTGATCCCAAGAAGCAAGTGCCTAAACCTTATCTAGGTCCACATACACACATTCCTCTGAGATGATATGTCCCAAGAAGAGTACATGATCAATCCATAATTTTCAGTTAGATATATTAGCATATAACCAATTATCTCACAGTGTACTCAGGATGATGCCAAGATGTTGGGCATGATCATCACGAGTCTTAGAGTACACCAAGATTTTATGCACAAAAACTACCAAAAACTAATCTAGGTATGGGTGGAATATTATATTCATCAAGGCCATAACCACTAATGGATCATTTTCAACCCAAATGGAATCATGATGAAATCATATAGGCTATACCTACTTCTGAAAGAAGTCCTCAGTATATCAGAAGGACGAACATCAATTGATGATACCCCAATATGAAGTCCATCTTGGAGTAAACACAAGATCTTCTCAACTAGTCAAATAGATCATCAACATACAGAAGAGGATACCAATTCTTCACATTCACTCAATTCAACTTTCAGTAGTCAAAACATAAGTGCAAAGTCCTATAAGACTTATTTTCAAACAAAAATAGAGAACCCCAAGGTGATGTACTCATATGGATAAACCCCTTATTCATAAACTCTTCTAATTGATTCTTGATCTCTTAAAGCTCTGTAGGTTCCATTCTATATGGTGGAATATAAACCATCTCAGCATCAGGCATGAGATCAATTTCAAATTCCACCTATCTCTTATGTGGAATCCCTAAGAAGTATTTAGGAAAAAATCCTGATATCTACCCACTACAGGTGGAAAGAAATCCTATTTCACACCCAAATTATCTAGTAATAGACTAAAACCTCAACTGTGAGCTCCCCTAGTTGCTGATGAACTGGACCTAAATGACCTTTCAGAATACCCCATTATCCATGATAAATATATTTTTCACCCTCAGGATACATAAATTTTACTCTCCTGTGGTAAAAATCAATGTGGGATCAGCATGTGACTAACCAATCCATACCCATAATTTGGTCAAATCTTGAAATATATAGAATGTAAATATCCCAACTGAAATGATACTCCCCAACATCGAGAGAACATACTTTTCAAAAACAGATGCCTATAAAACATGCTCCCAAAGGTGTATCTATTATCATTAACCTACTCACAACTCCACTATTAGACTCAACCCATTCACAAGTTGTTAAAAAATAAAATAATGAGAGGCACCAATATTAAATTAGACACTAGAAAGTGTAGAATCTATAATAACAGTACCTCTAACCATTGAAAGTCCCGCCTTTCTATCCATAAGTGTAGTCTAAACTACATGAAACTACCCTTCCCATATTCCCTATGATACTTCCAGATTATCCTGAGTTAAATACTCTACTGGTATGGGTGGTCTTTCCCAGAAGCACCTCATCCACTACATTGACTGCCACGACCAGTTGTACTCCAACCTACCTGACTGGTAGGATGTTTAAGATCTTCTTTCCAAACTATGGTTCTACCTAGCTGATCATTCACTACCTATATGTCGTGGGTTCCTATAAAACCTCTATAGATGTCCCATCATACTACAAGTTTTACACTCTTCCAGCAGTTGGGGATAATGTCTATGATAGTGTCCTGACCATGCGAACTGGTGGAAAATCACTCAGGTAAGATCTTGAGTAACTGATCCTTCCCCTTGACCACTGTTCCTTTAATTACTCTGGTCATAATTCTAATAACGATGCTTCCTACCCTCAGAGGATGTAACTCTTGATCATTTAGTAGAAACCACCCTTTCTCCACAAGAAACCTCATTCAGGTTCTCCTTAGGTGTGAGATCCTGATCTACCACCTTAGAAAAAATTATTAATAGAAATATTTTAACCTATGACTTAATATCACATTTAATACCATACTAGAAACTCCTTCCCTATCTAAATCATCCCCTATCAGCACTGTAGAAAAGTGTTTCATGTTTGTAAAGTGGCCAATGTTGTCCATCACGAACATACTATCTTAAGTCAATCACATGAACTTAGCTACTCTATCCTATCTCAACAAATCTGGATAAAAGTGTTCCAAGAAATTATCTAAAAATTAATTTCATTCCATAACTTTAGCATTCCCTTTTCGGGCCTGAACATCCCACCAAGGATTCACTGATCCTCATAACATGTATGTATCTTACTTGAACCTCTTCTCATAAGGTGTCTCTAAATGGTCATGTATATCCTGGATGGACTCAATCCATAATTATGCTACCACATGTCCACCCTCTGCTGTGAAAGTCTGAGAGTTTTGTAACTGAAACCCCCACATCAAGCCAGACATACTCTTCACTAACCACTCTAGTTCTTCTCTATATAAAATACATGAAGAAAGCAATGTACTCTCAGAACTTCTCTTTGACTACGTCACTTGGTACTATCGATGCGTAAGGTTCCACTACAAGAGAAAAATCTCTAGATTGTCCTCATGTTGTCCTATCAAAAAGAATAATAATTGATTAATATCTATACAAACACACATCTCAAGACACATAACACAACCTTAACAAATTTAACAAAAGGGATTTACATAATCCATAACAATTCATCCCCCAAACCCTGCCACATGGTGAAAATCAAGGCACTACCACTAACCTTAACCTTACTACATCTAGGCTATAGTTAATAATGGGTAAACACATTCTCATTATTGAAGTATCATTAGACACCCATTTTCCACATTTTACACCATTTTACAACTTTGGATTCCATATTAGGAACCATTTTCAGTTCAATTACACAAGCAAGGAAAAAAAATTCAATTGCAAAAACTTACCAAAAATTAATTTTCCCATGCATGACTAAATGATGAATGTCACTAAATAACCATGAGTGCCTAGAATGATGCATTAATACTCAAATCTCATGCCATCCTAGGACATGATTCAAATCTTAGGAAAACTTGGAAACAATAATCACATTACACAACAAGTGAATCACTCGAGGTGAAATAACATCAACTATAACAACATACATCAATAAAAAAAATCCCACCCTAGGTACTTGTATTTTACCCTCTTACATAGGTTAGATACTCCCATGAATGAGCTCTTAAAAAAGGTCTGAATCATTATATTCTCCCATATAACATTCCCAAATAGTAAGACAAAATAAAATAAAATAAAACTCCTCTGATACCACTTTGTAACGTCCTGAAGCAGGTTCCACACACCGGTGCCCTGATTTGGTTAGTTACATTACCTCAAGCACACCACCCCATACACCATAGATTTCCAACTAGCAGTGAGAGTCTAATATTGATCATGGGGAGACTATACCCTCTTTATCAAAGTCTCACAACATCATAATAAATAAAAAATAACCAAATTAAATAACTAATAACACGACCAAACTAGTATCACATGAGGACCAAAACAGAAAAATAAAATATCCAAAACTAAATAGTAGATATGTCATGCTAAATATGTGTCAAGTGTAAATATGAAAAACCTAAAGTAAACAAGGGAACTGAAAAGTAACAAGAGGTTCCTAAATCTCGTATGGTTCCCTCCTCTATGATCTATGCAAAATCAGCCATCTAACATATAGATCTTGAACTTATCCTGACCTGAAACCATGAAATCTATTTGGGTACTGATTAGGAAACTTGAGTAGGGTATGAGTGAAACTCAGTAGGCCACCACCAATAGAGTCTACAAAAATAACCATTAACTAAAAATGTATGCAGTTGTGTAAAGAATAAAGTTCAATGAATGAGTAAATAGTTATCACATTTCATCATTCTTTAATTAACCATATAAACCACTGGGTTCCTGAGGACACCACAACCCTCAATACCTACTTCATCCTGTGCTGGAGTCTTAACCATATCACATAACTAGGGTTATAATTTATCATTTTATATCAATTAATGTCACAACAAATTCGAACTATAGTCTAATGCCAACTCTTGGGCATAAAATGTTGTATCTAGCACCCCATGGGTATTTGGAACCTCAGTCCCTATCCCACACCTCAATGTCACATGGGTATTTGGAGCCCCATTCTCTATACCATACTCACTATCTCATATAGGTATTTGGAGCATTAGTACCTATCCCACACCTTGTTTATCATATATCGGCATTTGGAGCATCAATCCCTACCCCACAACTCATTAATCACATATGGGTGTTTAGAGCCTCATTCTGTGTCCCAAACTCATATATCAATCAATCACACATATATCACATATATCTCATCAATAAAATTCAATCAAAATACAATATCTTATCAAATTTTGCATCATGGTATACCATTCAAACTATCAAAATAAATCATGATTCAATACTTTAATCACATGGAATAAAATGGGAAATTCACCATTTAAACCATAGAAAATTTTAATTCATTAATTAATTCAATTCCACAACCCAATATCCCATTAATTAATTCAAAAATTAATTAATCCAATTTACAAAATCTCAATATCCCATCAATTCCACAATCACAATATTTCATTGATTAATTATCCAATTAATTAATCTAATTTCACAATATCAATTTCACATTAATTCCCCATTAACACAATCCATTAATTAATTCAACAATTAATTAATCCAATTTCAATGTTTCCAAAAATCAATTAATCAATTCTAGATTCCCTTTCGAAATGTTTCAATTTCATTCTATCAACACATGAACTCAATTTGAATAAATGCTATAAGAATTGAATTAAGACAACCTACCTTAAGATTGTTGAAAAATTCTATCCAATAGAAATACACAATTTGAAGTGGAACAACCATGATCATGAAGAAAAATGAGATCTAGATCCAATCCTTAAATCCAAGATGAAAATAATAAAAATCCATTAAAACTAGATCTAAACCCTTTTCGAAAAGTGAATAAAACATTCCTATTTTATCTAGAAAGAGGAGAAAGAGAGAGAGATCTAATCTAGAAGAAACCACATACCCAGAGAGGTGTAAATCTTCAATTTGAGATTTGAATCATCAAGAACAGAGGTCAAAAGGGCTTTGAATCCATTTGAGAGCCTCAAAAAATGAGAGAAATCATTAAGGTCTGAGTTAGGGATTATTTTGGGTGAATTTTGGGGGTTTAAGTATTTTTAATCTAGTTTTCATGGGTTTAAAATCCCATGAACATGGTTTCTTGTATGGGGTGTATGATTTCCCCTAACTATACACCCTAAACATGCACCTCACATAGGGGTGAATCATAGTTACTCCTAAAATGGTGCATGGTTTCACTACAAAATAATTAGTTTTTTTCAATAGGGGTATATCTGTTGGCAAAAGTGCATTTTCTGTTGGTAAAACATTTTACCAACACAGATTGTCATGTCGCTAAACTGTTGGTAAAAACTCGATCTCTAAATGTTATTGTGATAGATAAAATGATTCTGTTGAAATTATAATAATACCAATAGATAATATATATGTTGGTAAAAATGTTTAACAATAGATTAATACAATGAAAATATTTGTTGGTATTATTATTAACATATATAAACAATATCAACAATTAAAATTTATTTGTAAATTATACTCTAAATGTTGGTGATCCAATATATATATTTAAAATTTTATATTATATTTATTAATATAATTATATATAATATTTTATTATATTTATTTGTATAATAATAAAAAAATTAGCTTATATAAAACACAATAAAACGAGAATTTATTTGAAAAAACACATTCCAATATAATTTAAATACATGTTCAAACTTCATGAAAAGACAAGAATCTCCAAGAAACATATTACAAACAAGTTTAAATATGTTCAAACACTAAGGAACTTTACATGGAACTCAATGAAACTTCATCTACAATCTATTTCTTGCAAACATCAGACGTCACTGTCGTTAAATCCCCATAACTTCACATTATCTATTATCTACGGTAGTGGATCAAGACATGCAAAACTTCATTATCCCTTTGAGTATAGTGGAGACTATAGTGGACCACCCTTATATTCTTGAAGAAGCACCTATCCTCATTCCCTCCACTTCATACATGTAGCATCACAAGAAAAGATCTGATCACACAAACAAAACAATTGGCAGATAGTTTTCATTTGAATGAAATATATAAAAATAATAAAACATTCTATAAAACTATAATCTAGTGATCACAACAAGTGAATAATCTAACTAGTGTATACAAAAACCATAATATAATTTAACTAAATACCACAAAACAAAAAAATTATCCATCCTAACCACAACAAGAATGTATAACATATACCAAAAAAATTTCTATAATGCATGATATAGAAATAACCAATGAGAAAAATAATAAAAAATTGACTAGAAGAATCGATGGTCGAAAAAAAATTACATGTGACTTCATTAACGGAATATTTCCAAAAACCAGAAAAAATAAAAATATAAACACATTAGATAAAAATAACAAAATTATCTAACATGTAACCAAAATCCATTTAGAATTTCATTAACTTCAATTAAGAGTGACACATAACTCAAAATTCTATAATCTAGTCCAAACCATACGAGACATGAGTTGGTTTCCCATGCCACACACCTTAAAAAATTATTAAAGAAAATTCAAGCTGCAGTGCATACACCAGGTGAAATTTCACCATCAATGAATTTAAAGATATTTCTAGTATACATGACATTAACACAAATATACAGGAGAAAGGTCACTATTTTAGACAAGCATCGTATCCATCCTCCAGTAAAAGATGACTCAAAGTATCCAATAAAATATACTATTACAGTCAATCCACAGACAATATGATAGACTAGAAACTATTCTCGAAGAGAAGTAATTATTGAAGAGAAGAAACATGACAGATAGTAAATCAGACAATAATTCTCATCAACATAATATATTTCCATTATAAGAGAAGACTGATAGACTGATTAGCATGCATATAAACCCAAAAAGACTAGATTCATCATGGAAAATATAGGGAATACAACCTAATGACCAAATTTAAATCCTTGTAGTGAGTCTTTGCATGGTTTCCTCCTTCAATCTGGACATTTTTATTTTTAGGATAAGTCATTGGTTACAAAAAACAAGAAAAACAAACATCACCAATAACGAATACAGTAAAGTGGGATTAAAAATTCTATAGGATATGAAATTCAAAATTAAAAAAGGAACTAGCCTCAACATTGACACCATCTCTACTAGAACCATTGTTAGAAAGCCTACCAAAACCATTTACATTGACCCCATATCTGCCAGAACCATCGTTACAATGCCTACAAACACCATCGACATTGACCTCATCTCTACCAAAACCACCATTACCAAACAAAAAATAAATTCTGAAAAAAACTTCTCCAGACAAACTCTTCAAGAAAACCGTCTACATTGATAGAGGATCATCAATAAAAATCACTGAACTACTGCCAGAGAGTACTAAGAATAGAGGCTACCATAAAGTAATTTCCCTCTGACCTGGAATGTGACAAGGAGGGAAAATCCAGTTGATTATTATCGCCTAATTCATATAGTCGAAAATAAATCACGAGACACATAAACTGACACAAATTAAGACGAAACAGAAGGGGAAGGAAACCAACAAAAATCGAAATAAATTTTGAACAAAGTCAAGAGATATGAAAAAAATGCACCTCCGATCTAGAGCACAAGAGAAGGAAACCTACTGAGAAAACATTGTGAGTTCTTGGAAGAGGGAGGTGTACTGCTAGGGTTCCTCCTGGCTGGGGCGTGCGGGGAGACTTAGGGGAGAAATGGATAAGGGAATAGAAAAAATTAAAATTAAGTAAAATAAAATAAAATAAAATAATAATAATAATACTAATAATAATACAAATACTAATAATAATAATAAAAACAAAAACAATATTTTTTTTATAATAAAATAAAATTAACCAGGTTGGGTGTGACAATATAAGACACGATAATGATGATATGATCATTACGGCTCGAGACTTTTAATTTAGGGAAGATAGTGTCATATTATTAGTATAATTTAAAAAAAGCATGATATATAATAAATTTATATATAAAATATATATATTTATAATGAAAAATGTTTTAAATTAATATATATTCTGAATAAAAAAAATATATTATACACATATAATTAAATTATATATACGTGACTTTCTTTTTTTAGTTTTTTCTACTTTCAATCATATTCAAGTCTCTAAAAATTATAGTCATTTATCATTAAATTTATTTCAAATATATATATTATATATCACAAAAATATAATTTGTCAATGAAAACATATGATTATATGATTTTATTAAAATATTTATAATTTATAACCTTTATTGAAAATGATATATATATATATATATATATATTGGTAAAATATTGTATGTTACTGGATAATTTATTGAAACATATTTTTATAAAGGTAAAATATTTGTTAGTAATAACAATTAATAGTAAAACATTCATTTTTTGGTAAAAAACATTAGTATTGATATGATAAAGTAATAGATTTAATTGTTGGTAAAAGATTTATTGGTGTTAAATGATCAATTTAAAAAGATCCAACTATTGGTAAAAACAAGTGTTGGTACTTAAAATCTATAATAATAAAATTTAATATATGTTATAATTTCCTCTTTTTACCAATATATATATCATCTTTAGATAAATTTTTGTTGGTATAAACCATTTTTTCATAGTTTTTGACAAACTATGCACTATCTATGTGAATCCCCTCTGTTTGGGTTCCCACAGTTTGCTGGGCTGGGCACACAGTTTGGGAAAACCATGTGCCAATAATGCACTACCCCTCTTACTTCTAAAATTCAATATTTTTACCAAAATTCACCCAAGTTGAAACCCAAAAAAAATACTCAAAAAAGTCAAAATAATTCCTATAAACAAGCTCGAGACATCTCTAGAAAAGGTTGAAATCTTTCACCTCATGTCACTTGGTCCATGTGACACAAATCCATATCTAACCTCAAGCTCCCATCCACCTCTCAGGATAATATCAAAGGGATTCCCATGAAAACACACTGGCTCTTAAGAATCCCCTTTCTCTACAACCTTCTAGCTATACCTTTAGCTCTTATAGCTACTTGGGTTCATCTGATATATGAGTGTAGATATCAGGATATTCCTAATGAAATTCCATATAGAAAAAAACTCTTGATGGTGATGAAAACCTAACACATACTCAAGAAGGATGCTCTCATACTCTTCCACCATTATAGGAACTCAAATCTCATAGGATCTTCTACTCTAAGGGTAATACTAGACAACTGATAAGGGAATGCCTCTAACCTCATGTGAATGAGCTCGTCCTACCATGTACGGGGATCAATCCTTATAAAAGGAGGAAAAATCCATCCCCAAAAAATAGAAACAAAACTATACTCACTGGTAGAAATCGTCTAAGCATGGATGGTATGGGACCATCCCATACCAAGGAAAACATCATAGGTTCCCACTACCACTATGGAAATAATTCCACAGGAGGTTCCCTCTCTCTTCCCCGATTGAGGTCACACTATTAGTAAAAATATGAAATCATTGATCCTCTATAAAAGAGACTCCAAAAAAAGGGACAAGAAAAAATAGATCCATTGGTATTAACAGGTATCTAACTAGGGATTCACTCAGGGATAGGTGCCTCATGAAACCATGTGGTAATGGAACCAGGGTTAGTGAGGACACCCGTCGTACCAAAAACCGTACTTGATGCCTCTTTGATACCCAATTGATTGGAACTTATCAGTTACATATCCTACCTATTTAACACAATTAGGGCTTACTTTTACACCTTTTAACCTCAAAAAATTTCAAACACACAAGCCAAAGAAACTCATCCACCACACCTTGACACTTTCTGCTTTGGACGACACTAACTTGCTTGAACGGTTTTGGATCAAATCTCAAGAATGTGTCTCTATGGGGGAAATAAACATTTTCCTTTAATGTATAAGGCCATGTCAAACATCACCAAGGTAGGCCTCTACCAATTCCTTCTGTCACCCTGGAGATGTCTCAACACCTGGACCACCATTAGGGAGGGGTCTCGTCCAAGCGATACATTCACACCATAGGCTCATGATGGTCATCCACCCCCGATAAGGGGGTATATCCCACCATAAAACTTAGGTGATCACTAACTCTAAAACTAACAATGTGCACTCAGTATAGGTATGTCATCTACTAGTACCACCATATCTAACCGCTACTCCATGGAGAAAAATACTTCACAGGAACAACCATCTGATCGGTTGGGATCCACACATGCTAGAGACCTAGATCATTGCCTCGATTCAATCATCTATCACCTGAGGGTATTTATCATCATAAAATCTCAATGATATTTTCACAGGAACTCACACAACACACTGATCCTATGTGTACCATCATCCTGTATTATTGGATCTATCAAATCCTCAACATGCTAAAGATCATTTTTCTTATCCACAAAAGGATCCATGTGTTAATAAATAGGGGTTATCACTTCTTGGAACCCACCTTGAGAAAATAAATTCTTTAGTAGGTCCCAAAATCAGAAGCTCATTACTCATCTAGTCATTAATGTTGTGAAAAAGTTGGTTGGAAGTTTTTTTGGAAGATTAAAGGTGTTTTTTGTAAGAGTTTTCTATTTCTGTAAAAGAATAAAAGAATTCACCTTACTTTGTAAAAGATGGAAATTGGAATCACTATCATAATCAGGTGATTATAATCAAAATTATTAAGAAATTTCATCATTTTGGGAAGAATTTTTCTGGAATAAAAGGTTCATCGGACTCATCTTGGGTCCAAAATGAAGATTCGATCATAATGTAAAAGAGAATTTTATTCTGAATGGATCTAATGAAAATATAAATATGATTTTATATTTTTTATTTCACAAAATTCATAAGTTGTTTGAGAACTTGTGATGAAATAATTATGAAAGAAATGGGGATAACATGTTTTTCCAATCATATTGAGGTTGATTAGAAATAAAGAAGTTACTGGAAGGATGGGGAGTCATAATACTTCTCAATATATGTTTAATGATTTTATGATGATCCTAAATATATTCAATGTTATGAGAAATTCATGATTCAAGATGAAGTTTTTGGAAGAATAAATTCAAGGATTTGCAATCTCAGTTCATTGGTATGAGATTACCGAGGGTAGATTTGTTTAAAGTCTTTGAAGTTTTATTGTATCATAAGAAGATGCAGATTATGGTTTTTAGTTAGACCAATAATCCAAAATATAAATATATTCAAAGAAATAATTTGATTTGAATTTTTATAAAAAAATTAAGAATTTGATGAATTGGAAGATACTAATATTGGTACATTGAACACAGTGTTCCACTGATCATCAGATTAATCATGACACTAATAATCAGATGAAGTGATTGGTGGAAGAATTGTTTTCATTTAAAATTTTTGGGAGAAAAATGAATTTTTTGGGATTGATGGGTTTAAGGAAGTTAGAGACCGATCAATCGATGAATAAGTTGAAGTTATTTGGAAAAAAATCAGGCCAGGGTTAAATCAACAATATAGTCATCCATTTTTATCAAGTTGAGTAGTTGGGACCAATATGATAATTGCACTATGATTTTTTTTACTATTGGGTCAAGTATCATTAGATTGGAACTGACAACTTTACATTAGAGTAAAGAAGAGACTGATCCATCAGATGTGGGTTGATATTGACAAACATCATCAGACGCAGGATCATCGATGTGAGGAAAAGAAGAAAAAAGATAATTTCTTAAAGCAATTACAACATTATTTTCAAAGGGATATTGAATTGTGATGAGAATAGAGAAGTTATTGTTTGAAGAAGATTAAAACTAATGCTTAAGTGATGCTAAGGAAGTACTAGAATCTTTATAAGTTTCAACTATATTTTTGGATGAACAATTTTTAAAGACTTATAGTTGGTACTGAGTATTGTAATGATAAATATTTAGTTCAAATTTATTTTCAAGTGGGTTAATAAAATTAGATAGACCTTATGTATTCATCATAATGAGAAAATCAGAATTGGACTGAATAATGTTCAAAATTATTGAAGAAAGTTTAAGTCATGAGAAGATTCTAAAAGAAACGAGATGAGTTGAGAATCACTAAAGAAGTAAAATATGTATCTGAAATATAATCATGAAATTATGTTTCTATAAATTTAGATGAGAGGGAAAAGTTTTCAGAATACTTCCAAAACCATATTTGGATCACCTATAAATAGTGGAAGTACTTTTTTACTTTATGAAACAGATTTACTGCTCAATATAGAAGGAATATCACTGAATGTTTCTAGAGATAAATATTTTTCAGATCAAGAATACCTGAGGATGTTTTTAAGAAATATTAATTAAAGGATAAGAGAGAATATTACAATCAAAGTTTTTAGATCAGAACAATAAATCAGTCTGGGATTTCTGGACTCAGTCAAAAGAAGTTCAGAATTGTTTCAGTGGTATTCAAAAAAGGATATATTATCAGACAGAGGAATTGGACTGAAAAATCAGGCTGTTAAAATTAAAATGCATATCATTAGGAAGTCTAGAAAGTTCTTACCTACTGTTGGGTAGGGGAGTTAATAATTTTTTTGAAGAGAATATTTGTGAAAATTGACAAGGTATCACAATAACTTTTTCTGAAGCAACTAGTGAAAGTTTCTTAACTTGTTTAACATAGTTTATTACATAATTTCATTCTAATTTATGTAAATTTAGTGTTGTACTGAACATAGTGCTACATGAGTGTAAGAGAATATCATACCTATTGTATCCACACAACAAGATTGTTTTCTAGTGGATTTTGTGTTATTGAATTGTTTCCAAACCATACCAAGGATGCTGCTACTCTTGTTGCATAGTGAACCATGTAAATTATTATGTTCCTTTAGATGTGTGATTTTTTTTGTTTTCAAAAAGGTTTAAACTTTTTAATAGGAGGAAAAAGTTGTTTTAAAATAAAGGAAACATAAAGGAAAATGATATCAATGATTCACACCCCCTCTCAGTGATACTTGAATCTGGGATGGTAACTTTCAAGTGGTATCAGAGCAAATTTTCTCTTTGTTTACTCTTTTCTAAAGTTTTAAAGAAGTTGTGATGGAGAATCTGAATTGTATGAATAGTAAAGGGATTTTGGTCTTCAATGGTATAAACTATCATATCCAGAAATATAGAATGTTCCCTTATCTTATGTCTCTAGGGTATAATGTTCTTGAATCCATAAGAGATGGATTTCTTCCTATTGATGAAAAAGTTCCTTTTACATATATTGATAAGAATAATCTAGAGAAGTATAGAAGAGCTAATAATGATTTACTCTCATCAATTTATGAAAGTGATTTTTTAATATTGAATGATGTTTCCACTTCCAAAGGTATATGGGTAAGCTTAATAACATTTATAAAGGAAATACAAAAGTAAATAAGGTCATGTTACAAATCTGAAGGTTGAGGTATAAATATATAAATATGGGTGAGTATGAATATGTTGGTGAATTCTTTACCAGGTTTAATGACATTATCAACACCATTTTATGTCTTAGTGAAAAGCTAGAAGATTCTACTATTATTGAAAAGATCTTGAGAATTATTCTTGAAAAGTTTGATGCAAAAGATTCCTCATTAGAAATTGAGATCCAAAAACATTATATCTGAATTATTTTCATAGTACTATCATCACTTATGAAATGATAAGGGAAAAATCGAGGAAAGAAACATCAAAATTTGATCAAGAAATTTTCTTCAAGGATACTAATAAAGGTAAGTCTAAGAAGGTTCTTGAAGAAAAATAAGTTACGAACCCTGATTCCAAAAATGTGGTATGTATAAATCTTTAAGAATTTTTTTTCATGTTTTTTGAAAATTTGAAAATAGGTATAGGTTACTATAAAGGAAAACATCCTATGAAATGTTTTGAATGTGGAGTCATTTGTAACTTTTCGGTTACTTGTACTCAAATAAATAAATAATAGGATAGTGATGAAGATGATAAAAGGCATAGAATATCATGGAAGAAACATGGTGATAAGGCTAAATAGTATTCCAAAGGGAAAGATAAAAAATTATTCAAATCCCAAAGAAGAAGTTTCTTATCTAAAGATGATGAAAAAGAAGTCAGTGAAGATGATTCCAAAAAATCTAATGAGAAGGATAGATAAAATAATTTCATTACAATAGTTAAAAATAAAGAGTTCAGAAGAAATAGTTTTAAATAAGAAGAAACTGAATTAGAATTTCATCTGAAAGAAGAATTGAAAGAATGTATGATAAATATTGGTAGGATTGAGAAGGAAATCTGGAAATTGAAAAATGAAAACACCTCGACAAACAATAAAGAAAGTTTTCTTGATGAGAAATTAATGCTACTCAAAGAGATTTATGACTTGAAGAAATATATTGATAAGTAAAATAATTTTAATGAATATCTAGAAATTAAGTTGAAGGCAAAAAAGAAGATTCAGAACTTGTACAATAAAAAACTTTTAAATATGATAATATTTTTACAATTTTCATAGATTCTATATCTTATGTTGGTCAATGTTCTAGAAAGGGTAAACCTAAGAAGGATCAAAATTTTCCATAAATTTTTTAGAATAAGTCTAAAATTGTTACTAAGAATAAGAAATATGAAAAATTTATGTATGTGTCCAAAACCAACAAAGTGGAGAAGTTAGAAGTTTCTAAAAATTATGAGTCTGAAAAATTTTCTATTACTTATGGTTTTTATAAGGCTAAAAAGAAAACTTAGATGAAAAATAAGATTACAGATGATAACAGAAATTTTGGTGATCAATAAGGTTTTTATAAGAAAGATAAGAAGGTTGCTAAGAAACATGCTCACAACTGAGGTCAGTATAGATGTTTCAATGGAAAAAATTATTTCTATGGATGCTACTGGTATTTTGGTGGATTCTAGCATATGGAAAATATGTGTTGTTTTAGTCAATATTTTTTTACCACTCTAAAAATTATAGAAGGAAAAAATTTGGGGGGGGGGGTCAATCCTCTCAAAGGAATAAGTTTGAGAAGGATGTTTTTAATAAACCTGAGATGGTTGGAGTAAAGGTTAAAAATATATTCCAATATCTGGAAAATATTTTTGAGAGATATTAACAACCTAGAAATATTGAAAAAGGATGTATTTTTTTGTTACCATCACAAAATAGTTTTTTAACAAATCTCAGAAGCTGGAAGTTAAGAAAGATAAAGGGAAAGAAAATACTATTGTTGTAGAAAATACTCTCAAAGATAAAAAATTAGAATGACCTTGGATACTGGATAGTGGGTTTTCTTATCATATGACAAGATATTTAAAATTTATGAAGAACGTGAAAGACTTAAAAGAAGGAATAATGATGTTTGTAATGATGAATCTCTCAGAATCAAAGGTGTTGGGTCAATCATCATTGGGGATGAAAAGTTGAAATATAAGAAGGATTTGTTAATTTATGGGATGAAACAAAAATTTCTATGTGTTTCACAACTTTGTGATGAAGGAAAAAAAATTATTTTTCATAAAATATGTATTTTTTTGAAAATTGAGGAAGATGGAAAAATAGTTACAAGAGGCCAACATACAAAAGGAAACTTGTTTCAAGTTAGAGAGACTAAAAAATATTTTTTGTTTTGGAATTGTAAAAGATAATTAGTTATGGAATGAAATTCTAGGACACATGTGTTAGTAAAACATGAGAAAATTATCCATGTGAGATAGTGTCTGGGGTATTCTTGATATGTCAATAATAAGAGATCAGTGTTGTAATATTTTTCAGAAGGGAAAGATAAAAAACTATGTGCATAAAAGAGTTGAATTTTTTTTTCAAAATGACCCTTAATACTTATTCATTCTTATATTTGTAGGAAAATGATCAAAAAAATTACTCATGGAGATAAGTAATTCATTAATTTCATTGATTTCTTTACTCTCATTACTTGTGTTATGTATATGAAACATAAGTCAGATGGTTTAAAAATGATTAAAAGTTTTAAGAGAAAAGATGAGAGGGAATATGAGTATTATCTAAAGATGTTGAAAATAGAAAATTGTGGGGAATACAAAAATGAAGGGTTTTAATGTTATCTTGAGAAGAATTGAATTCGTTATGAATTCAGTACCCCATACAATTCTTAAAAAAATGGTGTTGCTAAAAGGAAGAATAAAAGACTGGTTGAAATGTGAAGAACTATGTTACCTAAACAAGGTCTCTCTCATTAATTTTGGAGTCAATCCATGAGCATTGTTGTGTATATTCAAAACTGATATTTCTACAGACCAATTTCAGGTATGAATCCATATGAATTTTTTTATGATAAAACCCCAAGTTTAAAACATTTAATAATTTTTGAGAGTACATGAATCATAAATAAAAAAGGTGGAAACCTTATAAAGTTTGACCATAGAGGTGAATATGGAATTTTTATTGGCTATGATTTGGAAGGAAGAGGATACAAATGTTTGAACAAAGAGTCAGGAATATTATTTGTCTCTGTTTATGTGAAAGTTATTAAAAATGATGAGGAAGATAAACATACTCATGAAGATAAGGAAAATGAGACGTAAGAAAGAATTTGTGATAAGGATTATGATAGGTATGAAAACAATTTTAATCCTAATGAAGAAAAATTAGACTCAACTATTTCAATTAATGAGTAAGAATCTTAAAAACATCATCCTAGGATGAAGAAGAATGTGGAATCTCAAAACATTATTAGTGATCAACATCAAAATGTTAAAAAAATAAAAACCTCATATGTTATTACACATAAATCCTTGTATTCAAAAGTTGAACTGAAAGATGTGAATGAATATTTTAAGCATCCAGAATGGGATTAAGATATGAATAAAGAGTTCGATCAGATAGAAAAGAATGATACTTGGGATCTCATACCTAAACCAAATAACAAAAATTTTATCGAAAAAAGTGGATTTTCTAGAATAAGCTGGGTGAAGTGATAAGAAATAAATAAACATTGGTATGAAGAGGTTACTTATATATAAAAGACTTTGATTTTGATGATACTTTTTCTCCATCAACAATGTTAGAAACTATTAGTATATTTCTTGATATTGCTGCAAAACGAAGTTAAAAATTTTTAGATGGATGTGAAATCAGTATTTTTGAATTTTAATCTTGATGTGGAAGTTTACATTGAACAACTATGTTTATTTTTTATTGGGAAAGACGAAATTTATGTGTGAATGTTAAAGAAATTCATGTATGGGATAAAAAAATCTATGGGGGCATGGTATTCCAAATTAGATACCTATTTAAGAAAGATGTTCTTTAAGAAAGGAAGATTTTAGAAAAATATATACATTGAAGAAAGTAAAGATTTTTCCATGATTTTAATTGTTTATATTTATGACATTATCTTTTCTGGTAATGATGAAAGAACTTATGAAAGATTTTTATAAAGAGATTTAATTTTTTATTGATATTCCCATTCGGGGTGAAATGAAATACATTCTTGGGTTATAAATTTCAAAAAATAAGGAGATATTTTTTATTTCCCAAGAAAAGTATTCTAAGGTACTTCTTAATAAGTTAAATATAGAAAATTAAAAACCAATTTCTACACCGATTTTAGTGGGAACCAAGTTGATCCATGATGGAGAAGGTAAAGAAGTTGACTCTAAAGAGTTTTGGAAACTGATTAAAAGTTTGTTATATTTTACTACCTCAAGATATGACATTGTTTATATTGTTACCCTATGTAGAATATTTTAGAGTTCTCCAAAAGAATAACATCTATTGGATGGAAATTAATTCTAAAAAAGGCACAATAAATTTTGGAATCAGGTATGAAATCTTAGAAAGTATTGACTTGTTTGTGTATTCTGATACGGATTGGGAAGGAAATGTTGATCATAGATGATCCAAATCTGAAAGAGTTTTCTTTATAGGGAAAATTTGTGTTAGTTTTCATAAAAAGAAACAAAATTCAGTAAATATTTGCACAACTAAAGCTAAGTATGTTGCTACCACTCAAGCTTCTACTTGACTTATGTGGATGAAAACTCAGTTGGAAGACTGACTTGTTGAATTAAAGTTAACCTTACAAAAAATCCAGTATAACATTATCATTAAAATCATATTGATATTAAATAAAAATTCATCAAAGAGCTTTTAGGGAAGAATTAATTGAAGCTGGATTATGTTCATACATTAGAACAAGTTACTAAAATTTTCAAAAAAACCGCTACTAAAGGAACCATTTTATAAATTGAGGTTGAACATGGGAATCCACCTCTTTCTCATCAATGTTGAGGTATAATCTTTTTACCCCTCTCTCTTTTTATCATTGGATACTGCTGTCAAGGGGAATAATTGTTTAATAAATCTATCTATTGATATGTGCTAAAACTTTTAAGGAAGCATGTATGTAGGAGAGTTGTAGGTAAGATATGAATTCAATATGTAAGTGTGTTAATTATTCTAACATTTTATTGGAATGGTTATATGAATCTTTTGTTTACATGAATGTGGAAGAATAAAATAAAGATCTGAAGAAAATATGAGGAAGTTTTCATGAATCACTACTTTTAGACAACATGATTTTTTATCAATGATTATTGTTTCTTAAAATGAGTTATCCCAAGTAGGATTATAATTGTTGATAAGTAATCCATATCTTGAGGTTACATAGTTCAGAAATTTATGAACCTTTGTTAACAAAAAAATACAAGGGGTGGGGGGCTTATTGGGACAAAGTTGGATGGAAGTTGTTTTTCGAAGCTGAAAGGTTTTTTTTGAAAGAGTTGTCTTTTGTTGTAAATGAAAAAATAAATAACCTTACTTTGGAAAAGATAGAAATCAGACTCACTATCATAATTTGGTGACTAAACTCAAAATGATTAAGAAATTCCATCATTTTAGGAAGAAGTTTTCTAGAATAAATGTTTTATCAAACTCATCTTGGGTCTAGAATAAAGATTCAATCACAATAAATTAGAATGGGATGAACACCGTTTCATAGGAATAAAGAAGATACTGATTCATTAGATGCAGGATGATACCGATAAACATTATCAAATGGAGGATCATCGATGTGAGGAAAATAAGAAAAGATATAATTTAGTAAATCAATTTAAAAATTGTTTTCATGGGGAGATTTAAGTGTTACGAGAATAGAGAAGTTATTATTAGAAAAATATTTATACCAACATTGAAGTGATACCGAAGAAGTAATGGAATCTTTAGATGTTGAAACTATGTTTATGGTAGAAATTTTTTCAAAGACTTATAGTTGGTACTGAGTATCATAATGAGAAGTATTAAGTTCTGATTTTATTTTAAGTGGGTCAAGAAAATTGGGGTGAACTTATGACTCCATATTAATGTGAAAATTAGAGTGACAATCAGAATTTGACTAATGAATGTTTATAAAGTTTGATGTGAGATGAAGTCGTGAGAATATTTGATAAGGTTCGAGAAGAAATGAGAAGACTAGAGAAGCTCAAAGAAAGTCAAAGGTGTATATTAAATGTAAAGATTTTTTTGTTTCAATAAATTTGGTTGAGTTTGAAATTTTTTCATAATCCTAACTAAACCAAATTTGGCTTTCCTATAAATAGTGAAAGTACTTTTTACTTTCTGACATGGATGTGCTGTTTAAGAGAGAAAGAAAAGTACTAAAAGTTTCTAGAGAGAAGGAGTTTATGGATTGAGAATACCTGAGGAATTTTTCTAGATAGATAAAGTAAATGAGAAGAGAGAAGATTATAATTAAAGTTTATAGATCAGATTGATAAATTAGAAAGGTGTTTCCAGACTGAGATAAATGAAGTTTAGAATTTTTTTAGCTATATTCAGACAGAGTTATATCATTAGACTGAGAAACCAGACTAAAGAATTAGACTAGGAATATTTGACTGAGTATCATTACAAATTCCAAGAAGTTCTTACCTGTTGGATGTGTTTTTGGGTAGGAGAGTAAAGAATTGTTTTGAAGATCATATTTGTAAAAGTTGAAAAGGAAACAAAATAACTTGTTTTGAAGAAACTAGTGAAATTTTATTAACTTATTACACAAATTGTATTACATCATTTCATGATTCTTATATACCATGCATTGTTGTACTGAACATAGTGATACATGAGTGTAAGGGAATATTATACTTTTTTGTATCTACACAAAAGGATTGTTTTCTAGTGGATTGTGTGGTATTAGATTGTTTCCAAACCATACTAAGGGCATATCTACTCTTGTTTAGTAGTGAAAATTTTAAATTATTATGTTCATATGGATATGTAATTATTTTATTTTTAGAAAGGTTACAACTATTTAACAAGTGACAAATGTTGTTTCAAAATAAAGAAAACTTAATGGAAAAGGATATCACTGATTCACTTCCTCCCCCTCTCAATGATACATAGATCCTAGCTAGTCACTTTATGTTAACATGATAGTGTCTTAGAATCCTAGTCAAATATCATTGTAGAGGTATCCTAGAAGTTATCAATATGTACTGTGGTCAATTAGTATATCTAGATAGATGAATCAAGAGGGACATAGAACCACAACCCATTCCAATATGATGCATGTACCAATATTTTTCCCTATAACCAGTGTCTATATATACCAAGTCAATAATTAGGCTATTAAGGTCCTGGAAAATGGATACATCAGCTACTGCACCAACACTAGAAACCTTGGTCTGAGAACCAAACATGAAACACTTTAACATTGTTTCCCTAGTTCACAAACCAAACCCCACCGCTAAAAAAAACTCAAAACTTTGGTCCTAAACCTAGGAGATATCATAACACTTCAGGCTGGTTACTACTCTGATACCATTATGTCATGACCCGACCTGATGGGGCCTGATACACAACTACCCCAAGACCACCTCTAATAGGCTAGTGGATGTCATCTAGCACCAAGAAGGCATATCACATACATGGGAGGAATTTTAATAAAGTATCTATATGCACACATGAATCTACAATCCCATACAATGATCAAATGTAAAACAACTGATAAAAATGCATTCATACATATATAATCCCATAATAAGAGTATAAAAAAGTAATGGAAATAATAAAAAGGGGCCAAATACAAGCTCACTAAAAATTAGAAAGTAGAACCTCACCTTATCCTATGGAGGAGAATGATTTCAAATGAAACACTATTATATAACCCAACCTTTCTAGCCCAAACTAGATCCACCTACACCTAGTCCACCAAGGACTTTGCAAAAAGGTTTATCGCCTGTATAAGACACGACCCATGGGGCTAGAGCCCTTGTAAGGGGTGAGTATAACAAAACCCAGTATGAAACCTCAAAATAAATAAACACAAAGAATAAATAGTAGTCACATCATCTCAGGTTATGACTATAATAATATGAGACATAAAAATAAACATCCAGATATACTCACAGTAGACACACAATCTCAAGGTGAGGTCACAACTATAAAGCCATACTAGGAATCTTACTCGATGGTTCCAAGGTAATGCTCGTCCAATAGAACTCTCCACAATCCATACCACCACTGCCGACTCTCTTCCTAGAGTTTATTCTCATCATTTATCTATAAAAATGAAACAAAGAGGGTTTATTTGATATAAACACTTGATTGGACTATACCACATCGAAAAGATCAGATCTCAATACACATATAGGGGGTCAATTCCCTGGCTCATTGGGGGGAAACCAGACCCTACTAGAAACATACTCCTAGATAAGGGATCAATGCTTGTGTAAATATTAGTCATTCCAATTCCAAGCACCCCATATAAGGTAACACAAAGGGAAATGAGGATTACTCTGGGCCTCTCAGAGGGATACAAGCTCCAAGCCACCGAGTCACTAGTCAAAGTAATCCGAGTCAACTCACTCAAGAATAAGTAACTCCCCCTTACTAAAACGATCATTAGGAAAATATAGAGGAGTGACATTCTATTATGATAATAGGATACTGAACTGAAATATCATAGTAAAGGACCAAGGGAACACACTCAACTGATACTGGCACAATGAAGGTCACCGAAGTTATCAACAAAGCTGGGCTAAGAAGAAAGAGGAATCCAACTTAACCTTAAAATAGTACACGATGTGTCCCTGAGGGTACATGGCATGTCTCTATATGTTTGGAATTTCCCATGTCTCATGCTTACATGGCATGTTCTTTTATAGATACACAACGTATCCCAAGGGTATACAACTTATAGAAATCTCAGTTGGAACTCAACATGTAGCTTGCCCATTCCCATGCACTTTTCAAGTACATGGAATGTGGATCTACATTCATGGAATATAATACCACATTTTCTCTTGAGAATATACTCCATATAAATGATGAGTCGTCATCTTGGGTGTACACGAGGTGTGGCATGACCCACATGGCATGAAACTCCACCCGACCTCCTGGGTTTACACACTTTGTACACGCGAAAACGATTGGCTAAGGGTCACAGAGCATGTGACATGTGTCACACGACATGTGATACTTTTATCTATGATGAAAACATAGCACAACACATAAGGTACAACATGTTGTGTGTTTATAGGACTACTTGTCTTGTAGTCAGAAGTTTCATAGAAATTCTAAAACATTCATGTGTTCACCCGATTGGTATGCAGCTACTGATTCTTACTTGAGTTGTTCCATAAGGTGTAGATCCCAAGTTGACCGAACCTCCTTGCCATTGTTGGCCAGATTACAGCCAAATCCAGTGCTCAGGAATAACCAATGTTGCGCCTCATCCGCATCTCATGCCAAAGTCGTGAAGAACAGATCTTGTCCTATCTATAGATCTACTATAATTGCCATATTCTGAAACCATGTCTTTGAATCTCCATCCTTGACCCACGATAATGATCTGTTGTTCCAAATATTGAATGTTCAACGATGTTCACTAGGTATTCATCGAATCATAGTCCAAAAGAAATTTCCAATGATGAGATCATGTAGAATGGGGAGAGAAAACCATAAAATATAAATGTAAGGAATAAACCTCATCCTTTATTCATTTCAGCCTCGATCTGTTGTCATAAGATAAATGAACAAGGAAGTATAAAAATCAATGAATCCAAATAATTACATCAATTTAACATACCATCGATGCATGAACCAATTATATTCATGGAATTGATCCACATTCAATTGGGACATAAGAATGAGATGGAAAACACAAATCAAACATCCAACAAAGAGTTTGGATTAATCATTGATGGAGAACGATCCTTTATTACTATCGTTGGTGAGATTGATGAACATTTATTGCGCAACAATCCTCAATCTGATCTCGATGCGATGTCATCTACAAAGATCACTCTCCTATAAAAGTTATCTAGAGCTCCAAGGTTTAGCGTCCAACCCCAATATTCTATCATAAAAGTGTATTTAATGAGGAAGTAGGTTTCTATTTCAAATAAAATAAGATAACTTATTTATTTAATTTTATTTTGTTAATTCCATTCTTGCGAATTTTTTTTTGAAAACGCATCACGCTGACAAAGGTTATGTCGCACCGAGGGAACAACCCACTTTCTGAACTCAATAGTGCACTTATATTTCTGATCTGGACTTTTGTTTAATAGTAATTCCACCATTTCAGGAAAACTGCATATACATGATATTTAATATATTTAATATATTTTAAAAATTAATTTTGGGTACACCGGGCCTCATAATATCACGCCATCTTAGTTCCTGACTTCAAAAAAATTCTTTGAAAAATTCCAAATTCTTATACAGAAAAAAATGGGACATTGCATATAATATATAAATGTAAAATTCATGAAATTATAAAAGAATAATAATTTATAATGAATATAAAAACAATTTTATATTAATTTAAAAATCTAGAAAACTGTAAAAGTATAAATAATTAATAAAATTTTATATTTAAATTATATATGTATAATATAATATACTATAAAATTTATAAAAGTATATAAATTTATAAATGAATAAATCTATAAAATTATAAATATTTAATTAAAAATTGTTATTAAATTATATTAGTATAATATGATATACTACAAAATTTATAAAAGTAAATAAATTTAAAAGTGTATAAAACAATAAAATTTTAAATTTATAACAAAAGTTTACATATATATTATATAAATTTAATAAGATATAGTAAATAATTTATATATGTATATATAAGTATAAAAAATTATATTTGTAAGTATAAATATAACAAATTATACTTATAAAAAATTTTAAATTTCTATTGATTATTATTTTTAAATTTATAAATGTAACGATTGGTGTTAATAAAACTAAATAAAAACCGTAATTAATATCCTAAATAACACCCATTTTCAGAAAAAAAATGTATTTGAAAATAATTAAACTTATTGATAGTCATATATGGAATATCACTCTATCAATATCAAATAACAAAAGAAAAAATCACATGCATCATTGACACTCATGAATTTCCCACACCTGGCTATGAAACTAGAACTATCTACAAGGAATGTAACCAAAAACTCCCTCAAATCATTACACGCACAAACAAAAAACTAATACTATACCCAATATCTACTAAAAACATGAGAATCTCGAATCATTAACTTTGGAGAAAAGGTAGATGTGGATAGTATTTATATGTAGGTGGTTTTAAGTATTAGTTGTCTGTAGGTGAGTGTTAGGTTTTTGAGAAGGAGATGAATCCATAGAAAATGATGGTGGTGGCTAATATGTTGATCATGTACAATAAGAATGGTTATTTTGGGACTATTTGTTCATTTCATTGAGAAGAAGTGAAGATGTGCAATAGTAGGTTTTGAAGAGGTGCAACTAAAGAAATGATTGCAGTCAGAGGTTCTAGCAAGATAGATCGACCCAAACCTTAGATTTTGAGAGATCGATTCATCGAGAAAGTTGACTGGTGACAGTAGTAGGGTTCAACGATAGTGGCAACATGAGTCAGGTATGGTGAAAGCATGAAGACGTGAGTGACGACAACACTCAATTACGGTTCTTTTTATAAGTACCCGTAAAGCTTTTATCAGCGCTTTCAAAAAAGTGATGATAAAGAGTAGTTTTATCAATTCTAAAATAGAAATCATTGATAAAACAATACTTTTTCTGTACTAAAAAATGCTGATAAAGATATATCTTTTTCAGCACTAAAAAAGTGCTGAAAAATATCTAATCTTAATAATATATTTATAATATTATATATATTTATAAAATTATAATTATAATTAATATATATATATATTTATAATTATAATTATAAATAAATATATCTATAAATATTTGTACATATTAAAAAAATATATTTATATAATTATTTATATGTATAAAATTATAAATATAATAAATGTATTTATTTTTTGAATATATATATTATAATTTTATAATTACTTCAATATATATATATATATATATTTATAATTATAATTATAAATAAATATAATTATAAATATTTATATATCATTATAAATATATTTTTATATTTATATAATTATATATATATATTTAAATATAAATATATATATAAATATTTATTAAATTATAATAAATACATTTATTGAAATTTTATAATTGTTTAAATATATATCTATCTATTTATAATTATAATTATAATTATATAATTATATATATTTTTATAATTATACTCTATGGTCCACAACACTTTGGTATATTTATATAATTATATATATTTATATCAATATATAAATATATATAATTACAAATATAATAACTATATTTATTATTTGAATATATTTATTATAATTTTATAATTATTTAAATATATATATATATATTTATAACTATAATTATAAATAAATATATTAAAAAAATATTTATATATAATCATAAATATATAATTAGGAACCCTGTAATATTGCATCAGTTTGGGTTATAGCTGGGGTTTAATTCCCTTGTAGGCACATTTTCACGGGAGCGCTGTAAGCGCTAGGTGGAACAAGGTGAATCCCGGGACAATGGGGTGGTTATGAGGCTAGGAAAAGGGTGAGCTTGCTCGACCATTGGTGTTGGGCCGATGATAGTAGGTGATGCAGGAGCCAGGTGGCCCTATGCAACGGTGGTTCTCTAGTGCGGCAGGTGGTCGGTGCAGTGTGGGGCGGTCTTCTTCAACGAGGAAAAAACGACGGGGTGTAGGCAGTGAGCCTCGGTGTGGGCTGGCGGCTGCATGTGATGCACTGGCTTGGTAGCCCTGTGCAGTGAGTGGTCTTTCAGCATGACGGGTGGTCGATGTGTGGGGGAGGGGGGTTCGCTTCCAAGAGGTAGATACACTACGGGATGCAGGCGATGGTATGCTTTGACCAGATGCGGTAGGGCTTGGCGCTGATGATGTTGACGGATCTCGATGATGCGATGGATGATAAAAAAAGGTAGTTCAGCTATTAGTTGGATAAAAATAATTAGGTTATTAGAAGCGGTTATTAGTTGGTTCTTTAGACCGTTAATTAGTGGGTTATCCCTTGGGGGGGTTATGACCTGCCCATCATTTTTGAAACCATGTGTGTGTGTCGGTTTCATTTTACCCCTAAGTACCTAATATATAATTATTAATATAAAAAATATATTTATTATTTAAATATATTTATTATAATTTTATAATTATTTAAATATTTTTTTATTTATAATTATAAATATAAAAAAATTTATCTAAAAAGTATTTATATATAATTATAAATATGTGTTTATAAATTTATTTACTTATTAATATATAATTATAAATACACTAAATATATTTACTATTTATATATATTTATTATAATTTTATAATTATTTTAAATATATATATTTAATTATAATTTCAAGAGTAAATTTAAAAAAAACTATACATTTTTATAATTGTATAATTAATTATTTAAATTTAAAAACTATTAAAAAAAATCATTTAAATAGGTTAATTATATAAATTTTAAGCATATTTTAAATGTTAAAACTTATTAAATAAAAACAAATAAATATTATTCATATAAATTAAAAACATATTAAAAATAATACATATATAGTAAATTAATATATGTATAAATAAATATTATAGAATGATTAAGGAAAATTTTAACATTATTAATTAATATATAATAATAAGTGGATAAATTAAATTAAATAATTTACAAAATATTAAAAAGTGAATTTCTAATATTTATTTGAATTATAAACATACATACGTATAAATACTCATCTACAATCACATATACATACACACATGTATACACACACATACGCATGTACCTAAATGTAGTTATACATGTACATATATTTTAAATTATTTAATATCAATAAAAATTTATATATAATTAATATATTCAATTATATGTTATATAATTGTTTAAACAAAATATTAATATATTATATTTATTTTAATTATATACCCATTTTGTAATCAATGTATATAAATAAACTATTAAATTTATTTACTAATATAAATTTGATAATTTTTCACATATAAAATTATGAAAATATTTTTTTATTAAAAGTTATATAACTCATATTTATAAATTAACTTTTAAAATATATATATACTTGTTGTAATATAAATCTTATTTACACACACACACATATATAATTATAATTATAAGAAAATATATTTATATATTTTTTATATAATTATTAATATATTAATATATTAATATATTAATATATTTATATAATTATATATATATATATAATTCTAAATATAATAAAAATATTTATTATTTAAAAATATTTATTATAATTTTATAATTATTTAAATATATATATTTATTAATAATTTTATAAGTATTTTTTTGAAAACATTATATATATATATTTGAATTATTTAAAAATATATATTTATATATCATATTTATATTAATTATAAACATGCATTTTTTAATTAATGTAAACAAATAAACATTATTTTTTGAATATAAATATAATAATTACATATATATTAATAGTATTTTTATTAAAATGCTTTATTAGTGCTAAGAATAACACTGATAAAGAGCAACCTTTATCAGTGCTAAACAAAGTACTGATAAAGGGTACACCTTTATCAGTAATTTTTTAGCACTCATAAATGTTCCCTTTATCAGTGCTTTTAGCTAACATTGATAAATGTACCCCTTTTATCAATACATTCTATTTAATGCTGATAAAAGCTATCACTGCATATGTGCTAATTTGTGGTAGTGTTCACATTATCTTATGCAATGGATAGTGAATCCAAAGTCTCCTCAACCGTACCTTGTCATGGATGGAAGGAAACTGATTGCTGGCAAGAACTCCCTCCCACATAGGTAAATGATAGCTATTGTCTAATGGGTATCTCCTAACCATAGAAAAATATAGAATGAAAGACACTCAAGTCAACAGTAGGCACTATAGCATAATCTAAAAATGCAAGGGGTGGTGAAGAAAAATCACTAGAAGATGTGACATGGACTTCTATAGGGATAGACTATGCCTGTGGATCATCTACAATAGAAAGTATAGAAACATATAAAAAATCATGCTAAACCTGATCCTCATGCAGCACATCATCATGTGGATCATTTATAACTGGATCATCACTATCTTAGACATATATATCAGGATAATCACCCTAATAATTGTCTGACACATCGAAGATAATTTCATGATAAATGACATCCATGGGAAGAAGCAGCTCTGTCACTGCTCTGTGAAAATAAGCCTGGTCAAATGCATCTCTTTATGTGGGATCCTAGATGTGAATCAAGTGTGTGATATGAGCATCCTGATTTTTTTTGCAATTAACTAAAGTTGATACAAAAATATGTTGAAAAGTGAAAAGAAGAGTTATTACCAACTGATGATAGCCTCATCCATATTGAGTTTGAGATATCAATGAGGTCATGCTGTTATAGGTCCCATAACCCTACTAATCTAATAGATCCATGCATACCATGCCTACCCCTCATAACCAAGACTCATGACATCTATCCCACATATGAATATAGCATGCATGATATCACCTCCAGTCAATATCTCACTTCATTAACATCTTTAGGGATTGAAGTGAAGAAAACTGACTGGGCGATGTGGGGATGGGTTGATGGAAGATGAACTATGAAATAACTCTAACAATATTGTGCTATTCAACAATGTGAAAATGAATAAGAGGTACAATGCATGTTCTTGCCGTAAGAATCATTGTACAGTAAGGCGGGGGACTCTGGAGGACAAAACTAACATATGGCTTCCATCAAACCTAGAATATCAAAAATATAAATTTGAAATTAATAAATTAAATAATTTATAACACACAATTAAAATTTTTGTATACAATTAATAATCATGAATTCCATCTTTTCAAATACTTTCCAACATAAGTTTGTATGTTTGGACTTCAGGTCTGAAAGTATCTGAATGTTTATGTGCTTTGATTCACCTATAGATAACATTTTTTAGTTATATTTTCTTAATAAGAATTTATAGATTTTATTTTCATGTCAGAAAAAAAATACAATTGTCTACATGGGGCATCCAATAGAATGTCAACATGAAACGATGCATGCACATGTGGAGTGAAGTGAGAGATGAAATCCCACACCCACATCTTGATAAGAATAAATTATCCTATAATATGCATCTTATTGATGCACCGTGTTCTATATAGGGCTCTGTATGTATAAGAAAGACATGCTGACCCCCTCACTCTCTGGTAGATGAAAAATCTATGTCTCTTACCTCTATCTCTCTGTAAGGGATTCAATGTGTAGGGGATCGAAAAAGGTGAAATCACACATTTATACATCATAGAACATTTCATGTCAAAGAAATGGGATAATGGGAGGATGGGGTGAAACATGTGGGATGTTACATGACCTCTATATTCTCAAAGTAGGAACATAACACCCCTCTATGGAAAGAAGAGAAATATGTTTGTCTTAGAAGGTTAGAAAATGGGCGCCTACCATATCTTCATTTGATATAGTCATTAATATTTATAGTTACTGTAATATATTTTTTAAAACATCTTTTTTGTAAATAAAAGCATGAAAATTATTTATATAGTTAGTATTCACAATGAAACTTAAGTAAAAAAATTATTAGATAAAAAGGGATGAAAACTTTATATAATTTTGATAATAAATCTAGTAAATTATTTAATGATACAAGATAAATTTTTGAATGTTCTGAACATCTCATAGATTAAAAGTGAATGAGATTCAATTTGGGGAAAAATAATCATTTTATGATGAAGAAAAGTATATTTTTTCAATTTTCAATAATAATTCAAACATGAACATGTAAATTCTCATGCTGGTCTTGAAATTTGAAATAGCACAAACATTTTTAGGTTTTAACTATGTGAATATTAAATTTTTAATTTTATTAGGAAATTTGTGTTTGGAATGTCTCAGATTTTCCATGTTTCATCTTGAAATATTATATGGAATTATTTTGAGACCTGGCCTTTTGACGGTGTGCGGTTCTGAGGCCCGAGGTTACCAAAATAAATGTTTGAAATAAATTAAAATTTTAAGCAGTGCCCATGATTGGTTTTCATGTACAAGTGGAATAACTTTTAAGAGGGTTCCTAGATCATAAATCTGAGGGAACCTTTGCGTTCTGAGCAGCAAATTTACCTTAGGTGGGGCCTAACATCAACCGGTGCGGGTCAGCTGCAAGAGTTAGTTTTTGGATGTTTTAATGGAAATAAAATAAATTAATAATTTTTTTATTTAAATTTTTTCCTTTTTGCGCAGAGATATAATTCTACCCTATTAATATATGATAATGGAATGTTCATAGAGTGAGTCGCATAACCATAAAAATTTAGACTTTTCCATTGGATCTTAGGAGGAGAACCCTTTGGCAGACGACGATGACGCAATCGATCGACGCATCTCGGATTCAATGAACCTCACCAACGAACGTGAAATGACGATCGTTCTTCAAATGGATCGAGGTAGGGGTTGTTATTTTGATTCATCCTTTCCCTATTCTTGGATTAAATGAGGAACTTTAATCAAACCACAAATATGTTGACCTACGGATTGTGCATTCTTGCAGGAGGGTTATTATTTTCCTTTTCTTTGGGGTTTGATTCGGGAGATTGTTCAGGTAGTTTTTTGTTTATCGTTTGATTTTTCCCTATTTAATCCTTCTATCGGGAGTGGATCAATGTCGTGACGAATGATGATAGAGGTTTGTTCCTCTGATTGGTTTATGTAATTTTTTCCTTCTTTTAACCTCACATTCTTCACGTTCTTCATGGGGTTATGAACATTGGATCATTGCACATCCATTACGCAACAAAACAATCCCAAATTAGAGATATGACATCATGACGACCTAGTGGAGGTGCGACGATGATTTCCATAGACGAATCGACACGGTTTGAGAGTTCTTGTTCTTTGAGTATTCTTTCATGTGGGTGGATCAGAAAATGTTTCGGGGACAATCAGAGGCCAGAAACTGATGGAATTGGCTCCGTGATGATCAGGTGACCTCAACCCTTCAATTTTGTGATGATCGGATTGCTGGAACGGACATCGGAGGATCGACGAAGGCCCAAAATGAAGAACTAGAGGTTCTGGAAATTTTCAAAGAACATGGCGTGTATCCTGAAGAACACACCGTGTGGGACCGGGTCAGCGACAACTAGGGTTCCACGATGCATGAAGTGACGAAACATCGTGTTCTCTGAAGAACATGGCATGTGGGTACTTACATGGGAATCACCATGTATCTAGGATGATATAAAGACATGGGGTGGAGTACATAGTCATGTACTCCACCACATGGCCAGACCAGGCTGGCTGTATGGGTTACCTCATATACCAGCTACATGGGTTGTAAAACACGGGTTGAATCCATGTACAGGCACATGGACAACATACATGGAGTCCTCCCCAGATAGAGGAACACAACGTGTCACTCTCTTACATGCCATGTATACCTTTTTCTACATTAAAATCCTTGTGACAGAAGCCATTGTACACGGGCAGTACCCAAGTTAGAGGACACAACGTGTGACCCTTATACACACCTTGTACCTTTCCGTGCGTGGATTGATCCTATTGTCCACTATATCTTGGACATGTTTTGTTTGGTTTAGTGCCCCTTTTTTTCATTCCCATGAAGGTCAAGTATCATTTCCATTTACAGGAGTACGATCCCTTTAGTAGGAATTTCTGAGATAGAGTTAGCTATCCCTTCGAGAGGCCCAGAGTGTGATCCTCTATCCATTCTTGACCCTAGGTAGAATTAGGTATCGACATGACTAATCTTACTGGACGTCAATCCTCTACTTAGTAGGTGAACCCACATGAGATGTGGTATCCACCAAGACCCTAATAGTTATCCTCATATGTGCATTGTGATCTTTCCCCACTCAAGAGTGTGTACTCCTAGAATGAGTGTATCTATCTCTCATTGATTTTATCAATGAATAACACTTCTCGGATAGATGACATCAGAGATATCAAACTCATGGAGTGAGTTCTCCCAGACGAGTGCTTCTTGGAATCTTCAAGTTGGATCCCTAGCATGGGTATGCTATTGTGTGACTTGTCTCTAGACTACGGGTCTAGGTTGTGATTATATTTGGATTGTGTTTTCCTATTATATGTTCAGTAGACATATACTGTGTAGAGATGACTGTACCATTTCTTTATGTATTTCTTTTTGGTTTTCAGGGTCCTCTACTGAGTATTGTTATAGTCACCCTTACATGGTCTTTTCCCGCACGTGTCGTGTCTTGTGCAGACGAGCAGCCTTTTGACGTAGTCTAGGGAAGACCACAGAAGAACTGGGATTTCTAAGTTCCCTATAGCCCGAGATGTTTCTACGGCTATGAGAATCAGTCCCAGTACCTCTTTGTGATTACAGGTTGGACTTTGTAGTTTGCAGACTCTCCTTTTTTTGGTGGGATTGTATTCTGGCCCAGTTTACCTTTTTGTACTTTACTTTCATCATACTCTGTTTGGTTGGGTTTAGTTTTATGCATTCATTTTTTTCTTTAGTGTTTTTTTTCATTTCCACATTTGTGGGCTTGGAGATGTGTGTGTGTGTTCTGGTACTTAGGAAATTCCTCCCATGTTAGTAATATGCCTACCCGATGCTAGTCACTCACCCCTAGTCTATTGGAGGTGGGATTTGGGAGTCACAGTGTGGGCCCCATTTAGATGGGTCGTGATAGAGTGGTATTAGA
Organism: Viscum album; assembly: GCA_963277665.1. Classification (NCBI taxonomy): domain Eukaryota; kingdom Viridiplantae; phylum Streptophyta; class Magnoliopsida; order Santalales; family Viscaceae; genus Viscum; species Viscum album. The sequence goes on along the minus strand of OY728138.1, from coordinate 581,079,058 downwards.
GGTGGCCAGTTCTACCTTAGGACTAAGAGTCTGTGAGATTGGTTTGGGGCAACAATGTTAAGTATTTCTAGCTTGGATTTCAGGACAAAGACTCCAGTGTTGATACAGGAAGCCGATGTATCCATACACCAGGACTCTGATAACCTTCTTTTCAACTCGGTACATGAAAACACTAGTTGCAGGGAAGTAAAATAATGGTACATGCATCATATAAAAATGAGTTGTGTTTTCCATGTCCTTTGTGTCAGCTATCCAGTTATACTCGTTAACCATGATATATCTTGTTTCCTTATAGGATTCCTCTGCGACGTATACCCACTAGGACTATGCAACGCGATCACGAGGATGACCCCCTTAGTGACGAGGCTTCAAAAAAGGGACCAGTTCCCCATGTGTTTCCTATAGGTGGTGCACCTGCTATACCACCACTAGTGGAGTAGATCGTGGTACTTATAATACCTACAAACTAGAGGCATAGTCTGAGAGCGCTCTATGAGTTCCAGAGACAGAGACCCCTTAGGTTCCAAGGCAAGCCCAACCCTCGGGTGGCTGAGGATTGGCTTGAGTTGGTCAGTAGAGTTTTTCATCTAGTGAGGACACCAGCGAACTAGATGGTGATCCTAGGAGTGAGCCTTCTTCAGGGTTCAGAAAAACGATGGTGGATTCTGATCATACAGACTCACGAATAGGAGACTCTTTTGTGGATGGAGTTTAGGAAACTCTTTAGGGAGGAGTTCTCTCTGGTTACGCTGAGAGAAGTGCATATTCAGGAGCTTCTTCAGCTCCAGGAGGGCAGTTTGATGGTAGCTGACTATTCTTCAAGGTTCACCAACCTTGTGAGGTACTCAATGGATATGGTTAGGGATCAGTACTTTAGAGCTCGAACCTTCAAGTGATGTCTACAACGGGACATCTGAGATAGTGTCATGACTCTGTGAATTTTGACTTATGCTGGAGTGCTTGAGAAGGACTTTGTGATCAAGAGATATTTGGCAGAGTGGAGATAGCCAACGACAGTCAGTAACAGGCATACAGGTGCGAAGACCTCGACAGGAGGGAGCTGACATCAGGCAGAGGGATCTGGATGTGGAAGACTTCATAGGAGGACCCAAGATAGGGGATCAATAGTCCAAGGCTCTGAGGATGGATCCAGTCATCCTAAGGATAGATGGTGCTACTTGTGTGATGGTAGGGAACATCTCACTAGAGACTGTCCAACCTGTCGAGCTACCGACAGAGATGTGGTGGATGGACCACCGAGGCAGAGGTAGAGAGTGGAGAAGATAAAACCTCTAGGCGGAAGATGTGGCAGAAGTATAGGGAGATCTGTAGGTGGTGGCGGACACTTCTATCTACTTCCACCACCACCCCCGGGAGGTCTGCACTAGGCTTAGAGAGCTGGGTGATAGGGGCGGGGACAATTACATGTGGTCGAGGCGTATGACCTAGGGACTCCAGGGATGATACGAGGTATTATATGTGTCTTTTATACCTTATCTAATGTACTTATAGACATAGGTTTCAGTCATTCCTTCCTTTCCACATGTGTTTTGAGAAACCTTGAGGTTCTGGTAGAGTCTTTGACTCAACACTTACACTTGGAGACACATACGGGAGGAGACTCGATGATCACACACCTTTGCATACAGTGTGATCATACCCTTGGAGGCGAGAGTTTTGGATGAAACCTCTTGGTTGCAGCTTCAAGGCCTTATGATGTCATTCCCGGTATGGACTGGTTATCTTAGGTCCATTCCCAAATTGACTACTTTATGAGAAGAGTGTGGTGTATCCACAGTGATGGGATAAGGTTTTCCTTTGTCAGTGAAAAGAAGACCCAGACAACACAGAATGGGATAATGCCTAAGAGGGTACAACTGATCAATCATGAGTTGGTGACATGTTCTTGTCGTGGGGTGTAATAAAAACAAATAATACCTAAGATAAAATGTAGAAAAGTGGTCAACCTAGGTTGTCTCCAAAGAGGATCACACAACAATCAACCTGCCACCTTAAATTTGAGAAAGAAGTGTAGATTGTTCCCGAAATTATTTGATTTTAAAAAGAAACTAAAGTGACAAAAAACAAATAAATTAAGAAAAATATGAAAAACAAATTGAAAAATATAGATATTGAAAATAGTGATATGAATTGAGTGATCAGTTCGGGATCAGTTTTCCAACTGTAATGTTATCATAGTTCCAATTTATCTAATCCTCTTATACTAAGTTGATTAAAGTGAGTTTCTACGATTGATTCCTCTCAATCCCTTGGTAAAATGGTGATGGTGAGAGTAAACCTTGCTAAGATATCAGCTTGTTCTACTCTCTTTCTATGTGTGAAGGAGTTGTAGTGAATATCCTCAATTGACTTAGGAAATTCCTGACCAGGTCTTGTTTATCCCAAACAACCAAGAATATCCACTACCCCTCCCACACGTACCGACCATCGCCAAACACTTCACCACTAAGGCATGATCTATTCCATCATATATAGACCATAACCTAATGGTGGGAGAAAATTATAATTGACCAAAGAAACATCAACAACAAAATCTAAAACCAAATACGATCGTACTTGATAGTAAAAACCGTTATTTGAAATTGAAACCAACTTTGAAAAAGAGATAAAGTATTTCATAACATTAAGTTCATGAACTCAAAAATTAAAAAAGGGAAAACCTCTCCTTCCCTAATAACTCAGAGGATTACCCCTCCATGTAAAGTGAATCTATGTAGAAGGTGTAATAAAAAGACATTACAAAAATAAAAATAAAGGAAAGAGGGGAAAGGAAGAATAGAAATTTTCTCCTACAAAATACTTCCACAGAAACTTGTCTTCTGTTATGACCACCAGAACCTCAAAAATCGCCCAGTTTTCTTATTAAAATTTGTTCAAAATTGAGTTGGATATCGACTATAAAAATTTCAATATGATTGAACACATGTAGAAAAAATTATACTCAAAGTAATGAAGTAAATTTTTTGTTCCCAAGGAGACTCTTCAAATTCTTCTTTTTGGTCACATGCAATGGGTTCTTTAATGACCGAATTTCTACATTAAATTTAATGTGAGAGTGATACATGGAGTATGATTACTTTTACAACTAGAATAACTTCATTTGGAAACATGTAGGCTGAGATATGCCTCATTAATTAATATGGGGTCCATTCTGTCGGCTAGAAAACTTTTTCCACTTAATGAATTTTCCTGGGTCATTGTGTGTCAAATTGGAAATTGGTCCATAAGAAAAAGTTGAATCCCACAAGCATAAAAATCCTTAAAATAATAATATATCTATTTGGATTAAAATTTTAAAATATATGTCTGAAATACTGAAGCTCCAAAAAAATTGATAAATTTCCAGAATTAACCAATTTTCACAATTTAGCTCATAATTCACCAAAACACAAAAACAATAAAAATAAGCTTGAATTGATTAATTAGTAGGGGTTAAATCATTGAAAACATATGAAAAATAATGAAAATATTATCTCTAATAGTTGGATATCTTTACCATCAGAGCAGTAGATGTTGTGAGCTTCCAGTTCCCAACAGTAGTGGTAGAGTAATGTGACGTCTTTCCCGAAGATGTTCCAGGACTACCTCCCCACCGAGAGATCGACTTCTGCATCAACATTCACCTTGGGAAGACACCAATATCCTTACCAATATATTAGATGGATCCCAAAGAGCTTCTCGAGCTAAGGGTGCAGTTGGAGGATTTGTAGAGAAAGGGTTTCATAAGACCTAGAGTTTCACCTTGGGCGACCCCAATTTTTTTTACAGGAAAGAAGATGGGAATTTGAGGTTGTACATTGATTACCGGTGCATGAACCATGTGATGGTGAAGAACAAGTATCCAATTCCAAGGATCGAATACCTCTTTGATCAGCTGAGAGGGGCATAGTGGTTCTCGAAGTTTAACCTTCGGTTAGGTTACCACCAATTACAAGTACGAGAAGAGGATATACTGAAGACAACTTTTAGATACTGCTATGGTCACTATGAGTACTTGGTGATACCTTACGGCATTAAGAACTCCCCTGTAGTGTTCATGGGACATATGAATTAGATCTTCCAACCGTATTTAGACCATTTTGTAGTGGTCTTCATTGATGAAATCCTTGTGTACTCGGCGTTAGAGGAGGATCACACGAGACACCTGTGGACGGTTATAGACGTACTCTGAGAGAACTAGATTTATGTGAGGCTCTCAAAGTACCAGTTCTGGATTTAGGAGGTCTACTTTCTGGGACATGTTATCTTATCAGATGGAGTAGCTGTGGACCCAGGCAAGGTGGAGGAAGTGTTAGCATGGGAGCCACCTCAGATCGTGACAGAGGTGCGAAGCTTCCTTGGGTTGGAAGGATATTAATGAAGATTCATTCCTAATTTCTCCCAGATATCAGAACTGATGACAACCTTGAATAGGAAGGGGAAACCCTTCATGTGGATGGAGAAGTTCCAATAGACTTTCGAGTAGTTGAGGTGAAGTTTGATGAGCGTCCCAATTTTGAGATTGCTGGAGGAGGGTGTCGAGTACATAGTTTTCTCTGACACATCAGGGACCAGGCTTGGCTGTGTCCTAATGCTGAGATAGGTAGTGATTTATTATTGTTCTCATCAACTTAGGCCACATGAGTAGAACTATGTGACCCGTGATCTAGAGTTGGCAGCGGTAGTCTTCGCATTGAAGATGTTGAGACAGTACCATATGGGTGAGCGATTCATCATCTAATCTGAACACAAGAGCCTCAAGTAAATATTCTCACAGAAGGATATGAATCTAAGACAAAGGCGTTGGATGCGGTTCCTCTAGGACTATGATTTTGATATCATCTATACTCCTGTGAAGGGGAACAAGGTGGCAGATGATCTTATCAGGAGATCAAGCTTGCAACTGTTGAGTGAGGCGATAGAACAACTGGCCTCATTACTATTATCCTTCGTGGATAGAGAGGATGTTGTTTAACTTCAGTCTATGGATGTCACACCTCCACTCTTACAATGAGTCAGGGAGCCACAACTTGGGGATGTCAACAGTGAGGCCTTACATGCTTAGTTATTCTCAGGACATGCTCCTGATGGATATTTACAAGGTGGGGAGAATATAGTTCTTTTCAGAGGATGCACTATTGTACTAGTGGAATTGCCGAAGGAGGTCCTAAAGAAGTTTCATGCATCCCACATGGCGGTACATCCAGAAGTGGTGAAGATTTACTAAGATCTCTAATGATAGTTTTGGTTGTCAGGAATGACCAAGGCAGTACCATAGTTTATTTCTCGATGACTTACATAATAATGGGTGAAGGATGAGCATCAGGTTCTAGCGGGATTAGCTCACCACCTGGAAGTTACAGAGTGGAAGTGGGATGGAATATCAACGGACTTCATTATGGGCTTACCACAGAAGTCCAAGGGGGAATGATTCAATCTAGGTGATCTTTGACCGACTCACCAAGTCGGCCCACTTCCTAGCTATCAGGGAGCAGAGTTCTGTAGAAAGCTTGGGAAACCTCTACATGCAGGAGATATTTCGGATTCATGGTATCCCTTTGACAATACTCTCAGATCTATATGCCTACTTCACACCCTAGTTGTGGAAGGGATTGCAGGAGGCTTTTGGGACTCCACTACGCTTGAGCACGACGTTCCATCCTCAGACCGATGGTCAGATGAATAGGACCATTCAGGTTCTGGAGGATATATTGTGGGCCTGTATCTTGGACTTGGGTCATAGTTGGGAGGAACACCTACCACTGGTGGAGTTTGCGTACAATAACAATAACCACCCCACTATTAGTATGGAACCGTTCAAGGATTTATATGGGTGACCCTTCCAGTCACCGCTTTGCTGGACTGACCCTGAAGTGTCAACACTCATGGGTCCAGAGTTGGTGCGAGCTACCACCGAGATGGTGTATATCATTTGGGAGTAGATAAAGACTGGAAAGAGCCATCATATGTCTTATGATGACAGACGACGGAGACTTCTAGGGTTCGAGGAGGGGGACCATGTCTTTCTTAGCGTCTCACCTTGACGAGGGTTGTGGAGATTTGGCCGGGGTGGAAAATTGTCTCTGAGGTTCATCGGCCCTTTTCAGATATTGTGCAAAGTTGGCGAGGTCGCGTACCTCCTTCCTCTACCACCACAGTTACACCGGGTACATGAATTCTTCCACGTGTCGCAACTAAGGATGTACCTGCATGACCCATCGCATGTCATCAACTGGGGCGAGATGGACATCGAGGTTGTAGAAACCTCTGCTAAGTACTCGATGATGATTGAGGATCGCAAGGAGATGATCCTTCATGGGTTATCTATTAACTTGGTGCGTGTACGATGGCAGCACAAGAATCTCCAGGAGATCACATGGGAGAGGGATGCTCAGATCTGTGCCTAGTACCCACATATTTTCGAGTAGCCTTTTGGTTTGGATTTTCGGGGACACAAATTCCAAAGGTGGATAGAATATAATGTCTCAGATTTTCCATGTTTTATTTTTAAATATTATATGAAATTATTTTGAGACCATAACTTTTGATGACATGCGGTTCCGAGGCCCGGGGTGCCCGGTATAAATTTTCGAAATAAATTAAAATTTTAAATAGTGTGCGTGAGCAGTTTTCCTATAAAAGTGGAATAGATTTTAAATAGGTTCTTAGATCAGAAATATGAGGGAACCATTGCGTTCAGAGCCGTGAATTTACCTTATGTGGGGCCTAACATCAACCGGCATGGGTCAACTGCAAGAGTAAGTTTTTGGACGTTTTAATGGAAATAAAATAAATTAATAATTTATTTTATTTAAAGTGTTTCATTTTTTCACAACGACCTAATCCTACCCTATTAAAACATTCTTATGGAAATTTTGCAGGGTGAGCTGCATAACCCTGTGAATTTAAATTTTCCCATTGGAGCTTTGGAGGAGAACCCGTTGGTGTACAATGACGACGCAATCGATCGGCGCATCTCAAATTCGATGAACCTAGACAACGAACGTGATGCGATGATTTTTATTCAATTGGATCATGGTAGGGGTTTTTATTTCGATTCTTCCTTTCCTCATTCTTGTATTAAATGAAAAAAACGAAATGAACCACAAATAGGTTGACCTGCGGATTGTGTGTTCTTATGGGAGGGTTATTATTTTATATTTCTTTGGGGTTTGATTCGGGAGATTATTGAGATAGTTATTTGTTTATTGTTAGATTTCGCACTGTTTAATCCTTATAATGGGAGAAGATCAATGCCATGATGAACGATGGAGGAGTTTCGTTACTCAGATTGGTTTATGTGATTTTTATTCCTTATTTTAACCCCGTATTCATTGCATTCTTTGTGGGGTTATGAACATCAGATCTTTGTGCATCCATTTTACAACGTAATGATCCCAAATTGGAGTTCTGACATCGTGATGACCTATCTAAGGTGCGACGATGATGGAGATAAATGACTCGACACAGTTTGGAGTTCTCATTCTTCGATTGTTCTTTGTGAGTGTGGATCAGAATGCATTTCGAGGCCGATCAAAGGCCCGAAACCAATGGAATCAGCTTCATGATGATCAGATCACCAGAAAAGACATAGAAGGATCAACAGAGGCGCGAAACAAAGAACTAGTGGTTTTGAAAATTTCCAAAGAACACAGAAAGTATCCTGAAGAACACGCTATGTGGGAATGGCTTGGTGGTGGCTAGGGTTTTGCGATGCATGAAGTGATGACACAATGTGTTCTCTGAAGAACATGGAGTGTGGGTCCTTATGCGGTAATCACTATGTATCTCAGATGATACAAGAACATGGGGGGGAGTACATGACTGTGTACTCCACCAGATGGCCAGACTAGGCTGGCTGTATGGGTTACCTCGTGTACCAACTACAAGGCTTATAACACATGGGTTGAAGCTATGTACATGCACGTGAACAACGTACACAGAGTCCTCCCCAAATAATGGAACTTGGAATGTCACTATCTTACATGCGGTGTATAACTTTTTCTACATGAAAATACTTGAAACACGGGCCATTGTACATGGGCAGTACCCAAGTCAGAGGGCACGACATGTGACCCTTCTACACGCCGTATACCTTTTAGTGCATGGCTTAATCCTATTGTCCACCGTATCATGGAAATGTTTTATTTAGGTTAGTGCCCCATTTTCGCATTCCCCTAAAGGTCAGGTATCATTTCTATTTACAGAAGTATGATCCCTTCAGCAGGACTTTCCGAGATAGTGTCAGGTATCCCTTCAAGAAGCCCTGAGTGTGATCCTATATCCATTCATAACCCTAGGTAGAGTCTGGTATCAATGTGACTACTCATACATGATGTCGATCCTCTACTTAGTAGGTGAATTCGGATGAGTCGTGGTATCTAAAAAGGCCCTGGTAGTGATCCTCATGTGTGTATCATGATCTTTCCCCAATCAGGAGTGTGTTCTCCCAAAATGAGTGTATCTATCTCTCATGGATTTTCCCGATGAACAACACTTCTTAGACGGACGACATCAGATCTATTAGACTCATGGAGTGAGTTCTCCTGGACGAGTGCTTTGTGGAATCTTTGAGATGAATCTGTCACAACCCGACCCTACCGGGGCTCGAGCCGCAACTACCCCAAGCCCACCTCCAAAGACCAGGGGCTGGAGACAAGTGCCGAAGGCTAACAACTCGAGGAGGCCTTTGCCTAAGTACCTGCACACACACACACAACCCACTCAATGCAGAACTATAGAGTAAAAGGAAAAGTAAAGTACCAAATATTATAAAAAAACCACAAAGTGCATCGACATCTAAACAGTACAAAGAAAGTGCTGAAGGTAAACTGAAAATAAAAGAGGCAAAACACGCACCCAACCAGTAAAGTGCCACAACCCGACAACAGATAAACAAAAGTAAAACTGTTGGGAGAGTCCCACACCTGGAACCCGACTATGACCACCGCACACGGTCCATGCTCCCGAACTCCTAAGATCCTATGACATCACGACCAACCTGTCTGTCATCTGAAAGGGCACACCAAGTGCAGGAAAAGCCCAAGAAGGGGTGAGTATAAAAATACTCATTATGATGCCCCGAAGGCTTGAGGGAGAAACAAATGAGGTACTTAAGGGGTGAGAAGTAGATAAAATAGGGAAAAGTAAAGAAGTACAATTGAGAGTGCAGTAAAGAGTACAGCTCAACCCAGTAAGAGGAAGGAAGTAGACTTCTCCAAACACAAGGACCTAGAAGAGGTGAAGAGATGAACTTCTCGTCGAGTCTTTGCTACCTATAGCAGGAGAGTAGACTCATCCAACGACGATAATCTAGACACGGAAAGCACGTGGCATACCCCGCGCGTCTTCGCCTCTCCTGGAAGGAGAGTAACCAAATCCCAAGGAGTGGATACTGGAACAAGGTGTACATGCATATATGCTCTGTCAAGAAACTCGAACCAGATCATAAGGGGATCTCCATCTCATATCTTATCCCAATAAAGTGAGTCTCTAACAGTCCCAGAAGTAAACACCATCGATGCCCCGCATCCTACCTGTTTGCCCCGAACTGCAAGTCAAGGGGCTCAAATCACCGCTCCTTGACACTATCCTCTTTGGAAGGAACTGAATCACCTGCACAGTTTCAGGTCGCGTCTCAAGGACGCGTCTTGGTGGTGAAAGCGCCACCCATACTTGAGAGTTCTCGGGAAAGTCAAACCACACCTCATCACTATCACACAGTCGAGTGGTCTTCTCAAAGTCAAAGCTATCACATTAGTGACCCGTACAACCAAGGGTCTTGCTCTGGTAGTCATGGAGAAAAACCACAGAATATCCTAGTAAGAAGGACTGAGTCTAAAATAAGTCACCGGGTAACCCACTGCCCAGCCCCACTGGAGGGTAAACCCTAAGAGGTCATCAGGTAACCCACTGCCTAGTCTCTACTGGAGGGTAAACCCTAAGAGGTCGTTGGGTAACCCACTGTCGAGTATCTGCTGTAGGGTAAACCCTCAGAGGTCTTCAGGTAACCCACTTCCCAGTCTCTACTGGAGGGTTATCCCTAAGCGGTAATCAGGCAACCCACTTCCCAGTCTCTACTGGAGGGTAAACCCTAAGAGGTTGTCGGGTAACCCACTCCCCAGTCTCTACTGGAGGGTAAACCCTAAGAGGTCATTGGGTAACCCACTGCCCAGTCTCTACTGGAGGGTATACCCTAAGAGGTCAATGAGAAACCCACTGCCCAGCCCCACTATAGGGTAAACCCGAAGAAGTCGATGAGCAACCCACTACCCAGCTTCGCTGGAGGGTAAACCCAAAGAAGACAATGAGCATCCCACTGCCCAGCCCCACTGGAGGTTAAACCGAGAACTTATATGGCCATCACTACTGGATGGTACAACACTAGGCAACAGAACACAGAGTGGGTATCACGCAACCACCCAACTCCAGAACAATTCACCTAGTAGAGGTTCAGCGCCCTAGTAGTGTGGGTCACGCTGATACCTGGAGCTCTGCCTAGGGAAACACATCACATTAGATCACAGAAGGAGGATATGATCTCGATACTTGTCTAGGGAATCTGTGCCCAGGCTCACTGGGGCTCTGTACCCTACTGAAAACAACCTCCTGCACAGAGGATTGGTGCCCGCGTAATGTGTTGGTCACACCGAATCCACAAATACCCTACTAGGGAACACGAAGGGATGTGATACTGAAATCCCACATAGCTAAAGGAACAGGGGAACCCAAACAACTCCACCGATCAAACCGTCGAGAATAGAACTAGGGGAAACCACTCCACCCTGCTGGTCTAAACCATCATTCACGGAAGGAACATCTGTGCCACAAGAGGTCAAATGTACGTAAAGTAGAACATGGTACCCATATGGGGCCCACACAATGTGTGGCCCTAACTCATCTCCAAACCAGCCACACAAACTCTCTCAGGTACAAACTACAACATGTACCTCCATGCATTCATGAATACTCCCAGATTATATCACATCTCTAGCCCAAAGTCTATCGAATGCATGGAACCAAAAGCCAACGTGAATGGTGAAAATGTAATTTCGCAAACCTGATTCCTCCACGGCCCTAGAATGACCAAACATATATCTTCAAACATCAACTCCACTCACACTGGAGTGAACGCGATCACACGCCAAGGGTTCGCTTCCAATCACAGCAAGAAGAACCACCACCGAAGCACCTTTCATGCTTCCAAATTTAATGAGATCTCAAATGAGGCCCCTCACATCCAAATAGATAACACCGTTGTAATCCTCGTGAAAAAACACATGAGTTAGACTATTTACTCACCTCCAATATACATCCGATGTATAAGTCGTTCAACACTACTTTACGCCCGAACGACATCCCGTGGTCCTGAGCCTCGGCCCCAAAAAAAGTCGGGCGCATTGCACCATTTCGATTAGGGGTGTCCAGGGGTCGGGTTGGGTCGGGTTGAGGGGGTTTTTGGACCCGACCAGATCAAAAGAGGTCGGGTTGGGTCGGGTCGGGTCAGGCATGTTTTTTAGCTCAGACCCGACCCAACCCAACCCGTACTGAATCATGTTGGGTCCGGTCGGGTTGATGGGTTTATGGGAAAAAAATTGAATGTTTTTGGATATCCCACAAGAAATCCCCACTTCGACCCGGTGCAACTGCTATACCCTCCACCTAAGAAGGAGCTTCCTCCCTATGCCTCTAAGTCCTGCAATCAATATTCTTAAAAATGGTGGTAGTGGAGCATCCATCATCGGTGGCAGGAGGGTGCTAATGAAGGCGACAACGATCATGGTGGTTCTATGAGAATCCTCCCCAATCTTCTTCGCCTCCAAGTAGTAATCTCACTTCCATACCACCATTGTCGAAAACATACCACGAAAAACAAGTAGAACGATGTAAAAAATTAATAATTCTAATAGTACTAAGTTCTCTTACATGCTCGAACGAAATCAATTGCTACGCTCGAAAAATTCCAGCACTTCTAAGTTCAGTTCCATGCTCAAAAAATTCCAGTGCTTCTCCTAAAAAATTGAAACAATTTTTTTAGAATGATATGAAAATAAAAAGTTGATCCACACTATCGAAAAATTCCAGTGCTTCTAGTTTTGGTTCCATGCTCTATCAAAATCAATCGCTTCCTGATCCTCTATGGTTGGATTCCTTGGATGAAACCCCAACACTCGTCTTGGATCTGGAGAAAAAAGAGCTCCCCTCCCTGGTGGATCTGATTCCATATTCGTAGCCGAGATGGAGGAGGAAGGCGGCAATGAGGCGATGGCCTTAGGGTTAGTGCGGTGGAGTGGTGGCCCTCAGACGAGGTGGAAGAGACGATGAACAGTAGGGAAGGCTATGCAGAAACAATAGTAGAGGCGGGGGTGATGTGTGGTAGTGACAACATCGGTCGAGCAGGATGGATGGTTGGAATGTGTGTAGTAGGTAGGCAAGGAGGAAGATGGTCGAAAGGGCCTCAGGTTGGGAGGGAGGGAGTAAATAGAGTGAAGTCTGATGAGAAGTGGTCGCACGAGAGGAATATCGACTCGGTGAGTCGATGCAATGCAGGTGGATATCGGGTTGGTTGGGTCGGGTTGGGTTATTTTTTCCCAACCCGTGACCCAACCCAACCCGACCAAATTATGACTCAACCCGAACCAACCCGTGAAATAGTTTTTTTAACCCGACCCAACCCGACCCAACCCGCTCGGGTCGACCGGGTTGGGTCGGGTCTAGACACCCCTAATTTCGATTCCCTTGGGAAGACACATGAAATTGACTGCTCACATGAGTAAAATAGATATCCAGAGAAAAAGATGCATCTTGCCATGCTGCACATGAGCGGTGCTATGTGGGACCCACATCTTGGTCCCAAAACACTACGAACAGATCACAACGTTGCGATCCTCTCAAAAAAGTACACGAGATTGACTAATCACTTGTCCAAATCAGACACTCGGTGATAAAGATGGAAATCACCGCCAACTCCCAAAACAACCCTCCTGGGGCCCGCACCATCGTGTGAAAAAAAAAACAGGCGGATTGCGCCATTTCAATGCCCTCGAAAAAACACTCAAAATCAACTGCTCGCATGCCCCGAACGGACGTCCGATAGAAAATTTGTGAAATACTGCTCGCAGCTTAAAAGACGGGTCATGGGGCCCACACCTCAACTCTGACTTCAATGCCTGAAACTAACCTAAAAATCTTCGCCTCGGTGCTAGGGTCCCAACGCTATTGATGGCGCTCAAATCGGACATCGGATGTATCCGCGCCATCCAAAAGAAGAACCCCCGGGAAAAATGTCAAACCGCTTAAGGCGTGTTGCGCCACCGAGGCCATCGATTTCAGGAATTAAAAACCCCAAGACCATCTCAAAAGATTCATCTCAATGCCGAGAATGCACTTCCACAGACAGCACGCAAAATGGACACCCGTAGCAAAAATTAAGGGTGTCCAAAGTCGGAGGGGGCGAACCCCTTGGGCTGGACCAGTCGGGTCCGGCCGGTCCGACCGGTCTGGGGCGGCCCACGCCGGCCAGCCCGGCTCATAGTGCCGACGCGTGGCTCAGCTGCGCAGGCTGGCCATGGACCTGCGGTCCACCCTTAGACCGGCTCTCGTGGCCGGTCGTCCTGCGTGAAGACCCACTGGACGCGGGTCTTGGTTACCCTGCGGGGTTGCGCGCCACGACCCCGGTCCACCCGCTCCGTCGCGTCCCGGCGAGCTCGCTGCCGCCTGGGGCCCACACCGCCTGTCACCTAAAGCCTGGAGCCTGCGCCGCCTGCTTTCGCCATCCTGAAGCCCGCCCCTCCTGCTGCCACCGTCCCAGACCGCCGAAATTCCGCCGGACCACCGCGGAACTGCCGGAAAACCTTGAAAAGGCCGGAAACTTCGCCCGTCGATTTCGGTCACCCCGAAACTCAGAATTCAAATATGAAAAGTGAAACAAAAATATCAATATATTAAATAATCAAATATGGTATTCTCTCGACAAATTAACAGCAATTCAATGCCATAATTTAAGATCAAATGGATGGTTTGAAATTAAACTTGAAACGAAGAACTCCTACCTCTTGGGTGTAGCGCGAAGCTTCGAACCTTCACCACGCCACCATCGTTGTTGCTTCCACTTGTCTCGGGGAAGGATAATAGGAGGTTGATAGGGATTGATGGAGGTAGGAGAGATCTTCCACCAGGGGAAAACAAATGGAGAAGGAGGGGAGGGTTTTATGTTTAAGTAGAAAACTAATTAACATTTAACTAATTTTTAATACCCACCAGAAGTCCTGCATCCGAACCTCCCGACGGGGTCAAGGTTAAGCCTCCTATAGGGTAGACACCACCTATTGAGCACAACGTAGGTCTCAAAATTTTAATCCGAGGCCCCGTTCAAAAGTTATAAAACTCAACGCCCGATGCCGCTAAATTACGAAAACGCCCCTGGTGGCATTTCTCACAGAAGGGCCGCGCCCGCGAAAATTACACCCATTCTAGGTTAAAAGGAACATTTTGGACTCAAAGGTGCCCTTAGTTTTCCAATAAAAGCTACTGTTTAGGAGTTATTTTATTTATTTGGCATGACCAGTGTGAACGCATTGAAAATTTAATTTCGTCCACACCGGGGCTCAGAATCGCACGCCGTCTGAAGGCACTGATTTGGAATAACATCAATAAAATTCAAAAGTCTTTTATAGAAAAAAATAGATTCTTACATCATTCCCTCATTCAATAATTTCATCCCTAAAAATAAAAACCAGGGAACAACTCATTGTACTAAGCCCACACCTGGCTATTTTGTACCTAGAAGGACTCATGCACAGTTCTTCACCACCGCATACAGACCAAAGGATTTGATCAGTTCAGGCGAGGTCTTCCCTTACCGATGAAATGCATAGGAGCATGCACACATATCCTCATGTAAGCCACGTGGGAGACCTCATGCACTAACTCCCGACCTTTGGGATAGGGCAAGGCGGTAGGGAACAACTCCATCCCTTCGCATGGTCTAAAACAGCCCGAAGGCCCTCGGGGGGAGCTAACCTCCCCGAACGAAACTCTACGTCACACACCACGACTGGAATCACTGTTTGGACCTGGGACAAATCCCGGTGATTCCCTCTTTTAGAATATCCATATTGTGAAACACCCAAGGATATCTAGTCACACTAGATTTCACAATCGATGTCCCACGACCTAGACTCTATTACATGCTCGAAAGGCTAAGGAGTCGCCACCATTGACTAAAGAGAAAGGTTCCATGCCTTCTATTCCCCTAACATATGGTTACACCAATGCCCCACCTCACCCTAGTAACAACTCAAGAAAGGAGTAGGGAGAAAAGAATTTCACACACAGATTCTAACAATTATACTGCAAAAAGTATAAGACCTGTAGAGCGTACCTCTTATCACCTCATGATCTACAAGATCATAGACATCCAAAGCTCATGAATGTCCGTGGTCCAAACTGTCAGCTCCTGGATCCTGACATGGACTGCCTAGTGGTGATGGTAAGACCCCGTAAATTCATCCCCACTACCATCTCCTCCCTCTCTTATGCTAGCACCACTTCTCTGAGAACCAATCCGATCTCAGCGCTGCCCCTGTCGTGGTGGTGCACCCACTGCCTGCCCCATATTCTCAGCGTGCCTAGTCGGGAAGTCCCATGCCATGTGACCTCTCTCATCGCAAGAATTAATCCGACTCTCTCTAGGCTACACTGGAGCCCTACAACACCACTATGGTGTACAACCACACCCATGAGTCCAGTTATCGAAAAGCCACATGTGTCAAAGTTCTGCCTGCCGATGCCCTCTAGTTGTGGCAGACGTCTCGGATCTATCATGCCTACTTCAACCTCTAACTGTAAATCTTGAAAAGAATATCTCTGCCACTAGAACCTGCTCTAGCACCTCAGCATAAGTGGGAATTCTCAAGGGTACTATGATAACACAAATCTCTCTATGGATACCCTGCTCAAACTTCCACGCTCAGAATTTTCCATCATGGACCAAGTTTGGGTAAAAACCTGCACGATCCGTGAACCTAGTCGCATACTCAGCCACTGTCATCCCTCCCTGCTGAAACTTCAAGAGCTCCTGGATCTGAACAAAGAGTAAGCAGGAGGGGAAAAATTCCTCATGAAATAGCAGATGAAAGTCGTCCCATGAAAGTGACGACTCATCGAGTAACTGAGTCACCAGACTCCACCAACGCCCAGTTGCTCCGTGGAAAAGGCTAGCGGCCACGGTCACCATCAGATCTACCGACGTCTATACAAGACTGAAAATGTGAACCATTTCCTCCAGCCAAACATATGATACCTGAGGGTTTGGATCACCACTGAACCTCAACGGTATCTGCCACTGGAATTCACAGAGTGCACTCAACCTGCGCTCAAGCTCAGTCTACTCTACTGATGCTTTCTGATTCTCACCAGGTGGGGGTGCTGCTACCGGACCACCTAGAGAAAGGGACTTGCATGATGGGTCCTGGAATGAGGCCTCATAGCTCACAAGGTCTTTGTCATGAACCAAATCTAGTATCCTGGCTGGCTGTCTTCACAGAGGCATCCTGAATGTTATCAAGGAGTACTGAAATCATATGAGCATATAAGTATATGACAGTAACAATAATGGGGAGATGACTTAAGAAGGACAGTCAGAGACTCAATCCTATGTGATACACAAACCAATTTTTCCTTAAATGGGTGTCTCAGTATACTGAGTCGACGAACGGGTTATCAGGGTCCTAGTGAATGGATAGGTCAGCTGCCGCACCATCACTGGACTCCCTTGCTTGGGAGATACTCTCAAGACACATTGAAATTGTTGCCCTAGATCCCAACAAATTAATTTTTAGGGACATCCGAAAAATGACCCAAGGAACAAACCACCTCTGATAACACTTTGTCACAGCCCGAACCTACACGGGCTCGAGCTGCAACTAACCCAAGCCCGCCTCCATAAGCCAGGGGATGGCAACAAGTGCCGAATGCTAACAACTCAGGGAGGCCTTTTCCTAAGTACCTGTACACACACACACGTAGCCCACTCAATGCAGAAATGAGGAGTAAAAGGAAAAGTAAAGTAAAAACTCTTATAAATAAACCAAAAACTGCATAGACCTCTAAACAGTACAAAGAAAGTGCTGAAGGTAAACTGAAAAGAAAAGGAAAAAAACACGCGCCCAACCAGTAAAGTGCCACAACCCGACAATAGGTAAACCAAAGTAAAACAGCTGGGAGAGTCCCACACCTGGAACCCGACTACGACCACCGCACGCGGTCCAAGCTCCCGTAATCCTAAGATCCTTTAACGTCATGACCAACCTGTCCATCATCTGTAAGGGTACACCAAGTGCGGGCAAACCCCAAGCAGGGGTGAGTATAAAAATACTAAATAGGATGCCTCGAAGGATCGAGGGAGAAACAAATGAGGTACTGAAGAGGTGACAAGTAGATCGAATAGGGAAAATTAAAGAAGTGAAACTGAGAGTGCAGTAAAGAGTACAACTCAACCCAGCAAGAGGAAGGAAGTAGACTCGTCCAAACACAAGGAGCTAGAAGCTGTGAGAAGATGAAATTCTTGTCGATTATATGCTACCTATACAAGGAGGGTAGACTCATCCAACCATGAGAAGATAGACATGGAAATCATGTGGAATACCCCGTGTGTCTTCGCCTCTCCTGGAAGGAGAGTAACCAAAGCCCAAGGAGTGGGTTTTGGAACAAGGTATACATGCATATAGGCTCTGTCAAAAACCCGAACCAGATTGTAAGGGGATCTCCATCTCATAGCTCAGCCCAATAAAGTGAGTCAACAACAGTCCTGGAAGTAAACACCATTGATTCCCCGCATCCTACCCGTCTGCTCCGAACTGCAAGTCAAGGGGCTAAAATCACTAAACCTTGACATAATATGCTTTGGGCGGCACTGACTCGCCTGCATGGTTTTAGGTCGCATCTCAAGGATGAATCTTGGTGGTGAAAGCGCCCCTCGTACTTGAGAGTTCTGGGGAAATTCAAACCACACCTCATCACGGTCACACAGTCGAGAGGTCTTCTCAAAGTCAAAGGTATCACATCAGTGACCCGTACAACCAAGGGTCATGCTCCGGTAGTCAGGGAGAAAAGCCACAGACTAGCCTAATAAGAAGGACTGATTCTGAAAGAAGTCATTGGGTAACCCACTGCCCATCCTTGCTAGAGGGTAAACCCTAAGAGGTCGTCAGGTAACACACTGCCCAGTCTCTGATGGAGGGTAAACCCTAAGAGTTCGTTGGGTAACCCACTGCCCAGCCTATGCTGGAGGGTAAACCCTAAGTGGTCATCGGGTAACCCACTGCCCAGTCTCTGATGGAGGGTAAACCCTAAGAGGTCATCGGGTAACCCAATGCCTAGTCTCTGCTGGAGGGTAAACACTTAGAGGTCATCGGGTAACCCACTGCCCAGTCTCTGCTGGGGGGTAAACCCTAAAAGGAAAATGAGCAACCCACTGCCCAGCCCCGCTGGAGGGTAAACCTGAAGAAGTTGATGAGCAACCCACTGCCATGCCCTGCTGGAGTGTAAACTCAAAGAAGCTGATGAGCAAACCCCTACCCAGCCCCGCTGGAGGGTAAACCCGGAACTGTTCTATCCATCCCTATTGTATGGTACAACACTGGCCAACAGAACACAGAGTGGGTATCGCACAACCACCCAACTCGAGAACAATTCACATAGTAGAGGTTTAGAGCCTGAGTAGTGTGGGTCACGCCGATATCTGGAGCTATTCCTAGGGAAACACGTCATAGTAGATCGCGGAAAAAGGATATGATCTTGATACTCAGCTAGGGAATCTGCACCCAGGCTCACTGGGGATCCGTACACAACTGAAAACAACCTCTTGGGTAGAGGATCGGTGCCCGTGTAATGTGTTGGTAACACCGAATCCACAAAGACCTTACCAGGGAAAACGAAGGGACGTGATAATGAAATCCCAAATGGCTAAACGAACAGGGGAAACCAAACAAATCCACTGATGAAACCGTCGAGAATTGAACCAGGGGAAACCACTCCACCCTGCTGGTATAAACCATCATTTACAGAAGGACCCTCTGCACCACGAGAGGTCAAAGGTACGTAAAGTAGAACATGGTACGTATATGGGTACCACACGACGTGTGGCCCTAAATCATCTCTGAACAAAGGGCACAAACGTTATCTGGTACAAACTACAACATGTACCTCCAAGAATTCATGAATACTCCCAGAGTATATCACATCTATGGCCTAAAGTCTATCGAACACATGGCACCCAAAGCCAACACGAAGGGTGAAAATGAAATTTTGCCAACCGGCTTTCTCCATGGCCCTAGCACGACCAACCATATCTCTTCAAACATCAAATCCTCTCCCACGGGAGTTAACGTGATCACACGCCAAGGGTTCATTTCCAAACACAGCAAGATGAACCGCCACCAGAGCACCTTTTATGCTTTCACTTTTAACGAGATCTCAAATGAGGCTTCTCACATCCAAATGGATCACACCATTGTAATCCTAGAAAAAAAAACGTGAGTTAGACTACTTACTCACCTCCAATAGACATCCGAAGTAAAAGACATTCAACACTGCTTTACGCCCGAACGACGTCCCGTGGTCCCGAGCCTCGGCCCCAAAAATAGTCGAGCGCATCACACCATTTTCATTACCTAGGGAAGACATGTCAAATTGACTGCTCACTTGAGTGGAATGAATATCCTGAGAAAAATATGCATCTCTCCATTCCACACACAAGTGGTGCTATGTGGGACCTATATCCTGGTCTCAAATCGCTATGAACGGATCACACCAATGTGATCCTGTTGAAAAAGTACACGAGATTGACTAATCAATTGTCCAAAAAGGACACCTGGTGATAAAGATGGAAATCACCGCCAACTCCCAAAATAACCCTCATGGGGCCCACACCATCGTGCAGAAAAAATGGGTGGATTGCGTCATTGCAATGCTCTCAGAAAAACACTCATAATCAACTGCTCACACACCCCGAATGGACGTCCGATGGAAAGGTTGTGAAACATTGCTCGCAGCTTAAAAGACGGGCCGTGGGTCCAACACTTCAACTCCAGCTTCAATGCTTGAATCCAACCTGGAATGTTCTGCCTCGGCGCCAGGGTCCCAGCACCGCTGATGGTGCTAAAATTGGACATCAGATGTGTCCGCGCCATCCTAAACCAGAACCCCCGGGAAAAACGTCAAACCGCTTAAAGGCATGTTGCACCACCAAGGCCCCCCATTTTGGGAATTAAAAACCCCGAGACCATCTAAAAATCTTTGTCTTGACACCAGGAGTGAACTTCCACATACATCATGCAAAATGGACACTCGTAGAAAAAATTACGGGTGTCCGAATTCGGAGGGGGTGAACCCCTTGGGCTGGACCAGCCTGGTCCGGCCGGTCTGGGCCGGCCCGGTTTGCAGCACCGGCATGCGGCTCAGCCGAGCGGGCCGGCTGTGGACCCACATTCCACCCTCAGATCGGCCCTCGTGGCCGGTCATCCCGCGTGAAGACCCGCTGGACGCGGGTCTTGGTTCCCCCGTGGGGTCGCGCCGCAACCCCGGTCCACCCACTTCGTCGTGCCCCGGTGAGCTCACCGCCGCCTGGCGCTGCCGCCTAGAGCCCACGCCGCCTGTCGCCTGGAGCCCGCACCGACTGCTACCGCCATCCTGGAGCCCACGCCGCCTACTTCCGCTGTCCTGAACCATCAGAATACCGCTGGACCACCGCGGAACTTCCGGAAAACCTTGAAAAGGCCGAAAACTTCACCGGTCGATTGTGGTCACCCCGGAACTCAGAGTTCAAATCCGAAAAGTGCAGTGGAAAGCTCAAGATATAAACTCTGAAAATATGGGATTATCTTGACAAATTAAGAGCAATTCGACACCATAATTTAAGATCAAAGGGGAGGTTTGAAATTAAACTTGAAAGGAAGAACTCCTACCTCTTGGGCGTAGCCTGAAGCTTCAAACCTTCACCGTGCCACCACCGTTGTCTCTTCTACTTGGCTTGGGGAAGGAGAAGAGGATGTTGAGAGGTATTGGGGGAGGTGGGAGAGATCTTCCTCTAGGGAAAAACAAATGGAGAAGGAGGGGAGGGTTTTGTGTTTAAGTAGAAAACTAATTAACATTTAATTAATATTTAATACGCACCAGAAGACCTACGTCCGAACGTCCCGACGAGGTCAAGGTTAAGCCTCACCTAGGATAAAAACCACCTCTCGATCACAACGACAGTCTCGTAATTTTAATCTGAGGCCCCATTAAAAATTTATAAAACTCAACACCTGATGCCGCTAAATTACGAAAATGCCCATGGGGTCATTTTTTACAGAATGGCCACACCCATGAAAATTACACCTCTACTAGGGTAAACGACAAGTTCCAGACTCAAAGGTTCCCTCTGTTTTCCAATCCGAGCTACCGTTTAGGAGTTATTTCATTTATTTGGCATTCTTAGTGTGAACGCATTGAAAATTTAATTCTGGCCACACCGGGGCTCAGAATCGCACGCCGTCTGAAGGCGCTGCTCTGGAATAACATCAAGAAAATTAAAATGTCTTTTATAGAAAAAAACTAGTTCTTACATCATTACCTACTTCAATATTTTTCAGCCCCGAAAAGAAAAACCAGGGAACAAATTAGGGTACTAATCCCACACCCGGCTCTTTCGTACCCAGAAGGACTCATGCACAGTTATGCACCACCGCACACAAACCAAAGGATTTGATCAGTTCACGTGAGGTTTTTCCTTGCTGATGATGTGCATAGGAGAATGCACACATCTCCTCAGGTAAGGAACATGGGAGACTTCGTGCACCAAATCCCGACCTTGGGGTTAGGGAAAGGCGGTAGGGAACCACGCTATCCCTTCGCATGGTCTCAAATGGCCTGAAGGACCTCGGGGGTAGCTCACCTCCCCGGTTGAACCCCTACGTCACATGCCAAAACTGGAATCACTATTTGGACCTGGGACATAGCCCGATGATTCCCTCCTTCCGAATATCCATATGGTGAAACACCCAAGGATATCTGGTCACACAAGATTTCACAGTTGATGTCTCATGACCCGTACTCTTTTACACGCTCGAAAAGTGAAAGAGTCGACACCATCGACTAAAGAGAATGGTTCCACGCCTTCTATTCCACTAACACAGGGTTACAATGATGCCCCACGTCACCCTAGTAACAACTCAAGCACAGAGTAGGGAGAAAATCATTTCACACACAGAGTCTAACAATTCTACTGAAAAAAGTAGAAGATCTATAGAGAGTACCCCTTATCACCTCATGCCTTGTAGGATCGTAGAATTCCAAAGCTCTCGGCAGTCCACAATCCTAACTATCAGATCCTAGAGCCTGACGTGAACCGCCTAGTGGTGATGGGAAGACCCTGTAAAGTCTTACCCCACTACCAGATCCTCCTCCTCCTCTACTAGAACCACCTCTCTGGGAACCACTTCGATCTCGGCGCTACCCCTGTCATGGTGGTACACCCGCTGCCTGCCCGATATTCTCAGCGTGGCTGGTTGGGCAGTCCCATGCCAAGTGACATCACTCATCACAAGCATAACACCAACTCTCTATGGGATGCACTGGAGCCCTCCGGTGCCATTGTGGTGTGCGACCACGCCCCTGAGTCTGGTTATCATAAAACCACTTGCGTCAAGGTTCTGTTTGCTGACACCTTCTAGCTGTGGAAGAAGTCTCGGATCTATCACGACTACTAGCACCTCTAACTATAAAGAATGACAGGAATCTCTTGGTAAATAGTACCTGATCTAGCACCTCGACATAAGTGGGAATTCCCAAGGGTAATATGATAGCACAGATCTCTCTGCAGAGACCATGCTCAAACTTCCATGCTCAGATGTTGCCGTCATGGACTAAGTCCGGGAAAAAATGTGCATGGTCCGCGAACCTAGTCACATACTCATTCACCGTCATACCTCCGTGCTGAAACT
Source organism: Viscum album (assembly GCA_963277665.1). Taxonomy (NCBI): domain Eukaryota; kingdom Viridiplantae; phylum Streptophyta; class Magnoliopsida; order Santalales; family Viscaceae; genus Viscum; species Viscum album. Next base: position 581,056,073 of record OY728138.1, on the reverse strand, counting down.
GTAAGAGCTCCTGGGTCCGAACGGAGCATATGCAGGAGGGGTAAAAATCCTCACAAAATAGCAGCTGAAAGCAGTCCCACGAAAGTGATGACTCGTTGAGTAACTGAGTCACTAGACTCCACCAACACCCAGCTGCTCCGTGGAAAAGTCTGGTGGCCAAGGCCACCATCAGATCTGCCGGCGTCTGCACAAGCCTAAAGAGGTGAACCACTACCTCCAGTGAAACCTCTACTGCCTGAGGGTTTGGCTCACCACTGAACCTCAGCGGTCTCTTCCGTTGGAACTCAGGAGCGCACTCAACCTGCACTCAAGCTCAGTATGCTCTTTTGTTGCTGTCTGCTGCTCACTAGGCGGGGGTGGTGCTACCGGCACACTCGGAGATAGAAAATCACATGATGGGCCCTGGACTGAGGTCTTGTAGCTCACAGGGTCATCGTCATGAACCAAAGCTAGTATCCTAGATGGATGTCTTTGCGGAGGCATCCTGAATTTTATCAAAAAGCACCGCGATCAGATGAGCATATAAGTATATGACAGTAACAACAATGGGGAGTTGAATCAAGAATCACAGTCAAAGACTCAATCCTATGTGATTCACAAACCAATTTTTTCTGCAATGGGTGTCTCAGCATGCTGAGTCGACAAGCGGGTTATCAGGGTCCTGGTGAATAGATACATCAGCTGCCGCACCATCATTGGACTCCCTGGCCTGAGAGCCTCTCTCAAGACACATTGAAATTGTTTCCCTAGATCCCAACAAATTCATTTTTAGGAACGTCCGAAAAATGACCAAAGGAATGAACCACCTCTGATACCACTTTTTCATGACCCGACCCTACCCAGGATCGAGCCAAAACTACCCCAAGCCCGCCTCCATAGGCCAGGGTCTAGTGACAAGCACCGAAGTCTAACAACTTGGGGAGGCCTTTGCCTAAGTACCTGTACACACACATGCAGCCCACTCATTATAGAAATGCAGAGTAAAAGGAAAAGTAAAGTACCAACTGCTATAAATAAACCACAAAGTGCATCGACCTCTAAATAGTACCAAGAAAGTGCTGAAGGTAAAGTGAAAAGAAAAGGGAAAAAACACACGCCCAACCAGTAAAGTGACACAACCCGACAACATGTAAAAAAAGTAAAATAGCTGGGAGAGTCCCACACCTGGAACCTGACTAATACCACTACACGCGGTCCAAGATCCCGAACTCCTAAGCTCCTTTAACGTCACGACCAACCTGTCCGTAGTCTACAAGGGCACACCAAGTGCGAGCAAAGCCCAAGTAGGGGTGAGTATAAAAATACTCAGTAGGATGCCCCAAAGGCTTGAGGGAGAAACAAAAGAGGTACTGAAGAGGTGAGTAGTAGATCGAACAGGTAAAAGTAAAAAATTACAACTGAGAGTGTAGTAAAGAGTATAGCTCAACCCAGTAAGAGGAAGGAAGTAGACTCGTCCAAACACAAGGAGCTAGAAGCGGTTAGAATATGAACTTCTCGTCAAGTCTTCGCTACCTATAGAAGGAGAGTAGACTCGTCCAACCATGAGAATCTTGACATGGAAAGCACGTGGCATACCCCACGCGTCTTCGCCTCTCCTGGAAGGAGAGTAACCAAAGACCAATGAGTGGGTACTGGAACAAGGTATACATGTATATATGCTCTGTCAAGAAACCCGAACCAGATCGTAAGGTGATCTCCATATCATAGCTCATCCCAATAAAGTGAGTCACCAATAGTCCTAGAAGTAAACACCATTGATGCCCTGCATCCTACCCGTCTGCCCTGAACTGCAAGTCAAGGGGCTCAAATAACCGCACCTTAACACTATCTTCTTTTGGTAGCACTGACTCGCCCGCATAGTTTTAGGTTGCATCTTGATGGGGAAAGTGCCCCTCGTACTTGAGAGTTATGGGGAAAGTCAAACCACACCTTGTCACTGTCACACAGTCGAGAGGTCTTCTCAAAGTCAAAGCTATTACATAAGTGACCCGTACAACCAAGGGTCCCGCTCCGGTAGTCATGGAGAAAAGCCACAGAATAGCCTAGTAGGAAGGACTGAGTTTGAAATTAGTCTTCGGGTAACCCACTGCCCAGCCCCGCTGGAGGGTAAACCCTAAGAGGTCGTCGGGTAACCCACTGCGCAGTCTCTGCTGGAGGGTAAACCCAAAGTGGTCGTCCGGTAACCCAATGCCCAGTCTCCACTGTAGGGTAAACCGTAAGAGGTCATCGGGTAACCCACTGTCCAGTCTCTGCTGGAGGGTAAACCCTAAGAGGTCATCGGGTAACCCACTGCCCAGTCTCTACTGGAGGGTAAACCCTAAGAGGTCTTCGGGTAACCCACTGCCCAGTCTCTACTGGAGGGTAAACCCTAAGAGTTCAATGAGAAACCCACTGCCCAGCCCCACTGGAGGGTAAACCCGAAGAAGGCGATGAGAAACCCACTGCACATCCCCACTGGAGGGTAAACTCGAAGAATCCGATGAGCAACCCACCGCCCAGCCCTACTGGAGGGTAAACCTGGAACTGCTCTAGCCATCCCTACTGGATGCTACAACACTAGCCAACAGAACACATAGTGGGTATCGCGCAACCACCCAACTCTAGAACAATTCACCTAGTAGAGGTTCAACGCCTGAGTAGTGTGGGTCACGCCGATACCGGGAGCTCTGCTTAGGGAAACACATCACGGTAGATCATGGAAGGAGGATATGATCTCGATACTCAGCTAGGGAATCTATGACTAGGCTTACTGGGGCTTCTTACCCTACTTGAAACAACCTCCTGAGTAGAGGATCAGTGCCCACGTAATTTTTTGGTCACACCGAATCTACAAAGACCCTACCAGGGAACACGAAGGGACGTGATACTGAAATCCCACACGACTAAAAGAACAGGGGAACCCAAACAACTCCACCGATCAAACTATCGATAATAGAACTAGAGGAAACCACTCTACCCTACTGGTCTAAACCATCATTCACAAAAGGACCCTCTACACCACGAGAGGTCAAAGGTATGTACAGTAGAACATGGTACGCATATGGGGCCCACACGACGGGTGGCCCTAACTCATCTACGAACCAAGCACACAAACATTCTCAGGTACAAACTACAACATGTACCTCCAAGCATTCATGAACACTCCCAGAGTATATCACATCTCTAGCCTAAAGGCAATCGAACACATGACACCCAAAGCCAACGTGAAGGGTGAAAATGTAATTTCACCAACTTGCTTCCTCCACAGCCCTAGCATGACCAACCATATCTCTTCAAATATCAACTCCACTCACACAGGAGTGAACGTGATCACACGCCAAGGGTTCTCTTCCAAACACAGCAAGAAGAACCGCCACCGGAGCACCTTTCATGCTTCCACATTTAATGAGACCTCGAATGAGGCTCATCACATCCAAATGGATCACACCATTGTAATCCTTGCATAAAAACACACTAGTTAGACTATTTACTCACCTCCAATAGACATCCGGCGTAAAATTCGTTCAACACTACTTTACGCCCGAATGGCGTCCCATGGTCCCGAGCCTTGGCCCCGAAAATAGTCGGGCGCATCGCACCATTTTGATTCCCTTTGGAAGACATGTCAAATTGACTGATCACTTGAGTGGAATGAATATCCAGAGAAAAATATGCATCTCTCCATGCTGCACACGAGCGGTGCTATGTGGGACCCACATCCCAGTCCCGAAGAACTACAAACAGATCGCACCATTGTGATCCTCTCGAAAAAGTACACGAGATTGACTAATCACTTGTCCAAAATAGACACCCAGTGAAAAAGATGGAAATCACTGCCAACTCCCAAAACAGCCCTTGTCGGGCCCGCACCATCATGCAGAAAAAATGGATGGATTGCGCCATTGCAATTCCCTTGAAAAAACACTCAGAATCAATTGCTCACACGCCCCAAACAGACATCCGATGGAAAAGTTGTGAAACGCTGCTCGCAGCTTAAAAGATGGGCCATGGGGCCCACACCTCAACTCCAGATTCAATGCCTGAAACCACCCTGGAAAGCTCCGCCTCGGCGCTAGGGTCCCAACACTACTGACGGTGCTCAAATCGGATATCAGATGTGTTTGTTCCATCCAATACAAGAACCCCCGAGAAAAATGTCAAACCGCTTAAAGGCATGTTGCACCACCAAGGACCCATGTTTCAGGAATTAAAAACCCCAATACCATCTCAAAAGCTTTTTCTCGACACCGGGAATGAACTTCTGTAAATGTCATGAAAAACGGACATCCGTAGCAAAAATTACGGGTGTTCGAAGTCAGAGGGGGCGAACCCCTTGGGCAAGACTGGCCTGGTCCGGCCGGTCCGCCCGGTCTAGGCCGGCCCGCGCCGGCCGGCCCAGCTTGTAGCGCCGGCCCACGGCTTAGCCGCGCGGGCTAGCCTTGGACCTAAGGTCCAACCTTAGACTGGCCTTTATGGCCGGTCGTCCCGCGTGAAGACCCGCTGGACGCGGGTCTTGGTTCCCCCGTGAGGTCGCGCGCCGCGACCCCGGTCCACCCGCTCCGTCGCGCCCCGGTGAGCTCGCCGCCGCCTGGCGCCACCACCTGGAGCCCGCGTAGCCTTCTGTCTAAAGCTTGGAGCCCGCGCTGCCTACTGCCACCATCCTGGAGCCCGTGCCGCCTGCTGCCATTGTCCTGGCTGCTGGAATTCCAGCAGACCACCGCGGAACTTCCGGAAAACCTTGAAAAGGCCGGAAACTTCACCGATCGATTGCGGTCACCCCGGAACTCGTAATTCAAATCTGAAAAAGTGCAACAGAATGATCAAGATATAAACTATGCAAATATGGACTTCTATAGACAAATTAACACCAATTCAATTCCATAATTTGAGATCAAAGGGGAGGTTTGAAATTAAACTTGAAACGAAGAACTCATACCTCTTGGGCGTAGCCCGAAGCTTTAAACCATTGTTGTGCCACCACCGTTGTTGCTTCCTCTTGGATCAGGGAAGTAGAAGAGGATGTTGATAGGGCTTGAGGGAGGTGGGAGAGATTTTTAGCCAGGGGAAAACAAATGGAGAAGGAGGAAAAGGTTTTGTGTTTAAGTAGAAAACTAATTAACATTTAATTAATTTTTAATACCCACCAGAAGACCTGCATCCGAACCTCTCGACGGGGTCAAGGTTAAGTCTTCCCTAGGGTAAACACCACCTCCCGAGCACAATGGAGATCTCAGAATTTTATTCTGAGGCCCCGTTAAAATTTAATAAAACTCAATGCCCGATGCCACTAAATTAAAAAAACACCCATGGTGGCATTTTTCACTGAAGGGCCGCGCCCACGAAAATTACACCCCTCCTAGTGTAAACGGCACTTTAAAGACTCAATGGTGCCCCAAGTTTTTCCAATCCAAGCTACCATTTAGGAGTTATTTTATTTATTCAGTGTTCCCAATGTGAACGCACTGAAAATTAAATCCCGACCACACCGGGTCTCGGAATCATACGCAGTCTGAAGGCGCTGCTCTGGAATAACATCAAGAAAATTCCAAAGACTTTTATAGAAAAAACAGGGTTCTTACAGAATCCCTAGCATGGGTATTCTGTTATGTGAATTTTCTCTAGACTAAGAGTCTAGGTTTTTTGTATATCTGGATTGTGTTCTCCTGTTATATGTTCAGTAGACATATACAATGTAGAGCTGATTGTACCTTTACTTTGTGTATTACTTTATGGTTTTGGGGGTCCTCTACTGAGTATTGTTATACTCACCCTTGCATAGTATTTTCTTTCATTTGTCATGTCTTTTGCATATTAGAATCCTTTTGATAGAGTCTAGTGTAGACCTGGGTAGGACAGGGATTTCTGAGTTCCCTACAGGCCGAGGTGTTCCTACACCTACAAGCAACAATCCCAGTACCAATTTGTGCTTATAGGTTGGAATTTGTAGTTTTTAGAATCTATTGTTTTTGTTGGGCTTGTATTATGGCCCAGTTTACTTTCCGTACTTTACTTTCTTCGTACTCTGTTTGGTTGGGTTTAGTTGTATTCATGCATTTTGTTCCTTAATGATTTTTTTTTTCATTTCAACATTTGTGGGCTTAGAGATGTGTGCATGTGTTCAGGTACTTAAGAAATGCCTCCCATGTTAGTAATATGCCTACCCGGTGCTAGTCACCTGCCCCTAGCCTATTGGAGGTGGGCTTGGGGAGTCACGGTGTGGGCCCAACTGGGACGGGTCATGACCTTTTTTACCATTTTTGTGACTATATTTAAAAATAATTTTAATAATTTTATTTACTGAATGTTTATATTATATGATTAAAATATTTTATTTATTTTTGAAATACATACATACATATATATATATAATTTTATTTAATGTTAAAAAATGTCTCAATAATATCTCAAATAGTAAACTTTCAGGAAATACTGAAATACTAAAATGCATCCTAATTCTAAAATTATAAAATATAATTTTTTTGGGATATCTCACATGAAACAAGCCTATGTACAATAATATTTTTACAAAAAAATGATAAAATACATAGATACGACCAACGATGGCATAAATTGAAGCTCCTACATACCACATTAAATCATTTATTATGAGTATGACATGAAATGTGATATATATTACATCATAGTCCCACTCCCTATTCCTGAGTCCAATCCATTTGTTTCTAAATCGAGAAGACTTTGGCCTCCCTTAGGGAAAAAACCTAATAAAATTAAGGACCATAGTTAGATGATCCACAAACAAGGTAAAATAATGAAAATTACTAACAAGCATCCAAGACGTACTATAAAAGTCAACCAGAGTGTTCAGTAATACCACTAACACTCAATCATTATTTCCTGTGAGTGGTTCAAGGAACATGATTTCTTAAATGTGGATTCCTAACTTATCAAAGCTTCAAACCAAAAATAATGGTACATATTGGAATAACTTATCAATGAATTTTTGGTATTTGTGACCAAAGCACATCCCCTATTGCATCACCTAAGAAGTCCATTGGGAGTGTTTGAAAAAGTACTTCACACAATGATAGAATTCATCCTATACTTAGCTTGAAATCAGTAGTTTATGAACACCATTGAAGATAATATTTATAAAATACACAATATTAGTGGTTATATGGAAATATTTCATACCACCATTATATTCCAATGATCATTTTTTACTTCAAAATCCATATCATATAATCATAGAAATATTGATTAGACCTTCGAATTCCATCCAACCACCCATAAAATTTTCTATATTATGGTTCATAAATTGAAATAAGAAGACATAATTTCATTTAAAATGATAAAACAGTCATTCAAATAAAAATAAGTTTAAAGAGACATACCAAATTTTATGACTACCTTCTTTATTGCCTCATCTTTAAATAATTATAGACATTACTAGAAGTATTTCTGATATTATACTGATGATAACCATTCAAAACATACCATGAAAAAAAATCACTATTAAAGTCCTCTATAATTCCTCTATGATGATCATATATCAATAAAAATAATTGTATTTTCATAACATGCATGCTTATATAGGCCAAGAACCAACTTAATGACTCAAAATTATCATTTTCAACAATAGTGAATTCTAGAGGGAGAGGTGCATGATTAACATCCTTTAGGGAAACAATGAATAATACGCCTAAATACATTCCATAAATAAAGCTTCCATAAACCTAAATTAATTGTTTTCAATACAGAAATGTGGTGATACATGACCTAAACACCCATAATAGCCTATGATAATTTTCCTTTGTTCAATCATCCTAATTATCACGGGAGACATACTCAACAATATAAAGATAATAAATAAATTTATTTTTTAGAGACAAAAATATAATTAGCTATGGAAAAACTTTATAAAATTCATCCCAATCACTATAAACTTTTACAATTGATTTATGTTTTTCTATACATGCTTTGGTATAATAGATCCAATATTTGAACAACTACTGCACTTGTTTCTGAATGAGTGAAAAAAGAACATCCTGAAATGTTTGTATCATCTCATCAATAATACTTTATATAAAATTTTTATCTAGAGTGAAATGATCCTATGATAAAATTGGTATCAAAAAAGTATTTGGGAATTCAAACTTAGTTATCTCCCAACATGTAAAAATTTATCATATATTGCATGCATGGAAAATTTACATTTAGACCTATATTTTTTAAACTAAATGATGTATTTTACCTTATTAGAGACGTCAAACACAAATGAAAAATAATTCTTTTTTTGTTATTTCTTAACCAAAAATTTTAATGCACTTTTATTTTCAATTTTTTTCCAACATACAATGTGTAACTAGTTTCAGAAGATGTGTTACATAAACTTCATGGGAATTCATTACTTGGTGTAATAACACCCTAATCAAACTTAGGTTCACGTGACATTCCCTCCACTAAGGAAGTAAATAAGGGAGTTTGGTTAATATTAATTGGTTATTTAATATTTTTAAAAGGTTCCTATAAGGTTCATTGGCTACAAATTCATCTCCCACATCATCTCTTATTGCATAATCCGATACTGCCATATTAGAGAAATTATCATTCATTAAATCTGAAGTATCAAAAGAGATATCTACTACAGTTATGTTTATATTCTTATTATATTATTTATATTTAGTTTCTATTACTGGATTCATATAGTAAGGTAATGAAATATAATGATTTGAAGGATCAAATTCAATATATATCCCATAATAGGTTTTTGTAGCAACAGACCACACCTTATCAATAAAAAAATATTGACATATAATTCCATTAGACCATTATTATAGTGTTTACTAATAAATGATGATGCTTCCACAAAATCCTCATTATCAAGTAGAGGATACCTAGTGTCCCAAAAAATAAAATCATACTGATGATTTTGATATGTTATTGAAGTAATTAATTAATAAACCCTTAGTTTTAAGAGACTATTAATCTTCCAACGAACTTCTTCTCATGCCACACATTCATGAAGGTTATCCACTTTTGCAGGTGGAAAACTATAGCTAAATCCCTAATCATTATAAATTACATTACCATTGTAGTATATGTATGTAGATTTTATTAACTTAAAATAAAATTTAGTAAATCATTATATTTATATCTCTAGAGAATTATAAAATGATTACCATTTTTTAATTAGATAACATTTAAAAAATAATAAATTGATCGTGAGTAGTTTTCTATGTATTAGTTTATCAATAATAGATAAACTAACCAAAACCTAATGGGAACTCCTAGTTCATTCATTTTATTATATTTTAGTAGTTTCCAATCTTATTTCAGTCATGGTGTATAAATCAAGAATTGATCATCAATGCCTCATATAGAGACTCTATTTATTATAATAATAATCACATGTAAGTGAGTGGTTCTAGGGGTTTGGGATACATAATATTTTACTACAGACATGTAGGACCTTAAATTATTAGATAGAGGGATGGAACATAGGTCATCAATGAATAAATAAAATTTAATTATTAAAAATTAAACAACCACATACAAAATAATCACACATTCAGTTAAAATCATACATTGGTCAGTCATCTCAAGATCGCCATCACACAATAATCATACCATGTTTTTTAATGATAGTTTTTATATTCTACATATATTAAATATATGGTAATAGTTTTTTTAAATATTATTAAATATATTACTATATAATTATGCAAGTAATGATACAAGTGAAATATAAATATTAACATTTTTTATATTTATAATATATATATATATATCCAATTAATTAGTTAGATAAGAAATACAAAATTTTTTACTTTTATTTGGGGACTATAATAATATATTTTTACTTTGCTTAAAATGACATATTATAAATAATATATACATATATTAATATTAATATTTTTAAATAATAGTTGTTTGATCTGGAAACTTTTTCTATCGATTGGTTTATCATTAATCAATAATCCAACCAAAACATAGGTGGATACTCCTTAAGTCTCCATTGTCTCAGATTTCAGTAGGTTCCAATCTCTTTTCAATCATGGTGTATAAATCAAGAATTTTACATCAATTTCTCCTACATAGCCTCCTTTTTTACAATATTATTCACATGAAAATGAGGGGTTCTCAGAGATTTGAAAATAAAACATTTTACCATGCACACACATACCCTTACATTATTAGAGGGAGGAATGAAACATAATTCATCAATGAAGAAATAAAATGAAATTATTAAAAAATTATATAACCAAATAAAAAATAATTATAACATACAATTTGAATCATACACTGGTTGGTTATCTCAAGATCATTCATCAATCAATACCCTTACCAAGTATTTTTTAGGACAGTTCTTATATTAAGCCTATAGTAAATATATAATAATAATATTTTTAAATTTAATTATATTTATTAATGAACCACTATTCAATCAATGTTATATATATATATTATTCAATTAACGACAAGAATTTATATCATAAATATATTAATGGTATATATATATTATTCAATTAGAGATAAGAATTTATATATTAAATATATAATAAAAACATTTTTAAATACAATTATATTTATTACTAAAAATCTATGAAATTAATGGTATATATATATATTATTAAATTAACAATATATTTTAAATTTAAATATGATAAATTTTGTAATATATATATATACAATCATCTTCAAATACAGTTAATACTCTTTTTTTATAAAATATTATTAATAATATAATTTCTAAAAAATATTTCGTTAGTCTCATTTTAGATATACATATATCCAATAATATTTGGTAAATTAATTTTAATTTAAATATATTCATTAATATTATATATAAATATAAATATAATCATGTATAATTATTAATATTCAAAATTATAAATATGCAAATATTTTTTTAACAAATTATAATTTCTAAATATAAATAGTATTATTTTAAGCACAATAACACATAATAATATATGTATATAATTATTTTTTGAGAAAATATAAATAATAATAAATTTTAATGTAATTAATGAAAATAACATTATTTACATTTATATAACCAATAATATATTTTCACCTTATTTTAATTTAAATATAATAAAAAAATTATAAATTTAATTTTTTTGTAAGTAATTATATTTTCCAAAATATAAATAATTTCATTTTTTTACATAATTACACATAATATTTAGTTTTTATTGTTTTTAATTTTTAAAAAATATTAGTAATCACAATTTATTTTAATTTCATTAATGATAATAATATTATATGTATATGTATATATATATATATATAAAGAATTCTATATTTTAAATTTAATTAAATTTAAATTTGATAAATAATATGACATATATATAATTATATTCAAATAAAGTGAATAATATTTTATACAAAATATTATTAGTAATCTAATTTATAAAAATATATAGATAGAATAATTTTATTTATATAATAATATATTTTAAATTTATTTTAATTTAAATATAATATATAATATTATATTTACATATCAATTTATTTGAATATAATTATTAATATTCAAAATAATAATTATACATATACATTTTTTGTAAGAAATTATATTTCCCAAAATATAAAAAAAGTTATTTTATAGCTAGTTACTCAACCCAATTTAAATTATCCTAATATCATATTTAAATATCCTAAATAATTTAAAATAATAGAAATCATACAATAAAAATATAGATTAAATCATAAAATCATAAAATCATACAATTTAAATAAATAAATCATATAAAAAAGATAAATAAAATAATTAAAAAACTAAAATTTTTAAAAAGATTTTTTTTCTTCCTGAAGGCTATAAATAATATATTGAGAAAGAGGGAAACCAATTTTCTAGAGCTTAGTTGCAAATTAATTGACGGAGAATGGGAGAAATGAGGGGGGGCTATAAATTTCTTTTTATGGGAAGAATAAACCCTGTCCATGCCTCCTATTTGCGAGTTGCATAAGAAATGTGAACACGGTTCATGCTTCCATTCCAGCAGCAGAAGAAGTGTGAACCCTATTCAAACTTCCTCACCGAAGGAAGATAAATAAACCTGGTTCACTCATATTCTATCATATTCTTAAAAATATACATTCTCATCTCTTATTTTAAAATATTCATAAATTCTAATAACTAAAAAATATGGAAATTCTCATAAGTACATTTTTTTGAAAATATATAATGATATACCAATGAATTCATTGTTTTAAAAACATTATATATATATATATGTGATATTGGAAGATAAAATTTGAAACAATTATTTGAAAATGTGCATTCTATGATGTTTTCTATTTTATTCAAGAGAAATTTTTTATGGTATCACCATGTAACATAGTGAGATAAATGTTGTACCCACAAAACTATATTGTTTAAACATTTTATTCTTAACTATGTTTTTTAGCACATATTATTTAGGGTTCACCCCATTGTGATGAAAATTTTAATTTCATTTTTATTATATTTTATTAATTTGGTTTCAGATCTAACAAGGAGATATAAGAGCCAAAGTTTAACCTGGTATAATTAATTGACTCGATCAATGGAGATGAAATAGGATATTGTGAAATTCATCAAGGGAAATTAAAATACCCAACCCAACATATCCCCACCCTACCCGATAGTATGTTAAGTGTAACACTACAAGATCGCCACAAATAAGAAATAGGATGGTGACTAATATTGAGTAGAAATATCACACATATGACCAACCGTATCCTTTAACTTGTAAAAAACATATATATTTGATGAAAAAAATAACTAGAAACACTTGTAGTATATATATAAACAACTAAATTATATTCAATGCATGCATGATATGTCACATGGTAAGTACCTCTCCACATAGGAAAAACACCATAGGAATTGTACATCTAACAAATTCACCAAACCCTACAAGCCATGTGACATGTCAAAATCTCATCACCAATAAAATTACTCCTGGATAAATTTACATCTACAACACCCACTGACTCCATAATGAATCGTAATGCACCACCAAGCATCACCATGTGTCAATGAGTGTCATCCTTAAAGAAGCCACACCAACACAACACCCACCAAGGTCACCTCTAACCTATGTTTCATCAACACAGACACAATATGTGTTGGCACAAACCCTATGCATGGGTGAGTATTAACATACATAGTGGGGTTGTATAAAAATAAAAATGAAGGAAAAAGAAACAAATCTACTCAAACACTTAAAAAAGAGGGTAAATGTAATGATGGAAGGAATTATATATATGATCTACTAATAGAAGTCTCTAGGACATAGCTGAGTCCCTATCCCCTCATCTCAACTCCATGACATATCATTTATTGCGATCAACTAGGGATGATCAAAATATAATAGGGATCAAAAGTCTAAAGTCGAAAACCCATTTTTTTAATCGCGCATTGTCCTCTACTATTGTAACTACCATGATATATGAAAAACCACACATCTCATTGAAAAAATAATGTGCTATCTTTACCTAGATGAAGTACACGTGCTAGTCGAGGGAGTGTCGAACCCCAATGGATGACGCATGCCTTGTTAAGTAATTCACGTCAGATGAGGGAGTTATTAACTTCTTAGAAAGAAGAACTACACCTCAAGTATGCATGGGAGTAATAATATCTATCAGTTATGTTGGGTACCTTCATCTTATTGGGGCAAACGGGGCACGGACCACCTACCCAGTTTAGAGGATTAAAAATTCAACAAATTTCCATCCCTTTCAACACTTACATCTAATGTTTTAAATTATTATGAGAACTAATTTCCTAATATTACTATAATTTTTACTTCTAATGTTTTAAATTTTTATAAAGTAAAATAAATGTTAAGAAAGAAAATTTCACCTGTTTTGATTTTATGGTAGATGAATATGATAAGGGAATCATATGATTAGTTTAGAGAAAAATTGAAAAGTAGACACTATCTAGTTTAATAATGCATGGAAAATATCCAAGGAGTTTCATAACCATTCCGTTTTCAGGAAGTACATGATGTGCAATGAGATAGAAATCAATTTAAATCTTTATTATGAGTGATTAGTGGCTAAAAAAGAGAATAAATTCCATATTACTGAAAAAATACATGCTATGTATCCCACCAACTAATAGTTGATAAATAAAATTGATGAGGAAATAAAATTTCATACAAAAAATGGTGAAAAAGTAGAAAAATTATGTACACACCATGTACATTATCACACACTATAATTTTTCATAATTATATAAAAAAGTGGTTTGAACAAAGGTTCAAGAGTTTCTGTTGGGGGGGGGGGGGTTGTAGGGTGCTGAAAATTTTGTTTTTCATATGCATTATTTACTTTCTTATTTACCTTTTCCTTTTTTACGTTACTTGTAAGTTATTTTATTTGTAATTACTTTTTTAATGAATCATTATTTTTAAAGTAAATTTTTTATTATTTAATCTTCTGATTTTGACACTACTTCATCATTTTATTTTCTTTTATTTCATTTCTCCAATAACTCGATCGCTCTTACCCGTCATAATGATGGTTAGGTAAATCCACCACTCTTGGTGTTGTTGAGATTAGGGATAGGGAAATATTGGAGGGCACCAAATATTAATGATTGTTGAATCAACCTTATGTGTATTGTATTTTTTTCAAGTATTATTAGTTTTCTTAATATAATTTAGAAGATCTATGGATTATTTGATAAACTAAACACTTAACAGTTCATGGATTTTAAGACCTTTCATTTTCTATATATTGTCTTGGATAAAAACATGGGTTGAGTCTTATATTATATACAATGTCTGGTGGAATATTGAACCAACCAATATGGTATAATTGATATTTATTAAACATGAAAATTATTTGCGCTTTATGATATTAAATAATTATTTCATTTTCTTAATATTCACCTTGATCCATAAAGCCCCATTTTCATTTTTTTCATCATGTTCTCAAATAGTTTAAATTAAAATTAATCTAAATCCCCCCAATTTTTGTTTTCCATTAATTCACATTTTTAAAATATTCACTATCTACCCCCCCACATAGCGTTCCTTGATAAATGACCAAGGGTTGCTATTTTACTGCATTAATTTCTTATTTTAAATAAATAATGAATCATGAATGTGATTATAGTGCCTACTAAGGACCCATACCCCAAATATTTCCGAGATTACCAAACTATGTGAATAATATAGGGGAATCGTTCCCCCTCATTAGTACATCAATACCTAACCCCGTGTCCACTTTAGTCCTCTCACCTGAACCTAGTCATCATTTTTACAGATCTAAAATACTAAAACTACACATGATTCCTCGTAAATGGTATCTAATTTTCTAGTGGATCATATAATCATTTTCTATGTGAAAAAATGATAGTAATGAACTATTTACTTGTCCAAATATAATACATGGGTTAGAGGACTTTAGAAACACCAAAGGATACACAAAAAATAAATTGTACTTTCTTGTACATGTCATGTGATCCCTCTAGGCATGTACTGTTGTAATCATTACATGTAGTGTTAAAATAAAATACATGTACTTATATGTAGATTTCATGTAGTTCTCAAATAATACCGATGTGTGTAATTTTATACATGACATGTTGAATTGTACACAGGGTGTACTTACACACCATGTACTGGAGCGATATGAAATCAATCACATACTATGTCATGTCGTCTAATAATAAAAAATATGTACTTTTATACTACATGTAATATAGTATTTAAATCATCTAAAATCAAACCCTAGAAACCACCAGTGACCATACATGATATATACTTCTCAATTACATTCCATGTGATATTATTTCCTCGTAGAAACCCATGGCGTCACACATAGAAAAGTTCACACTATGTAGTTATATATTACAGAAAATGTAGTTAAAACAATTCTATATCTTGATTTATTCATTGAAATAATAACCATTACCACCATTTATACCTCTTATTGTTCCTAAATCACCACTAAGGATCTCATCTATCACTACCACACCTCTAATGAACCTTTACCATCCATATTTCACCAAAAAATACTCGAAACCTATATGCATCGATCCACGAAACTCACTATACCCCTTAAATTAAAAAAACTAGTGCCAACAATCCTTTAACAACCTATGTAGGTCCCCAATGCCTCACCATGTACCTACACTCCCCTTTTCACCATTACTATGAACACAACTTATGATTTGACATCCAATTGATGTTTGGTCATCATCGTTGGAAAATGTCATTGGACCATCAAACGTGGTTTTAGTCAGAAGATGAAGCATAAAGAAGTGTGAGAGGGTGGGGGGGGGGATTGAGATAATCATGGGAAATCGATGGCTGTTATGGTGTTCTGTACACCATTCACTATGCATGAATAGGCAAACAATGAAGAAAACATTGAAAGAATCTAAATTTTTGGTATAATAATAAGAAATTAATTTATAGGGAGTAATGGATTTGTAATAATAGATTGAATAAGAAATTTATCAATAAGAAAGTAAAATAATTGAAATAATGAGTTCCAACTCTTGACCTGATCAATGTTTGATGAAGACTGTGATCACATTGGGTATTTTTGTTGATCTCTTGAAGAATTTTCAAATATGGATCTCAAGTTATCTCCCAAGATGTCTCTCTAATTTAGAGTTTATGGGAAGGATAACACTAATTACAGTGATTAATGGGGAATAAATAGGGTAGTTTTAGGGTTTTATGTATAATAATTATTTAATTAATAATTAATGAATTAATTTAACAATACACCCATGATAGGCCTGACCTAGGGCCCAAGTTGTAAACCTAAGTTACACCACCCATAGGTTAAAACCTCTATTCTTGACGCAACCAAGAAATTAGTTTTATCGTAGAAGTTTAGAAGATATCACTATTCATACTAATAGGATAATTATTTATTTGAATAAAAATATTAAAAAACACTTAAAATTTAACATGATAAAAAATTCACCAAAACTCAACCCTGGGTAAATTAAACACTCTGATATCAAAGAAATCCTCATTTTTTTATTATGGATGTTTCCGAGGTTATATTTACTATTTTACCACTAGGTAAGTCCTAGAGTTCTAAAACTCAAAATTGATTCGTGTATTTACCAGGAAATATTAAGGTCACTACATCCACCTCACCTTCTAACCTTTTAGTCCCAAAAAGGTAATAACAAAAGATTCAAAATAGGGATGCTCATAAAACAACCTAGTGTAGAAATACAATCCACCCTCTCACACAACTCCTTCATATTTGGAAGTTTTATATCTGAGAAAAATCTATAAACAACCACCAAGGAAGGTAAAATCCACTTTTATCACCAAAGTTATTGGCCCCTTCTCATGTAGAATAAAATATTTATAAGAAACATAAGAAATATTTATTTGATTCTTACCAAGACTTTATTCTAAAAACCCTTTCTCATAAGGTTTTCCAACCACATGGGATAATGAAAAAAATACCACTAAAATCCTATTTAAAATGGTCCATCTATAAGGTTACCTATCAATAAGATAATTACAATCCCCACCTATAAATATCATTCTATATTCCTGTTACATGGGGAAAATATATCTATGCCAAAATTCACTACCGATAACTTTACAATGATTTTACACTGACTCTAGAAGAGTTTTATGGTATCATTATATTAGTGTATATATAAAATTTTCATTATCTCCTACAATCAATGTGGATGAATAATTATTTATAGCTCAAGGCATAGGGACAACACAACCGTTATTGTTAACTCTTTTCTTATACATCAAGATGAACCTCACATATTCTCCTCGATCTCCAAAGAAGAACACATCTAGTATTGAAAATAACTTGGTTCTGTCTTCATTGAATGTTAAATAAAGATAATTATGATCACATATTGAAACAAAACATGTCCCCTATAACTACCCTATATCACACCACTTCCCACTGGTGTCCCAATATACCATAATATGAAGTAGAAGGCCCATATCATTTAGATAACCCTTCTCTATCAGTTCTAAACCCCATAATAACACTTTCAAAAATATAAAAAGTAAAAAACCAAAACCTTTTGATAAAAACTATTACTTAACCACATAAAAAGAGTTTCTATGTGATGGATGTAACATCCTATGTTTTTGAATCATTGAAACTTCCAAAAGAATTTGAAATTTCTGATTGGTGGATGGGTTAAATTTTAATCCAATCATTGGAATATAAATCTGAGAATTAGAAAGCTTAAAATAATTTTTTTAAATGGGGTTTAAGTCTTGAGAGGTGTATTGGGTGTTCGAATGAGTTTTGATGATGTCAGGGATTCGAAGCTCAGTTTTGGGAGAGGCAGACATGGGTGCATGGTTGGTACATAGTTAGCACTAACCATGTAGCATAATCATACAACCTATTTTGTATTTGGACGTGGTTTGTTTAAAACGTGAATCCCTTCAGGATAATCCACCAGTCATCATTTAAAGGACATGGGGTGTTACATTATTTGGTTTGACCATGCTATAGGAGGGGCATGACCATGAAAGACATCTGTGAAAAAATGAAGTGGTGATTTTCAAGGGTTGCACACAGTATAGAAAACCACAAACCTAGCCACAACCCTTAGTTCCACTTAGAAAGTGTCACCAAATTATCAGAACATGATTAGAAAAACCATGAGGCCAAAACATGCTGTTCATTAAAGGGGGGGGGGGTGATTTTTCCTTTTCACCTCTCTTCATTAAGAGTTTTTTCTCCCACCTTCCTTCACTTCCCACACAGAACAACCCTGTTTGAGCTCCTACTTTGTCTCCTCCTAGAAATGGATATATATCTATTATTTTATATCCAATTGAAATTACATCAGGTTCATAGGAAGAACATCAATAATCTATAGACTGATATTGTTTCTTATTTCATTCTCTTTAGCCGTATTGAATGCGATCTTCATGCAAGGTGATTTACCTATTTTTCATGGAATTTTATATTTCTTTTATTTATCTCAAACCTTCTCGAATAAAAGATTAATATTGGATCAGTAGAACATCATTAGAATTAGGTAGGCAGTCTATGGTATTTCTCCTTGAAGTATCATTGTTTATAAATTACTACATTTTGCTGCATGCTGGGTTCTCAGTACATTGTTCCTAAAATGTAAAATAACCTAAATTAATTTTCTAAACCAAGAACTAGATGCTTCTTTAGACCTGTTTTTGGGACTAGAGGTTAGTTAACTCAACTTGGTCTGCCCATTGGGTGTGTTTTATTAATTTACCTTATTGTTGTAATTGTCCCTAGAATAAAAATTTATTATTTGTGATAGGTTAATTATAATAAATTTAAAATGGACATGTGCACTTGTTTAGTCCTCTTTAATACTTATATTTAAATGGAAAAATTCCACAGTTAATCTCAGGGCCTAGTAAATGACTAATTGAAAAATAATGTAATATTAATGACAAGGATCTTGAATTTTCCTATATCACTAAATGAATGAAATGATCGACCCATATCACAAGATAAATTGGTAGTGGTATAGGAATCCCTATAACACATTAAATTTACTTATAAATTGAATGAACCTAACTATATAATCAAATTACATGATTTCATGATTAAGGACATGGACTTCCTAAGTTATTATAATTAAATGGATTTGAATGAGTAGGATGAGTCATATATTTTCTTGGATATATATATATCATGTCCTGTGATTTATTATTAAACATGCGTGTCTATTTTATATTTTTATCCATGATACCCAAGAATGACATCTCCTATTTAAATGTGATACTAGGCATGAAACCCCTATCAATTTATGATATTTGAAAATGGTGTCTTGATCAATTTATGATACTCAGGAATGATTTCCCTTGGGAAATGGAATCCTTTATAGATCATGACACTTGGTAATGGCATCCCATTATTTTTATTCACGGGCATAAAATCCCTCGAGAATGGAATCCATTATAGATTACGACACGTGGGAATGATGTCCCCTATTGATTATGATTTTTGGATATGATATCCCTTGACATTCTATGAGACCCGTACTTCTATCTATAGATTCTTGAGTTACACCTTAGGTACTGGATACTATTAGTATCTATATATATGTCTACAAATGTCACCACATATATAAACCAAACATAGTAACACGCATGAAAAAACACATTTCTATACTTGTTTTCACTTATAAAGAGATATTCTAGGTTTGGACAAAGAAAGTCTGGTCAGTTGAGCATCATTATGGAAATTGTTCCCAACTTGTTTATATTTATTTATTTTCTTCCTTATTGATATACCTTCACACTATTTTATTTTATACTCATGGTATGGATAACATTAGATTCCATTTTTGGTAGCCTAATAAGTATATCTCAAAGTCTATTTAGGTCACCATTACTCCAGGGTACTCGAACTGAACTCATGTTTACCTATTCAGGTTCGAGGGTTATGCTTCTGCTTCTATACTTGTACATGGGAGCTTAAAATCACATGACTGAACCAAAGATCAGATATATTGTGGATATAGCCTTTGATTTTTTAGCCTTATATTTGTATCGTTTATTTATTACATGATGTTTGACTATTTCTTGGATATTATTGCATCACATGGACATGCATGGTTGTGTATTTAGTATTGTCCATTTTATTAGTTATTATTGTGTTTTGATACTTTCTCATTTATACTGGTTCCAATGAGGACTAATCTATTATTTATTTTATACTACTATGCTACTTTGATCATCAGGGTATTGTCTCTCCATTATACCATCATTGGACCCTAGATGCTTTTCAATAGCCTCTGGAATATGGGGAGGCATGCATGAGGCTATGTTACTAAATAGCTCATGGCACTATTTCAGTGGCCCCAAATTTGAGACATTAAAATGTGTTATCAAAGCTTTCTTTTTATTTTTTTTAAAATTTTGATATGGTAAACATAAAAATAGTAATGTTTCAGTGCTTTGAAAATATCCATTTATTGGATTACCCCACTCATGGAGAAAAGTCCAAGTGTCCATGGATGATATTTTTGTTTGCATTGTTTGTCATTATTTTTTATTGTTATTTTACCTTAAGTTATTGATGTAATTTATATTGCTTATTTTTTTTATATTTTTGGTGTTTTAACCTTGGCCCATTATGGAATGGAGGAATTGTTATATACATCATTATAAGCATATAGAGATGCACATTCCATGTATATACCATTCCATGTAAGTTATATTTCTTGATTTCCAGATGCATGTCAGATGTTACTTGTGTTTCTTAATAGAATTCAAATCATAATATCATGTTTAAGTGATTATTTAACATGATTTTCTTATATACAATGCTTTTGTAAGTTTCTGTTATAAACTCTATATCCCTTGATTTCTTTTGATAACATGATTTATTATAATTGTGGTATGAAATTGGTCATTAAAGTGTCATTATCAACATAAATAGTTTTTTCCATATAGCTTGATGGAGACACTCTTAAATAACTAATTGATATATGTTTGAGCAATGAACCATTGGTTTCATGGGTGGAAACATTTATTATTGTGATTAAATGGGTACCGATAATAATTAATAAGATACATGGGCCATTATAAATTGGGAAGTGAAACCAATAAAGGCCCATAAATTTCAAGGAATTTTTTTTCTTAATTTATTTGGGATTTTACGAGTACGCAGTTTCTGACGGAACCTGATTCTGAGGCCCGGTGTGCCCGGAATCAATTTCCGAAGTTTAGCTCGGGTACGTTCAGTGAACGAACGAGCGGGATTTTCCTAACTTTTGAACCGGTGCTCGGAATCGAAATCCAAGGGCACCGATGGAACCGCAACACCGGTAATTTCTTAAGAGGACTTTTACTGAAGGTGCGTTTTCTTGGGAGGAGTTGTAAAAAAATGTGGATTAATTAATAAGTAAAATAAAATTGTGAACAATTTTATTTTATCTATGGAAGTTAAACTATCTCATGGGAAGTTGTTGGTGGGGCCCACGACCACCCAACATCCCATGTGTGTTTATGATGGAGGTGGGGCCCACACGATCCCCCACCTTTTCACATTCCTTAACTCCATAACTCCCCCTTGTTTTTGTTAACTCCCCTTTAATGTGAGACCACTCACCTCCCCCTCTCTCCTCTTTAATCATGCCAACACAATTAATTAATTAAGTGAGTTATGTGTTTGAATTTTAAAATTGAAATTCTTGTCTTGATGTAATAAAATAAGATAAGTCTTATTTTATTTTGGGGAGGGTTAGTTGTTGTGTGAGGAGATTGGGGAGATAGAACTCTTTTCTCTTGGGAAGAATTTCATCCTCCCATGAAGAGCTTCAATCCTTCCGCGAAGAATGTCATCTCTTCAATGAAGAATGACTCAACGACTCTGGTATGTCCATTCCCTTTCTCCTTCGTGACAAGGGAAGAGACACTGACGTAGGAGTTCTCCAACAATGTGCAATCATCTTCTTCTCTCTGTGATAAAGAGAAGACGACGACTCCTCAGACGCTCTTCGTCGATGTCTACGGAACCACGCCCCACGACGCCATATTTTTCGGTGCTTGACAACCGAGAATTAATTTGTGAGGTATGGGTTTGAGTTCAAATATTATGGATTAAATTTGCGCTTTCTTGATGAGGATATTTATACTTTTTGGCCGCCTGTTATCATTATAATGGGAGGTCGGACCGCACGAACACGGCTGACCCTCCTCCCTCTTTGTTGTTGTTCTTGTTGCGGCACGAACAAAGGCAGCGCGGTGCAACGACACCACGCAGGAACATGGAGAATCATGGTGAAGAAGCGCAGCGCCATCACGCCGCACCGTTGAGGCCGAACGAACTCGCGGCTGGAGTTGGGCCACAGTGAAGGGGCGCGACATCGTCGTGCCGCGCTAGAGAACCACGAAGACACCGCGGCCAGAGCAGGGCCGCAGCGGAGCAGGGAGCGGTGGTCGGAACCACCAGGCACCAGCGCGTCGAAGGGGCGGGACCGCAGGGTCCCGTGGTGGCAGCACTACCGGCCAGCCGGGCCGGCCGCTCGAAGAAGGCCGGGGGTTCTAACCCCCGGCTGGCCAAAGGAGCGACCCCCCACGTGGGGTCACCGTTTCAAAACAGGGGGCAGTACGCCCTCTCTTCCGCGACAGCTCAGCCAGCGCCGAGCTGGCCATGTGGGCGGCGCAGGTCCGCCTTCTATTGGGCCGGACCCGGACACAGTTCGGGCCGACCCAGGGGGTCTTGGGCCGGGTCGGTCCGGGCCCAAACCCCCTAAAAACCGGGCAGTTCGTTTAAATGACCATAACATGGGATACGAACCTCCGATCGATGCAAAGTTAGTTGATATGTGATCCTTGGATCGAGACGGTCCTTTTGGTATATTACACTCAAGGTTTCGAAGAACATTGGGTACGGCTGGGTTGGTTCAAACACGAAACCAACCGGGCCCTCGGAGGAGAAATGCTTATAACTTGAGCTCCAGATGTCCGATTGACATGCCATTGACTTTGTTGGATTCCTCTTAGTGAGACAGACCTTTTGGTTCACTCCGCTCGAGGTTTGGATGTAGTTGGAGTACGGTCGGGTTGGTTTTGACTTAAAAACCAACCGGGCCCCTGGAACGAAAAAGCCAATAACTCTCAGACCGGGCGTCCGATTGACGCGCCATCTGTCCTGTTGAGTTCCCTATGTCAAGACGAAACTTTGGGATACATCAACTCCGGACTATGTGTCAGTTGATGTATTGACCCCCTTGGCCCGTGGAGCGGACCCTCCCGGAAACGAGCATGCTCTGTGCGGGAACCCTAGAGCTGGCTGCGACTGCGACGACGAGGACGACTACATTGAAATCCTCTGTGGGTTCGGCAGCGACGACGACTGCACTGAAATCCTCTGTGGGTTCGGCACCGATGAAGACCGTACTAAAATCCTCCATGAGTTCAACGACGATGACTACTATTCTTGTATCCTATGTGGGTCTGGCAGTATTACTGTTCTTGTATCCTACGTGGGTCTGACAGTATTTGACCTCTGTTGTAGTATCCTACGTGGGTCCGACAGAGTAGTTGGACTTGTATCCTATGTGGGTCCGACAGCTTAGCTGGTTTAGTATCCTACGTGGGTCCCAGCTTAGATGAATCAGTGGCTACATCTGATCATCTCTATCACCTTAAGAATAAATATACCTGTGTGAGATGAGTCTTGACTTTCAATCATTATCTTCGATATGATTGATTTGCTTTCCTATGTGGATTGTGTTGTGCTTTCCTGTGTGGATTGGGTTGTACTTCTTTGTGGACGTGATCGAACTTGGGATCTGGAGCTAGATCCAAACTGGATTTGATGACTTAGGTATATGTATGGGCATATACCTAAGTAGAGTTGGTTGTTACTTCGTGATTGTATCTTTTCTTTGTGGTTTATCCTTTGTGGATTCAGGGAGACCTTCGGGGGTCTTAGGGTCCCTAATGAGTATCGTATACTCACCCCTGCACAGGCTTCGCCCGCACTACGTTGTATTGGTTGCAGACGATGGACATCACTGATCATGGTTGAGGCTTGTAGAGATGGACGGTACCCGGAGGAGGATCTCACGATGAGTCGTTGCCCGGAGGTGGATATCACGTCGAGTCGGTGCTCAGAGGTGGATTCACGACGAGTCGGTACCCGGAGGAAACAGACAGACATAGAGAGTTGAGGAGGAGATCTGTACCTACCCTTTAGGTAGGAAACCAAAGGATGATCCAAGAGCGGCTTGTCACCTTCAGCTGTTGTTCTTGAGTTGTACTTTACTTTCAGTTGTAGTTGTACTTTTCAGTTGGGTTTTTATTCTGGCCCATTTACCTTTCAGCACCTTCTTTTGTACTTAGTGTTGCTTCTGCTTATACTCTGTGGTGTTTGTTACTTTTATAAGGAAATTCTTTCCCTTTTAATTGAGATTTACACCTTTGGTGCTAGTCGCCAGCCCCTGGCCTATGGAAGGCTGTCTTGGGGTAGTCACAACACGGGCCCCGAGGACGGGTTGTGACAAATTGGTATCGGAGGAGTTCGGTTCTACCGCAGAACTCATGAATCTGATCTTTTTTCTATGTGAAGCAATAGTTTTAAGGGTATTGAGTGTGGTTATCAGTCCATGAAGTCCAGTGTTGGTGCGATAGTCGATGTATCCGTACACCATGACCCTGACTTCTGATTTTAGACTCAATGCACGAAAACATTTATTGCATGTTTGTTTCAAAAGTTTTCTTTGTGATTACTTTGTGTCAGCTCACCAGGTATACTATTTTGACTATGGCACACCTGTTTCTTTTCAGGATTGCCCCATGACAGCAGCCAGCTAGGGTTCCGAGCTTTGTGCGAGACGACAACCCACCGAGTGACGAGGCCTCGGTGCATGCCCCTTTTTCAGCGGAGGCACCAGCGGTACCACTACCTGCCAAGCCACCGATGCCACCAGCCCCAGCCGCTGAGAGTGCACATCGCCTTAGTGCACTGCATGAGTTCCAGCATCAGATACTGCCCAGGTTCTGTGGGGAGACAGACCCTTAGGCAGCCGAGGATTGGCTGGAGGTTGTAGTTCGAGTTTTCAGGCTAGTGGGGACACCAGCTGACCTCATGGTGATCCTTATAGCGAGCCTCCTGCACGCGGCAGTAGGCAGATGGTGGATCTTGATTCTCTAGGTGCACGATGAGGCATCTATTCTCTGGACGGACTTTGAGATCCTCTTCTGCTCAGAGTTCGTCCCAGCCACCCACCGCGCGGTGCGTATTCAGAAGCTACTACAGCTGCGGTAGGGCAGCATGACGGTAGCCCAGTACTCGGCGAGATTTACCAATCTCTCGCGCTATTCGACAGACATGGTACATGACCCATTCTTTAAGCCTGGACCTTCGAGTAGGGACTAGGGCATGATATCAGGGCATCTATGATCTCCCTCAGCATTCCGACACAGGCAGGAGTACTGGAGTGAACTCTTCTCGTAGAGAGCATTCTTGCTGAGCCTACACCAGCAACGAGACCTACCGCAGGGCGACATGTAGCAGAGTCATCTGCAGTTGGCAGTCGACGGACGCCACAGGGGTCCAGGCGGACCAGACCATCAGACGGACAACCTCAGGACATTGTCTCAGAGGTGCGGGGACACAGCGCAGAGCCAACCTTCCGAGGAGCAGACAGTGCTACGCATGTAGCGGGTAGGGCCACATGGATCGTGACTGCCCGACCCGCCGTGCAGAGGAGTAGCAGATGGTTGAAGGGTCACCCAGGCAGAGGCAGAGGGTCGACCGTGGTGGTCCGCAGGGAGCAGGCAGACGAGGCAGAGGAGCTGGCCGAGCAGCAGGTGGTGGGAGACGCTTTGAGGCTTTACCACCACCACCACCAGGAGGTCCACCCCGACCACAGGGAGCTGGCGGGCAGAGGCATGCTTAGCTTCAGGTAGTGGATTCCTACGACCACGACACACCATAGATGATTCGAGGTACTATCTGTGTCTACACCACCCTTGTTACAGTTCTTATAGACACAAGAGCGAGTTATTATTTTATTACTGCTGCCCTTGTTCGGAGCTCGGAGATTCCGACGGAGCTGTTGGCTCGATCCTTACGGCTAGAGACTCCTACGGGAGAAGGCTCGACGATTACGCACTGGTTCCGGCAGGGTGAGATTACTCTAGGAGGTGAGAGCTTCAGCTGAGATCTTCTTGTAGCGGTGTCGAGGCCTTACGATGTCATCTTGGGCATGGATTGGTTATCTACAATCCATGCTCAGATCGATTATATTAGGCACAAGGTGCGATGTGTTCGCACCGATGGGAGCAGGTTCACCTTCACCGGCGATAAGGGAGCCTTAGAAGCACAGGATGGACTCACGTAGAGGAGAGGACAGCCGATCACTCATCAGTTGGCTAGCATCTTCCTAGGAGCAGTCGACGTGTGAAGTCCTAGTTTTCCTGTAGCGGTGGATCAGTATGCGGACGTTTTCCCTGATGACGTTCCAAGACTACCTCCTCGCAGAGAGGTATACATCTATATTGACCTGTACCCCAGGACAACCCCGATATCCACTCCAGTATATCAGATGGCTCCCACCAAGCTTCGAGAGCTACAGGTACAGCTGGAGGACTTTCAGGGCAAGGGATTCATTCGACCCAGTGTTTCACCCTGGGCTTCCCTGATATTGTTAGACAAGATGGAGGATGGGAGCTTGCAACTGTGTGTCGATTACCGTCGCCTAAACCAGGTGACTGTGAAGAAAAAGTATCCACTACAGAGGATTGACGACCTCTTTGATCAGCTCAAGGGAGCACGATGGTTCTCGAAGATAGACCTCAGGTCAGGCTATCATCAGCTCAGAGTTTGGGATGAGGACGTGCAGAAGACGGCCTTCAGATGTCAGTATGGCCACTATGAGTTCTTGGTTATGCCTTTCGGCGTAACCAACGCTCCAGTAGTGTTCATGGGTCTCATGAACAAAATCATTCAGCCATACCTTGATCGATTTGTCATGGTCTTCATCGACGACATTTCAATATAGTTGACCACTGAGGAGGAGCACGCCTACCACGTGCGGGTTGTACTGGACACACTCCGAGAGCACCAAATTTATGGTAAGATCTCGAAGTGTTAGTTCTGGATACATGAGGTCCACTTCTTGGGACACGTCATCTCTAAGTCAGGAGTTGCAGTGTATCCTATGAAGATCGAGGCAGTGCTAGCTTGGGAGCCGCCCAGGAGCGTGACAGAGGTGCGGAGTTTTTTGGGACTTGCTGGGTACTATCGGAGATGTGTGCTAGACTTTTCCAGAGTTGCGGCACCACTTTCAGCTTTGACGAAGAAGGGGAAACCCTTCGTGTGGTCAGATAGATGTCTGCAGAGCTTCCAGGAGCTGAGACAGAGGTTGACCAGCGTACCTATCTTGAGGCTACCAGAGGAGGGAGTAGGGTACATAGTCTACTACAATGCATCAGGGATCGAGTTTAGATGTGTCTTGATGCATGAGCGAGTAGTGATCGCCTATGGATCACGACAGTTGAGGCAGTATAAGCAGAACTATGCTACCCATGACCTGGAGTTAGCAGCAGTGGTCTTCGCTCTGAAGATGTGGCGACACTATCTGATGGGCGAGCGCTTTACAGTCTATTCTGACCACCAGAGTCACAGGTACATCTTCTCGCAGAAGGACCTGAACCTGAGACAGAGTTGATGGCTCGAGTTCCTCCCAGACTATGACTTTGAGATAGTCTATACTCCTGGAAAGGGGAATGTAGTAGCCGATGATTTCAGTAGGAGGATGGGCATTCAGCTACTTGGAGAGGTGACGGAGCAGCTAGCTTCTTTGTAGATATCCTTCGTGGATAGAGATGGAGCAGCCTTTCTTCAGTCACTCACAGTCACTCCTCTACTACTACAGTGGGTCAGAGTGGCACAGCGTGGGGACGTTGACTATGAGACGCTGCGTGCATAGATATCCTTAGGACAAGCACCTGATGGATTCTCTATAGGAGGAGAGCACGATGCCCTTTTTAGAGGACGTACCATGGTACCAGCTACTTTGTAGGAGGATGTTCTAAGAGAGTTTCATACTTCCACTTTAGCTGTATATCTAGGAGTGGCGAAGATGTACCAGGATCTCAGACGATAGCACTGGTGGCTGGGTATGAAGAAGGCTATAGCAGAGTTTGTTTCTCGATGCCTCACCTGCCAGCAGGTGAAGGCGGAGCACTAGGTACCAGAAGGCTTGGTACAACCCTTTGGAGGTCCCAGAGCGGAAGTGGGACGAGATATATATGGATTTCATGACTGGAATTCCACGTACTTCTTGAGGTCACGACTCCATTTGGGTGATTTTCGACCGACTCACCAAGTCGGCTCACTTATTACCCATCAGAGAGCAGGGCTCAGTAGAGAGCTTGAGACGTCTCTATGTTCAGGAGATTTTACGACTTCATGGTGTTCCATCATCTATCGTCTCTGATATAGATTCTTGCCTTACTTCCCGGTTTCAGAAGGGGTTGCAGGAGGCATTCGGGACACAGCTATGTCTGAGCACCGCCTTTCACCCACAGACGGATGGTCAGACGGAGAGGACCATTCAGACTCTCGAAGACATGCTCCATGCATGTGTCATTGACTTTTGTCGTAGCTGGGAGTACCACCTACCCTTAGTGGAGTTCGCATACAACAACAACTACAACTCCACCATCGGGATGGCACCATACGAGGCATTGTACGTCCGACCTTGAAGATCACCTCTATGCTGGACAGACCCCTGGGAGTCAACAATTGTGGGAACGAAGATGGTCCTTGCCACGACAGAGAAGGTCCAGGTCATCCAGGAGCGGATGAGGAAAGCTCAGAGCCGGAAAAAGTCTTATGCTGACAGGAGGTGGAGACCACTAGAGTTCGAGGATGGTGACCACGTTTTGTTACGGGTCTCACCTTGACGTGGATTATGAAGATTTGGACGGGGCAACAAGTTATCTCTGTGCTTCATCAGACCGTTTTAGATTCTCAGCAGGATAGGTGAGGTGGCTTATCGCCTAGCTCTACCACCTCAGTTGCACCGGGTGCACGACGTCTTCCACGTATCTTAGCTGAGGAGATACGTGCACGACCTGACGCATATCATCGACCATGGGGAGCTGAACATCGATGACGGGGTGAATTTTGCGGAGGTCCTGGTGGAGATCGAGGATCGAGAGGAACGAGTCCTATGTGGGAGGTCGATTCCTCTAGTGCGCATCAAGTGGAAGCATGGGAACCTCTAGGAGAGCACTTGGGAGCGGGAGGCTCAGATACGTGCTCAGTACCCTCATTTGTTTCCCTAGTTGTGATGTATCTTTAAGGGGATGTAAATCCCTGAGGTGGGAGTAATTTAAAGACCCGTAAATTTCAAGGAAATTTTTCCCTAATTTCTTTGGGATTTTATGAGTACAAAGTTTTTGACGACACTTGATTCCGAGGCCCGGTGTGCCCGGAATCAATTTCCGAAGTTTAGCTCGGGTACCTTCAGTGAACGAACGAGCGGGATTTTCCGAACTTTTGAATGGGTGCTCGGAATAGAAATACGTGGGCACCGATGGAACCGCAGTGCCAGTAATTTCTTAAGAGGACTTTTAAAGAAGGTGCATTTGATTGGGAGGAGTTGTAAAAAAATGTTGATTAATTAATAAGTAAAATAAAATTGTGAATAGTTTTATTTTATCCATGGAAGTTAAACTCTCTCGTGGAAAGCTGTTGGTGGGGCCCACAACCACCCAACTTACCTTATGTGGTTATGAGGGAGGTGGGGCCCACCCAATCCCCCACCTCTTCACATTCCTTAACTCCATAACCCCCCTTGTTTTTGTTAACTCCCCTTTAATGTGAGACCACTCACCTCCCCCTCTCTCCTCTTTAATCATGCCAGCACCCTTAATTAATTAACTGAGTTATGTGTTTGAATTTTAAAATTGAAATGATTGTCTTGATGTAATAAAATAAGATAAGTCTTATTTTATTTTGGGGAGGGTTACTTGTTGTTTGAGGAGATTGGGGAGATAGAACTCTTTTCTCTTGGGAAGAACTTCATCCTCCCACGAATAGATTCAATCCTTCCACGAAGAACGTCATCTTTTCAACGAAGAACGACTCAATGACTCCGGTATCTACATTCCCTTTCTCCTCCGCAACAAGGGAAGAGACACTGACGCGGGAGGTCTCTAACAACGCGCAATAATCTTCTTCTCTCCATGATAAAGATAAGACGACGTCTCCTCAGACGCTCTCCATCGACGTCTACAGAACCACGCCCCACGACGCCATATTTTGCGGCGCTTGAAAACCGCGAATTACTTTGTGAGGTAGGGGTTTGAGTACAAATATTATGGATTAAATTTGCGCTTGCTTGACGAGGATATTTATACGTTTTGGGCTGCCATTTATCGTTATAACGGGAGGAGGTCGGACCGCACGAACACGGCCGACCCTCCTCCCTCTTTGTTGTTGTCCTTGTTGCGGAATGAACAAAGGAAACGCGGTGCAACAACAGCACGCGGGAACATGGAGAATCACGACGAAGAAGCGCGGTGCCATCGCGCCGCACTGTTGAGGCCGAACGAACCCTCGACCGGAGTCTGGACACAACGAAGGGGCGCGTCGTCATCGCGCGATGCCAGAGAACCAAGAAGACACCAAGGTTGGAGCGGGGCCAAGGCGGAGGGGCGCGGTGCCATCGCGCCGCGTCAGTCTGACCAAGGCTGTAGCCTTTGGCCGCGGCGGAGCAGGGAGTGGTGGCCAGAACCACCAGTCGCCGGCGCGTCGGAGGGGCGGAACCACGGGGTCCCGCAGCGGTAGCACGACCGGCCAGACGGGCCTGTCAATCGAAGAAGGCCGTGGGTTATAACCCCCGGCTGGCCAAAGAAGTTCCCCCCATGTGGGGATGCCATTTCAAAAAAGGGGGGGCAGCGCGCCCCCCCTTCCGCGACAGCCCGACCAGCGCCGAGCTGGCCATGTAGGCCGCGCCCGCGCCAGGCCAACCGGCCACCCAGGCCGGGCCAAGATGCGCAGGCAGGGCCGGGTTGTGCCCTGTTGGGCCGACCCAGGGGGTCTTGGGCCGGGTCGGTCCGGGCCCAAAACCCCCTAAAAACCGGACAATTCGTTTAAATGCCTGTAACATGGGCTAAGGACCTCCGATCGACGCACAGTCAATTGCGATGCGATCCTTGGATAGAGACGGTCATTTCGATATATTACACTCATTGTTTTGAAGAACTTTGTGTATGGCCGGGTTGGTTCGAACACGAATCCAACCGGGCCCTCGGAGCGGAAATGCTTATAACTTGAGGTCCAGACGTCCGATTGACGTGCCGTCGACTTTGTTGGATTCCTCTTAGCGAGACAGACCTTTTGGTTTACTCTTCTCAAGGTTTGGACGTAGTTGGAGTATGGTGGGTTTGGTTTTGACTTAAAAATAAACTGGGCCCCTAGAACAAAAAAGCCAATAACTCTCAGACCGGGCATCTGATTGACGCGCCGTCTGTCGTGTTGAGTTCCCTATGTCGAGACGGAACTTTGGGATACATCAACTCCGGACTATGTGTCATTTGATGTATCGAACCCCTTGGATCATCTAGCGGACCCTCCTAGAAACGATCATGCTGTGTGCGGGAACCCTAGAGCTGGCTACGACTGCGACGATGATGACGACTGCACTGAAATCCTCCGTGGGTTCGGCAGCGACGAAGAATGCACTGAAATCCTACGTGGGTTCGGCAGCGATGAAGACCGTACTAAAATCCTCCGTGGGTTCGACGGCGATGACTGCTATTCTTGTATCCTACGTGGGTCTGGCAGTATTACTGTTCTTGTATCCTACGTGGGTCTGACAGTATTTGACCTCTGTTGTAGTATCCTACGTGTGTCTGACAGAGTATCTGGAATTGTATCCTACATGGGTCCGACAACTTATATGGTTTAGTATCTTATGTGGGTCCTAGCTTAGATGAATCAGTGGCTACATCTGATCATCTCTATCACCTTACGAATAAGTATACCTGTGTGAGCTGAGTCTTGACTTTCAATCATTATCTTCGATATGATGGACTTTCTATCCTATGTGGATTGTGTTGTGCTTTCCTGTGTGGATTGGGTTGTACTCCTTTGTGGACGTGATCGAACTTGGGCTCTGGAGCTAGAGCCGAACTGGATTTGATGACTTAGGTATATGTATGGGCATATACCTAAGTAGAGTTGGTTGTTACTTCGTGATTGTATCGTTTCTTTGTGGTTTATCCTTTGTGGATTCAGGGAGACCACCAGGGGTCTCGGGGTCCCTACTGAGTATCGTATACTCACCCCTGCACAGGATTCGCCCTCACTACGTTATGTTGGTTGTAGATGATGGAAATCACTGATCTTGGTTGAGGCTTGTAGAGCTAGACGGTACCCGGAGGAGGATCTCACGACGAGTCGGTACCCGGAGGAGATAGAAGGACATAGAGTGCTGAGGAAGAGATCTGTACCTACCCTTCAAGTAGGAAACCGGAGGATGATCCAGGAGCGGCTTGTCACCTTCAGTTGTTGTTCTTGAGTTGTACTTTACTTTCATTTGTAGTTGTACTTTTTAGTTGGGTTTGTATTTTGGCCCATTTACCATTCAACACCTTCTTTTGTACTTAGTGCTGCTTCCGCTTATACTCTGTGGTGTTTGTTACTTTTATAAGGCAATTCCTTCTCTTTTAATTGGGATTTACGCCTTTGGTTCTAGTCACCAGCCCTTGGCCTATGGAAGGTGGGCTTGGGGTAGTCACGACACGGGCCCCAAGGACAGGTCGTGACAAAACCCATATAATGAAACCATTACATAATTACTTTCTATATTCTGAAATCTAATATAAAATCATGTTTGCAGCTAAATGTATGACAATTGTAATTTATAAAGGAAAGTACCTTTAAAAATTGGAAAGGGTAATGCATCTAACTAAACCATAGTATGTGCTAAATTTAAATCCTTACAGGAAATGGATTCCTTTATAAATGCTTGAACCTCTATGAATTGGTCATGAAAAAATGTATGAATAAATTCCTATATACACAATTGGACCCAAGTAGTCCAATTAGGGAATGTTGATTGAGAGAAAACAAAAGGGTGTTTTGAAATTTTAATAATATGACTATTGTGGGTTGGACTTAACTGAACCTAGATGATCTTTATGGGACCCTCGTTAGTCACCTTAACATTAAGGCCTTAGTACTTAACCCATGTTTGTAACAACCCAAAGTTTTTCAATGAAAATTCCCTTCTTATATTTATGTCATAAAAAAACACAAAATAATGAACTACTAAGTGATAAGTGACCTTTAAACAGAAATTTTTCACCCCTATGTTTGGAATTTTGAAAATCCGACATAAACGGTTATGTTCAAGATGGTTTTTGGAGTCTAATGAAACAAAAATAATTTTTGGTGAATAGTAACCGACCCTTATGAATAGTAACCTACCCTTATGAATAGTAATATGACACTTATGAATAGTAAATAAGAGTAACATTACCTATGAATAATAAAATAAAATTTAGACATCTTAGAAAGTGATAATTTGACCTTAGTAAACGTTTTTGGTATTTTATAAGTCATAAATAATTAATTATAAATAATTAATTAATTTAAAATAATATTTATTTCCCTGAAATGTATTCATAATGTATTGAATCAATGTCTAATAGTTTTTAGATAATTTTATAATACCCTACATAATTTTTGAAAGCACTATAAAATCATTTTTAATCTTAAAAACTATTTTTAAAGTAAATTATAATTTTTAATTAAATATTAAATTAATAATATTTAGAAAATTATTTTTGAAAAATGGACTTCATTTTTGTATTATACACATCGAAAAATGGTTGGGGTAAATTTTTGGGATTTTTCTGAGAAACTTGAATTTTTGGTGAATAATAGAATACATTAATTTACCATATAAATACATTTTAATTAAAACCCACTATTCCTGACATCACAAGTGATGTAAGCACCCAAATCCCGAACTCAAATGCCTTATTTACTATTATTGGTCATCGAAGACTCACTATTCTTTGTCTTAGGTGAAATTAATAAACTAATCAATTTTATATTAAGGAAACCCCTCTCCCCTCCACTATAAAAGCCACCCTTCACTCCCTCTTTTCCTCACACCTCTCAAGCTCCAAGACTTCTCTAAACTCTACCCAAACAACTTCCCTAGCCCCTCCCCCACATCCAAAAGCTACTGTTCTCATCAAAAGACCAAGAATATCTTCTTTAAGGAGGATTTCAAGAGGAATATTCTAAAGGTAATTGCCCTCCCTCTTCTCCTTTAATTTCCTTTCAAGTTCAAGTTCCTTTCTTGATCTCTCCCCACCTATATTCATCCAAATTGTTTTGTAACTCCAGTATTATAAATATAATGTAATTTTATGATTCTAATGGGATATTATATCACCCCTCCCCCTTTCCCTCTTCCTTTTATTTTATTAAAGAGAACGTTGTTCATTTCTACCTTCAAAAACGACATGTTCTTCCTTTTATTTTATTTTATTTTATCACCTTCAAAAATGACATGTTCTATTCTTCCATTTCTACCTTAAAATATGGCCATGAAACAATTTTTATGGTTGAACCAGAATATTTTATATGTATTATGTTCTATTTTATGTTCTGAAAATAACCTATGGCCATATTACTAAGTGAAAAGTTAAAACAAGTTCGTTGTGATCCAAAAACCACTCAAATTAACCCAAATAACCATCATTAAATTCTTATCTAATGATTCGTCCACATGGATCTAGTATAATTAATTATAAAATCATTCAAGCTCCTGTAATATCCCTAATAACATTTAATATCATTTCTGGATGTTTACTCATGATCTACCCTAACTTCAATTTAAGAATACAAGTGAACCACTCAAGAAAACCATAAAAACGAACATCCTCAAACAATGTTTTTAAGCTCTATAAGTCATCCAAAGGAACATAATATGACATAATGAAACCAGAATTAACCCTATTAATTTATAAAAGGTTCTTTAAATTCTAATTAATGAATATAATGTCATTATACAGGACATTAAAGAGAAGGAGGCATTCGAGTACAAGGTAAGGGGAAATCTCGAACCCAATTTTCTTCCTTCGGGTTCTCCCTATTTCACTCCATTTTTGTTATGGTTACTCCTCAAAGATCATTTTTTCATCATTTACTTTACTTTTCTGGGATATACATGTTTGTTACTGGTTTTTATGTCCAACAAAATGTTTTCCAAAAGAACTCTTCTTTTAAGAACGTTCCCTTTACTTCTCACTCAAAGTGGACAGTTCTTGTAACATGTGGGTTTTTACCTCTTTCCATTGGGAACCCAAATCTTATGAAGGTGTTATTATCATATGAAACCCATTCCTTTTCATGGGTTAGTTATGTTCATTTATGTTATATGTTCATTGTGGCATTCATGATAAATGATAATGTAATGATGTCACGGGTGCACCTGGAATTATATAGCGCAATATGAATGTTTAAATGTGACGGGTGCACCCGGAATTATATAGCGTTCCAATGCATTGGGTAAAGTGATTAATCTCATGAGTAAATGTGAAATGATTTGTGAACAAGATGCTATCTTTGTTCACAAATATGTGTGGTATTTAACCACTAAGACATGATGTTTCATTTTTATGCATTTCCACATTTCAAGTCTTTTATTTATGATCCTCTCATGTTCATGATCTTTTGCCTATGTTATGATTATGCTCAAACCATGCTATATTGTTCTTATCTATCCTCTTACTGGGTTTCTATCTCACCCATTTTTATGTATATCCTCAGGTGGCTACATGTACTGAGTAGAGGACAGGTGCTACTAAGAAGCTAGTGAAGAAGAAATTAAATAAATGTTTATAGTTGATGTTGTATTTGTTATGTATGATCCTAGTTTGCCCAAGACACTAAAACTTTGGATCCTCTATGTGTAATAATATTATTTTGTTTATCTTTGAAATGATGTAATAGTAATGTAAGAAAAGGCCAGGTCGCTATAGTTGGTATCAGAGACAAGGTTTAGTTAATTTGGTAATTATGATTAGTGAACCCTAGAGAAAACCTACAACATGAAACTAAGTAAAAATATGCACACAAGAATATTTGACTAGGGATCCCATATGTTATGTTTTTGGTATTATTGTTTAAATAAATAAGTTATTCATGACTTGTTTACTTATGTTTTTTTCTAACCTTTTCTATTTTATAGAATGGTGGGAACTAGGAGAAATCAGGCCAACAACTCTTGCGAGGGCCAATGCAACGATTGCCCAAACAACATCCCCAATGATTTGGGAGGTGGAGTTGAAAACTTCATGGAAATTCATACCCAATTATCTCAAGTTATGAACAATAACCATAATAATGGGGAACATCCTCCTTCACCAAAGAGGGAGAAACTAGCTATCAAATGTTTTATGCGGCAACTACCACCAACGTTTTGTGGATCTTCTGATCCACTAGTTGTGGAACAGTGGGTTAACTCCATGGAGAAGATCTTTTCTATACATCACTGTTCTGAGATGGAGAAGGTGACTCTAGCCATTTATTGTCTAGATGGAGAAGCCGATCAATGGTGGGATTTGATTATGAACACCAACCCAAGGGAGGAAATTGAAGAGATGGAATGGGAAGACTTTAAGATAATATTTCTTAATAAGTACTTCCCACAAACTCTTCGTACAAAGATGGAGAGGGAATTCATAGAGATCAAGCAAAAAGAAAGAGAATCTATCACAACATATGAAGTAAATTTCACAAGGCTCGCAAGGTATGCTTCAGGTCTTGTTATCAACAATGATAGAAAAATTGATAGATTCTTTAGTGGATTAAAACCACACCTTTGAAAGGCTCTTGCAATTCGAGACTTTAGGAGTTATGAAGAAGTTTTTCAGTATGCTCTAAAAGTGGAGATGGATTTTGGAGAATGGTCCCATGGCTATGGTGATAAGAAAAGAAAGATGGAGTTTCAAGCTAGTGGATCTAGTGATAAAGGTGGGAAGAAAACACAACGACCCACATGCCAAAAATGTGGGAAGTTGCACCATGGGAACTACCTCAAAGGGACGGGGAAATGTTTCAAGTGTGGGAAATAAGGACACCATTCTCAAGAGTGTCGAAAAGATATGAAAATAAAAGATAATGTAGCCGATTAAAGGAGAGAACCACTCATGGTTCAATTATACAACTGTAGGGAGAAAGGGCACTATGAAAACCAGTCCACTAAACCTCAAGCTCTCGAGGGTAATCAGCATCAGCAGCCACCAAAGCCAAAGGAACAAGGGAAGGCTTATGCCATCACTCTTGCGGAGGTGGAACATGACAATGAAGTTGTAAAAGGTACACTTCCTATTCACTCTAGAATAGAAAAAGTCTTATTTGATTCTGGTTCTACGCTTTCCTTTATATCTTGCATATTTTCTAAAACTATAGAATCAAAGCCCTGAAACCTTGAAGTAGAGATATCTGTAAAAACACCAAGTAGTGCAATCATTGCAACCCAAGTGTTTGACTCTTCTCCTATTGGCGTATGTGGGAATATTCTTCCGGCAAATCTCATAATACTTCCCTTGGTGGAATTCGACGCTATAATGGGAATGGACCGGCTCTCGTTATATAGAGCACATATCAACTGTCAGGAAAAGTAAATATATTTTCATATTCCAAACCATCCCATGCTCCTCTACAAATGCAAGGAAGATCATGAATCTCCTTTGAGAAATTCTTCAATGTTTTGGGTGTTGATTCCCTATGAAGAAGCATACCTCGCCCAAATGGTTGAGTTGAAGGAAAGTTCCAACCTTAAGGAAATGCCCATTGTGGGGGAATACGACGATGTATTTCCTAAAGAGTTACCCGGAATTCCCCCGAATCGTGAGGTAGAGTTCCCAATTGAACTCATACCCGGAGCTACTCCTATCTCGAAGTGACCCTATAGGATGTCTCCTATAGAACTGGAGGAGTTAAAGAAGCAGCTGCAAGAACATCTGGACCAAGGGTTCATACGCCCTAGTGCATCACCTTGGGGTGCGCCAGTGCTCTTTGTGAAGAAGAAGGATGGAACCATGCAACTGTGTATCGATTATCAGGAACCCAAAAAGATCACCATAAAGGACAAGTATCCTCTCCCAAGGATTGATGACTTGTTCGATCAGTTAAGAGGAGCTCAATACTTCTCAAAGGTGGATCTTTGTTCTGGATATCATCAGGTAAAGGTGAAGAAGGAAGATATTCAGAAGACTGCCTTCCGTACAAGGTATGGACACTATGAGTTTTTGGTGATGCCCTTTGGACTTAATAATTCCCCTACAGTCTTCATGGATTTGATGAATAGAGTCTTTAGACATTACCTCGACAAATCTGTGGTATTGTTTATCAATGATATTCTCATATAATCCAAGAGAAATGAGGAATATGAAGAACATCTAAGACTTGTGTTGGAGACATTGAGAAAGGAGAAGTTGTACGCCATGTTCAGCAAGTGTGACTTTTGGATGAATCAAGTCATGTTCTTGGGACATGTGATCACAAGAGAGGGAATTTTTGTGGACCCTACAAAGACAAAGGCAATTGAGGAATGGCCCAGGCCCTCTAGTGTCACAGAAATCCGTAGTTTTCTTGGATTAGCTGGGTACTGCCGATGTTTTGTGAGAAACTTCCCACGATTGTCAAGCCTTCTAACTAAGTTAACAAGGAAAGGGGTAAAGTATGTCTGGATGGAAGAATGTGAGGGAAGCTTCAAGGAGCTAAAGAGAAGGCTAATCACTGCACCTGTACTCACACTACCAAAAAGTAGAGAAAATTTTGTGATGTACAATGATGCTTCAATGAAAGTCTTGGGTTGTGTACTCATGCAAAATGATAATGTGATAGACTACACCTCATGACAGTTGAAGATCCATGAGCATAACTACCCGACGCATGATCTAGAGCTAACAGCCATGATTTTTGCCTTGAAAATCTGGAGGCACTACCTTTATGGTGAGAAGTGTGACATATACACTGACCACAAGAGCCTAAAGTTTATATTCACACAAAAGGAGCTCAACATGCATCAAAGGAGATGGTTAGAGCTAATCAACAATTATGATTGCTCTATTCACCATCATACTGGAAAGGCAAACAAGGTAGCTGATGCTCTAAGTAGAAAAGAACCTGCTACTCTTTCCATGCTACGGATTGAGAAAGACCCTATCTTCTTGGATATGCAAAGGATGGATTTGGAAATCATAATTTCAGGGGATACATCCTACCTTTCCCAAATGATTGTGCAACCATCCATCCAGGAGAAGATTAAGGAAGCACAAAAGGATTATGTGGAGATACAAAAGAGGGTGAATGCAGTAAAGGAAGGAAAGATGCAATATTTCCATATCGATGATGATGGTGTGATTTGGTTCGGAACACAGATTTGTGTGCCTTCATCACTCTAGATAAAGAAGGACCTATTGGATAATGCACATAGCTCAACTTTCTCTATCCATCCTGGGAGTACCAAGATGTATCGTGATCTCCAAGAACACTTCTGGTAGGATAACATGAAGAAGGAGATTGTGAAATATATATCAAGGTGCTTGGTATGTCATCAAGTTAAATCTGAGAAGCAAAAGTCCAAAGGTATGATGCAGCCATTTCCTATACCCATGTGAAAATGGTAAAATGTTACTATGGACTTTGTCACAGGCCTCCCGGAGACGTCAAATGGAAATAATGCGATATGGATTCTGGTTGACTGACTCACCAATACTACCCATTTTATCACTATTTGGGAAGACCTCTCGCTTGAACAACTTGTAAAGATATATGTGAAAGAAGTGGTGAGACTGCACGGTGTTCCACTCTCAATTGTCTCTGACCATGATCCAAGGTTCACATCTAAGTTCTGGAGGAGCCTTCAACATTATTTGAGTACTGAATTAAATTTCAGCACGACCTATCACCCCCAAACCAATGGACAGTCTAAAAGGACTATTCAGACACTTGAAGATATGCTAATATCCTGCTCTCTTGAATTCAAAGGTGGTTGGGATCAGCATCTCCCATTGGTTGAGTTCTCATACAACAATATCTTCCACTCGAGCATTCAGATGGCTCCGTATGAAGCTCTGTATGGAAAGCGATGTAGAACTCCAACCTATTGCGATGAAGTTGGAGAAAGAAAGCTACTTGGGCCCTATCTTGTTCAAGAGATGATAGAGAAGGTGCAAGTCATCCAGAAAAACATCAAAGCTGCTCAAAGTCGGCAAAAGAGCTATGCTGACAA
The DNA here is from genome assembly GCA_963277665.1 of Viscum album. Lineage (NCBI taxonomy): Eukaryota > Viridiplantae > Streptophyta > Magnoliopsida > Santalales > Viscaceae > Viscum > Viscum album. The sequence goes on along the minus strand of OY728138.1, from coordinate 581,015,371 downwards.
CCGTTGAAGGGACTTGGAGTTCGACATTGTAGATAAAGTCTTCCTTCGAATATCTCCATGGAAGAGAGTCATGCGATTCGGGAAGAATGGGAAGCTAAGCCCAAGGTATATTGGCCCCTTTGAGATCCTTGACCGCATAGGATCCATGGCCTATCGTATAGCGCTTCCACCAATTATGTCTCAAGTTCATGATGTGTTTCATGTATCACTACTGAGGAAGTATATACTAGACCCCTCACATGTACTAAACTCAGAGGTGGTACAGCTGGAAGATGATCTCTCCTATGAGGAGCAGACAGTAAAGATTCTGGACTGAAGTGATAAGGTTCTACGCAACAAGACAACCCGTCTTGTCAAAGTGTTGTGGAGGAACCATAAGTTTGAGGAAGCAACTTGGGAACCGGAAGAGGCAATGAAGGACAAGTACCCTCACCTTTTTGTGTAAAGTGAAATTTCGGGGGTGAAATTTCTTAAGTGGGGAAGAATGTAACGACCCAAAGTTTTTCAATGGAAATTCCCTTCTTATATTTATGTCATAAAAAAACACAAAATAATGAACTACTAAGTGATAAGTGACCTTTAAACATAATTTTGTCACCCATATGTTTGGAATTTTGAAAATCCGACATACACGGTTGTGTTCAAGATGGTTTTTGGAGTCTAATAAAACAAAGATAATTTTTGGTGAATAGTAAACTACCCTTATGAATAGTAACCTACCCTTATGAATAGTAATATGACCCTTATGAATATTAAATAAGAGTAACATTACCTATGAATAATAAAATAAAATTTAGACATCTTAGAAAGTGATAATTTGACCTTAGTAAACTTTTTTGGTATTTTATAAGTCATAAATAAATAATTATAATTAATTAATTAATTTAAAATAATATTTATTTCCCTGAAATGTATTCATAAAGTATTGAATCAATTTCTAATAGTTTTTAGATAATTTAATAATACCGTACGCAATTTTTGAAAGCACTATAAAATCAGTTTTAATCTTAAAAATTGTTTTTAAATTAAATTATGAATTTTAATTAAATATTAAATTAATAATATTTAGAAAATTATTTTTGAAAAATTGACTTTATTTTTTTATTCTACATGTCGAAAAATGGTTGGCGTAAATTTTTGGGATTTTTCTGAGAAACTTGAATTTTTGGTGAATAATAGAATACATTAATTTACCATATAAATAAATTTTAATTAAAACCCACTATTCCTGACATCACAAGTGATGTAAGCACCCAAATCCCGAACTTACATTCCTTATTTACTATTATTGGTCATCCAAGACTCACTATTACTTGTCTTAGGTGAAATTAATAAACTAATCAATTTTATATTAAGGAAACCCCTCTCCCCTCCGCTATAAAAGCCACCCTTCACTCCCTCTTTTCCTCACACCTCTCAAGCTCCAAGCCTTCACTAAACTCTACCAAAAACCCTTCCCTATCCCCTCCCCCACGTCCAAAATCTTTTGGTCTCATCAAAAGAATAATACTAGCTTCTCTAAGGAGGATCTCAAGAGGAAGATTCTAAAGGTAATTTCCCTCCCCCTTCTCCTTTAATTTCCATTCAAGTTCAAGTTCCTTTCTTGATCTCTCCCCAACTATATTCATCCAAATTGTTTTGTAACTACATTATTATAAATATACTGTAATTTTATGATTCTAATGGGATATTATATCACCCCACCCCCTTTCCCTCTTCCTTTTATTTTATTAAAGAGAACGTTGTTCATGAGGTGTTAAATTTATCACCTTCAAAAACGACATGTTCTCTTCTTCCATTTCTACCTTCAAATCTGGTCATGAAACCATTTTTATAGTTGAAACAGAATATTTTTTATTTATTATGTTCTATTTTAAGTTCTATAAATAACCTATGGCCATATTACTAAGTGTAAAGTTAAAACAAGTTCGTTGTGATCCAAAAACCGCTCAAATTAACCCAAATAACCATCATTAAATTCTTATCTAATGATTCATCCACATGGATATAATATAATTAATTATAAAATCATTCAATATACTTTAATATCCCTAATAAAATGTAATATCATTTCTGGATGTTTACCCATGATCTACCCGAACTTCAATTTAAGAATACAAGTGAACCACTCAAGAAAACCATAAAAACGAACATCCTCAAACAATGTTTTTAATCTCTATAAGTCATCAAAAGGAACATAATATGACATAATGAAACCATAATTAACCCTATTAATGTATAAAAGGTTATTTAATTTCTAATTAATGCATATAATGTCATTATATAGGACATTAAAGAGAAGAAGGCATTCGAGTACAAGGTAAGGGGAAATCTCGAACCCAATTTTCTTCCTTCGGGTTCTCCCTCTTTCACTCCATTTTTTGATATGGTTACTCCTCAAAGATCATTTTTTCATCATTTCCTTTACTTTTATGGTATATAAATGTTTTTCACTGGTTTTTATGTCCAAAAAAATGTTTTCCAAAAGAACTCTTCTTTTAAGAACGTTCCTTTTACTTCTCACTCAAAGTGGACGGTTCTTGTAACATGTGGGTTATTCCCTCTTTCTTTTGGGAACCCAAATCTTATGAAGGTGTTATTATTAGATGAAACCCATTCCTTTTCATGGGTTATTTATGTTCATTTATTTTATATTTTCATTGTGGCATACATGATAAATGATAATGTTATGATGTGACGGGTGCGTCCGGAATTATATAGCACAATATGAATGTTTAAATGTGACGGGTGCGCCTGGAATTATATAGAGCTCTAGTGAATTGGGTAAAGTGATGAATCTCATGATTAAAGGTGAAATGATGTGTGAACAAGATTCTAGCTTGGTTCACAAATATGTGTGGTAGTTAACCACTAAGACATGATGTTTCATTTTTATGCATTGCAACATTTCAAGTATTTTATTTATGATCCTCTCATGTTCATGATATTTTGCCTATGTTATGATTATAATCAACCCATTCTATATTGATATTATCTATCATCTTACTGGGATTCTAGATCACCCCTTTTTATGTATATCCTCACGTGGATACATGTACTAAGGAGAGGACAAGTGCTACTAAGAAGCTAGTGAAGAAGAAATTAAATAAATGTTTATGGTTGATGTTGTATTTGTTATGTATGATCCTAGTTTTCCCAAGACACTAAAACTTTAGATACTCTATGTGTAATAATATTATTTTGTTTATCTTTGAAATGATGTAATAGTAATTTAAGAAAAGGCCAGGTCGCTATAATGTTGGTATACTTATACTACATAGGGATGGCTACTTAAAGTTTCAACAACCACTTATACAAGTTACATAAAAATTTATGCGGTAATATTACTGAGTTGATCCTAATTAATTAACAAAAACAATTTTATCTTATTTTGATATTTATTATTATGATGATTTAGTTAATTAAAATTCCAATTCGAACCTAAAGGGTGTTTTCCTCTATAAATTGGAAATGAAATTTTCTTTAACTAAGACCAATTATGAGAACCTTATGAATAAATAAAATGTATAAAGGGGTTTTATGTGAACAATTACATAAAACATGATAATATGTAAACTAAATAGATAATTATTGAAACCAGGATTGATTTAACTTACATGTGTTTCCTTGTTGCATTAGAAAAATAAAGTACCAAGTATAGCTGTTGTTCATAACTAGTACTTGGAGTTTATAACATTAAGGCTCTTTAAATGAATAATAGTAAAAGTAAATCAGTAAAATAGATTAAATTGAACCTTAATATGATGTTATTATTTTTTATCCTAATGTAAGGTAGTTTAAATCTTTCCATGATATGTTTTGGATGGGAACATGATCATTTCTCATGGGCTTATTTTTCTAAAGCTTGAAACTAGATGATAGGCGGTAAAGCCTAGTGATATTTTGTTGTAGAATATAGTTTCCGGATTGATGCCTTGTGTAAAAGAGGATATCCGAATTTTAGTGGTTCCCTCTGAACTTAAGGCCTTGATAAATTATTGGGAACTGTTTCTGATGAGAGGTGTTGTTCGAGCGTCATTTTTCCCAGTAGTAATCTTAGTTTCTAAAATAAAACATGGGATATATGGGTGATCATTTGGTAATTTGAACATTGTCTAGAGAATGAGAATCATGTAATTCTATAGTTTAACAGGCTAGACATGCCTATGGCATAGTTATCTACTTTATAAGTTGTGTGTCCCCTTTTATTCTTCTTCTTCTTCACTGATGTATGACTCAGAAGGTCATCATATGGATACTGGGATGCATAGGGTGGATAGTATTATGAATATTCTAAAATGATGTGTTGTTGTGTTGTTAAAAATATCAAGGTAGTTCACATTGATAAATGTGGTACCCTTCAATGTTTTACACTAATACAAAGAACTATATGATTTCATTAGTAATTTTTAAATACTTGGACTATTACATTGTATTATTGGGTCATCTACAGAGTAGAGTTACTTAGGAGTTATAGAGAATTGGGTTGTCCTAATGTTCTAGATGACATTGTAAAAAGGATTGGGTGTGATAAAACAAACGATCTGGGTTAGTTTGGCCTATATGACAAATGTAGATAATGTGTGTGAGAATGGATCAAGGGTGATTCATGTGTACATATAGAGTAAATATGATCTAGTGTACTTTTAATCATACAATTTTCTATTTTTTAATTGGTACTTTGTAAAATTTCATTGTCCACATCTAGAGCCTATGTTCAGTCATGGATGGAGCATGCGGTGTGGAAATGTCTCCGTACTTAGTAAAAATCAACTAAGAAACTCCTAAGTTGAGGATGATCACATAAATTATAGAAAGAAATTTCCTTCAAAGTAAAGGAAGCATAACCATAAAATAATATTTAGGAGTGGTCACCTTTGATTCTAAAAGACCATAAGGATGGTAGTTTGGGTTATCTATTCATTGAGATGATAATCCAAATAAAACCTTGTTATGGTTTTGGATGGGGTCTAGATGCTAGATTCATACTCGGGGTGCATGAGCGACTTAGTAATATAACACTTCTGAGGTGTGTTAGTGCTTTCAAGGAGGTATAATGCCAATATGGTTGTATATGTACATAACCTTTAAATACACCATTACTTGTGTTGTAATTCACTTATTACGCTTAAAAAATCACTGAATGCCTCGATAGTGAGGGAATCATGGTTAGTTAATGATGATTTATCAGTAGGTGAAATAGAGATATTTTAAAATAAGTTGACCAATTATGGTTTGATTGTTCTTTTTATCGTTATTTGGATATGGTTGGTTGGAAACCATGCAGGTAACTTCATCTTAGATATGACAGGAGTATCTCAGGTCTTACTGGTAATTGTTGATATTTTCTTAGTGTACTCTTGGATTTGTTATGATCACGACCCTACCTTAGAATCATCTAGTGTACACTAAGATAGAATTAGTTTTATGATATCCCAAATAAATAAGTTAAATGCCTTGTCATTCTGATGAATAGACTCCTTCGAAGTTTCAGTCTAGGAATGTGGAGAATATGAGAGTCATGGTTTTTTCACATAGATACTAGGATTATTGTATAGAAAGGCATTGGATCAACTCATGGACACCATTAAATTATTTGACTTGATCACCAGGTGAGATATCACCGTTGGGATCAGTCAGTTTTCTTGATACTTGGACGTTTCCTCTATGTACCAACATCTCAATGGTAAACTCCTAAGAATATAATACTCTGGATTTTCCCATTGGACTCTAGTGGTTGATTTTGAGGTTAACCCAAACTTATAGTCAGGCTCAGATGATATGTTTTGAGTGTGACAATCCAAGGGTTCTAGATATGGCACACACCTATGTTTATGTTGTGACATGATGACATAAATGAATAGTTGGGTTGGAGGAATAATTGGAATCTAGTTGTGGGCTTTGGTTGGAATTCTCTAGATAAAAATAAAAATTATTTTGTATAAAGTCATTGTACACTTATTTTAGATGGATTTGCTGCAAAATCCATGCATTTTCAGGTATTTTTGGCCAATAGTGGAATGAATTTTTTCCTCTTTTCTAGTTGTATGTGGTTGGTGAGAAACCAAATTAGGGACATTGTCAAGATGGGGTAAGTGTAGTGCAAATACCATACATTTATTTTCACGGTTAGACCAAAATTAATATGTTCAATTGAGGAAATATACTATTTTATCAGTTGTGAATCATTTCAGGAATGTCAATAATAATTCTAAGGGAATGCTTAATTTGGAAATTTTGATGGTGAAAGTACCATAACGTGGAATTGGAAATTCTAATTTAGAACCTATATAGGGGATCACCATAGGATATTTAATGATATAGATGATTATGTGATCATTTCCTAGGTTATATGGGATTGGGTAACAACTATCTCGATGTTCAGTTCGGAATATGAGTATTGGATTGAGTTTTAATAGCTTATGTACTATATTATTAATGGTGATTATTGAAGGAATGTTGGTAATTTAAAACAAAATATAATCATTTAAGTGTAATTTTCATAACTCATGTAGGATGGATGATGCCTTATTATTCCCTAGGTATTATGAGGATGATAAGTTATAAGGTGGGAATATTTTAGCAACATGTGTTTTTGGACTATTGAAAATTTCATAAGAATTTTAAATTTCCATTTGTTATGTGGGCCAGATTTTAAACCAAGATTTTGAATGTAAATATGATCATTTAAACACTTAAATGTTTTTTAAAATAGGGTTTGAGTCCCAAGAGGTGTCTCGGGTCTTCGAATGAGTTTTGGTGGGGCCGTGGACTGAAAACTCAGTTTCCAGAGAAGTAGATAAGGGAGAAAAATTGTCACATAGTTAGTGATAATGGTGCAGCACAACTCTGTAGAAAAACTGTATGACCTATTTTGTTTTGGGACACATTTTTTTAAACTATGCAACTGTCTAGGATAAAACATGAGGCCTAGTCTAGAAAAGATGGGGTGTTGCATGGTTTTCTCTAACCATATGATAGGAGGAACACAACTGTGTGATACAGTTATAGAAAAACACAGAAGTGATTCACACAGGTTGAACAAGGTTTGGAAAACCATGCACCTTTCCTGCATGCCTAATTCTACTAAGGTAGTGGCACTATATATTTACCACATGGTTATCCAAACCATGTGGCCAAATTGTGTGGCTCATTAAGGGGTATGATTTTACCCTCTCTACCCTCTCTTCCTTAAAATTTTATCCTACCTTTTTCTCCCTCACTTCCCACATGTAAGAGCCCCATTCTAGATTCTATTTGTAATCCCCCTAGGCATGAAGATATATCCCTTTTTTGAACTCTAATTCGAATGATGTGGGGTAAAATAGAAGTGTATTAGTAAGCTCTCAAATCATCTTTCTTATTATTTAATTTTATTTATCCATATTGAATTATATATTCATGTGATATATTTATTCATATTTCAAGGAATTTTTCCATTTATTCAATTTTTCTCAAACCAAATGAAACCAAATTCCGATATTAGATGAGTGGACTGTCCTCTGTATAAGGTAGGTAGTATATGGATTTTCCCTTAATGTCTCTTTGTTTATAAATTACGTTATTGTGTTGCATGTAATATTCTCTATTTTCTTCTCATAAAATTTGAAATAACATAAATTAATTGTCTATTCCATATCCTAGACCCTATTATAGACATTTCTAATGAATAGAGGTTAGTGACCTCATTAGTACGCCCCTTGGATGTGTCCTATTAATTTCCCTTAGTGGAAATTTGTATAACTTTCCCTAGAATGAGAATTTATTACTTGTGATAAATGAATTATCATAAATTAAAAATGGCCGTGTGTACTTGTCTATTCATCTTTAATACTTATATTTAAATGTATGAATGCCATGGTTATTCTTAGGGCCTAAGAAATGACTAATTGGAAAGTAATGAAATGTTAATGATAATAATTTATACTTGGATCATATCACTAAATAAATGAAATGTTGGACTCATCTCACAAGATAAATTGGTAGTGGCATGGAACTTCACATGAACCTCTAAACTTATATATAATAAAAATGATCCAAATCGTATAACATAATAATTGGATGAATTTCTTAAGGACATGACCTTCATTAGTTATTATAATTAAATTCAGTTGAATGAATATGATGAGACATATCTTGGAACATTAATATATATATATATATATGTGTGTGTGTGTGTGTGTTTCATGGTATATGATTTATTATTAAATGTGTGTCTATTTTGCATTATTATCCATGATACTCGAGCATGGAGTCCCCTATTTAATGTTGATACTGGGCATGGAGTCCCTATTGATTTATGACATCCAAGAATGACGACCTTATCAATTTTTGATACTCAGTCATGGAATACCTCGAGCATGGAATCCATTATAGATTATGATACTAGGTTATGGAATACCATTAATGTGATTCACAGTCATGGAACCCCTCATGAATGGAGTCCCTTATAGATTATGATACATTGTCATGGAGTCCCATCATTGTGATTCATGGGTACGGAATATATTAGGCATAGAATCACTTATATGTTACAACACATGGGAATTCTATCCTATATTGATTATGATTTTCTAAAATGGTATCCCTTGATATTCTATGAGACTCATACTACTACCCATGGATGCTTGAGTTATTCCTTGGGTTCTGGAAAATAGTAGTTTATATATATAGATATAAATTTCACTATATATATAGACCATATATATATATATTCAGATCTATATATTCTTTCACTTATTTAGAGAAATTTCAACTTAGGCTGAATTATATATGGATGACCGATTATCCTTGAGAAACCCAAGATCATGTTGTTTATATTTATTTATTTACCACCCTATTGATATACCTACACAATGTTGTATTTTATACTGAATGGATGGATAGAATTAGACACTGTTGGTGGTGTCCTATTGACTATATCTTAGAACTTGTCTGGGCCTCCATTTCATTGAGGTACCCAAACAAAATTCATGGATACAGGTTGAAGTTCAGGGGTTATGCATGTGTGACTATACTTGTACATGAGAGCTTAGGAGCCTAGGATTGAGTCAAAGCTTAGGATGCTCATGGATATAGCCTTTGAGGATTTTTACTTCCTTATATATCATTTATTTATAACCTGATGTATGACCATTTCTTGCATATTATAGCATCACATGGAAAATATTGTTTTAGTATTTGGAATTGTCCATTTTATCAGTTATTATTGTCTTTTCCTGCCTTCTCATTTATACCATTTCCACTAAGGATTCATATATTATTTATTTTATACCACTATGCTACTATGATCATGAGGGTGTATTCTACCCACTGTACCGTCATTTTACCCTCACTAGTAGTGGATAGCCTATGACATACGAGGAGGTGCACATGAGGAAATGTGATATACCAGATCAAGAGACCGTTTGAGTGTCCCTAGGTTGGGACTTTACAATGGAAACATCCTAAAACATCTATTGGATATACCACACAGAGGGAGATGATCCACTTGGGATATCATTTAATAGGATGTCTATTGAGACATTAAATAGTAATATCAAAGGAAAACCACTATCTACCCAGGGAAGTAGATAAATTCTCCCCCAATTTAAGAAAAAAAATTCAGGTCTAGTGACTAAAAACAACTAGTTATGTGAGACCATTGAATCAATATCACCATCTATCAATGTTTATTCCCTATTACCAACTAACTATATACTTTAAATGACATGTATATTTAAATATCTAAATATTAAAAAAACCTCTTATCACATGATGATTTTTCTTCTACATAACATTAATGTGATAATTTACTTAGAGTATTTATCGCATCAAAATTTTATAGATATTTTTTGATATAATGAGAACCTTAAAGTGCTATGATAATATTTGTTTAATGCATGTATTATGATATGATGGAATTGATTTTAAGGGACACAAATGATCTTTTACTGTTAGGTGTTGGATTCTCATAATACATTGAGACTTATTTTAATGAAGTCCATGATTTATAATTTTTATGAAGGGAGGTAATGAGGAAAGAAACCAGTAATATGAATTCAACATGATATATATTTAATTTGATATTCTTATTTATGGTTGTGTGTATTGGCCATTATATTTGATACTATTATTAATTTAGATCACCAATCACACACTTGGATGTATTAATGAAAATCCTGTCAATATATGCCCATGAAGAAGTATGATACGTTGGGTGCATTAAAACCGACATGAAATTAATTGAATAATTCAAGGAGGATTTTCCCCTTATGATTTAATAAAAGTAGATATCTCAGGACCATTAATTGTAATTTAACTTTATAATTAATTCCATTTCTATGGAGGTTTATCAATTATTTCATCTAATATATTTAATGAAATAAATATCAAACATATAGGATTATGACACAAGTGTGCAACTTGTTTAGTGAGATGTTGAGATAGAGGGATTATATTACCTAAAATTTTTTCAAATGAGGTTTTTTCATTATAACATTAGCGTATTTCTATATTGGTTCCTTGATGTATTTCTTTATGATAACCTTATATTTTAGGAAAAACCACCTAATTCCAATGTGAAAGAGGACTAGAGGGGCAGGGACTATGTGTATCCAGGATCTCAATTAAATATTATTTGAAGTCAATATAGGAATAAATATTATTATTATGGTTGAGGTATAAATATTTTTTAGGTTATGATTATCATATTAATTCCATAACCATTTATCTGAGTTTAAAATATATGTGAGTTGAATATTAATAAATATTTATTCATTAGTTATTGAATATAATATATATATATTTTATTTAATAAATGAAAAGTATAGTAATATATATTTATAATAAATTTTTATTATTATAGGTTTGATAAATGTTTAGGAGGATCAGTGGGATGAGTTCAAGGATTGATATAAATGATATATTTTATTTAACATAATTTAAATAAATATGGATTGATTTATTTAATAAATGTTTTTAAAATATTCATCAGTTAACACATGCCATGAATTATAATAATAATAACACTAATATTAATATTTTACATGAGGTTTAATTAAAACAAATAATTTTTAAGGGCCTATAAATAATTACTAATTATCTTATCCTAAGAATATAACCATGGTTATATCATTTTATAGGAGCCAAGGGTTGTACAAAAAATACATTCTCTAGATAATTCTCTCAAGATGGAGGATAAGTATCTAAATTTTGCCTTGAATAATGAGAGGGAATCCTCCCCTCCCTCTGAAGAATAAGATAAAAAGAATACAAACATATCAAGAATGAATGATTTCTTTTTTTTTCATCAATTATGAATAATCCAAGGTGTTTGTTTCCTCTATGAAGCACTCAGAGTTCCAATGATGGTGTTCTGAGATTCGTGGAGCATGTGTGGATATATTTATGATAATTATTCTTTGGATTCTTCACTGCAATGATGATATGAAATAATTTACTAAATTTATCATCAACGATGAAAGTATTATCAAGATGAGATTATTCCAATTATAAAATAATTATAAATTATATGTGAAAATATTCTATGTGAATATTTTAGGTTTATGGTCATCCAATTCTTTGGATTTATGCTTAAAAATTTATGAAAAAAATTATTTTATACATGATAAATTGTTTTGGTGTGCCCCAGAACCTTTAAGTGATATTAGAGTTCTCACATATTAATTTATAATTATTTATTATTTGTTCATAAAATTTACATATTTTCATTGAGAATTAATTTCCAAATTTTCATTATTTAATATGAATATTCATATTTTAAGATCATTTAGTTTCATATGACCAAGAACATGCTTTGTATAGAGAGATAATTCTCAAATACCCCATTCAAATGTGTTGAGGACATGCATGTAACTAGAAAAAACATGCCATGTACCCATTACAACCATATAAGGGTGAGCCATGATAATCACAAAACACCATGTGGGTGTCCATATGTGACATATTTAATTAAATTACACATATTAACTTCCACCTAGAATATTACATGGCTGGGTTAATTGATGTTTAGTTAGCGCACAAATTTGTATCCTCACACAGATTATCTTTGCATATTTCACAGAATCCATGTGGTCAAAATATGTAACTTGTAATTAATACATTACACATAATTAATATTACCCAAGAGACAAAAAATTATGTGAATTAAATGACGTGTATTCGGATATACATGTAGTGTAACATGTAACAACCCACATGAGATACTTGCTAAGTACATAATAATATAGTTTCAGTGGCTAGTAATGAATTACACACTATGTCACATGCACTACATGTTGTGTTTTTTGGGAAAAATAATGCAAGATACATGTTGAGACAAGCATTTTGTGTGAGTCAAAACATGGATAAAATTAATTAATTAAAAAAACTATGAAGTGTGAAGATTTTTTCACATGCTGTGTGATAGGGTTTTCTGAATTAATTACATGATGTGTGATTTCATTAGGCTACGTATGATACTAAATATTTCATTAATTTTCTTTTTAATTATTAAGTATATAAAAAAAATGTATAGTTTTTTTACATATTATGAACTTCAGGGTCATCGCCAGTGGTACACACTATATATATACATGCATTCCATATGGTCAGACATGTTGTGCAGACTATATAACCCAACTAATCAAATAACCCACTGTGTATGTCATGAAAACCGTGTTGTCATACATGCCATGTAAGTACACAATAAAATAGAAGGAACATATAAAAATTTAGTTACATTCTATGTGGGTGAAAATATATTCAGTATACCTGTTAAAATTCAAAAATGGGTTTATGAGGTTGTATAAGGATACATTTATTTCTACGACCAACACACATCATTCAATTACCTAATTTTAAATTAAAATTAATTAATTAAATTTATTAAAAATTTTAGAGGATGCGAATATCAAGGACATTTTTAATTTTTAGTTAAGAGAAATCAATAAATGAATTAAGAAGATAAATAATATTTTAATTTGAGAAATTTTATCTTAATAAAGAACAAATTGAAATTAATGATAGTATGTAGTTGTTTCGTTCTATGGATGATCATAATATTGTCCGACCTATGTATTTTTTTGGTTTCAATTCAATTAAATTATTTATTTCATGAGTTTTTATGTTTAATTTATTATTTAATTTTATAATATAATCCATGTATCATCCCATACTCTTTATTATGTATAGGATTGAGTGTCCATGATTTATTTATGTAACCCTAAACCCCTAGTTCCCATAACCTATGAGTGATTAAGAATATATAAAGGAAAGAGATCCTGGTTTGAGGAAATGGTTTAAGATCAAGATGAGGTGAGTCCTACAAAGTAGTTACATAGGTTGAAAGTGTCATAAAACATATCGAGATGAGACTGACTTGAGAAGTTATTCCACTTGGGTTAAGGTCTGGTTTAAAATCTACTTGATAAAACAACCAATAGTTTAAATCCCATGATTATACCAAATGTTTATTTTATTTTATCCAATTATTGTTTATTTATTAATTTATATGATGAATTGTTTATATGATTTTTAAACACGTTCACATAAAGAAAATGAAATAACAATCAATCTAAGATAAAATAAAATAAATGGATTATTCATACATTATTTTATTAAACATGATAAATTAATTATATAGAATCCAAAAAATATTAACAAGCATGTAAATGATAAAATAGAAAAAATTTATGCATATATATATATAAAAAATTCTCAAGTAAATATTAATTCAAAAAATCATTCTATCACTTGAGCTAGAATTCACCCACAGTTTTAAGTACTTTCTTGGCCCATATTAGAGGGTTTTTAGTTAACAGAGAGTTTAAAATAATGTTTTCACCTCCCTCAACCAAGTTATCATTAAGGGATGAATGCATAAGAAAAACTAAGTATAACATAGATGCATGTGTTAGGGAAATCCAATCCTAGGATTTCAAGGTTGGGGGGTCCTCTAAAAAAACCAAGGAACTAATAGTTTATGTAGTCAGAAATACCACCTACCTAAATACATTTAAATAAATGTTTGGATTTTTTTTTGATTAATTGAAGGGGAACATGAATCAATTACACAAGAATATCCACAGTACTAGATAATATGAATCCAATGGTAAAGGATATTAGTATTTTATAAGACATTGGGAAACTAATAAAATAAAATTGATTGCATCACACTTTTCAATAATGATAAAGAATGAAAATATACCTTTATTTATTTTATAAAATGAAAAGTAATTGAATCTTTAAACTATAAAAATGATGAAATTTAGAGAAATATAATATGTTTATGAATAAAAACTTCTAGGAATGGTATAGGATCATTAACATCACACTTATCCAAGGGTGTAACTTTTACATGTTAGAGCCCTAGTTCCTAGAGATCATTTTAAGAAGGATACTGAGGAGGAGGATTGTATCTTTTTGAGGCCTGTGGATGATTCACTGGATATCCATTTCCCCAAGATATAATTCAAGACTATGGAGCTGTAAAAGCTTCATAAAGATAAATATGAATACCCCATGCTATCTCATCTCTATGATAATTATCAAGAGAAAGAAAGAAATTAGAGGTTTGATATCTCCAAAGAACTCTTTGCATGAAATCTTGGGGAAGGTTCACCAATTGGATCTCACGTAGTCAAGATGATTGGATACATTGCTCATTAGAAATTTTTTAGATTTTGAGATATCCAAGTAACTGTGTATGGAATTCATGATCACCTAACTTCTTTATAGGTTGTACTATTTTATTATGAATTTTAATATGAAAAATATAGAAATGTTGATCTCATATATCATGAATCTAATTCATGATGTGGATATGGATATGATTCACGGATAAAATATTGTCTTTAAGGTGAATAATTGTATGGTTAAAGTTAAAATACCTAATACTAACACATATTCTAAAGAAACATTACATTTCTCGAATAAGAGGAGTGGGATCAAGGGGCAGGATAAGGATCCTGATACAATGTGTTTTTCTTATGTCAATATCGGTGACTATAAGAATAACTATGACTTAGGGGAGAAGTAAGGGGAATCTTTAGGATCATTCATTATTTAATGTAATGTATTTGTTTCTACTAATTAGGTATTAGATACGGATTTTGGTGTTCACATTTGTATCCAAATAGAGGAACCAAGTAGATTATAGAATGTTTTCAGATGCGAGGAGGTTATTTGAGTTATCAATAGAGAAAACCAAGATGCACTGGCTACTGGAGACTAACATATCACTTTACCATTAAGTTTAATTCTTGTTTTATATAATTTTTATTAAATTCTCAGTGTAACCAAAAACATTATATCCATGTTCAATTTAGGTATGGTTGGATTTATTTTCGTGTTTAGGAATTAGAGTATCCATCTTTTTTAAAGATAATATATATTTTGGGATGACACATTTAAATAAAGGTATTCATGTACTAGAGTATGAAATTTAAGTATTTTTAATCAATAAAGAATTAGTTTCACATGACTCATATCACACCCAGTTGTGTCATTACTGGCGTAGGAATGTAAACGAGAAATGTTTGACAATCTATATCAATAATTTTATTAGATTCTATTTTACTAAAACCCTTAGATATATGTCAATTATTCTTTGAAGGTAAAAGGATAAAATCTCCATATAACACATTGAGATTTTTTAAATATTTTTTTTGAATAAATTAAATTTATTTGATATCTTGCATTATGTGTAGAACTGAGTTTTAGCGAACCATAATATTCTATTAATATAATTATTTAAATATGAATATTATAACCTAGGCATTAAACTTGGTGGAATGAATAATAAAAACCACATTTTATAATTTTTTTATAATGGTTTGATATAAATAATTTTATGTTATATTACTTCCTGACCCATTAATTTTCTAGTATTGGAGATTGGAGGAGTTTGGGGGTGGTTTCAAAAATTTTACGTGGAGTATGGAGGTGTAAAAGAATTACTACAAAAAATACATGCCATTTATTGATTACATGATGTGTAAAGGTGGTTTAAGGCTTTTGAATCCTGTTGGTTCACTGGTTGTATGCAGATAAGGGTGGAATATGTGAGATGGATCACACCAAATTTAAGTGTAATTTACGATGTGAATGAAATAAAGTTTGAGGTTATGTGTTTTTCGGTGAAAGTTGAAACTTTCAGAAATCCTATGAATTACATGTCGTGAAAATATTACACAATATGTAAATGGTAGGATCTAAGTTTTAAATTATTTTTCTAAGATAAAGCTTTTTATTCTAAAATTCTATTCTCTCCCTATCTCATTTTGTTAGAACCCTAGGTGCCTTGGGAGAATCTTATAGTCCCTTCCTCCCACTTTGATCCGTTAGTTTTTGTGGTTGTTCATTAATGATTGTTGTTAAGAACTTTATTATTCTCGATTAGTTTTCTTTTTTTATTCTCCTAGGTATTCACTAAAACAATATGTTTTTAGTTTTGGGAATGTATTGGGGTGAATTTTGATGATCTTTGGGTGCTTTTTAGGTTGATCCATGGGTGTTACATGCGATTGTGGTTTGTGGGTGTTCTTCTTTTCCCTATGGGGTAAAATGATTTGGAAAAGCTTATTTGAGGTTGGGAATCCATCCTTTATCTTTATTATTTATCATGTGGGATGGGTTTTATTTTTTTAATCTATGGGTTATGGTTGTACTATCATAATAAAATATAAATAATTGGATAATTGAAATTGAAGGGGGAAATGGGAATTATTCACATGATTTTACACCTTTGATATTATTGTGATATGATATATTGTTTGGGCTTGATGCCCTATTGTAAATTGTGGTCATTCAGGGATTTTTTTCACTGGATATTATGTATTGTGGCTGTTTTTTCTGTTGTTATTATTTTAATATCACCCTAAAATAGAAATTATCCAACCATGTATATTTGGATAATAAAATTTTTACCCTGGGATTATGGATTGTGTGATGATGCCCCTAAAAATAATGTGGAATGAGAAATTTTTTTATAAGTTTTTAAATTGGATTTTGATGTATTGTGATGTGTGACCATGATTCTTGGGTGGTGATTGATGTACCTGATTTGTGTATACATTTATACATAATTTATTGAAAAAAAAACATGTTTTAAGCAGATAACTACTACTTAGAAGACAAATACTTTGATTTTGGTGATCTTGTCCATTTTCAGGTTATTTCTGGTCAAACACACAAACTGGGGAAAAATGAGAAATAATTTACAACCACACGACATGTACATATATACACATCGTGTACATTCAGACTCTGACACAGATTGGCTAGGAAAATTACACGAACAAGTTACCAAAAGCATGTACACTCTGTGTACAAAATCTAAACGCCATGTATAGTCTTCTAGAAGCTGTTGGTGGTTGAGAAGAATTCTATACACCCATGTGGCCGACTGATGTTTTCACATTGTGTACATCATCTATATACCATGTCTCCCCTTCTAGAAGCGGTTGGTGGCCTATTAAAGAGAGTACACACCATGTATGGCAGTGCTACACACCGTGTATATCCACCTACAAGGAGGAGTCATGTTCCAAGTCAAAGACAACATGTTAGGCCACCCACCAGTGGAGAAAAAGATGACAAAATCATGTTGACAAGACAACAAAATGTGTAATTTTTCCACACGTTGTGTACTTTTATTTTATATAAATAGAGGACTTAGCCTCTGGTTCAAGGGAGAGGAAGGGGTGAAGGTATGAAGGAAAGATGTTCTATTGCTCTACTACCGTGTTACTATCATTCAACTACTTCACCATTCTACCATTCTACAAAAGATACAATCTCTCCTTGATGTTTCTGAAATGATCACATATGGTATCGAGGGTTCTATTTTTATCTATTCTTCTATGTGTAACTAAATAACTAGTGTGTTGGGGTTGTGGGAGATGATAGTGTTATAATTTAGATTAGTTATTATGAATGTGTTTGTTCTATTAACCTCTTATTATTCTTCTTTAATCACTTCATTTTATCACTGAAAATTATGAGCCAGACCAAGGACAGAATTTTCAAGGACTCAAAAGAAGAAGAACAACAAATACTTTCATGATCATTGGAAGTATTCATCAACTCAAAAATAGACTAATCCTAACAAATAACTTTGAAACACTAACTACCAGACCAAGGAGTCAGTTTCCACAGCTTGAGACATAAGTTTACCGGACCTATGAAACCTTGTTACAAATTGAAACCCAGAGTGTTGGGTTATTATGAACAAAAAAACCTCATAAGAAATTTTATTTAATAAATAACCTCTTAATAATCCATAGACCCAATGTATTTCTCTCCATATTTGTATCAAAACTAATTTCTAGTATTTTTCTTTATCTGTTAAGTAATTTTCTAAAGAAATTTAAATTCAATTACCTTTTTATCCAAACAATAAAAATTGACTCCAAATCAAGTAAACGTCCTTAAGAAAAAAAAATAATACAAACTAGAAGATCAAGAAAAAAATAACTTCTTTTTCCTTGTGTATAGATCCCTTACTAGTACTATACTCATTAGGGTAAAACAATTTGGGATACCGAAAACATACCTTCAGTAAAACGACTTACCAGTGACGTGTGGTTGTTGTGTGTTTGTGATGCGATGTGTGGATAATGGGTAAGATGTGGCCATGCTTTTGGGGTGATGGGGTGATGGTTGTTTGGCTGTGATTTTCAGGTAGTGGGGTGGTGGTTTTTAAGAAGTGATTTTGGTGTGGTGAGTTGGTTTTTGTTTAGCATGATATAGGGGTGGTGATGTGGTGGTATGATGGGGATTATTAACTAATTTTTATTTGTGGTTGTTTTATGCTAGATTCTTAGGTAGTGATAGAATAAATAATTATTTTAATAATGGTTAAAATGTTTGGGGTTTGGTATGACAGCCTATCATTTACAATTACCCCAGAGTTATTGGTCCATGCTTGATGTCTTCCATGTATCTCAGCTGTGTTGTTATCATTATTACATGTATCACACGTTTGAGCCTGAGGAAGTTGTGTTATAGGTAGATACGTCCTTTGAAGAGAATTTGATTTTTATTTTTGATAGGAGCATGGAGGTTCACTAAAGATGTTAAGTTCCTCTTTTATAGGTTCTATGGAAGAATGACCATTTATAAAAAGAGACTTGGGAGCAGGATGACAATTTACATTCTCAGTGGCCAGAATTATTCTCAGATAAATCATGAACACCCTTGAGAGGGATATTTGGGGATGAATTGATTTAAGAGGGGAATATTGTAAGAACTTGGGTTTTATTATGGGGTATATGTCCATTTTTATCTATTTAAATGATTGTTTATAGCCTAATGTGAATTCCATTTGAGCTTATAGAGGTAACATGGGGTGTACAAGGATTTTGGGATCCTGAAACCAAATTTTTTTGGAAATAACGGTCTAACACATAGTTATTAGAAACCATACAGGGTAGGCTACATGGTTACTTCTAATGGTTTGAGGTTGGATAGTGGGATGGAGGAGACTTCACGGTTTGACAAACCATGTGATTTAGGGTTTATGGCCATGAAAAAAATGTATACTTTTGACAGTGGTCTAAGACAAGGTTTGTAGACAGTTAGTTGGACCATTAATGTAAACCATATGAAGTTCCCCTTCCTACAGTAGTGGGTGCATAGTTTGGACAACCGTGCAGCCAAACTATGCGGACTAGTTATTTGGGGGAAATTACAAAAATGATCTTAAAATGTTTTATAACCTATGCCTATATTTTTTTCCTCACATGTTGGGTAGTGGTGGAATTTGAGAAGCTCATCCTTGAAGACTATTCTAGGATTTGATCCCATTCCTTTGTCTAATATTTGAATCGAGCACCGTCAGTCTCATTGGATCCGCATCAACGAGTACTCAATTCCTTTTGAATTGTACCTTGTTCTTATTGGTATCAGATGATCTATTTAGGTGCAAGGCAATATTCCCTAATTTCCTTCTCTTTATCCATTTTTTATGAACTGAGTTATATCATAAGATGATACTAGACGAGCACTCTACTATCAACCAATGATAGATGACCTATAATTTTCCCATTTGGCTTGGTTCTTTATAAATCTAGTTTCTATTGTACCTCCATCCATAATTTCTAGCATGACCCCAAAATAAAAATGATTAATTAAATTAAATGTAATGGAACGTGTTTGTGGTTTCCATTAGTTTCCTTGATTTAGTTTTTAGTTGTTCCCCAACCTAGGTCATCCATGGGATGAGCCCTTTTTCTTTTCCTATGCCATTTTTTAAAGAACCCAAGGGGTGTATTTCATACTACCTAGTTAAAGTAGGCATGTTAATAAGTTAATTGAACAGTTTTTATTAATTAAAATATATAATTTCTCCTTTTCCATGAATTGACATGTTATGACATGATTCTTTTGATCAAACGGTTTATATGGTTGGTTTAAATGAGTGGGAATACTCATTGATTGAATTTGAATGTAAATGGTAAAATGTGTAGGAATATTCATTGATTGTATATAGATGTGAATATTTATATGAGTGGGTAAACTCATATGGTATGAATTGATAAATGGATTTAATAATTAATGATTACATTAAATGCCTTGGATGTTACTTTTTAGGTCTTGAATATGGAAGTGGATTCCTTGGATTAAGATTTCTCCTTAGGTATTGATTTTGTGGGATGCCTTGGGTCATACTACCCCTTGAATCTAGTTTTTCTTGGGATTAAAGTGGACATGATTGATAGACATGATCCTTGGAACCCAAATAAATCCTAATAGAGTTTCCATCGAGATGCTCCTAGGACTTGACAAGGATGACTTGGTCTTCTACACATTGGATAAAACTCATCATCATCTGACACTTTGATTATATGTATTGTCCATGGAAAATCTAAAATGATTTGTTGTATGGATCAACCATGGTTTCTTTGAAACTTTTGGTTATACAGTTTCAACTATGGTTTTTTGATATACAGGTTATACAGTAAGTACGCAGGTGATATAAGATATTGTGTATACAGTGAGGCCGTGGTGTTTACTTCTATTTATTTCACTACTACCTTGTTATAGGAGCCTAGCCCATGTTTTACATGGGGCATTATATGGATATATAGTATCACATGTTTTGTAGTAGATATTCCATGAGAAATTTACTTTTATTACTAATTATCTATGATATATATATATATATATATATATATTTCACACTACTTAGATTATTTTTCACACCAATGATTTGGTATAGATCTTTGGGTGGTTACATACTATGATTGTATCTCAACCCCTATTCGGGCTACCGTTGGGTACCTAAATAGACTATTTGGATGTAGATAGTTATCGAGGAAGGTTCCCATAGTTTGATGCTTGATTTTGTGCCATGTTTAGGAGAAGGGGAGCACAAGACTAAGCTGAGGCTCAAGATGTTGTTTGGGGAAATCATTTTTTGGGATTTTGGTATTTTGATACATGTATTGTATTATAATTCTATCTACTAGTATTGTATTATTTGTAAGGACATGTAATGTATCATCATAATCTCTATATGAGATCACTTATGGTATTGTTTATATGTGAATTTATATCCTATTTATTTATATTCTATCTGATTATTACACTATTTTTACTATTGACTATTATTGATATTCCACTATTTTACATTCTGTTAAGAGGGAATAATCTCCCCATAGACACAACCAAGGACCTTAATTGTAGTTGGAAGCCTCTAGAATTTTGGGAGATGTGCTTGAGGCTATGTAGCCAACTGGTCTTAGGGTAATGTTGAGTGGAATCTGAGTCCAGGATGTTACAACAAGATGTTATCCCAAGTCCCAAAAGTTGGTACATGGGAGGTTATCTCAATCCAAAAGAAGGTAAAAGGGTGGTTATCCCAAGCCTAACATGTTATGAATTTATTTGTGGTTAGCCTTTAAATAAGGTTTCTATTATTATATGTATGCCACAAATCCATGTCTTATGAAAATTTAATTATCTATGGGATCATGGTTTTTGATTCCTTTATGATTTAGGTCTTATGAACTAGCAATATTTATGCAATAAATCGTGTTTATGATCTATGATATGCGAGGTATGGTTTTCAAATGTCATTCTCATGTTCTCATACACTTATGCTCATGTTATGTTTATTTGTCCCTTGTTTACCATTACTGAGCATCTAAGATCACTCTTTCTTATTTTTTTCCTTCCCCTAGGTTAGAAAGAAAGGTATTATGTATGATATGTCTAAGAAGGGTGATATTTATGGAGAACTAAGTGGGATATGATGTAGCTCACTTATGAACCAATTGATTATGTATCCAAGTTTCCATTGGCACTAAACTTGTATGATTGTTGCATGGATAATTATGTTATATAATGAATATTCATCTATTAAGATGTGATATATATGTATTATAAGTATGGGTATCTACACTATATTTAGTGGACACGGTAAAAGGTCCATATATAATCTATAAATAGTTCATATATATTTTTGTGGACCTTTTCTAGTTAAAGATAGAGGTGCACACTCTTACATTATAACATTGATTGGTGACTTTAGTAGATATGGATATGTATACTTATTGAGGTTTAAGGCTGATACCTTTTCAAAATTTAAGGAATACAATAATGAAGTTGATAATCACCATGGTAACAAGAAAAAGAAGAACCACTCAAACCATGGCATGGAGTATCTTAACTAATAGTTAGTTGATTTTTAAGGGATTTTGAGATACTATCACAACTCATGCATCCTTATACAACATAATGGAATGGTGTTAGTGAAAAAAGGAATTACACCTTGTTTGACATAGTGAGATCAATGATGATTCATGAAAGTATTACATTAAACATTTAGGGATATTAATTAATGATTTTAATATATATACTAAATCAAGCACCCATAAAAGAAGTAAATAAATTTCCATTTAAGGTACGGGGTAGGAAGAAAACTGTTTTTCCACATACTTGTGCATGGGGATATAAAGCCTTTATTAATTTTATCTCTGGAAATATGCTTGAACCTTTAGGTACAAGGTGTATATTTATAGGAAATCCCATGAAAAAGGTTATATTATCTATAAAACCCCTAAAAAGGTGATATTTGAAAGAGAATATATATTTCTTATTAGGGAGAACATATTTTAAAGGGGAAGTGAGAGAAAGATCAACTTTGATAAATATGAGGATAAAGATACACATGAGTTGACACATGAAAAAATTCCACAAATCCCCATGGAAGAAGTTATTTCAGAGACATAAGTACTACGTAAGAGAACTATAGACTTTAATGAATTAGAGAGATATGTTTTTATATCCATCTAGGATAGGGACACACTATTAGATGATAATAATGATCCTTTTTCCTATAAAGAAGTTGTAATAATCACATAATTTACAAGGTGGAATGAATCTATGAATTCTGAAATGGTTTTCATATACTAAAACCAATTATAGGTTTTGGTATATCCTTTAGTCTATGTAAATCTGATTGGGTTAAAATGGGTATTCAAGAAGAAGTTAGATATGGATGGTAAAGCCAGTATGAATACGGGAAGTCTTATTGTGAAAGGGTTTAAACAATTTCAAGGAATAAAATATAATGAAATCTTTTCACCAGTCACTATACTAAAATCCATTATAATTTTACTTGACATAACACCATACCATGATTATGATATTTGGTAAATAGATGACAAAACAATGTTCTTTAACATAAACCTTATGGAATATGTATATGTGGAGAAATTAGAAGGGTTTGTGAATCCAAAATATTCCAATAAGGTATGCATGATACAAAGATCCATTAATGGGTTGAAGAAATAATCAATATCATGGAACATTCATTTTTATGAATACACAAGATAATTTTGTTTTATAAATAATAAATGTGATACTTGTCTCAATAAGAGGTTGAGTAGGAGTGAAGTCATTTTACTAGTAGTATATTTTTATGATATATTACTAATAGGAAATGTGATACTAGTATTATGTTAGTTAATACATGGTTAAAACTGATTATTCATTAAATTTTTAGTTGAAGTAGCCAAAATTATATAGATCATAATTCTTCGGTATAGATTTAAGAGACTAATTGGGAAAAGTTAAGATGCATACATTAAGTAGATACTGGTGAGATTTAGTATAGAACAATCTAAGAGGGGATTTTTGGTAGTTCCGTATAGAATCTATTAAGAATTTTTACCCTTAAACATAATAGGATAAAGAGATAATGTGAAATATTAATTATGCATCAATGATAAGATCTATCATGTATTCCATTTTATGTAATAGGATTTATGTTTCCTACACCATAATAATGGTAAAAAGATATCAAGAAGACCTAGTTGAGCCACATTGGGTGACTTTTAAAACTATCTTGATGTATCATAGGTGTACTAATAATATTTTACTAATTTATAGAGGATATAATGAACTATCCATTAGGGGATACAAAGAATCTAGTTTCAAGATTATTATAATGATATGAAATCATAGTAGGGATATGTGTTCTACTATAATATAGGAGTTATAAGATTGATGAGTTTTAAGAATCAATTGGTCGCTGATTCTAAAGCATAGTCCATGTATATTTTGAAATTTGATGTATCTAAATAAGTAGTTTCGGTATGAAAATTTCTAGTATCATTATATGGGGTGCATTAGTAAAGATTATATCACACTGCAGTTTGATAATACTGTAGTGGTGTTCCTAGGCAATGATCCATGGTCACATTAATGGATAAATCATATACTTTAGAAGTATCACCTCTTGAGGTATTTTTCTCAAAAGGGAGAGGTCACAATATGTAGTGTGACCATAAAATAAAACAAAGAATACACATTTTCTAAAGATGTATCTCATTAGAAAAATGAATACCATGTGAGATCTAGTAGACTCAATGTTGTTAGAATTTGTATCTTGTGAAAGTGGGAGTATGTTGGAGTTGGTGCCCTAGGAAATCTATCTTTGTAATTTTTATTACCTGTATATTCAGATACTTGAATAACAAAAAATAGCACATGATGAATTTTCATATACATAACATTAATTTGATGATTTAATTTGAGTTAGTATTACATATATATATTATAGTAGTCCCCTACTATAATGAGAACATTGAAGTGCTATGAAAATATTTATTAACATAATTCTTATGGTTAGATGAAATATATCTAATATGACATATATGATGTTTTAATTTTAGGTTTTAGTGGTCATTGATACATTAATATCCCTTATCATAAATATTTCACCTGGTAATATCTAAGAAGAGAGGTTATGAGGAAAACTCACCAATAAAAATTACACATGTTAAATGAGTTATTGGATATTCTTATAAAAACGTGTGTATTGGTCCTTAGACTAGATATTATTATTAATGTATATCACAAATCATGTACATTGATGTATTAATGAAATCCATGGTGATATATTCTCATTGATATGTTCGATACATTTTGTGTGTCATAATTGATATGAAATTGATTGAATAATTTACGAAAGGTCTTGTCCCTTACGACTTAATGGAATTAGATATCTCAAGCCCTTTGAATAAAATGGAACTATCATATTAATTCACAATCAATTTTTGTTTATAAACAAGTTCATTTTAGAGAATAAAATAATGATATATCAAGAATAGAGGTTGTTGATACAAGAATGCACCCAGATTAATGAGATATATAGGTAAAGAAACTATATTACACAATAATCATTCATATGAGGTTATTTTTTTGTTATTATATTTATCTATGGGTACCTTGAAATTTTTGTAGATTCTAATATTGGACTTTAGGGAAGACCATCCAATTCTACATATAAAGTGGTTCAGGGGCTCACACACTAAGTGTATCTTGTATTTCATTTAAATTCAATTGAAATTTAATATGGGAATACATATTATTTCCAAGACCAAGTAATAATTCTTATTTAGGTTATGTTGGTTGTATAAATTAAATCAACAATTATTATTGTTTAGAATATATATGAGTTGAATATTAATAAATAGTTTTTTAACCACTTATTGAATATAATATTTATTTATTTATTTATTTATTTATCAAATGAATAATATAATGATATTTATTTAGAATGAATATTTATTATTCAATGTCTGATAAATGTTAAGGAGGATTGACGAGATGAGTTAAGGGACCAATATTAATGATATATTTTATTCAATATCATCTAAATCAATATTAATTAGTTTATTTTAGATTTTTTTTAAATATTCATGAGTTAGTGCAAGTTATAGAATATAATAATAATAATAATAATAATAATATCATTAATTAACATGGGGTTTACTTAGAATAAATAATTCGTTAAGAGCCTATGTGAAATTATTAATTATATAAACTTATGTATATAACCAAATTCATATCATTTTATATAAGGTGAGGGTTGTATATAGAAAATCATATCCAGAGAAATCTTCCATGTTTGAAGAGAACACGCTAAAGAATTCTATCAAGAATGAGAGGAAAAACTCCTCCCATCTTTCAAGAATGAGATAATAAGATTAGGAGTTGGTGTCCTATGAACAACTATTTGTACTTTAATTACAAGTATATTCAACATATTGAATATTAATGAAACATATTGTTATATATTATTTATTATTCTACATGGATTTAATTCAATAATGTTTAAGAGTATTTTTCGCATTGATAAGTTCCTAGTAGTTCCCTACTATGATGGGAACCTTGAAGTGATATAAAAATACTCTTAGCAGTTTTTTACGGTTGGATAACATGCTATGATGGGACACATAGTATTTAGACCATCATGTGCGAGTACTCTTAAGAATATGATGCTTCTTCTCATGATTTTCACACTTGGTAATATCCAAGACAATAGATTATGAGAACAAACCTAGTAGTATGAATTATGCATGTTTTGATGTAATAAGATATTTCTATCTGCGAGCATGTTTAATGGTCCATAGACATTAATATTATCATTAAATAATGTCATGAATCATACAATTAGATTTGGTGATGAAAACCATGACAACATATGTTCATGGAAAGCTATGGTACATTGGGTGTGTCATGATTGTCATGTCATCAATGGATCTCTTTAGGAAGGATTTTTCCCTTTCAGATTTATGAAAGATGATATCTTAACCCTTTTATTAGATTAGAACCATATCCCTAAATCCCATGGCCATGGTATAATGACGTGTTTATTCTAGATAGTCAAAGAAATACATATCAATCTTATATGTTGGTGACAAAGATGTGAAACATGATTGATGAAATATTTTGACAAAGGGATTATATTACTTAGTGATAATTCATATGAGGTTATCATCATCATGACATTGAGTTCATTTTATTGGGTGCCTTGACCCATTTATAGATAGTAATATTGGATTTAAATAAGCCCACCTAATGCAAACAAGAAAGAATCCTAGAGGGAAACTCACTAAGTGTTTCTATTGACCTCGATTAAATTCTATTTTCATTATTAAAGGAATAAATATTACTATCAAGACTATCAAATAATTTTATTCATGTTTTATTGATCACATAAATTAAATAAACATTTACTCACCAGACTGTGAGTAATATATATATATATATATATTTTATTTAATATTTAATAAATATTTATTTACTTGATTATGAATAAAATATTTATTTAAGAGAATAAAATATTTTATTCGACTATTAAATAAATTCTAGAGGAGTTCAAATGGACCATTCCCATGTTCATTGTAAAATATTAATTAACATGTTAGTTAAATAATACTTGTTATTGCACAAGTTGGTGCATGCCACAAAATAATGATAATAATATTTTATTATTTTGAATGGGGTTTATTAAAGGTTATTATATTATTTAATGGCTGAAATGCATTAAATAATTTTCTTAAAATAAACCCTAGATCTATAAATAGACGGTTATGACTATTGTACATGGTATTGATCAATGAAATAGAAATAGAAAATTGTTCCACACAATGAATTCTCTCTCAACTCATCCTTATCTTTCCCTCTCAAGAAAGAGAAAAAAAAGAGAGATTTCTTCAAGACTGGATAATGAGTGATCAATGAAAAAAATCATAATACATTCGATTAACTAATCTAGTATCCAGAGATTGAGTGTCATTGTTCTGAGATCATAGGAGCACATGTGGACCACCGCAAGAGGCATTCTATCATTGGATCCTCACAGTGAAATAAAGGCAATCTAAAGGGTCTTTTTTGATGATAAAAATTAATCAATAAAGAATGATCTAAAGTTCATGAATTCATTTATTTAGATATTAAATTAAATAATTATAAATTTTATGTGAAATATCTCCATACACGGTGTCTAAAAACAATAATAATAATTTTTAATATATCTCCCACCTCCCCGAGATTCATCCACACCTGGAACCAACAAGTAGTGTTAGAGGGGTTAGATTTAAATTTATAACTATTTATTTAATTATTTATCTATGAGAAATTATGGTTACATTTTCATTTGATGTTATTCATTATTTGATTTTATTTAAATTAACATGATTCAAAAAATATTAAACATGATTTATTCAGTGTTTCATTTTTCTCAATGTTTTAAGAATAGATGAAGAATGACCAGAGATACTATCAGGAAACTAGAAATTTTTGAAAGGTAATATAGGGTTACAAATCATTTACTCAAAATCACATGTCGTGTACCCTAGTGCACTACATTTGGATTCACTAAGGGATACATGGCACACCAAAAAAATAATTACATGTTGTGTACCCCATGTGTTGACTATCCAACCCGAAACACAATTATTGGATTACATGACATGTATTGGTGTACATGTCATGTAGTGTACATGGGATATTGGCATAAATCGCACAATATGTGTGGTATTATACATAGTAAAAACTACATGAGACCTAAAATCTTGGGAATTTATGATATACACGGTGTGTATGCGGTGTACACAATGTGTAGTTCATCGATTCCCATTTCTAAAACACACACTAAAGACCTAGGCATGAATCCTGGACACACAGAACGTCGAAAAAATGGTGTGTACCGGGTCTGTATATTCCGTGTAGTCTAGATGAGGTAGAAACCACAAACCTAGAAATGTAGACTGGAAACATGACAACCGAGATACACTTCTTGTAGGTGGTGTGTACACACCATGTAGTCTCCCATTAAAGGAAAAAAATTAAAAATTACATTAAATTTAAAATTGAAACATTAGAACCTCATATTATTTATTAGAATACCAATTGGTTTTTGAAAATATAATAATGGTTTTAAAGAATATTAAATAATCAATTAATTTATTTCAATTACTACAAAATTATTGGTTCTACAATTTAATTTCCATGATTTCCATAAATGATGGGTATCTACAATTAAGTTTGGATGATCATTTAGATGAAAGGGAATTAATTAATTAATTAATGCATGGAAATTCATCTTAATAATTAAGAACAAATAAAGAAATGAATTCTAGATTATAACGAACTGAACCAGGTTACCCACAAACCTGACACCTGAACCAATCTTCCACATACACAAAGGGTGTTACCAATCCCCACGGGCTGGCAACAATCACCTGAGCATCGAAAAAAACACATAGGGAATGATTTCTACCAACTTGTGAAAACACATGGCATATATACACACAAAAATGAAAGATATTGTGGAATTTTAACTAATATATGATATAATTATAAGAAAACACTAGCATACTAAATGAATGAAATGGTAGAAGAAACTCCAAAGGACAAGTCCAACTAAAAAGGACTAGAACCAAATAGCTACTCCATGTGATGGAATGGACAAATCACATAATATCACCACTATCTACCCAACCTAGCTGTCACGAACCAAGTCGGGACACCATCCAACTGATTCCCAACCTGGCACGCGATAAGGCCCGAAGGGAGTTTCTGATCCCCATGGGCAGGCACAAGTTCTCGGGTATCCAAAATAGAGTTTGGGAAATATTTACCAAAATAAATAAAATAAAACAACCAATAGTGTAATATAAACCAAAACAGGAAGTCACAACCAAAAAAACCTTTGTCCCAAAAACCATAATTTCAATTACATGTTCAAACTAAGCCCAAAAAACAACTATAAATTATGGTGAAAAAAAAACCCAGATAAAAAACCCACCACCTGGCATGCGGACACCACCCTCAAGCCATATCCACAATTCCACACCAAGGAAACCAAGAAACCTTAACTATCATCTTAAAAATCCTTACCCTTACCTGCATCAGAGATAACCAAATCTATTTATACCCAAAGGTGTAAGTAGTGTGTGATAAAATTCCCTACATGATTCAACTGGGAAAAGATTCCACACATAAATATTAAATGACAAATATAGTTTCATGTTTTACAAATGAAAGGAAATAAATGCTTAAACAATTTTAGTTAAAACGGTTTTAAAGAATACAACTTTAAAGGAATGAAGTTCTTAAATAAAAAAACTTTTTTCTGTTATAGTATCTCAAATGTCACACCGTATGCCAATGGTGAGCACAAAGTAAACGAAGAGAACCATCTATTGGAGATTCCCTATAGGTAAAAGCAAAAAGTGCTACCCTATAACCTTGCGCCTTGATGAAAAGTGGTATAGGAATGGCGAAAACATGTATTCTCATGCACAAGACACTAGTAGGGAACACACCTATAACCTACTGGTCTCCAAACATCATCAAAATGTTTAGATAGTGTTTTAGTTGTCAATACAGCTAACCGAAACCTAGCCAATGCCACTTCCATATCACTAGAACACTATTCCAAGTCTTCCCACCTAGTCCCCAGGCTTCCCATTTGTGTTCAAGAGGTTCCAAGTTCATATAACATTTCATATTCAAATAAACAAAACAAACTAGATGCTACCTATAACCAATACCCCCAATTTCACACAGAAATTCTATTTTGAAATAATATGCCCACCAAATACCTTTCAAAACCTAATCTATGTCACTTACACAATCAAATAAACCAACTTCATAGTTAATGAGACTATTTCCACGATTAAAAAAAGACATTATAAAAATTTATTAAATAATTTCAAAATGTGTAACATGACTCAAAATACCAAAAACTCACTAAATTTTATTATAACTAAACGCACATTGAAGCCACACCAAAACACAACCGAAACACATACAAAATTTAATTAACCAACAACATAATTTATGAAACACTATGAATGGATCAACATGGGTTTTCATAGAAAGAACCCACTAATATAATATAAATACGCTAATAAAAACATCAAAAACATATTAAAACTCTGGTAAAATTAAATTAAAAAAAACACTAACTAATAAACATGCTAAATTAATTAAATAAGAAAATTAATTCCTAAATTAATAATTATACATAGAACCACCTACCTTGGTGTAGAAAACTTCAAAAACTTGGTGTAAAAACTCCACTGTATGCCAACCACACCTCAAATAACTTGATTAAACCCTAAAATCAAGACATCGAACCACTTCTTCCAAAATTGAATCAAACGCAACACAAAACCCTAACCTGAAAACCTCTTAAATGGAAGAAACAACCAGTCTAAGAGGAAAGCACCTGTAGTGAGGATGTGGGATGCTGAATGAGAAAGAAAGAGGGATACCGATGGTGCGCCATGCCAGAAAATCTATCCAAGAAGCGGAGGCAAAGCATAGATCTGAGGTGTGGCACGAGGGAGGTGCGATGCTGGTAGCAAGGCAGCACAAAACTGTTTGTTGGATGAGAGGAGGTGTGCCAGTCAGTTGTGTCACTGGAGGGAAACATGGGAGGCACTAACTAGGTGCTTCTAGGATTAAGGGGGATGTGCAACACAATCTAGGGGGAGGGGGGATTATAGTGCGATGAAATGAGTTGGGGAGGAAGAGAAGAAAATAAAAAATAGAAGGGAATTAAAACCAAATAAAAAAATTAAACCAAGCTAAAAAAACAAAAATAATAATAATATTAATAATATGTTAATAATTTTATAATTATGAAATAATTTAATATTACTAGCCTAATTAAAATATTAATGAAAATAATAATAATAATAATAATAATATTATTACTATTATTAACAAAAAAACTCAAACAATTATATTTTTCTCATATCATTTAGTATTCACTTTAATATTCATCCAGTTAATTAATTAACAAACCATGCACCAAGAAGGCTGTACATTGGTCTAGAGAAGCCACACAGCTTTGACCATGCCCCGCGTTTGTGCCAGACATTTCCAAGTCAAAATGATCATTTATCAGCAAAAGGAATAAAACTCAAGTCAGATGTAGCCCGAACCTCAACAAAACAACTTAAATCCAGATGAAATTACAAAATAAAAATTATTACCGAATTTCTAAGTCTGGGTGTGACAATTCTCCCCACCATGAAAACTTTCCGCCTTCGAAAAGTCAACTCAAAACCTGATGAGAGAATAAGAATGGGTACTCCTACTCAACCCCTGAATTCCACTCCCAAGTCTCATGCTCATCATTCCCATGCTGCCAAAGGATACAAACCAGTGTAATAGACTTCCCATAAATCACGTTATCTTGGGAATACACTATCCATACTAGCTGCTCAAAGATTGATAAATTTGGCACTATCTCCACCTCTTCCCAATTTAACACATGAGACAGTTCTGGATTATACTTTTCAATTTGGAGAAATGAAATAAATAATGAATTGATGTCAACTTAGATGGTAAATCTAACTTATATGCCACATTTCCAATATTCTAAGTAATCTCAAAAGTCCCGACATACATCAGCGTCAGCTTTCCCTTCTTTTCCAAAAGATAGTGACCCATGTGAGGGGAAACCTTCAAGAACACCTGATCACCCACAAAACTCAAGATCCCGATGCCTCTAATCAACATAAGATTTTTTTTGACTCTGAGCTATAAATAATAGATTACTAATCAACTTGAATTTCTTCGACATCTCTTGCACAAGTCTCAGTCCCAAAAGAGAGGTATCACCTACCTCATCTTAACATAAAGGAGACAGAAATGGCCAACCATAGAGCACTTTAAAGGGTGCCATTATAATGGATAATTGGTAACTGTTATTATAAGCGAACTTGACCAATCCCAAATGGATGTCCCATAATCCTTTGAAATCTAAAACACATGCATGAAGCATGTCCTACAAAATTTGATTTTCCTACTCCTCCTGACCATCCGTTTCAGTATGGTATGCTGTTATCATTTTTATCTACGATCCCAATGACCTTTAAAGGACTTCCCAATACCGAGAGGTAAATTGGGGGTCTCTATCATAAACTATTACTAACAACACACTATGAAGTCCGACCACCTCTTGAATATACAATCAGCCCATCTCATCCACTTTAGTTGTATCTTTGATCAGAATAAAGCGGTCTAATTTGGTCAAATGGTCAATCACTACCCAAATAACATTCCTTCCTCAAGGTGTAAGAGGAAATACAATAATAAAGTTCATGGATACCTCATCCCACATTTAAGTAGGAATGGGTAATGGATGAAGCAAACCTGAGGGTCTTTGATGCTCTTATTTCACATTCTAACAATTATAGAATCTTTATACAAAGTCACCTATGTCCCATATCATACATGGACACCAAAACTAGAGAAGAACATCATAATACATCTTGGTAGTACCAGGATGGATGAACCAAGATACTGGTGGATATCCTACATCACCACCTTCCATAGAGCCAACAATACCACTGCACGACACTTGGAGCACAAGATCCCTTCAAAGACTAATGAGAAGAAGTCCCCCCACAATAAAAAAACTACATAGATTGTTGACACAACTCATCATTGGGATGCTCCCACTGAATCAACATTAAAAGAATAATATTCAACTAAATACTTTCCAAGAATGTACCTACACTGTACTCCTTGGTCTTCAAGTGCATCTGGGAAACGAGCTCCATTAAGGTCCACTCATCACTAAACTTCCTCAAAGCCTTAACTGGAACCTTCCTACTGAAGGCACTAGCCACCACATTACCCTTTCCTAGGGTATAGATGATATCAAAGTCAAACCCCTACAGATACTCGATCCATCGGTTCTACCATAGATTAAGATCCTTCTATGAGAAGATGTAGTCTAAACTCTTATAGTCAGAGTAGAACACAAATTTCTCCCCAAAGAGGTAGTGACACCATGTATTTAGGGCATGTATCGCCACTATGACCACCAAGCCGTGAGTTGGGTAATTATTTTCATGCGATCGGATTTTGTGAGAACCATAAGTCACTACATGAATATATTGCATGAGTACACATCCGAGGCCAATACCTGAAGCATTATAATAAACCACGTAGCACTTACCATACCTTGGTAAGATAAAAAAAGGATTGGTAGTCCAATGCCACTTCAAATCCTCAAAGGATTCCTGGAACTTTGGGATATATTATAACTTCACCCCTTTCCAGGTGAGTGCAGTCATAGAAGAGGAAATCCATGAGAAATCCTGAAAAAATCACCTGTAATAACCTTCCAGGCCAAGAAAACTCTTGATATCGAACACATTCCTTGGTTGTTCCCATGAGATGATTGCACTAATCTTCTTGGGATCCACTGAAACCCCTTTCTCTGAAACAAAATGGCCGAGAAACTTCACTTCTCTAATCTATAAGGTGCACTTCTAAAGATTTAAATAAATTCGATGATCCAGTAGAGTGTCCAACATAATCCATAA
Organism: Viscum album; assembly: GCA_963277665.1. Classification (NCBI taxonomy): domain Eukaryota; kingdom Viridiplantae; phylum Streptophyta; class Magnoliopsida; order Santalales; family Viscaceae; genus Viscum; species Viscum album. Next base: position 580,980,737 of record OY728138.1, on the reverse strand, counting down.
ATGATGCTCATTCTCTTAATCATATTCGGAGTAAACCACGATTTCATACAAAAATATCACAAAAAAGGAGTTGAGATACTAGTGGAACATCATATTCATGAGTTCCAAAAAACCACTAGAGTATTTTTCAATCTGAAAGGCATGAGCAAATACTCAAAGTGGCCATAGCTTTCCAAGAAAATTGTCTTTGGGATGCCCAATTATCTCACCCTAAGTTGTTGGTTACCCAAATGCAAGTCAATTTTAGAGAACCACTTTTAACTATTCATTTGGTTGAACAAATCATCAATCTGGAGAAAATGGTATTTATTTTTGATCGTTACCTTATTGATAATTTGGTAATTGATGCACAACCAGAGAGATCCATCAACATTCTTCATGAATAATACTGGGGTGGCCCAAAGAGAGATGCTTGGGTGAATGAACCCTTTCCATTCAAAACCATACAATTTTATCTTTAGTTCCCTCAATTTGGTGGGGGAAATGCAATATGAGGGAAGAGATATAGGCTATGTTCCCAATGCCGATTCAATTGAGAACTCCACACCTCACTCTGGGGGTAAGAAAAAAAATCATCTAGAAATACCTCTAGAAACTAATCCACTATAGGAGTTAATCCACCATGATGAGTGCCACCATTTTTCTCCAACATAAGATATGATAACTGATAAGAAATATTTCCTAACTCTAGAAGTGGAGGTCCCACGAGACCTAACGAAGTATCCCATTTCCCAAGGAATATTTGGGGACTCCCATCAGGTTCCATAAAACTAACTCGTCACCGATAGAAATTAATATGCACTTGGAAAAACAAAATCCAGTCCATGCTAAGGATAACATCAAAAAAGTACATTTCCAGGACCAATAAATATCATTCCATCTCAACTCCTGACACAGAAATCACACATGATGGACACCTAAGGCGTTGTTCCTATTTATTAACCAACAGTGTTACCAAATACATTGCAAAAGAAAAGATATAGGTTAGAAAATTTAATAGGTTCATAAGACAAGAAGATATAAAGGAAAATGAAGAAGCAATATTGAAAAGAAAGAAAGCTATATAAGATGCAATCAGAAAGGTACCTCAAATAGTATAAGGTCCTACATTTGATCCCGCTGGTGCTTGATCCATAGCATGCAGATGCCCAGTCCCTACCTAAGAATGAATGCTCTCCTGTAGATCTACCCTAATCTGGATCAACCTAGAATATGATCCAATACTACCAACATGACCACCAAACTGAGATCCCATCTCCTTGGTCATCTCCATCTGAACTGACACTCCCCTTGAATCCATAGATCCTGCCCCACTCTGGTATGGGCATGTCAGTCTGCAAAAGTGCTAAATGGGTCCCATAACTTGACATTGACAACAATGTTTGAAACGGGATAGACTTATAGGTTACATGTTCCAAGCCTTCCCACACTGATGGCACACAACAGACCCTACACTAGAAGCCACAGCTGAAGTCTGTCTGAAAGGATGGCCTAAGATTCCAGTGCACTTCTTCCCTTGCCTGTCATGCTTACTCTTCTTCTCGGATGAACTACTGTTTCCAAACACTGACATATCCCCAAAGGAACCAGACATTCCCTTGTAGTCAATCTACAATAAGCAATCTTGATCAACCGCCTCATCATAAGTCTTCATCTTGAATAGGAATACCTAAGAATAGATCTCTGGTCGCAAACCCTTTTCGAACCTCTAAGCCTTCATCTATTCATTAGAGACTATTTCATGTGCATATCAGACTAGATTGAAAAAGCGGTTGGCATACTCCATCCCTGACTGGTCCCCCTGAACATGATCCATGAATTCTTGGGATTTAGCATATGCAAAGACTTCATGAAAATATTGGTCATTAAAGATCACCTTGAAGTCCTTCCATCTCATCTGCTCATGCTTCCCAGCGTGGACCACTTAGTCCCCCCACCTTTAATTGCGACCTTCTAGTAGAAATTATGCACATTTTTCTCTGACCTCTTTAGGGGTGTCCAAGAACTCGAACATGCACTCTATCTTCTCAATCCATTCCCCAAATTCCTTAGGATCAATGCTACCATAGAATGAAGGGGGTTTGTTCTTGATAAATTCTTGGGAGTTGCCCTTTTTTGGACCAGATTTCTATTCTTTTATTGGAGCCGGAGCTGGAGCATGATTCACTCCTTTTACTAAATCCTGAAGAGCCCAGACTATAGCTTACACAAACCTTTGATCAAGAGGGGAGGGATAACTCTCTCCAACTACCTCCTGTGGGTGTGAGGGAGCTCTATAGGGAGGCATGCTACTGTAAGAAGCAATAGTCACATAAGAACATCATGAATAATTAAGGTTTGAAAAATAAAATTTTAGAAAGAACATTAAACATCGATAAATCAAACATACTAAAGCAACATAATAACCAAACAACTTCTTCCCTGACCAAGGTCCACGTACAGTCTGCAACTCACATGTCCCGCCTGAAGGAGAAGTCAAACAAGCATTACAACATCCCATGGCGACTCTAGGTCTATCACTAGGTGTGCTGGAAAACACCCTACTTGAAACAAAAACTCTGAGTCCCGATAGTCCTAGCTCACATATTACCATACTCATCCCAAATAAAATAACTCATCAGGTTTAACCACATTTGATACCATTTTTCATGAACCATGTCGGGTCATCATCTAATTGATGCCCGCCCCAGCCCATGACAAGGCCTGAAGGGCATTCCCAATCTCCATGGTCTGGAACAAGTTCCCAAGTATCCAAAATATAGTTGGGGAACAATTTACCCAAATAAATAAATATAAAACAACCAATAGTATAAAATAAACCAAAACTGGAAGTCACAACCAAACAAGCCTTTAATCCAAAAACTATAATTTGAGTTACATGTTCAAACCAAATACCAAACAACAACTATAAATTATGGTGACCAAAACCTAGCTAAAAAAACCCCACCACATGGCATGAGGACACCACCCTCAAGCCATCTCCATGATGCCTCACCAGGGACAACTAGAAAATCAAACCACCATCTCCAAAAGTTTTATCCTTACTTGCATCAGATATAACCAAATCTACTCCCACCCAAAGGTGTAAGTAGGGTGTAAGAAAACAACCAGTAGGATTGGCACTGAGGAAATATTCCATGCATAAATAATAAATGACAAATAAGGTTTCAAGTTAAATAAACAAAAGTAAATAAATGAATAATCTTTTTAATGAATTTAGTTTTAAGGAAGAAAACTTTAAAAGAATGCAGTTTTTAAATAAAAACACATTTTCTATTATAGTCTCTCAAATGTAACACTGTATCTCGATGGTGAGTGCAAAGTAAATGTATATAACCATCTATGGAAGAGGCCCTATGGGTACTAGAAAATAGTGGGACCTTAGAAGTTATCGTCTTAGTGAAAAGTGGTATAGGAACCATAAAAACATGAATTCTCATGCATGAGCTACTAGTAGGGACAAACCCATAACCTAGTGGTCTCCAATCATCATCCAAAAGTTTAGTTAGTGTTTTAGTCATCAATATAGCTAAATAAAACTGGACCAATGCCAATTCTATATCACTAGAACACTAGTCCTAGTCCTCCCACCTAGTTCTCAGGCTTCCCATTTGTGTTCAAGAGGTTCCAAGTTCATATCACAGGTCATATTCAAATAAACAAAACAAAAATGGTACTACCCATACCCAATAAAACCACTAGAACACAAAAATTCCATTTTGAAATAATATACACACCAAAAACCTTTCAAAACTTAATCTTCATCCCTTACACAATCAAATAAACCAACTGCATAGCTAAAGAGACCATTTCCATGATTAAACAAACCACTAAGAAAATTTATCAAAAAATTTCAAAATGTGTCACATGACTCGAAATACCAAAACCACAATAAAAAATTATTTTATAAATAAATGCACATTGAAGCCACACCAAAACACAGCTCCAACCATTACACATTTTAATAAACTAACAACACAATTTATAAAACACTATGAATGGATCAACATGGGTTTTCATAGAAAAAACCCACTCATATCATATAAACATGCTACTAAACACATAAAATACACCTTAAACCTCAAGTAAAATCAATTTCACAAAAAAAATAATTATTAAACATTCTAAATTAATTAAATAATCAAATTAATTTATCTATTAATACATATATTCAGAACCACCTACATTAGTGTAGAAAACATAAAAAACATGGTGCAAAAATTGCACCGTATGCCAACCACACCTCAAAAAACATGATTAAACCCTAAAATCAAGACATCATGCAAATTATGCCAAAATTGAACCAAACAAAATACAAAAACCTAACTTGAAAACCTCCCAAATGGAAGAAACGACCACTCAAAGAGGAACACACCTACAACGAGGGTGCAGGAGGATAACCGAGTAAAGAGGAGGGCTTCCAAAGGTGTATTGCGCTGAAAAAATTCGGCCGAGAAGGGGAGGTGATGCGTGACTATGAGGTGTGGTGTGATGGAGTTGCGATGAATGTTTCATGGTAGTGAGCAGTTGTTTTATGGACATGAGGAGGTGCATCGGTCAGTTTTTTCATTGGACGGAAACAAGGGAGGGGTTGGCCAAGTGCTTCTAGGGTTTGGTGGGCTTTGCAGTGCAAACCAAGGGAGGGGGACTATAACACGATGGGATGAGTGGGGGAGGAAGAGAAGAAAGGGAAAAAAATAAAAAAATAAAAAAATAAGAAAAAATAAACCAACCTAATAATAATAATATCAATTTATTGATTTTATAATTATGAAAATAATTTAATATTAATAGATTAATTAAAATATTGAGGATAATAACAATAATAATCTTAATAATATTATTATTACTATTATTACAAAAAGAACTCAGACAATTATATTTATCTCATATCTTTTAGCATTCAATTTAATGTTCATTCCATTAATTAATTAACTAACTACACACTGGGAAGGTCATATGGTGTTCTGGTGAGGCCACATGGCTTAGAATGTTCCATGCATGTGCGCTAGACATTACTAATCCAAAAATGATCATTTATCAGTAAAAGGACAAAAATAAAGACAAGACTAAGCCACACCACAAAAAAACAAATTAAAGCCAGTTAAAATTATAAAATAAAAAATTATTACTGAATTTTGAAGTCTGGGTGTGACACCAGCTGACACGAAAACTCACTTCCTCAATATGACCCCTTTCCATTCGCTGCAATGGAATACATAAAATGGTCTACACACCACCAAAGAGGTGTGTAGGGAGTGAGATAATAGGATCAATAGGATCCCACCCAAATGTTCCATTACAAGGATATTTATTAAAATTTCTATTTTCTCATTGTAAATAAAACATGGAATGATAAGCAGTAAATAATACTTATAGAAAATATGGTAAACATTTACACTTTATCAAAGTTCTAAAATAATGGAATGTATATCAATTTCAAATAAAATTTTCCATATCATATTTCACAAGCATAAACATGCATATTAAGGGTAAAAAAACAAATCCAAGAAATACAAAATAGAAGCATAGGTATCAATAGAAAGGATCATTATAGGTTAGACTAGTAGTATACTCTTAACACAATCAATCAAGTCCACAATCTGTGTCACACCCATTGTCTTTAAATAAATTATTTTATTAAATTTCTAGGTATCAGGTAGTTTGTGTTGAATCTTGACTTAAAATTTTGAGTTATTATCTTAAAACGAGTGTTTTGGCCTAGATTACATCCATCACATCACATTTGAAGCTACGCGGCCTCGCCTGGGTCATCGCACGACCTCTCCCGGTTCACCGTACGCCCTGACCGATGAACAACTAATGAAATAAAATGACTTAATAATGATTTTAATAATAAAAATAATATAAAATTCACTTGAGATTATTATTATTATTATTATCTTGGATAATAATTTAATTGATAGTATTATTTTTTAAAACGTTTTATTAAGCTAATTATTGTATAGTTTATTATTTAGTTTATTAATTTTTTTGTCTTATTGTTATTATTATTACTATTACAATTGTTGGAACTTATTATAATAATAATACTAATTATTTTCCATTTATATTTGTTTCTCTTTTTCTTCTTCTTCCTTTTCTATCTTTTCCCCTTAGGGTTTGCATCCCATGGGTCTTGGTTGTGCCTCACTTGCGGGTTCCCATTACCCTACGTGCTGAAGACCACTTCTCCCCCTAGTATGTTGCACCCACCTCCCAAGCATAGCCTCTAGATCACCGAAAACCTCTGCTCGAACATCCCCTTCTTCTCCTACCCAGTAACTTCTCTCACACCACGCCTCCATCCAATCCACCCAACCCCAGAGCCCCAGGTGGTGCGGCCCTCCTCCTCCCATACCGGAAACCTGCTCGACCAACCTGTTGCTCTGTTCCCCTGCCTCCCAGCCAACAGAACTAGCCTCCGGACCTCCCCTCTCCCCTTTTCACCCACCCATCTCCCGACCATCTTCCTTGCTTTGCACCGCACCTGTTTTCCCATCTAGATTGAGCCCCCACATTTTGGCGCAGCCACTTCTGGTGATTTCCTCCCATTCGGAGAACCTAGTATGGTGAACACCTCCCAGTTGGCTACGACCATGCCAGGTGCACCCCCTGTTGGTCGGTTCTGTCTGATGCTCTTTCTTTTGCAGCTGGCACATTTTCCGGCAACCGTGACCCCAGTCGCCGACTCCTCTTCCGGTGAGCCATCCTCCAGTAGTATCCTCTTCCTTCCTACCAAGGGCTTGGGTTCTTTTTAATTATAGTTTTGGTTTTCTAATGGGAAGAGTTTCTGGATTTATTGTTAATTCTTGATACTTTTGATTCGATTGTTTGTTTTAGGATCCAATTCAATCGGCTTGCGGTGCGTCTTAGGTGCGATTGAGGTTTCGCACTAGAATTTGAAGATTTCACACCAAATTTTAGGGGGATCCTTGGTTCAAGGTAGGTGGTTCCACGTTTTTAACACTATTTAATGAATTATTTGCTTGCTTAAATAATTGATAGTGCTATTTGATTAATTCTTGTGGGTGTGGATTTGTTTTTCATGATGTCGTACATGTGTTAGATTTTTTGGTAGTATGTTTATATGGTTCGGTGCGTTCAATGGTTGAAAACTTATTTGTAGTCAATTGTTAGTGTTTAATAATATGTGGAGTTAGATTTTAATTTGTGCAAGGGGTGTTAATTGTGTTTCGACATGGCGTTGCTTGTTCTAGGGTCATAAGTGAAGGTGTTGTGTTGGTTGAGTAGGTTGTTGCTGTGAAAATATTTGTTGAGTTGTCTAATAGTTTTTTATAAAGGTTGCATTTGTTTCGTGAAAATGTTCAAAGTGAGCATTTTATGTTCTAGTGTAGCGTTCACATGTGTTTTTTCCAAAAGGGGGTTTGAGTGGAATTTTGGTGTTTAAAGTTCTGTTCTATATTCTGGAATTGCTTAATAAAATTTCTAGTGATTTATTGAATTGGTAAAATGGTCTTTTAATTGTGCGGTTGGGTTATTTATTGATTTAATTGGTGCAGGTTGTATTCTTGATGTGGTGCTGGGTATGTTTGGTCAAGGAGGAGGGATGAGTTGTTTCTTTTGTGTTAAGTCATGTTATGTTTCTTTTTAAATAATTTTTTAAAAAATAATTTAATATGTTTTAATAAATAATTATTAACAATGCAGTAATTGTTTTAATTGAGTTGGGTAAAGTCTTTTGGTGTGCATACTATTTCAAATGGATTTGTGTGTGTGTGGAAGTGTGGTGTTGGGTTTAGGTAACAACCTGTCTATTTTATTCATATGAGTATGACATGAAATTTAAAATTGGAACTTCTTGAGAACAAAAGGGGAAGCCTAGGTACTAGGTGGAAAGACTAGATCTAGAGTTCTAGTGATACAGAAGTGGCTCTGGCCTAATTTCACTTAGCTGGATTGACTATTGCAACACTAACTAAACATTGGCTGATGGTTGGAGACCACTAGGTTATGGATGTGTTGCCCTACTAGTGTCTCATGCACGAGAATTTATTTTTATGTGTTTCCTACACTACTGTTCACCGAGACACGATTTTCTAGGGTACCATTCTTTTTGCTAGTACCTATAGGGCCTCTCCCACTTTTGGTGCTCCTGGACTACTATACACTCAGCATTGGCATACAATGTAGCTCTTGGGTTTTGTTTAAGGTTTGGTTTTTCTTAAATGCTAAGGTGTTTTTATTTATTTATTTTGTTTTCTTTGAAAGTGTTTTCTTTATAGATACTATTTCTTTAAAATTGTTCAAGCTTTGGTGTCCTTTCAATTATTTAGCCTGCAGATGTATTTGTCATTTAATGTTTATACGTGGAACCTTTTTGTTGGGTGACGTCCTACTGGGCTCTTGGATCACACCCTACATACACCTTTGGGTGTATGTAGACCTTGTTGCTTATTTATTCTAGGTTGTGACATCGTTCTTAGTGACGGTGGTCCAGGTTATCAGTGGTCTTTCCGTGCAGGTCTGATGATGGTTGTTTAAGGAGGTGGATCCTCATGTTGCATTAACGTGTGAATAGATGTGTTAGGTTTATTTTATTTGAAGTCTTGTTGGAGTTTTGGGTTGAATTGTAACCTTTATGTTTTTTCCAATGTTAAGGGTTTGTTTGGTTTTGTTTTCCAGTGTTTGTTTATTTATATTGTTAATTTTTTTGCCTCTTATTTCGGGTAAACCATTCCCACATGTTATTCTTGATTCCCAAGCACTTGTGTCAGCCTATGGGGATTGGGAACGCCCTTCGGGCCATGTCGCGGACTGGGTCAGATGGTGACCCAGTTCGGTTCATGACAAAATGGTATCAGAGGAGGTTTTCTCTCTTGTATTGTGTTCTTTTGGGATAGAGTCACAATATACTAGAGTTAAGGTTGTCGGGACTCAACGTCCTAGCTATGAGTAAGGTACCTGGAAAGCACACCTCATGGTGGTACTCAAGTTACCATAGTAATTTGAGGTTTGTCTAAAACATTGGTATGTGTGGTTGATCTTGTTTAGGGGAAATGAAAAGGGAGTAGGGTCAGTAGTCTCAGGGAGATCACAGTGTCTGGAAATCCATGTGGAGCCAGGGATGTTGTCCTAGAATACTCTCTATGGCAGTGGCGTGATTGGCGTATGGCTACCAACTATATGTCTCAGTCACCCACCGACACTAGTTTCCTCTTACATTGTTCCTTTTCTCTTTGTTTTGGATTCATGGAAATATGGTTTTTAAGAAAAAATGATTTGGTCTTGAAGAATGTTATTGAATTAATTTCTTAAAAAAATGATGTGTAAGGTTTAAAAAGTGGTGGTTTAATGTTTGGTTTTGAAAAAAATAGAAAAGGTTCGGTTTTGATTCTTGGTGTTCTCATGAGTAACCACATTCATGAATGTATATGGAAAGATAAATGGTTACTGGCATAAGTGGATGAGTGCCTGGATGGACATGAGGTGGGTGCCGGTGTGGCATGGGAACATGCATGTGTGAGGCCCACGGGACACCATTGGTTTTTGTGCAACCCACCATAATTTTTTTATTTTCAATGAGTTTGGACAAAAAATAATAAATAAAAAAATGGTGTTTTAATAACCGGTGATTGTGTGATGTGTCCTTGTGTTTTGGTAAGTGTTTGGTGTGAGGAATTTCGAGCCGAGAATCCTTTTTGACTAATTTGTGTCTTGAGTTTGAATTTTATTTTTATGTCAATGTGCAAGTGTGTGTTTAGTGAATTCTTTTGAAAAGTGTTTTGGTAATCCCTTGAAGTGGTTCCCCCTGAACGTTTAGAGTTCATTTGTGGTGTGTCTTGACCATTGGAAAAATTGGGTTGGGTCCATGGTATTCTTTTTTGACTAGTTCATTCACCCCATAAAGCGTTAACATGTGATTAAAGTGAGGCCTTGAACAATTTGCCATTGGATGGCCCTCCAGTTGGTCAGACGACTCTCTTCATGAATTCTAGAACTGAACCCACCTCTCCTTTTTACAACTAAATAGATCCTCTCACAGTGGGATTACAGGTGATAGGGGAGTTGAAAGGATTTTTGGCCTCTTTGAGTTGTCCGAGTCATCGGGTATGAAGTTTATCACCATTGTGTCTGAAGGCCCCTGGAAATGGAAAATGAATCTAGAGGGAAAGGTTAAAGGTGGTTCAGAATTATTGGTGCTGACTGATGTCTTGAGACGCTTGAAGTGCTTTCATCAGCTGCGAGGGTTATGTTTGGTGACGTCTTGCAGTGTAAGTTCTCTTTGAAGAGCAAGGGTGGATTTCATAGGATCTTCCTGGAATCCCTGTTTTCATAGGGGTGTGAACTCCTCTTAAGGAGTTCTAATTTCTCTGTTCAAAGGGGAGTGTTTATCATTCATATTTTCTTCTTAAGTTTCTTGGTTAAGGTGAAAGGTGATGCATGTGTATTACTTGAACCCTAGTCTTAGTAGATGTGCCGCGAGGGAGTATTTGGATGTTGGGGTATGTTGTGTTTGTTGGTTTTGTCTCAATTGTAGTGTGGTTGTGTGTGTCACAAAAAAGGAGAAGCTCTATTCAAGAGTATTCAATTCCTAACTGCGAGGTAGGAGATTCTTCGAACATCAGGGCTCTATCCATAGGCCTTAGAGTGAAGCTGGCTCATGGTCAGAAACTCCTAGAGTGTATGGGACCCCAAATTTATTTCTATTGTCGGTATTGAGAGTGAAGGAAATTTAAGTTGTTCTCTATGGTTGTTCCATTACAAATGACTTGTTTGGGTGCGTGAGGTTTCCCCTGGCTATGAGGAGTCGTGGTCGCCTCATTACATTAAAGTCGTGGGGGTTGCGTCTCATTGGATGTAACCTCTTTTAGCGGTCCTTATGGAGTCCATTTGGGTGAATTGATCTCAAATTTGAGTGGTTCTCATCAAGAGATGTGGAGATGTTGGTTTGTCTTAGGCTGTGTTTTTGACGCCCCGGTAGTTGGGCCCCTCCCTCCCCAACCCTTGTGGGGGGGGGGGTGTTTGGACACTATCGGGAAAACATTCAATGTTTTGTATCTTATGTCAGTTCTAATTCTAGGGAGACCCACGATGGGTCTCACACAAATGTATCTGTAATGAAACTCTATTGAACTTTTTCATAATGGAGGGGAGTCTACTCGAGCCTCCCTATGTTGGATTTCTAGTCTCATCTCGGGCATCAGTAAGATTCTAATGGTGGGGAGCACTTTCGTTGGTAGATGGTAGGTGATAAGTGTATTCGTTGGACATGGTTGGTATTTTTTGTTTGTTCGAGTCAAACGACTTGGTTTTCATGCAATATTCCTTGATGTATTTAGGCTTGTGAATTTTGTTTCCATGGGTGCAAGAGTTCCTTTCCTAAATCAATCAACTGGAGGTGTTCTAGCTCTTTGGGGTGGGCGACACATATCAGAATATATTTTTACTGATTTCTTGATGTTGTCATTTTAGTCGCCTTCTCTGAGCATGATGCATTTTCCTCCCTCCACTTGTTTTTATAGGGATCATCTTGAACCTTAAGAGGTTTTCGTTTCCTACTTTGGTTCTTAGTCTTAGTTGTGGATTTTCAGGGATGGAAAGTTTTATGGTGGGGAGAATTGTTGCACCCGTCATCTTTAAATAAATTATTTTATTAACCTTTTGGGTATCAGGTAGTTTGGGTTGAATCCCATTTTAAAATTTTGAGACTGTGTCTAGCACATCACGGTCGAAGCTGTGCGACCTCAACTCAGCTGTCGCGCGACCTCGCTTGGTTCACCGTATGACCTACCCGATGACCAACTAATGAAATAAATTGACTAAAGAACGATTTCAATAATAATTATAATATAAATGTCACTTGAGAATATTATTATTATTATCTTGGATAGTAATTTAATTGATTGTATTCTTTTTGTTAATAGCATTTTATTAAGTTTATTATTGTATAGTTTATTATTTAGTTTATTAATTTTGTTATTATATTATTGTTATTATTATTACTATTACAATTGATGGAACTTATTATTATTATTATTATTATTCATTTATATTTTTTTTGCGTTTTTGTTTCTTCTTCATTTTTTCTCTTTTCCCCTTAGGGTTTTCATCCCATGGGTCTTGTTATGCCGCATTTGCAAGTTCCCACTGCCCTGCGCGATGAAGACCACTTCTACCCCTGGTGCGTCACACCCCACCTTCCAGGCATAGCCTCTAGATCGCAATCGACCTCTGCTCAGACATCCTTTGCCTCTCGGGTCCAGTCACCTCCCTCACGCCATGCCTCCAGCCTCTCTACCCAACCCCAGAGCCCCAGGCGATGCAGACCTCCTCCTCCCACACCAGATACCAGCTCGGTCAGCCTCTTTCTCCGCGCCCCTACCTCCCAACTAGCAGAACTAGCCAAATAACCTACCCTCTCCCCTCGTCTCCCCACCCATCTCCCATCCTACCTTCTTTTTTCGCGCCACACTATGTTTTCTGAGCAAGCTCGAGCCCCCAAATTTTGGCGTAGCCTCTTCCGGTGCTTTCCTTCCATCTAGAAAACCTAGTCTCGTGCACACTTCCCTACTATATGTGGACCTTCCAGGTGCACCCCCTATTGTTCGGTTCTGTCTGATGCGTTTTCTTTTTGTAGATGGCGCCTCTTCTGGCAACCGCGACCCAAGCCGCTGACTCCTCTTCCAGTACGCCATCGCCCAGTAGTCTCCTTTTCCTTCCTCCAAAGGGCTTGGGTTCTTGTTAATTGGAGTTTTGGTTTTCTAATGGGAAGAGTGTATGGATTTAGTGTCAATTATTGATACTTTTTATTCTCTTGTTTGTTTTAGAATCCAATTTAGTCTGATTGTGGTGCATCTTAGGTGTGATTAAGGTTTCACGCTAGAATTTGAAGATTTCACACAAAATTTTTAGAGGATCCTATGTTCAATATAGGTGGTTACACATTTTAAACATTATTTAATGAATTATTTTCTTGCTTAATTAATTTATAGTGCTATTTGATTAATTCTTGTGGGTGTGGATTTGCTTTTATTGAATTCTTCCATGTGTTAGATTTGTTGGTAATGTGTTTATATGGGTGGGTGCATTCATTGGTTGAAAACTTATTTCTAGTCAATTGTTAGTGTTTAATAATATGTGTAGTAATATTTTCATTTGTGCAAGTGGTGTTAATTGTGTTTCAACATGGAGTTGCTTGTGCTTGGTCATAAGTGAAGGTGTTGTGTAGGTTTAGTAGGTTGTTGCTTTGAAAATATTTTTTGAGATGTCTACAAGTGTTTTATAAAGGTTGCATTTGTTTTGTGAAAATGTGAAAAGTGTTCGATTTATGTTCTACTATAGCGTTCACATGAGTTTTGTCTAAAAAGAGGGTTTGAGTGGACTTTTGGTGTTTAAAGTCATGTTTTATCTTCTGGAAGTGCTTAATAAAATTTCTAGTGTTTTATTTAATTGGGAAAATGGTCTTTTAATTCTGCGGTTGGGTTATTTATTGATGTAAGTGGTGCAGGTTATGTTTTTGATGTGGCGTCGGGTATTTTTGGTCCGGGAGGAGGGAAGATTTGCTTCTTTTGTGTTAAGACATGTTATGTTTCTTTTTAAATAATTTGTTGTCAAAGAATTTAATATGTTTTAATAAATAATTATTAACAATGTAGAAATTGTTTTAATTGAGTTGGGTAAAGTCTTTTGGTGTGCGTACTATTTGAAATGGATTTTTGTGTGTGTGCAAGTGTGGTGTTGGGTTTAGGTAACACCCTGTCTATTTTATTCATCTAAGTTTGACATGAAATGTGAAATTTGAACATCTTGAGCACAAAAGGGGAAGAATGTGTACAAGGTGGGTGGAATAGATCTAGCGTACTAGTGATACGGATGCTGCTCTAGCCCGGTTTCACTTATCTTTTTTGACGATTACAACACTAACTAAACATTGGATGATGGTTGGAGACCACTAGGTTATGGATGTGTTGACCTACTAGTGGCTCATGCACAAGAATTTATTTTTTGCGTGTTTCCAATACTACTGTTCACCAAGACTCGATGTTCTAGGGTCCCATTCTTTTTGCTAGTACCTATAGGGCCTCTCCCACTTTTGGTGATCCTGGACTACTATACACTCACCGTCGACATACGTTGTAGCTCTTGGGTTTTCTTTAAGGTTTGGGTTTTCATAAATGCAAGGGTGTTTTTTTTATTAATGTTGTTTTCTCTGAAAGTGTTTTCTTTATAGATAATGTTTCTTTAAAATTTATCAAGTTTTGGTGTCCTTTAATTTATTTATCCTGTAAATGTATTTGTCATTAAATGTTTATACGTGGAACCTTTTTATTGGGTGACGTCCTACTGGGATCTTGGCTCACACCCTACATACACCTTTGGGTGTATGTAGACCCTGTTTCTTGTTTATTACTGGTTGTGACATCATGCTTAGTGACGAGGTCTGGGTTATCGATGGTCTTCCCGTGCAAGTTTGACGAGGGTTATTTAAGGAGGTGGATTCTTATGTTTCATAAAGGTGTGAATAGATGTGTTATCTTCCTTTTCATTGAATTATTCTTGGAATTTTGGGTTGAATTGTAAACTTTAAGTTTTTTCCAATGTTAAGGGTTTGTTTGGTTTTGTTTTACAGCATTTGTTTATTTATCTTATTAGTTGTTTTTCTGCCACTTATTTCAGGTAAACCATTCCCACATGTTACTCTTGATACTCGGGCACTTGTGCCAGCCCGTGGAGATCGGGAACGGCCTTCGGTCCATGTCGTGGACCGGGTAGGGTATCGAGTCGGATGGCGAACCAGCTCAGTTTGTGACAATCTGGCTTCTATAAAATAGGCCTAAGAAGCAGAGTAATTCCCCATGAGTAAAACTTACCAACAAAGCGAATTTCAATCCCCTAGAACAATGGTCCAAGTAAATAGAGGAAACACCCATGAGAAAAACTCATGGTAATCATAAATAAAGGATGATTTACTCAAGATAAACCTTCCACCTAAGTTTCCAAGGTTACCCAAGTTCTCATTTCTCCCAATTTATTATAATTATTTGAAAACCATTTCAAAACCATTTCACAATCCATTTCAATGTTTTGAAAATAGACCTTTCCTTTCCATTTATAAAAAACTAGGGAAAACATATTTTTCCTTAAAAACACTTTTCAACACATAGAAAACAATCATTCCAATTCATTTTAAAAATCAGTTTATAAAACAAGAACAATAAGGTTCATCAGCATATGCTAGAGAAAGACCCCCCTAAAACAAAAATCAGGTCACACTTGCCCACAATGAGATCCACCAGTGAAGAAACCCAACAATTCCAATGGGGACCATAGAATCCAATCCACCCATCTTAGGATTGATCCAATTGAGAAAGAGGGTTGGTGGAGATGAGGAAATACCACAAACCTCAAGAATGAATGCCCACCGCACTATAAAAAACAAAGGAACGACCTTATAAATAAGACCAAATAATGGATATTTGAAGAAGATAAGAATAAACACCAATTTAGATCAAAGGATCTGATAATTCAACTTAGGGGCGCTACCGTAATTAATGGTAATGAAGAACAAGAAAGGTCCCTTACTTGGAGAGATGTACCACAACTAAAATAGACATTAAACACCCAAAGGATGGATCTATAAGGAGTGGAGTCTCCCAAAATTTCCTAAAAATTTCTCTAGGTAATGGGATATGAATTTTGGAGAAAGAACCGAAATAAAAATTGTTGCATGTCTATTTTAAAAACTGAGAACAGGGAGTTACACAACGTGTAACCCAGTTACATGATGTGTAACTTCTAACACATTTTGTATGCTGAAAAACCCATTATCTCTAATTAAAATCTAAAATTTTATTAACTAATGAAATGTAAGGGATATTCACATTCTGTATCCTTTCATAGAGTGAGTCCTTTATTAACTTGAATCCACTAACTCTTACACATTGTGTAACATATTTACACAGTGTGAAATCCTCTTGAAACCTAACAGATTGGTAACGAGATGTTACAAACTCCCCACCATAAATACTTTCCATCCCCTAAAATTCATGTGGAAGATGTTATCCCTGAAAAAGGATGGGGCCACTTCTCCCTCATAAATGACTCACATTCCCAAGTATCATGAGAATCTGATCCATGTTTCCATAGAACTCTAGCCAACAGAATCTACTTACCATGAAAAACATTCACTTGAGAGTCAATTATGTCAATTGTTTTCTCTAAAATAGAAACATTTGGGTCTAACTCAATTTCTTACCAACTCAGAATGTGATAGGGATAAAGATGATACATCCTGAGTTGAGACATGTGGAAAACATTATGAATACCAATCAACTAAACTGAAAATTATAACTGATAAGAAACTTTTCCAAATCACTCATTGACCTCAAATAGTCCAACATATATTGGAGCCAACATTCCCTACTTTCCATGCTGATAGTGACCCAACTGAGGATAAAATTTTAAGAAAACCCATTCATCAATGTTAAACTCTAGATTAGGAGAAAACTGATCTACATACGATTTCTATCGACTCTAGGTAATAACCAGACGTTGATGTATATCCTAAATCTTTGTCGACATCTCATGGAAAAATCTTGGTCCAACTAAAGATACTTTTCCCACCTCTTCCCAAAAAAGAGGTGATCTTCATAGGTGACCATACAAAGCCTCGAAGGGATAAATTCTTATCAATGACTGATAAATATTGTTGTGGAAAAATTCAACCAATCATAGGTGTCTATCTCATGATCCAATGAAGTCCAAGACATAATCACAGAGGATATATTCTAGGATCTAAACTACTCACTTAATATTACCATCTTTCTATGTATGGTAAGATGTGCTCGACTTGAACTAAGTTCCCATTGCCTCTTGGAGAATCCTATAGAACCTCAAGGTAAACCTAGGATCCCTATTTGGAACAATGATAGAAGGACTTCCATGTAACCTCACAATATTCTACACATATAGCCTACCTAAACTTTAAAATTTTGTGGTATACTTGATTAAAATGAAATAAGTATACTTCATCCACCAATACCAAACCACCTAGATATCATTCCTCCATTAAGGGTTCCATGGTAATACAGTAACAAAAATCCATGGATAGGTCATCCCATTTCCATACCAGCACTGGAAAAGGATGAAGAAAACCAGAAGTTTTTAAGTTCCCTTCCTTAATCCGTTGGCAGGTGTAATGACATGACACATAATATGTAATGTCACTCTTCATACCCAACAAACATAATAATAGTATCATTTCATAATACATCTTCTTAGTTCCTAGATAAATCGACAATGAATATTTGTGTCAATTTAAAAAGTCTAAACTCCTCACAGATGTTGGTATAACCACCCGCTTCCCAATGTGGAGCATACCATCAGAAGAAAGAGACCAACCAGAAATGGTCTCCCTACAATAATTTTTTTTAACAATACTAAACTTATAATACTACTGATGACTACACAAAATAGACTCCAGAAGAGATGATGATAAGTGAACACTAGTCCGAACCATACCTGAAACATCCTCCTGGGCATCCAAGTGCAACTGAGTGAAAGGCCCCATAAGTTTCCACTCCTCCTTTGATTCCAAAATGGCCAACGACTATACTTTCCTACTAAGATCATATATTACAACATTTATCTTCCCCGAGGTATAGGCGATATCAAATTCAAATGTCTAAATGTATTCTACCCATCTTCCCCATATAAGGTTCAAGTATTTATGATAAAATATATAACTCAAACTCTTATTATCAGAGAATACCATAAACCTATCCCCCAAAATATAGTGCCGCCAACATTTAGGCTAATGCATAATTGCATAAAGCTATTAATCATGAGTGGGGTAATTCTTCTCATGCGACCAAATATGATGAGATTTTTAAGCTACCACATGGTAATACTACATAATCAGGCATCCCAAGCCATCACTAAAAGCATCACAAAACACCATGTATTACTTAAAGGGTTTATGTTAGATCAGGATATGAGCTGATGTCAGAAGTCATTTTAGTTCATTAAAAGAAGGATGACAGTTTTCATCCCATGTTAACTTCACTGCTTTCCTATTAAGAGATATTAAAGTTGAAACCATCTTAGAGAAAACCTTAACAAACCAATGGTAGTATCCATCAAGACCAAGGAATTTCCTTATCTCAAATACATCTTTCTGTTCCTTCAATGACAAGAATGCCTCCAACTTCTCAGGATCAATTGGAAAGACATGTTCATAAATCGTATTCCCTAAGAACATCACTTATTGAATCCAGAAACTAAATTTTGAAATTTTTACATAAAATTGATAACTTATAAAAATTTATAGAACCAAACTTATATGGTTCTCATCTTCAGGCTCAGATTTTGAATAAACCAAAATATCATCCACAAACACTACCACAAAAGTTTAGAGATATTGATGGAATGTATGAATAATAAATAACATAAAAAATATAAGATCATTAATCAGACCCAAAGGAATCACAATATATTCATAATGTCTATACTTTCTCCTAAAAGCTGTCTTTAGTATATTAGACTCTTAAACTCTTAGATGATGATAACCCGATGGAAGATTAATATTTGAAAACCAACTTTCCCCCTTTAACACATCAAACAAATAATCCGCATGAGGAAAATGATATTTGTTCTTAACTATTACCTAGTTGAACTTCTAATAGTTAACACATAATCAAAGTAAACTATCTTCCTTCTTGGAAAATGTCATAGGGGATGCCCAAGGTGAAACACTAGGGTGAACAATTTTTTTTTCCAATAGGTAATCCAACTGAATCTTTATCTCTTTCGGCTCTACTAGTTCTATATGATAATAAGGTATCGATATCGGCTGTGTACGTTAACCTAGGTCAATTTTAAACTCAATCTATATCTCTGGAGGAAGACCAAATACGTTATCTGGTAAAACATCAGGAAATTCCTAAACAACAACAGGAAGATCAAAAACAGAAGAAAAGTCATCAAGCTCAATCACAACAACAGAAAACAAACTCCTAATCTCTAGAGAGGAAGGTATTTCATAGCCAAACCTTGGGTCTCACTCCCCCTAAAACACATGAGAGCTCCCATAAATAGAAATAAATGAAACAAACTAATGATAAAAATCAAATTCAACTATATGATCTACAAGAAAATCCATACCGATAATGATTTCAAATAGACCCAGATCAAGAATAATAAAACCCCAGACTAACTCCATATTAGCTACTATTGATGAACAATAAGGACACTGAAACCCCTTCTCTCTTCTATTACTAAGAATTTTCAATAAATCCATTAAAAAATCATAAGTTATGTTGGATGTTTATGAATATTAACAAAATGTGACAATATTAATAAGTGGAAGGTACCACTATCAACTAAATCAATTGTTACAGAAGATAAAATAAGGATAGTACCTCTTACTTTTGACAGACCTAAATCAACTTCTGCTATACACTCATCTACTGCATAAAAGTTATTCACTCTTGAGGCCTGTGGAGAGATCCTTATAGTCCTTGAAGCTTTTGACTGCACCACAGTAGCCTTTGGGGCCGATGAACCCTGACCATAACGAGGCATTGTCATAGCCTGATTGAAGTACTGTAAGTGAACAACATGTCTATAAGTATTTCATTTATTCATAGGCATATAAAATAAATTTCTATTGTATCTGACCTTGCCACACTGATAGAAATTCAGAGGCACACTTATAACTATAGCAGACGGTGTGGAGGAGGCTCCCTACTAAGACCCACCTCCACCACTTCTTTGATGATCCTTCCACTTTTTCTTCCCATGCATGCCATTGAAACTTACACTAAATGGATGAAAATGGGTGGGAAGAAAAACCTTTCCCATGATATCCATATATGCCAAAATAACTCTATATACCATCTCCACATAGGTATAAAGTTTCAACATAAATACCTATGATATGATATCCAACCGCAAACCCTACAGGTACTTCTAAGACTTCATCTGGTCATTCTTCCGCACATCTAAACCAAAACGGAAAAGCCCGAAAAATTGATTGGTGTATGCCGATACCGAATGATCTCCCTACTATAAAAATAGGAACTCCAAAGACTTACCCAAAATCACGGAATCTATAAAAAACTACTAGAAGAACACGTTTTTTAAACCCTTCCAATCCAAGTCCATGTGTCAATCTACCTAGACCAGATAATCCCACCATCACTTGTCGGAACCCTCAAGCCTGAATGTCGTACGCTTTACCCTAATGTTTTCAAGTGTCTCTAGAAAGTCTAATATTTGATAGATCCTATCCAGCCATTCATCCACATATTGAGGATCATTTGTTTCTTTAAAGTATGGAAACTTCTCGTGCAAGAATTCCCATAATAAACCCCTCTATCCTCTAGACCCTAGTCGTGCCTTGACAACCACATTCTGAACCCGTGGTACATCCTAATCAACAAAATGAACTTTCCGTATGATAGTCTCGATGAGAGTTTGATTTATTAGTAGATTCCATTGAGGAGCATTAGCTGCACCAACCTATGGAACTTGTGTAAGAAATCTCAGAGTCATACTGCTACACATCGAAGCATAAGCACGATTAGACAACAAAACAAATTGTATTTTAAACCAGATAACCCATAATAAAAGAAATTAGATTTAAAATAAAACCGAAAACTAGAGATACATATCCTATAATCCAATGGAAAATTGAGTCTCTTCATGAAAAAATCTATCCAGACACTTACCCTAAAAACTAGCACCCAAACTGATCCACCACATAATCGAAGGGCATTCTCGATCCCCACGGGCTGGCAACTAGTACCTGAGAATTGAACAAAAAACCAGAGGGAATGATTTCTACCAACTTTTACAAAAAAATGGAATATATACACAAGGAAAGGAAATATATAGAATAAGTTTAATAAATACATTCCATAACTATAAGAAAATATCATAAACCAAAACGATTGAAAAGTTTTCCAAAACTCCAAATGACAAGTCCAAACTGCAATGAACCAGAACCATACAACTATTCCATGTAATGACATGGACAACTCCCAGCATATCACCACCATCTACCCAACATGGATGGCACAAAACCTCACTACCTTACTAAAGCACCATTTCTTTTCAAACAATGGAAGTCATACAAAGGTCTACGCACCACCAAAGAGGTGAACATGGTGGAAGCTAATAGGATCAATAGGATCCCACCTAGGTGTTTCATAACAAGTCTCTATATAACAATTACTATTTTCTAATTTTAAATAAAACATGGCGTGATAAGAAATAAATAAGTTTCATAAAAAACATGGTAAGAATTTCCCCTTGATCACAGTTCTAAAAAAAGAAGGTATATCAATTCAAAAAAAAATCCACATTATCTTTCAAAAGAATAAACAAGAATATCAAGGCTAAAAAAAATCAAATTAATACAAAACATAAGCACAAGTATCGGTACCAAGGATCACTATTGGTCAGAATAGTAGACTAATCATACCACAATCAATCAAGTGCATAATATGGCTCCTATAAGACAGGTCTAGGATGTAGAGGAATACACCATGAGTAAACCCCATAACAAATTCAAGATCATCCCCTTGAACAATGGGCCTAGTAAACATAGAAAATAACCATGATAAAACCTTCTGATAATCATAAAAAATGGATTATGGCCTTAAGATAAACCTTCCAACTTAGTTCCCAAGGTAACCCACATGCTAATTTTTCACAATTCATTACAATTATTTGTAAACCATTTCAAAATCATTTCACAATTCATTTCAATGATTTGAAAATACCCCTTTTCCTTCCATTTATCAACAAACAGGGAAAATCATTTTTATTTAAAAAATATTTTTAGCCCAAAAAAAAAACAATCATTCCAATTCCTTTTATAAATCAGTTTTTAAAACAAGAACAATGACGTTCATTAGTATAGGCTTGAGACAAAACCACCTATTAAAAACGTGGGTTGCACATGCCTGTAATAAGATCCACCAATGAAGAAAACCAACAACACCAATAGAGACCCTATAATCCAATCCACACATCTTAGGATTGGTCTAATTAATAAATAAGGTCAGTGGAGAATAGGAAATAACATAAAACTCAAGAATGAATGCTCAAAACAGCACGACCAACAAAGGAACGACCTTCAGAATGAGACCTTACAATGGATCTTGGACGAAGTCAAGAATAAACCCCAATTTAGATAAAATAAATTGGATAACAGAACCCAGGGGTGCTACCACAATCAATGGCACCAAAAGAGAATAAATTTTAATTACTAGGAGAGACACACAAACCTTTAATGGAGATTGAATGCTGAACGAATCGATCTAAAAAGATCAGAGTCTCCCAAAATCACCTGATAATTCCCCTGGGTCACATGTAATGAAGAATAGATAAATAACAGAAATAAAAACATCCACACATCTATTTTTAAAACTAAACGTGTGGAATTACATGATGTGTAAACCAGTTACATGATGTATAACTGCCAAAGCCTAAAATACGTTATAAAATCTGTTGCCCCAGATTAAAATATGATATTTTATTAACTCAAGATGTGTAAGAGATTTTCAAATCATGAATACTTTCATAGGGTGAATCATTTCACTACATTCATCCAATAAATCTTACACGTCGTGTAACCTAGTTACACAATGTGAAATGCTCTTGCATCTTGACATATTGGTAACAAGATGTCACATAGCTAGTAACATTTGTGTATTCATTTTATGTATGAATATTCTTGATCTTGAAAAAATAATATTATGTGTTGAATGTTTGAATTTAATTTATTGAATGGGTTTGATATTATATATTATAAAAGTAAATATACTAGTCTATGTGTTATCCAACCATCCATTAATATGAAGGACCTTATTGTCCAATGATATTTATGTTTTCCCTTTTAACTAATCCTTTGGTTCAACTCAACATTCCATGTGTCATAAACACATGTAATTATTGGAGTATCCCAAGGCATGTGGAGAAAGGTCAAGATGGAACCATTATGATACCAACTCAGGTGATAAATAAATTTATAGGTGAAATAATATAACTCATTCCAAGACCAGAAATAAGTGTGATTTCCCCTAGTTAAATGGTTGATGTAATGTATGATCATTAAATCAACTATTAGACAAAGCTACTGAATGGTACATTTAATTTTTTTTTATTTTTTTGTGAAATTATTTATTTTATGTATAAAAGGATTTGATTATATAAATAAATGAATTAACTTAAAAATTCAGAAATTAAATAAATGAATTATGAATAAATGTTTTGTCCATCATGGTTAATTTATTAAGTAACATCTACTTAATATTAACAGGACATATAAAAGATAAAATAAGATAAAAATTTATGAATAATTAATTAAAATACATCAATTAAATACTGAGTAAGACTTAGAATTAAATTACTTTATTAGGAATGAAATCCTTTAAACTAAGTGTTTGACCAACCCTCGTTGAGATACTTACTTTAAATGTGGAGATACTCTGAAAGATATGGGTTTATTTAACCATATTAAAACCATATAAGTATACCTTTATAGACTTGATGTAACTTGGAGGAATGTTTTGAGGAAATATAAGTCAATATTTTAGGATAGGGGAGTCTACTCAATAGATCAAGGTGCTGCAAGCCCACAGTTGGTGATGACCTACCTACCTAAATAAATTCAAGTAGCTTAATGGACCCCATTTGAGGTTATACGAAGGGGAACATTGATCCTTGTCACTAGAATTTCATAGTAATTAGACATTCCATGTCAAATGGTGAGAGCTATTGGGATTTGATAAAACTGTGGGAGATTTAATAAAAATTAATAAAACCATATCAATTTATTATTTCTCATATAATTTGTAATCAAGAAAAGTACTAATAATATACTCATTTTATTGTAGAATAAAATGAAAATATCATCATCCACATTATCCCTATGATCAATTTTGGGGACAGGAAACCTAATCATTTTTTGAAACTTCCATGAGTGGTTTAGATACCATCGGGTTGTGCTATTCCATGAATGAAAATATTATGTTCTAGAATCCTCAATTCCTTATCCACCAACTAAGGAGGTGAGTGACGAAGATTTCATGGTCTAATAAAAACATTTGAGTGATGTGGAAGATGTAAATTTTTTGATACTTTCATCTATTTCTAGAGAACTCATAATGTGTCATGAAAAAAGCATGCATATAGTATGCATGAGAACCTCCATGATATTTACTAGGATAGAGCTAGATATGAATAGTTGGAGATATCCACATTGCTATTTTAGGTAAATCTTGGAGAGGGTGCCTATGTTGGGCCTAATGTAGTCAATATCATTAGATACATATAGTGCTTATAGGTTCAAGGGTGAAAACTCTTCTAAGAACTAGGCACTGATCTCATTATAGAATCACTCCCTCATAGATTCTCTAGCTTTATGGAAAATTTCAATATGAATAACTTTGAGAATTATCTGCCCGATATTCTTATTCTTCTTCTTATAGTAGATAAGGACATGAATCATGAAAATACTTTCATCCTTATGGTGAAAAAATTGTAATTGGAATGTGAAGATCTTTAACACCAATGATTCATTATTCTATAATAATAAGAAGAATATCAGGGGAAAATCAAAGTAACTAGATGTTGTCTATTTCATATGTGGAAAGAAGGTCCACTAGAAGAAAAAATACACCCAACAAAAGAAGAAAGGGGAAACTTTAGGTGTGTTTTTTATTGAGTGGAAATTTTATATTTCAATAAATTTTGTATTATATATATCTTTTAGTGCTCAGATATCTATTAACATAAAGAAAGAAAGTAAATTCTAAATAATTTACTGAGGGGAGGAAGATCTATGAGTATCTCAAGGAGCTAAACTTTATTCTATATCTATCAATGACTACAAACTCACATTTCTAACTATAATGATCATGGTTTTAAAGGGTTTCTATTATGTGTCTTTAGTTTCCAAAAATATTATATAATTATCTAGAGTAGATAAAAATGGTTTTATTTTCAAATTTGGAAATAATAGATTCTTATTTTATAAAAATATCATTTTTAACGTAAGTTGTAATTAGATAATATTCTTTTTGTGTTTGTGAAAAAAAAACAAGTAATGTAAATCATTAAAAAACTCATAAGAATCATACCACACCCAAAATTGGCATCACTTAATATGTCATATAAATGAAAAGTTCTTGACTAAACTGCATCAAGATGGATATTTATATTTTTTTAACTAGAAGAATGTCTACAAGTTAAAATGATCAAATCCCCATTTAGTGGGAAAGGTGAAGGGGCTAAAGATAATATTGAATTTGTTCATACCAATGTCTATGGACCATTTCCTTTTGAATCAATGAGTGGGTACACCTAACAAAGAATAAAAAAAATACTAAACCAAGTTCCAAATAAATCCAAATAAGTTATACCATTCCAATTATGGAATAGAAAGAAACCTGAGACCTCATACTTACATGTATGGGGTTGTGAAGCATTTTTAAGGAATCTTCAAGTATAAAACTTAACCCCAAGGAACAAAGTGTACCTTTGTAGGATATCTTATGAAAAAAGGGATAATACCTATATGAAACCTCATACAAAAAGGTTTTTGAAAAAATACACAATATATTCCATCATAGGGAGAAAATCTCTAAAAGATATAATGGGAACGAGATAGACTTTGATGAATTCAAGGCTCAAGGTACAAAAGAGTTAGTACTGTATAGAAGTACATGAAAGGTTAGAGAAGTAGAAAATTATGGTATTCTAGTCACTTTGTATGGTGATTGATTATTAGATGATAATAGTGATCCTCTAACCTATAAGGAAGTGGTAAGTGGCACAAATGATTCCAAGTGGAAAAAAGCCACGAATTCTAAAATGTATTCCATATACCAAAACCAATAATAAATTTTGGTGATCATTTGGTTAATGAAAATTCCATTGGTTGAAAATGGGAATTCAAGAAGAAACTATACATGGGAGGACATGTTAGTACCTATAAGGAATGACTGGTTACAAAAGGGTTTAAATAGCCTCAAGAAGTTGACTACAATTAAATATTTTCACTAGTTTCAATGATGAAATAAATCAAAATTATATTGTCTGTTATATCTTACCATGACTTTGAGATTTGGAAAATGGATGGGAAAATACCCTTCCATAATGAGAACCATGAGGAAGATGTCTATATGACACAACCCAAATGGTTTGTGACTCTAAGTGATGCCAATAAGATATGAAAATTTAAAAAATCCATTTATGGATTAAATCTAGAATCCTGATAATAGAACATTCTTTTTTATGAATCCATAACTGAATTTGGTTTCATAAAGAATGAGTGTTATCCTTGTATCTATAAATGTTTTAGTGGTAGTGCATTTTTTTTCTTAATAGTATATGTTTATGAAATATTACTCATTAAAAATGAAATACCCTTATTATTGTTTGTTAATGATTTGTTGAATATATGCTTATAAATGAAGTACTTGTGTGAGGAAACCTATATTATTAGGATAAATATCCATGGTGATAGATCTAAGTGGTTTCTTGACCAAAGTAAAAAATATACATTCAAAAGATACCAAAGAGATTCAATATAGATCAATCCAAGAGGGGATTATTGCCAACATCACATGGAATTCATATCTATCGAAAAAATTTCCCTCAAACACATGAGGAATGAAATAGAGTGGAAATTATTCCATATGAATTAGTGATTGAGATAGTAATGTATTCTATGTTATGAACTAGGATAGATACTGTATACACATTAAGTGTGGTAGGAAGATATCAAGATGATTCTTATGGATGCAATTAGATGTAATTTAGAACTATACTTAAGTTTCTGATGTCTAAACCCCCTCACCAAAAAGTGTACATCTCCTAGACCGACAACATGAGAAGAGAGATAATGAACCCTAAGCCCCATCTCTTGTAGGACCCATATTGGAGACTATCACTGACGGTATAACAAACACACAGATCAGAGGAATTACCCTTTAAGAGAACACATGCATAAGAGAGAGATAAGATAGAAACTGACCAAGACCATATCAGAATACATTATAAAATAAACCCAAGTGCACATATTTAATGTCATTAAATAACTACTATAACTGAAGGGGAAAGACCACAAGTACCAAAAGAAAGTAGAATTGCAGTGACCATGAAGCCCAAACAGCTCTTGCAAAACCCCCAAACTAGTAATAACCAGCCTGATCTCTAACCTGTTTCAAGTGACCTAAACAAGTTAATATATACATAGGGTGAGTATAACAGTATACTCAGTAGGATCCTCCCCAGATCCTCTCATGCAAAAGTAAATAAAGCATGCTAAATCATAGTAAAAAACAAGTGAAACTAACTTATCACCTAAAAAATTATACTATATTCCCATCCTCACCATGGATACTCTCACCAAGTATCACATACAAGATTATATAATATAATAAATAATTTCAAGGGTACCCCACAACCACTTCCCCTCTAGTTTTCTACGTTCCCCCAACATCACATGTCTTGAGCATGTCTCTCCAAATAGTTTTTCCTATAGACACTTGGGAGAATCACCAAAACATTCACCTCATGAAACTAACCACTAAAACCACATAACCAAATGTATTCATGTAGTTTTCGAGAGATACCACAATGCACATAGAATGTATCATACATCGGGTATTATACCTCAATCTATTACAGCCTATACA
This sequence comes from Viscum album, assembly GCA_963277665.1. Lineage (NCBI taxonomy): Eukaryota > Viridiplantae > Streptophyta > Magnoliopsida > Santalales > Viscaceae > Viscum > Viscum album. The sequence continues at coordinate 580,953,063 of OY728138.1, read as the reverse complement.
CTGAGTAAGGATCCTGAAGTCATCGAAACCTATACACGTTACACCTATAGTAGTCTATAGAAAACTATATCCAAAAATATATGTGTGTGAAATAACCACAAGCCATTACATACTTGTACACACATATATGGGTAAAACTAACCTCCATGAATACCGACAATAGTAACTACCAAGAGAAGAGAGTAGGGATAAAGGGGGTAGTTATCCATCTATCATCTAACTAGGATATTGGGAAAAACACCCCTAGGGATGAGAATCCCCTAGGTGTTAGTATCCCCAACCGATAGGGTAGAGTAGTATATAGAAACAAAAAAATTACATGATATAATATATCTCGCAACCACACTACGGGAAAAACCAAGTCATAGACTCAACTGTAGCTAACATCTCTCAGAATCCCGACTACCACTTTTAAGACTAGATATCTTATAAGAACACGACCATTTAAGGATCTTAATTAGCTTACTTTATACCTTTTTATCAGTTCCAATTTTTCTTAATTAATTCTTTGACCATTGATTAATCATTTTCAATTACACAATACATTTCATTATCATCACAACAAGCCTCCATTCCCTCCAGGCATAACCAAACTGAGTCCATAGTTCCTTTAAATTGTAATTTTATGATTTCATCCCAGCAAGATCCACCCACACGGGTTAACATAATTTATTAAAAACATTATAAATTTTCTATAATTCTAGGTATTCTAAGTAAACATTATAAGTTAGAAAACTAAAGGGGCTCAACATAGTGAGTAGATGAAACACCTATTGAGTCTTTACCACCTATATTAGGAGTATATTCCCATCCATACTCTAGAATATAAACACAAAAAGCTTGTGGCATATGTCACAAATATTCACCTTTTTTGGAAGTAGGTAAGAAATACCATCTCCCTCAAGAATTCAGAAAATTAAATAATATAAAGAAAAATTAGATTAAAAAAACCACTTTCATATCAACGGGTAATCCTAGATTCAACCCATTCCATAATCCCCGATGTCCTCCCCAACACCCTCATGCATAAACTGATACATATCACCACTCTAGGAGTCAACTGCTACCACAACCATTGGGCTTAACTGACCCCACATACCACAAAATCCATCCAGGCTCAGCCATCCCAAGATCACACCACAACACAAGCATTAGGAAACAAACAATATAACAACTAGGATCTTGGCACTAAATAATGCATTCAACCTTCACACACAACGAGCACTCATAGATCCAATGAATTATGAGCTTGTACTTTATAACAAGAAGGTGGTTTAGAACCCTACAAGGAATTATATTTATCACACAACCAGTTCTTTATTCCATATTGAATTAACTGATTCAACTAAACATGCATAACTACATCCATTTGATTATCACCAAGAATAACAAAAACAACAACAACCAAATTCATTAAACACGACTCTTTATCTTTATCCAATTAATTTATAATTAATAATGAATTTACGTTCTTTACCAATTTTCATCAATAACAACATTCTAAACCAACCAAAGCATAAATATCACACTATCTATAAAATCAAGAGGCAATAACATCACCAAGAAATTTATACCAATTCTTTAATCTGAATTAAATATTTATTATGAGAATTTCATTAACATCTAGTGGATAAAACATGAAAACTCTATGAACGCATGTAAAATTAAAATAGAAACCATGAATAACCTAACTCAAAAGGTTTTATATGTTCTTTTCAGGAGAATGACCAACATAATGGATCACTATCACCTCTCCCACACCGATTTCATTCAACCGAGGATGCAGTGACACAACAGCATAAACCAACACCCAAGAAAGACCCATTAGAAACATAGAGTTCACATGCCATCACATGGAAATGAAAAATGGGATGAAACAAACTGAGGAACCTAAGAGAATAGAGGTAGAACATACCTTATATCAATGATGGACTGACACTTTCTAGTTTCACCAAAATAGGGGGCGCACACACATTGGGAAAACACCATGGGAAAACAATCCAAGGATTGTAGTTCGATCACATGAATCTTATGAGAGGAAGAACTCTAAGAATACCATACCAAGAAAAACAAGAAGAAATAAAAAGGGTGGAAGATATCTCAGCCTTTTGAAAATCTAAATGGATCATCAGTTTAGATATGTTTTAGATTTTCCATTAAAAGAAAATCATGTCTAGATTGCATGCTTTGACCAAGTAAAGGAATATGAACCCTTTGAAAAATTAATATTGAAGTTATCGGATTTAAATCATCCTTAAATCAATCAAAATAGATCTTTGAATGAGTTTTATGTCTAAGATAACATCAAAGGGGTGAAACTATAGGAAGCTGGAAACATTGTTCACATTTGTCTCACTGATGAAACTGTTCACAAATGTCTCACTGATAGACGACTCATTGATAATTGATTCATAGAAAAATGACTCACCAATAGATCAATCACTGAGAGATGACTCATTAATAGATGAATCACTAGTATATGACTCACCTACTGATGACTCACCAACAGATGACTCACCGAAAGATTACTCACTAACACATGACTCACCGATAGATGACTCACCGATAGATGACTCACCGAAAGATGAATCATCGACAAAGGACTCACTGACAGATGACTCAACAACAAATGAATCACTGATAGATGACTTCCCAACAAATGACTCACCAACATATGACTCACCGATGACACTATTCACAGAACTAGGAACATTGTTCATATAACTGGAAATTTTGAAATGTGTTGGGAATAAGTTATGTTGGCCTCCCAAAACACCTAAAAAAATAGATTTCAGAAAAGGAATGGATCAAAGAGGTTTGGGCCATTACATTAGATACCTATCAAGAAATTATCATCCTTGAGAATCCAAAACCAACCTAGAGAGGAAACAAAAAAGGGGTTCGAACAACCACCCTTTGATATACCATTGAAGGCTCTCCCCACCAAAGTAGCCCAACCACCTCACCAGAGGAACAAGCATAAAGATACAAAAAAAAATGTAACTATCTCCAAAACACTCTCCCATAGGAGATACCTATCAAAAGAGATAACTCCATAAGAAGCATCAAGAGAAAGCCATCTCATAAACAGAAAAGGTCTACAACCACAAAAAAAATCATTACAAGAAAATAGCTAAACATCAAACATCTCAAGTTACTTAGCATGTATCTGCGAAACACATTCCCTGGTTCTCCCCTCTACTCCACGGTGCTTCCACAATACACAAAACAAGGGGATAACATTCGAAAACAAAACATTATCCTTGCGGTCATATATCTCTACAGGTTGCTACTATATGGTCACATCATCTTTAATATTTATATCACCCCAATCAATGATGTGAGAGTCATCATGAAGATAATTATGGAACTATGACATGTGAAAAACATCATATATCTAGCTCATCTGTGGGGGAAGTGATATCAAATAATCCATGACTCCAACACAAAATAACACCTGGAAAGACCCAAAAAACTAGGGAGATATCTTACTCCCATGACCAAACCATCACTTCTCATGATATGGAGTCACTTACAGAAACATGTGACTCCCAACCTTGAACTCTATAAGTCTTCTCCTAAGATCTACATAAGACTTATGATGATCTTGTGAAACCTTATTTCTCTCGTGAATCACCTAAACCAGCTCTATAGTACAAATTTTATTAATTTATTCATAACTTTTTTATACTTCCTTTAGTAAATTTCATGTAAAAGCTTATAATTGGTGTGAGATACTCATGTTTTAATATTAAATATAATTTTTGAGCATTATTTCAAGTAGTCTAATTGAGTCAGTTTACTATTTTAATTATAAATATCACCCTACTTATCCAACTTGCATGGATCATGTATTTTAGGATTCCTCATTCGATATCCAATTGTTCATTAGAAGGGATCTTAGACCATTTATGCCATTTGAAGGGTCATATAGACTACACAAGAAGGCCCACAGAATTTGTGAAGAAAATGGACAAACCATGAAGATTTAATTATTGGGATCAATACAAAATTCAAAAAGACCTTATTATCCTCCAAAGGTCCGGGGACAATTCAATTCATCTAGGATTAAAATTTAAAGGCCCAAATCCACAAAAGGATCCCAACTAATGAATTTAAATCCATCCCACCATTCTGTCTTGGAATTGAATTCGGTACACAATTATTGGTTTTTCTCCTAATATAGACATACAATAGAGATGATATTTTTTAGTGTGAAATGACAAATATAGGTGGAAAACTTTTTTGATTTTCTTTTTAATTTTGGGGAATCTTTCTTTTCAAAAACCCATTAATATTATCACCATTGAAAAAGTGTTGATGAAAATGGACAGGTGAAATCAATTTAATTATATAGCCATATCTTTGGCTCCAAAAGTCCAATGGCGACCATATTTTGAGGTATGACATTAAAAATCAATATATGCAACATTAAATAAGACAATACCTCCAGATTTAGCTATCAGTAGGGCCAAATTGTCGAGATTAGTGGAGAGGGAGATTTGGAATGCAAAAAAGTCCCCCACCTTGGGCTCTAAATGCATCCCGCTCTCTTCCTTACATAGGGTTGGAAATTCAGAATAGAGGAGGATCAATTGGCATGACTGAGGATCTTTCAAAATCCTAGTAGGACATTATAAACTCAAGTTTTTACTTGATATACCCTTACTCCTCTCATTGATTTCATTTACTTTTGTGTTTTTCTTCATTTTAAACTCATAAGTGTTAGTTTTTGTAATTATTTTTTAATTCAAGTTTATTAATATTCTATTTTAATAATACAACATATATTATTAAATATCAATACTCTTAAAATAGGTTAAATCATGTTGAAACCCCTTCCCTTCTTTCTCCTTTTCATTCAATTTAAAGTCCCTTTTTAATTCTCATGACCGTTTGTGTGTGTGTGTGTGTTCGACACATAACTCTTCTCTTATAACATTATTTTTTTTCTATTTATAATTAATCCCCATAAACAAATATTACAAGATAAATAACCATCTTAACGACTGAGAAAATATCTCATTGTGGATAGTCAAAATTTAGGGTTGTTAAGTGATTGAGGGCATTTTCTTGATGAATATTCTTAAAATTAACATTGGGTATGTTGGACTAAACATGTCATGGATTAATGAAATGATTTGTTTAACGTGTGGTATTAATGGATTATTTTAACCATGATTATAATACCATCAAGATGTAATGATTGAGATTAAAACCCTAAGTTAAGTTAAGTCTTGGATTAAAGCCTCAACAGTTGGGAATTATGATCAAAGCCATCTTGTGAAGTGGGTGTTAATTTAATGCAATATAAAGCAAAGATCAAGGATATCACAATATTTACTACATAATAATGAAATCACCCCAATATTTATAAAGTTTTTAAATCATACTCTATATTAGGATATTTAATACCGAGGGGTTCCTAATTCATATCAAGGGAAACAATTTCTTTAAGTTTTTGTTCCCTCGGATTAGCCATATCTAATTCAATTGGTTATACAAGGACTAGTTATTGAATGATTTGATTATCCCCAATGTTAATCCTAAGTTTGAGAAGAGTTCTCTCAATTTAAAGGTCAAAAAAATACAAGGTATTGTTTGGGAGGCAACAAGGCATTCATATATATTTTGAAAGAAAGAGGAATATGGGTTTTACTTTGTGTTTTTTCCATTTATGATTTTTATGAGAAGGAATTTTTTTCTTATTGTTTTTTTAATTTTATTTTTTAAATTTTGTTTTTTTCTTGAGTCACCCTTCCTCCTATCTTGGATTTCATTTACTTTTGTGTTTTTCTTCATTTGTAAACTCGTAAGTGTTTTTTTAATTCTCCTTTAATGCATGTTTCTTCTTTATATTATCTTTTAATCATCCACCCTCTATTATTAAATATTAATAGTCTAAAAACATTTCATATCATGTTGAATACCTTTCCCTTATTTCTCTTTCTCATTCAATCTTATGTCAATTCTTAATTCTGATCACCAATCGTGTGTGTGTGTTCAACAAAAAACTATTTTCTTATCCTGTTGTTTTTGTTCTATTTATAATTAATCAAGATAAACACATATTACCATATTAATATCCATATTAATGGATGAGTAAATCTACCATTGGGGTGAGTCATTATTTGTGAATGTTAATTTATTGATAGATTTTTTATCGATGAATATTATTTAAATTAACATTGTGTATGTTAAACTTAAAATGTCATGGATTAATGACATGATTTGTTTAACATGTGGTTTCCAGGGATTATTGGAACCATAAATACACTACAATAAACAAGATATTATTAAGATTATTATCCTAAGATAAGTTAAGGCATGGATTAAAGCCTTAACACTTGGGAATTTTGATCAAAATCATCTTGTGATGTGGGTGTTAATTTAAAGAAATATAAAGCAAAGATCAAGGATATCACAAGCTTAAATCCCTAATAATGAACTCACCCTAATATTTATAATTTTTTTAAATAAAACACCATCCATTCACCACTTAATTTAATCTCTGCAAACAAATCCCCCAATCAAAATACAATGAATTAAAAACCATCGATTATACAAACTATCGTCACCGAGGAATTAAACCGATTGCTCTTATACACATTAACAGAGCACTGGAACCTTGAATGTTAGATAAACTACAATAAAATTCACTTAAAATGGTTCCATTTACAGGGATGGTTCATTAAGTATTTATTAGTTTTTTTTGATTATAAGAAAACAAAACAAAAAAAAAACAAAATTTAATTTAAAAAAAAAACCCAAATAAAAACCCGTCTTCTCATAAAAATCATAAATGAAAAAAACACAAAGAAAAACCCATCTTCCACTTTCTATCAAAATATATCTGAATGCCCCATATCCTCCCAAATAATTCCTCAGATCTGTTTGTCCCTAAAATTGAGAAAACTCTTCACCAACATAGGAGGAACATAAGAGATAATGAAATCATTGAAGAACCAGTCCTTGTACAACCAATAGAATTAGATATGGCGAATCCTAAGGAAAAAAACATAAAGAACTTTATAACCCTGATATAAACTACCAAACCATTGGTATTAAATATCCAAACATATAGGATGACTTCGAACTCAAATCAAAATTGATTCATCTTCTTCCTCATTTCCACAGGCTAATCGGTGAGGATCCACATCTTTATCTTAAAGAGTTCTAAGTGGTGTGCTCAACCTTGAAGCCTCAAGTGGTTTATGAAGAACAAATCAATCTCTGAGAATTATATTTCTCCATATCTAACACTTCCAAGTCATGGATATACTACATCTCTCTTAGTTCCATAACCACAAGGAATTACATGAAGCAACTTTTTGTAGAAAAATTATTTCCTACTTCTCGCACTTCTTCTATCTAAAATAAAATAAGTGGTATTCCTCAATCCCCAAATTAATCACTCCATGAGTATTGGGAGAGGTTCAAAAATCTTTTGGAAACCTATCCACACCACCAAATCCCCGAAAAAATCTTGATCCAATCCTTCTATGAAGTATTATTGGCTATGGAGATAACTATCATTGATGCCGCAAGTGTCGGTGCTCTTGTTGATAAAACTCATGTAGCTGTAAGAGATTTTATAAGAAACATAGCTGAAAACACACAACAATTCTATAATATATCACATGATCAAGTCAAACAAGCCCAAGATAGAAAAATTTATAGATCCAAAAAGATGACCGAGTGGATGAGTGAACTTACAGGTCTTGTGAGACAACTAGCTATGGTGGCCAAAGCCCTAACATCATCTTCTCCACAATATTTGTTCCTTGGACCTATCAAGAACTGTAGAATCTACAGCTCCCCATATCATCTAACTGGAACATGTACACAAGTTCAAGAGGATCCCTCTGATTCATTTAGACCAATGGAGCTCAATGGAACATATGCTCAGAGGAACACCAACCCTCAACAATTAGGTCGGTTCATTAGAAACTTCAACCGACCCCACTCTAATCCCTTCTCTTCCAGCTTTAACTAATCCTTCAGTTATGGTAATCCCATTTCTCATACCCCTCAATTACCTCCTCATAACCTAAACCAATTCCAATATGGTCACGGTGTTGGTAACTTCCAACAACCTTACCCTTTTGTTCCTCAACCTCAAAGGATCAATACTCCTCTTTCTCCGCCAGGATTCCACTATCCTAATGAGCCTTCCCAATTCCAAAACCAATACAATCACTTTCCCAAGAACCATGAAATTTGGATAAGCATGGCGAGTTATAATTAAAATAGTAAACTAACTCAGTTAGACTACATAAAATAAAGCCCAAAAATAATATTTAATATTAAAAAAATAGTATCACACACCAATTATGCACTTTTACATGAAATTTACTTAAGGTAGTATACAAAATGTTATAAGTAAATGAATAACATAAAATCCCCCACACTTAGTCTTGTGAATTTCCTTATTTGTAACAAAAAACATAACTAAATCATTCTCACTCACAAATAAATATTAAAATTTGGTTTTCCCCAATCAGGGGAGGTTTTGACCATTTCACTCATCCATATTGAATTCCACCACAAATTGTTACAGAAATAATATTCCAAAAACAATTCATTTTTCATGCTCAAATTTAGAAATGGTAAATGATGGCACTCAAAAATCACTCCTCTCAATATGATAAAAGTTTATTTCTATAGGTTCACTCATTCACCAACCAAAAGTGAAAATATTAGAGTTTGAAAGAGCTATCGACTTCCATTACCTATCCTAAAGTACACAAGAATAAAGAGGTATTTTTAAGTGGTTTTTTCTGGCTATGATATGGTAGGAATATAATTTCAAAGAGAGAGGAGAAGAGGGGTAAAACATCATCATCCGTAAAAAAATGAAGAATTTTTTGAATTGAAATATGGAAGGAAATGAAAACACATATTTAAAAGGGCATGATTATGTGAATAAATTCACAGAGGAGGAAGAAAATTAAACAGTATGAGAATATGAAAAATTTACAGAACACAAAAATTATCCCAATGATATAATAATATATAATGAAAGAGTTATTTTTTTCTTTTCATTTTTTTCTTTTTTTCTTTCAAAAGTTGAAATTGAAAAAGATCTCACAATTATATCTCAACCCATGATTGATCTCATCATGACAGTAACTGTAATAGTTATAACAATATCAAAGGTTGATAAAGAGTGATTTTTGACCCGCTCAAGACACATCCCATTTTAATTTTAATTTTTTTTTCAATTTTTTGAACACTTTTAAATAAAATTTTAAAAAAATAAATAAATGAAAATACATTCCCCAATACTCAGTAAATTACTACCTTTACTTATCCCGATTTTGTATTTCCTTGATTTTGGTTCGTAGGAAAGTGCAGTGGAAGATATTGTCTCTTTTACCCATTCCATCCTTAAAAATATTGAAACCCAAATTGGTCAACTTGTATCCCACATGATCCAACAACACCAATCAAATTCTTCCCAACTTCTAGCTCAACCATTACCCAACCCCAAGGGCAATGTAAGTGCAATTTCACTTATATCGAGAAAGAAAATTGTTATGCCTCATGATGAGTCCTCCAACTCCCCTTAAAATTATTACCTAGAAAATGAAAATGAAAATAAATTAGAAAATAAACCTAAATTCGTTCCCTCACCTCCTTCTATTCCACTTAGAAACCCAATTACTTTTCCTCAATTCGTTTCAAATCCAAGGAAGTCATTTTATCCCGATCTTGAAATACTCGACTTATTTAGAAGTGTTGAAGCCAACATTACCCTCTTAGATGCAATAAAATAAATCCCTAAGTATTCCAAGTATCTTATTGAATTGTGAAAAAAAGAGGAAACTTTGGTCCTTTGAAATTGTTTCCACCTAGAATTCTATTTCTATAAAGTGAAAATATCTAGGGACCTTTACGGTTCTACACAAAAATGGAAGTTCCAACTTCGATGATTCACTCATAGACCTGGGAGCCTCAATTAATGTCATTCACAAATCTTTCTTATCCAACCTTAGTCTAGGTCCCTTACATCCAATGGGTGTTTTCATTAAATTGGACAATCAAAGCACCACTAGTCCTAAGGGTATAATAGAGGATGTCCTTGTTCCTGTGAATGATCATATCCTCCCCGCTGATTTCTATTTCCTTGACATGGAAGGTGATACGAAAAAATATCGATATACCCTAATTATAGGAAAACATTTCATAATGATAGCAAGAACCAAGATTGATGTTCATTCGGCCATCTTATCCATGGAATTTGGTGACCAACTAGTCAAATTAAACAATTTCCAAGACATGCGATACCCAAATGAGGATCAATCTACATTCTCAATCCATTATTATAAGGACACTTATGAGATTCAATTGAACCCCATTCCATCATGTTCATCATGTTCTAATGATATAGAAGCTGGTGAAATCTACCCCATTATTAAACAAGTTATAAATGGTGAAGTTGATGTAGAACTCTGATTCATAGATAATATCAATTTATAGGATCTTCAAAACTCTCTTGAATCCCACATAAACTATGATCTCTACTCCTCCACCTTGGATAGTATTATGAAAAATGAATCAAAACCAAATTAAATCCATTTCTACATTCTTGAGTTTTCTAGCCCATAAATTAAAGAATAAACTAATCTGAAACCTCTTTATAAACACCTAAAATATGCATTCCTTTTCTTTGATAATTCTTATCCTATCATTATCTCTGCTTCACTTACTAAGAATGAGGATTGAAAACTTGTTCCAGTGTTATAATAAAACAAAAAGGCATTAGGTTGGACCCTATATTACATAACATGAATCAACCCTACCCTTTTCATGCATCACATCCATCTGGAGGAATCATCCAAACCAATTAGACAACCACAAACAAGACTCAATCCACTCAGACTTGAGGTAGTTAGGGAAGAGATCACCAAGATTCTTCAAGCTATTATTATCTACCTAATTTACGATGGTGAATGGGTTAGTCCAATTCGAGTCGTACCTAAGATGGGTGGGATAATTATTATCACAAACGAACATGGAGCGGTAGTCACAACTCGAGTAAAAAACAAATGGTGTGTGTGAATCGACTATATGAAATTAAAGGTTGAAAGAAGAAAAGATCACTACCCACTTCCATTCCTTGATCAAATGCTAGAAAATTTAGCTGGATAGTCACATTATTGCTTTCTTGATTAATACAACGACTACTTCTAAATCCCAATCACACCTTATGACCAAGAAAATACTACTTTAACATTCCCATTTGGAACATATGCATATAAGAAAATTCCTTTTGGATTTTTCAATGCTCATGCAACATTCCAAATCTTTATGATTAGTATCTTTTCTCAATTCATTAAATACTTCATGGAGTTCTTCATGGATGACTTTACCATTTATGGTGAGTCATTTGAATCTTTCTTGAATTCACTCTCTCTAGTCCTTCAAAAGTGTGTCAAGTGAAATATTGTTTTAAATTTTAATGAAATGTCACTTCAAGGTTTCAAATAATATTTTTATATGTCACATAATTTAAAAATAGGAAATTGAAGTTGATCCTGCCAAAATTGAAGTGATCCAATCACTTCCTGAACCCACATCCTTTAGAGACACCCGTTCATTCCTTGGTCTTTCCCGCTTCAATCGATTATTTATCCGTAACTTAAATAGTATTTCCCTCCCACTTATATGGTTGATCCAAAATTATGTCACTTTCCATTTCGATGAGGTTTTCAAGAGAGCCTTCATTAAAATAAAAAATGCTCTTACATCCTCCCCGATAATCACTCCCCCAGATAAGCCCTTACCCTTTGAGTTGATGTGTGATGCTTCTAATATATCCATTGGAGATATTCTTGGTCAAAGAAGTGAAAATATTCCTAATATGATATATTATGCCTCAGAAATATTGGATGAAACTCAATCTCACTACACTGTGACTAATACAGAACTTTTAACAGTTGTTTTTACCATAGATAAATTCCGACACTATCTCTTAGGTACCAAAATAAACGTCTTCAAAGATCATTCTACTATAAAGTTATTACTTAATAAAAGTGATTCCAAACCTAAGATAATAAGATGGATCCTAATTCTCTGAGAGTTTGACCTTGAGATCAAATATAGGCTAGGAAAATAAAATCCTATGGTTGATCACCTAAGTCTAATTTCTATTTCTTCTCATTTAGAAATCATTGATCCTAAATTTCCCACTGAGAACCTTTTATCTCTCACTCCAAAGTCACCATGGTTTTCCCCAATTGTAAATTACTTGGTTTTTGGTTTTTTTCCTAAATTTTTTTCAAAATAACAAAAAATAAAGTTGAAAAGTGATTCAAATCACTATTTTTGGGAAGAAAATATACTTTGGAAAACTAGGGATGGAATGGTAATTAAGAGATGTGTTGATGAAAATGAGAATTCATCCATCTTAAAATTCTATCACTCACTTCCTAGAGGTGGACACATTGGACCATAAAGGACCTCCCAAAAGGTCCTAGACTATAGATTATTTTAAACTTCACTCTTCAAGGAATCACATTATTGTTTTCAATCATATCACACTTACCAAAATATTGAAACAATTTACAAAAAAAAATGAAATTCTCCCAAATACCTTAATGTTATATGATATCTTTTATGTTTGGGGCATCGATTTCATTGGACCATTCCACCCTTCCATTGGATTCTCATAAATCATTCTTATAGTCGGTTATGTTTCTAGGTGGGTTGAGGAAAAACCCACTAGAAAGGATGATTCACATACACCTAGTGAGTTCCTAAAAACCCACATATTCCAAAGATTTGGAACTCCCCATGCCTTGATCAGTGAATTAAAAACCCATTTTTGTAATAGAACCATGAAATATATTTCAAAAAATAATGGTGTTTTACATAGAACTTCAACTGCATAACACCCTCAAATAAATTTCATGGAAAAACTTTCTAATTGATAAGTGAAAAGAGTTCTTGAGATAATTGTAAATCCCACCAAAAAAGACTGGTCTGAGAGACTTGATGAAGCATTATGGTCTTATTGAACTACCTATAAAACACACATTGGGATGTATCCTTTTAGGATAGTTTTTGGTAAAGCATGTCATTTTATAGTTGAAATCCAACATAAGTCATTTTGGGATATGAAAACTTATAATTTTGATTGTAAAAAATATAGTGAAGAAATATTGTTGTAGTTAATTGAATTAGAGGATATTCGACTTGATTCCAATAAGAATTGCAATCTGTACAAAGAAAAGTCTAAGGTATTCCATGACAAACACATTTTTAGAAAGGTATTACATGAATGTGAAAAGTTATTTCTCTTAAACTCTTGATTATTGCTTCACCTAGGTAATCTTAATTCTTGTCGGGAAGGTACTTTTATTGATTCTCATGTTTACCCATTCGATGAAGTGCAAGTTCAAGACCCATATTCCAAAAGGAAATTAATGGTTAACAGACATTGGTAAAAGAATCACCATGATAGGACACACATCTAAGGAACTACCTCGACTTCCTCCGACCCACCACCGGATATAGACGATTCCCCAACAAATCCAAACCAAGGGGAAAATATTTCTATTTAACTCCCTCTTTCTCTCTTTTTCATCCTTCTCTATCTCTCCCTTTTTTCTCTTCTTCCTATATTTTTTATTTTTACCACTTTTTCATCAAACCCCCTTTTTATATTTCTATTTTTATGGGTGTGTATTTTTAACATACACTAAAAAAAAACAAAAAATGCAAAGAAAACAACAAAAAATAGTCATACTTATTCACCATCCAGTTTTGAAATTTTGTCCAACCATTTTGGGGAGTCAAAAGACATGTTTTCATCTAAAATTTTTTTATCATGAATTTGGATAAAGAATATTGTTTCAAAACCAGTAACTTTTGAATGCCCAGTTTTAGATTTGGAAAAAGATTCTTCCCAACCTTGAGGAACAAAATTAGCTTTCATGCCAAGGCCATTTGTGGCCATCTTTTCACAATGTGTGTTTCACCCCCGATTGTGAGTCTTGAGTTTGTGAACCTTTGAGTTGAATTTTATACTTTTTTATGCATTAATATGATAAAGTAATTTTTTAAACCTCATGAGAATCACAATAGCCAAATAGCCTCCCATTACCCTTACATTAATCCTTCTTTTAAAATCCCCTCTCAGCCTAGGGGAACCATTTCATTAATATCCACATTACAAGACCAATAATTTATCCCACCCAACAACTACATGGATTTATATTGAATTATATATTTAAATTTAAGTGTGAAGGGAATGTATTTCATTTTTTTGTGCCCTTTTATTGATTTTCAACATGTTATCGCATGCTTGAGGGAAAGAATCCATTTTAGTGTGGGGGAGAGGTTGCAATTTAGTGTGTTTTGGGGAATTTATTTTCATTTATTTAATTTTTTAATTTTTATTGAAAATTTTTCATAAAAAGAATTGAAAAAAATAGTAAAAATCAGTTGTGTCTTGAGCGGGTCAAAAATCACTCTTTCTCAACCTTTGATTTTATTATAACTATTATAATTAGTTTCATGAGGATATCAATATTGAGTGGGGATATGAGTGTGATATATTTTTCAATTTCAACTTTCAAAAAAAAAATCAAAAAAGAAAATAAAAGGAAAAAAACACTTGCGTTATATATTCTTATGTCACTGGGATAAGTTTTGTGTTCTGTAAATATTTTAGCTTCTCATACCTTTAAATTTTTATCCTCCTTTGTGTCTTTATTTACATAATCATGCCCTTGTAAATATGTGTTTTCATTTCCTTCCATGTTTCATTTATAAAAAAATGTGCATTGTTTTACCCATGCTGATGTTTTACCTGTATTCTCTGCTATATTGGACATTAGATTCCTACCATCCCATAGACATAGAAAACCACTAAAAAATACCTCGTTATTCTTGTGCACTTTAGGAAATTTAATAGAAGATAAGAGCTCTTTCAAACTCTAATATTTTTACGTTTGGTTTGTTAATGAGTGAACCTCCAGAAATAAATCTTTATCATCTTAAGAGGATTGATTTTTTAGTGAAAACATTTTCCATTTCAATATTTGAGCATGAAAAATTATTTGTTTTTGGAATATTATTTCTGTAACAATTTTTGATGGAATTCAATATGGACAAGTGAATTAGTCTTAACCTCCCCTCATTTGGGAAAATAAAATTATAATATTTGTTGGCTAGTGTGAATGATTTAGTTATGTTTCTTGTCACACATGATAATATTCACAAGACTAAGTGTGGGGGAGTTTATGTTATTAATTTATTCATAAATTTTTGTATATCCCCTTTAGTAAATTTCATGTAAAAGTGAAAAAATGGTGTGAGATACTCATGTTTTAATATTAAATATAATTTTTGAGCATTATTTGAAGTACTCCAATAGATTTAGTTTACTATTTTAATTATAAATCTAATCCCACTTATAAAAATTGCATGGTTCTTGTTTTTTGGCTTCCCCATTCAATATCCATCAGTTCATTAGAAGGGATATTGGTCCAATTCTACCATTTTAAGGGTCATATGGACCACAAAAGAAGGCCCATATAATCTATAAAGGAAATGGACCATCCATGAATTTTGAATTATTGGGCTCAATCTGTAATTTCAAAATCTTTGATTCACCTCCAAATATCAGGGGACAATTCAATTCATCATGGATAAAAATTTCAAGGTCCAAATCCATAAAAAGGGTCCCAACTGATGATTTGAAATCCAACCTATCATTTTTTTTGGGAATTGAAATCAACACACCATTGTTGATTCTTATCCTAATATAGACATCCATTCAAGCTTATACTTTTTAGTGTGAAATCAAATATATAGGTGTCAAACGTTTTTGAATAAAGTGTTCAAATTTGAGGGAATCTCACTATTCAAAAACCCATTTACATTATGGCCTTCGAAAAAGTGTTGATGAAAATGGATAGGTAAAAACTATTTAGTAAAATTAAAATATATTTGGATCCAAAAGTCCAATGGCTGCCAAATTTTTAGTGAAAATAGTAGACATAATTATCTACAACTTTAAAGAAGATAATATCTCTATATTCAGCTGTCTATATGTCCAAATTAGAGAGCCAAGTGGATGGGAATATTTAGAATGCAAACAGTCCACTACCTTGGGCTATAAATGCACCCCTCACCTCCTTACATGGGGTTGGAAATTAATAATAGATAAGGATCAATTAGAACATCCAAGGATCTAAAAAAAGCCTTCTAGGAAATTTCAAACTCATTTTTCACTTGATATACCATTCCTCCTCTCTTTGATTTAAGTTACTTTTGTGTTTTTCTTCATTTGTAATCTTTCAAGTGTTTATTTTTGTAATTCTCTGTTAATGAATTTTTTTTCTTCATATTAAATTTTAACCATCCACCCTCTATTATTAAATATTAATACTCTTACAATAATTTAAATCATATTGAATCCCCTACCATTCTTTTTGTTTCTCATTTAATCTAAAGTTTGTTTTTAATTCTCATCACCGTTCGTGTGTGTGTGTGTTCGACACACGAATCTTTTCTTATCCCATTATTTTCATTCTATTTATAATTAATCTCTATAAACACATATTACTAGATTAATAACCACATTAATTGATGAGTAAATCTACCATTGGATGGAGTCATTATTTTGGGATATTAAGCGATTGAGATATTTTTCTCGATGAATATTATTTAAATTAACATTGTGTATGTTAAACTTAAAATGTCATGAATTAATGAAATGTTTGTTTAAAAAGTGGTTTCCATGGATTTTTGGAACCATAAATACACTAACATAAACAAGATATGATTAATATTAGAACCATAAGTTAAGTTAAGGCTTGGATTAAATCCTTAACACTTGGGAATTCCGATCAAATTCATCTTGTGAAGTGGGTGTTAATTTAATGAAATATAAAGAAAAGATAAAGGGTATCCCAAGATTAACTCGAGAATAATAAACTCACCCCAATCTTTATAAAATTGTTAAATCATACACTAACCATTGATCAATTCATTTAATCTCTTCAAACAAACCTCCCAATCAAAATACAATCAATTAAAAACAATTGACTATACAAAGTATCATCCCTAAAGATTCGACTCGAGTGATGTTATACACATTAGTAGATCACCAGAACCTTGAACGATTAATAGGTGACAATCAAATATGATTCACGTATTCTGTACCAGTTTCATCCTGAGAATTGATGACTCTCCGAACATAGTCCAACAAAATGAATAATGGAAATGTCATCCATAAAAGGATTGAAATGGTGCCATACTGATGTTGGAGTGAAAAATATTGTTGTAAGTTAACTATACCAAGGGAAAGTGGATCATCCATGAAACTCCAAAATCTAGGACACAATAGAACTACATGTCTTCAAGAGTTTGGATGGTCCATTCTATCCGGACATCCGTCTATAGTTGAAAAGAAATACTAAGGAATAACTATGAACTGAAAGCATTCTGGAGACCTCTCAACACCTTGGAGGTAAAATAAGGATCTTGGTGAGCAATGATCATCCTAGGGACCCTGTGGAGTCTCACAACCTCTTCCAGATATTTCCTTGACAAAACCTCAACTGTGCTCGACTCTTTGATTTATATGAAGTGGGATGATTTCTTCAAATGATCCACTGCCACCCATATAACATCATGGGCTCCCTGAGTTCGAGGTAAATCAATAAAAAAGTCCATGGAGATTTCTGCCCACTTCCACTTTGGAAGATCTAATGGCTAGAGAAAACCATCGGGAACACGATGATCAACCTTTTCATTCTGGCAGACCAAGAATCAAGGCACAAACTCTGAAACTAAACACTTGAACCAAGTCCACCAAAACTGAATCTTCAAGGATCAATACAATTTTGTCACTCTAGGATGTACTGCAATGAAATAACTATGGAACTCTATGATCACCATCTCATGAATTTCCAAAGGAATGAAATGTCTTCCCTTAAACAACACCCAATGTTATTCATTATCAGACCAACCATTAGGGGACTCACAAAAAAATGGTGTCTCCATAACTCCACCTCATGATCCCCCAAATGAGACTCTTCTAACTACTGAACTAGAGATGACTGCGACTTCATCTGAAAAAGAAAACCTCTGCCCCTAAATTCTCCACTATGTTTATGTAATGCTGAAATTTCTTCCATTACTCTCTAGGAATCACCTGGTTCATGTGCTTCATCACTATGAGACTTCCTACTCAACACATCGACTACAAAATTCCTATTAATAGGTGTCTATGAGATTTAAATGTCATAATCCAATAATAAATCCATCCACTGATGCTATCACAAGTTCAAGTCATGCTGGGTAAAAACGTAAGTCAAGATCTTATGATTTGTGAAGACCACAAAACGATCTCAAATGAGGTAATGTATTCACAACTTCAGGGAAAACACTCCTTTCACTAACTCAAGATCATGTGTGTCATAGTTACATTCAGGGGGACTTAACTTCTAGGACCCATAAGAAATTCCGATCCCTAATCAGAACATAGCCTAACCCTAGATACGAAGTATAAAAAAAACCTCAAATTTAACTCCTTCTACTAGAAGGAAAAGAAACAGAGTACCGAACAACTTCTCCTTCAGATAATCAAAATATGTCTATCATTGATCAGTACATATGAACTCCTGATACTTTCTGGTTAATGTTGTCAGAGGAGTCGCAACCCAATAGAAATATGAAACAAACCTCTTGTAATAGCTTGTAAGAACAAGGAAAAATTGTACCTCTGCCACTGTCTGGGGGATTCCCAAGATACAACTACTTCTATCTTTCACAGATCCACAACAACTTCTTACTAGGATTAAAATATTCCCCAATAAACAGACTTATCAAGCCCAAAACTCAGACTTTGATAACTTCCCAAACAACTATTGTTGACGAAGAACTCTCAAAATGGCATATAGATGCTATGCATGCTCCTCATAAGATGCGGAGTACACAATGATGTCGTTGATGAAGACCACCATAAATTTTTTTAGGAAATCACGGAACACAACACTCATCATCCCCATGAACATAATTGGAGAATTAGTCACACTGAATTCCATCACAATGAACCCATAATACCCATGAAGATAATGAAAAGTAGTCTTTAGGGTATCCTCATTCTTCTTAAGCATCAGATGATATCCTGAACACAAATACATCTTTAAGAACCAACTTTCACCCTTCATATGATCAAATAAATCATCAGTCTGTGGAATAGGAAATAGTTATTCATTCTATCCTAGTTCAATTGATGATAATATATACACAACCACAAACTTATGCTAGCCTTATTCATGATAAAAAATGGTGCACCCCAAATTTACATTCTCAGCTGAACAAAACCACACAAATAAAGGCCGTCAAACTGTATATATAGTTATCAAAACTCAGAAGGGTCCATCCTATATAGTGACATTGAGATAGGAGGCGTTCCTAGATGTATCTCGATCTCGAACTCGGTCTCTTATCAAGGGGGTAATGCTACAACCACTTCTTAGAAGACATTAGGGTACTCTTACCCAACCCTATGAAACACCAATTCCTAAAACTCTGACATACTTAGAATCAGATCATCCACCAAGGGTAACAAGGATGGAACACACCTTCGACCCATGAGAGGGTCTCACTCAGTAAAAAACACCACTGACTCTCCATAAGCATCAAAGAACACCACCTACCCCTAGAATAAATCCATGATAGGTTGCACTAAATACAACCAATTCATGCAAAGGATGAAATCATATAGTCATATTCATAAACATTGGAAATATCCCCAAGAACGGTGCTACCCTAACACTAGATCACAATCTCTACATACTTCAAACAAGTTATCTTGACCTCGAATTGGCATAATCAATGCCAAGGAAACCAGAAGCCTATCTACCTCAAGTCCCATGGCATGGAAAAGGGTAGGTGATATGAAGAATTACTTCACTCTTGAATTAAACAAGGTATACATACAAGTAGAAAACAAGAAAGGGTACCTAGAATGATGTTTGGATTCCCTGGAGTTGGCAATGCTAAAGCATGAAGCTAACCACAACCTGTTCTATGTATTCTCTCACCATAATGTTAACCACCACCATGGATGTGGTATGCTCTTTGAGGATGGGGAGCATCCTAGGACATTCCTCTAACTACCCCATCTGCTCTCTAATGATCCAAAGTTGGTGAAACCTCCTACTACCACCTCAGTTAAAACTACCTCAATAGAGGAACTTGAAGCGGAACACCTGGTGCATACTGACCACCCTGAAATATCGGGCACACTCACCTATAATGTCCTCAGCTTCCAAAAGAAAAAAAACACTTGATACCTTAGCACATGTGTAAAAGACAATGCCCCTACATAAATGAGATAATAAGGGTTGGGACCTACCCTTGGCCTAAGAGAAATTGTTCTACACTGAAAACCAGGAATCCCAGACTACAAATCCACTTCTTGAGGAATCCTAAAGAATACCCTATCATAATTATCTAGTTCTAGATAACTTTATATCGATGACCTATGCCCTTGCCTGTACCTCAAGATATGTCTTCAGCATAAACAGGGTGACCTGGCTCTAGATCTCTGGATGTAAATACTCTTTAAAATTACTCTCCATGGCCTCCTCATATGGAAACAGGTTTGAAGCATATCACAAAGGGTTCCTAAAATGGATTCCAAACTCTATCACATAGGAGCTCGCCTCTCGAGGGGAAACCAGCTTTTGGAGACTGGCCACCATCGCTGTCGAAGAAAGAAACTCGACTCTAAACTGGTCTAAAAACTCCTCCCATGAGACTACTGACTCCTTACAATCCACAAGGAACAAGAAACAACACTACCTTGATTCCCCATACAACATCATCACAACCAATGACACCTAGTTACCCTCATAAGAACATATTAAACTGAAATATATCTCAAACTCCTCTAACCAGTCTTCCATGACTACATCAGAAATAGATCCCTTATACTTTTTTAGACTCTGGTGCTGAAAATCTCAAAAATTTCCTATTCTAAGATTCATCGTCATCAACCTATACTCTGTGACGATTTGATGACACAACCTACTGAACATATTCTATGCGAAACTGATGAGGACATCGACCTGGAGCCATACCTACAAAATAATAAATAGTTAAAGATCTTAAAACCTAGAATAAAAAATACTCAACATTAATTAATTGTTTTCTTTTATTCATTTTAGGTTAACCTATCCCAAGGTCTACCTATTCAAAAAAAAGGCACAATGAAGAATGATGCATGATCCTTTTGTAGGTCTCCACCTTACAAACAATATAAATTCATTTATTATCCACTTTAAACTTGAAGGTCCATGCATAAGATCACATGGGGCCCTAGGTACCCATGTCTCATCCAGTCACCCATGTTTACAGTGCTTTCTAAACTTAGCTGACACTTTTGTTTTACCAACCCATAAAACCTCACCTATACCTAACTCAAAACTCCATCTAATCCATAAAACAGACCTTTGATACCACTTTTTCATGACCACCTCTCCAAAACGTGTACCCCTCCTAGTTCAGCAATGCGAGAAGAGAGATAATGACCCCTGATTCCAGCCTCCAGTAGCCCCCCGGGTTGATGACTAGCACTAATGGTATAGAAAACACACAGATGGGAGGCATTTCCCTCCAAGAGAACACATGCGACAGAGAGAGATAAGATATACACCAAACAACTCCTAATCAGTCTATAATATATAATAAAACCATGTGAACATATGTAATTTCATGCAAGAAGTACTATGATTGAAAGGGGAGAACTACACGTACCAAAATAAAGTAAAACTAAAGCGACCAAGAATCCCAAACAGCTCCTACAAAACCCCCAAGCTAGTAGTTACTATCCTAATCTCCAACCTGCTCCAAGTGACATGAAAAATGTTTATATATATATCGGGTGAGTAAAATATTATACATAGTAGGATCCTCCCCGGAGCCTCTCGTGTAAAAGTAAAGAAAGCATGATAAAGCACAGTGAACAATAAGTGAAACTAACTCATCACCTAAACAAGTATACTATATTCCCAACCTCACCATGACTACTCTCACCAAGTATTGCATACAAGAGTGTCTAATATAATAAATAATTTCAAGGGTACCCCACTACCACTTCCCCACTAGTTTTCCCCTTTTCCCTAACATCACACGTCTTATGAATCTCTCTCCAAATAGGCTTGCCTGTAGACACCTGGGTGAAGCACCCCAACATGAATCTTGTGGAACTCACCACTACAACCACATAACCAAAAGTAGACAGGTTGTTTTTGGGAGCCACTAAAGCTCACATAGCGTGGATCATACATTGTGTATTATACCTCAAGCCATTACAGCCCATACACCAAGTAAGGATCCTCAAGCCATCATAGCCTATACATATTACACCTATAGTAGTCCATAAAAAACTATATCAAGAATATATGTGTGCGAAATAACCACAAGACATTATATGACTCTACACAAATATACATGGAAAACTAACCTCCATGCATTCTAACACTAGTAACTACCAAGAGAAGAGAGTGAGACCAAAGTGGGTATTTAGCCATCTATCCTCCCATCAGGATGTTGGGGAAAACACCCCCTAGGGACTAGAATCCCCAGGGTGTCAGTTGACCTAACTAATAGGGTGGAGTTGGATATAGAAACACAAAAGTACATAATATAATATAGTTCACAACCACACTATGGAAAAAACATATTTTTATACTCAAGTACAGCTAACATATCTTGGACGCCCGACTTCCACTACTAAGAGTAGATATCCAATTAGTACAAAACCATTTAAGGAGATAAATTAGGTTACTTTATCCCTTTTTATCAGTTTCTATTTTGGTTAATTAATTATTTAACAATTAATTTACCATTTTCAATTACATATTACATTTCATTAGCTTCACTACAAAGTTCCATGCCCTCCAGGAATAACTAAACTGATTCCACAGTTCCTTTAAATTGTAACCTCAATATTGCATCCCAAAAATATCCAACCCCATGGGTTAACATCATTTATTAAATCATTTATTAACATCATTATCACTTTTACATAATTCTTGGTATTATAATAAAACATTATAAGCTACCAAACACAAGGATCTCAACAAGGTGAGTAGATAAACTACCCGTTGAGTCTTTTCCACCTACAGCATGAGCGCAAGCCCATTCATCCTCGAGAATATAAATAGAAAAAGCACGTGGCATACCCCACACGTATTCACCTATTTTGGAAGGATGGTAAGAAAGTGCATCTGCCTCAAGCATTGGGGAAATTAGAGAAGATAAAAAAGCATTATATTCAACAACAACCACAATCATATCAATGGGTAATCCCATACTCAACATGTTCCATCATCTTTGATGTCCTCCCTGACACCCTCAAACATAAATTGATGCATCTTACCACTCTAGGTGTCAACAGCTTCCAAAATCATTAGGCCACCCTACCCCCACATACCACAACAACCCTCCAGGATTATCCATCCCAAGATCACACCATAACACAAGTAGTAGGAAAAAAACAACATGAAAACTGGTATCTTGTCCCTAAAAAAGGTATTCAACCTTCACACACAACGAGAACTCATAGATCAAAAGAATAAGGCTCTTAAACTTTATAGCAAGATGGTAACTCAAAACCTTACAAGGTATTATCTTTATCACACAACTAGTTCCTTATTCCGTCTTGAATTAACCGATCAATTAAACATGCATAACTACATCCATTTGATGATCACCAATCACAACAACAACAACAACTAGATTCATTAAAAAAATTCTTTATCTTTAGCCAATGAAATTATAATTAATCCTGGTTTTACGTTATTTAATAATTTCTATCAATAACAGAATGATAAATAAGAAAAAGTGTAGATATCAAACTATTTATCAAATAAAGATGTAATAACATCGATAAGAAATTGATACCAATTATTTAGTCAAGTTCAAATATTTATTATGTAAACTTCATTGTAATCTAGTGGATAAAAAATTATAACTCTACAAATACATGTAAAAATAATAGACAATCCACAAATCCCCTACCTCAAATGGTTTTCAATGTTATTTTCACGATAAAAACCAACATAATGGATCACAATCACCTCTCCCAAAATTACTGCATTCAGCTGAGGACGCAGTGGCACAACTGAATCAATTGACACCCAAGAAACCCCCCTTAGAAACATGGATAACACATGAAATCACATTGAAAGGAGAAATGGGAGGAAAAATATTTATGAGCCTAAAAGAATGAATTTAGAACATACCTTATATCGAAGATGGATTGACACTTTCTAGTTGCACCAAAATATGGAGCGCATATACACTAGGAAAACTCAAAGGGAAAATGATACAAGGATTGCAGTTAGATCACATAACTCCTATGGTAGGAAGAACTCTAGGAATCCTGTACCAAATAAAAAAATAAGGAATGAAAATGGAGGAAGATATCTCAGCATTTTAAAAATCTAAATGGTGCATTGGTTTAGATATATTTTATATTTTCCATTAAAATTTGATCTAGTCAAGACTACTTGGTTTGACCAGGTAAAGTCCCCCATACTCTTAGTAAAATTTTGATAGGAGTTATGGGATTTGAATAGGCCTTAGACCCATTAAAACAAGGCTTTGTATGTATTTTATGTCAAAGATAACATCAAAGGGGTGAAACTGTGGGAAGTTGGAAACATTGTTCACATACGTCTCATCGATGACATTGTTCCCAAATGTCTCACCGATAGATGACTCACTCATAGATGAATCAATGATAGATGAATCACTAACAAATGACTCACCAAAAAATGACTCTCCGATAGATGACTCAATGATAAATAACTCACCGACATATAAATCACTGACAAATGAATCCCTGATATATGATTCACTAACAGATGAATCACTGACATATGACTCACTGACATATGACTCATTGACACATGAATCATTGACAGATGAATCACTGAAAAATTATTCCCTTACACATGACTCACCAACACATGACTCACTAACAAATGACTCACCAACAGATGACTCACCGAAATATGACTCATCGATAGATGACTTACCAACACATGACTCACCGACAGATGACTCACTGACTGATTAATCACTGATATATTACTCCTCAAAATATGACTCAATAATATATGACTCACTGATGGAACTATTCGTAGAACTAGAAATTTTACAAAGTTTTGGGAATAAGTCACCTTAACCTCCCAGAACACCTCAAACACTAGATTTTAATAAAGTAATGAACTGAAGAGGTTACGATGATTAAATAAAAGGCCTACTAATGAAATGTTCTTGATTTATGGAGGATAATAAAAAGTTATGATCATAAGTATATGCAGATTCTAGTTTCCAAAATCATCAAGATGACATAAAGGCACAAACTGGATATATATCCAATTTGAATGGAGGTTCTTTGAGATGGAACAACTCAAAGGAGGCTGTTATTGTAAATTTACAGTAGATTCTGAGTACATTTTGGCTTATTAAGCATATAAAGAAGTTGTATGGATGATATAAATTCATCTAAGATCTTGATGTGGTACCTATTAGTAAGGATCCCATCACACTCTACTATGAAAATACTAAAGTGAAGGCTCTTGAAAAAAAGGCAAGGTCACATCAGTAGATAAATAACATACTTTGGAAGTATCATATCTTTAGGAATTTTTCTCAGATAGGCGAGGTTGTAGTAACTAGTGTTTCCATAGAAGACAACATGACAAACCTCTTGAATAAATCCTTGACTCAGCAAAAAGATATTATCTTATGAGGTATATTGGACTAAAAGTCATAGGTAGTTGGATCTAGTCTAAGTGGGATTTTTTTGGAGTTAGTATCCTAGTAATCAATATTTATACTTTAATTGAAAGTATATTTGATGTATTGAAAATTAATTTAACATATTATTATATATGATTCATTTTTTGTATGTATTTAATGTAATAATATCCATGTTTATTCATTGCATTGATAAGGTCATTGGAATTCCCTACTATGATAAGAACCTTCAAGTGTTATGAAAATATTCTTAGTATATGTTTTTGGTTGCATAATATACTATGATGGGACAAATAGTATTTAGACCATCATGTGCGAGTACATGTAAGAGGATAAGGATTTTTTCTCATGAAGTTTTCAACTGGTAATCTTTTGGAAGAGAGATTATGAGAACAAACCATCCAGCAAGAATTCCACATGTTTTTGTGTCATTAGATATTTGTATCTATTGGAATTTCTAATGGTCCTTAGACTTTAATATTATCATTAGTTCATGTCATGACTCACACACTTAGAGTTTCTGAAGAAAACCATGATGAAATATGTTCATGGTGAGGTAGGGTATGTTTGGTGAGTCATGATTGACATGTCATTAATGTGTACATCTAACAAGGATTTGTCCCTTCCCACATTATGGAAGTTGATATCTCTAACCTTTAATTGGAATATAACAGTCACCCTAAATTTCATGGTCATGGTATAATGACATGTTTATTACAAATATTTAATGAAAGACATATAAAATATAGAGGATGTTGACATGGATGTGAAAAATACTTTATGAGATATTGTGACAAAGGGATTATTTTATATAATGGGTGTTTTTATGTGGTTGTTTTCATTATGACATTAATTTTTTTCTCTTTGGTGCCTTGAACCATTGCTAGACTGTAATCTTGGACATTATTCATGCCCACCTAATTCCAATGAGAAATAATACTAAAGGTTCATATAGGAAGTGTTTCTGTTGATCTCAATGAAATTCAATTTGAATTTAATTAATTGAATAAATATTGTTATAAATACCAAAAAATAATTTTACTCATGTTTTATTGATCACATAAATTTTAAAAAATAGATTCACTATGTTGTGAATAAAATATATATATTTGTTTTATTGAATATATAATAAATATTTATTTATTATTTTATGAATAAAATAATTATTCAAGTGAATGAAATATTTTATTTGGGTATTTAATAAATTCTAGAGGAGTTTAAATAGACCAAGACTGAGTCTGGTGAAAAATACTAATTTACAAGTCGGTTAAATAATACCTGTTATTACTTAAGTAGTCGCACACCAAAAAATAATTATATTATTATTTTATTATTTGGAATGGTGTTTATCAAAGGTTATTATATTATTTAATTTCTATAATTTTTCAAATAATTATTTTAATATTAAAACTATTTCTATAAATAGGTGGTTATGACTATTGTTTAGGGTATCAATTAGTGAAATTGAAATAGAGAATTTTTTTCCACAACAAATTTTCTCTCGATTCCTCCTCTATCCCTCTCAAGAATGAGAAATGGCCGGGAGATTTATACAATACCAATGATGGAATCATTCAGAATGAATAATGCAATAAATTCTATTTATCATGCTAGCCCTCAGAGATCAACTAGTGTTGATCAAAGTTCAAAGGAGCACGTGTGGATCACCACTAGAGGGATTCTATCCATAGATCCTCACAGTGGATTGAAGGAAATCCAAAAGGTTCTTTTAAGAAAATCAAAATTCATCAGTGAATAAATATTCTAATACAAGTTATTCAATCATTTAGATATTAATAAAAATAATAAATTTGACATGAAAAATCCTCACTCATTGTTTTGGGAAATAGAAAGTAATTTTTTTAATATATCACCCACCTCCGTATGCTTATGCTATGACCCGAACCAATATAAGAGAAGAAAATTTTTAATACTGATATAATTATTATTAATATCAATATAAAATGATTCATGGAATTTTATCCCTATTTTTTAGTACCCAAATATATAAAAATTACATTTTGAGATTCATAGAGCACATATAAATACCACTAGAGGAATTCTACTTTGGATTATTTGATGCAATAATGATATGAAAGAATAAACCTAATTGAACAAAAATAATGAAAGAATTATCAAGGTGAGGTAATTATTATTATAAATAAATGTTAAATTATATATGAAAATATATTATTTATGAATATTCTAGGGTTTCATTTATTAAGTTATCCAGATTTATCCATTGATACATATGGAAAACATTATTGGCCATAGTTCAAACCGATTCCATAATTCCATGAAACCCTCACCATTATTGGATTATCTCACACAAAAGAAACTTCATATGGCCACATCCATTGAATAAACATGAGAAACATCTCTCTCTCCTAACAAGAGTCAACCCCTTCAAGGCAATATATTCTTGTACTTTCTCTATCATTCAGACATTGAATCCCCTGAAGGGAATCAACCACCATGCCACTAATTGGACACACCAATATCATTAATTTCTAAATCCTCAATATATATAATTTCCAAATTATATTATATTCACTACATATAAATTTATCAAAGAAATGAATCCACAAATATTTATCTTCACAGTTGAAAACCAAGAATTGTTAGAAGAAAATGTTCAGTCCAGGTGTCTTAAGAACTCAACATGGGTGTCCAAAAACCTTAAATGAATTCCACATCCAAAAATAACACTGATTAATATATTATCCTCCCATAAAGTAGAAACCATGGTCCACCCTTTGAGATAATACACTTATTACTCCAAATTTTTAGTAATTTTATTCTGAACCACACCTAAATATTATACAACAATTCTTACCATCTGATCGGTAGTTGACTACCAATTCTTATGGGATAGCTCAAATTCACACACATGATGGGGTTCCACTCAATATTAAAGGGTTACCTCACTTCATTTAATAAAAAATATAATGTATTTAAATACTATCATAAAGTTACCAATCCAATTCATGGAAGTTATCAATCAGTATCATCTCGGACAGTAATGAATCACATTAATGAAATCTTTCTCTACTAAGTATAAAATCTATTTAACAGAATATATAAGGGAATGATGGTCCCCATCAGTTGGAATTTTCTAGTTAATAAGGACTTGGATTATGGATCCCCTAGAATTTCTATCCCCCAAACAAAAAGTGCATGAATAATAGCTCATATCTTCATTAACTTGTACTAGGGTCCATGTAGTGAGGAAATAAATCATACATCAAGCCATACCAAAGTTCACCTGAACATAGACATCCACTACATTCATTAATCCATAGATATGAATATTATCACTATATTATTGAGTATAACCAATCAAAGGTGGTGAGGTTGAGAGAGTATCAAAACACCATCCATCTCCATCGACTCCTTCACTAACCATTCATAAACGAAAAACATTCCCTAGTAGAAAATTTCCCATAATAGAAATATATCTAATTTTAGTGATATAATCAATATGGAGGTGCTCACACAAAACTATTTTTTCTATCATAATAAAAAAATTTAGCTTACTCCCAAATCTAGGGTACATCCCTACAAAAAATTATGAGTCTAAAAATTCACTCCCAGGGTTACTAACATTGGTGAGTTTCATAAAGACAAAAATTTGACCTAATACCATCTCAAGAAGATCTTTTTAAATAAAAAGACTTCGAAAATCACAAATCATATCCATAAAACATACCATGAGGTCTGGGAGCCCTGATGTATACTTAGACATTATCACATTTCCCCACAACATGTCTATATCACACGAACTTATTCTATCCTCAAATTATACAGGTAGAAGACTATAATAGAAAAGGTCTAAAACTATAAATATGGTCATGATGTCCCATAGTGGGTTAAACAAAAAAACATTTACTAATATCTCACTACACAAAGTAATAAAACCAATTCAAGAATCTATATGAGGTCCATGAGTGTCCTATCCAAATAAGAAAAGTAGTTATTATAATCTATAAAATCCTCTATCTCCAAAGGATCAGGCTCACCTCATAGTACCTTGAGGACTTAGTCAGTAGAATACACAAAGTTAATTCCACCTATAGGTATTACTATCTAGCTTAGTGAGTAACACCATCCATTATATAGGAAGGTTTGAACTAAGAATAAAAAAAAGAGAAGTTTCCTCATATTTCATGGAAAGGAATCCCTTAAATCGAGTCTATGAATCGTCAACTTATCACTTATCTAATCAGTAGTGATATGCTCCAAAATTGGAGTAATCAAATCACAACCCTACCTTTAGACCCAAGTTGGAAATATTTGGGTGGAATAATTCATTTAATTTGACAGATATACAATTATTAGAGAATATATGGATTATTTGACATAGGAAAGACATGTGATATCATGTAAAACCACTATATAATGGATAAAACAACTTACTTTCACCAATAAAATGAATTCATAGAGTTATGGGTTGACAATCATGTTTAAAAAGTACTGAAGAAAGGATACACCAGTTGCCTTACCTATTGTGATCTTCCTGGTTTGATAACCAAACTCATGACCCATATGGAATCATTTAGAAAAATTCCAAATCTATTTCTCACATGACTACTAAATCCAATCTCCATCCCAAGGACAGAAACTGCTATAATAACACTCAAACATAACTCAAACATTTAAATCCTTTCTCGAGACCGTAGTAAGCCATGTGGGGCACCCCAAGCCCATTTAAAAATGTCTAGAGGATAATTAACTTCAATGAGTAGCCACATCACATAATATTATACGCCTTAAGCAATATCAACTTGAAACTAACAGACATCTATGATATTAAAAATAACTAACTACATCTGTAGTATATATATATAGAAATATATAAAGAACTAAACTGTATTCAATGCATAGATGTGACATCACACAATAAGTACATTTCCACATAGGAAAAACACCATTAAAACTATACATATGAAAAGATATAAAAACTAGATAGTCTATGAGATAAGAGAAAAGATTCACCACTTCAAGGACTCTTTGATCAATCTATGTCTACAGTAGTCACCACAACTATCATAGACCACAAAGCACCACCAAGGATAAAAAAGTGTTAGTTCTAAATGAATTTAACCAGACCCACACCAACCAAGGTCACCTACAAACTCTGTATTGAATATAAGAACAAAATATGTGAGGGAATGAAGCCATTCGGGGTTGAGTATAAAAAAAATCACTAGGATGAATTGAAAATATAAAGGATTGATAAAACAACATTTCATCTCAAAATATAAAATAATATGGCAAATAGAAATAAATAAATAAAGATATTCTATGCTTCAATAAGTCTCCAGGACATGGAGGAGTCACTGTCACCTCATATCATATCCACAATAGATCACTTCTAATGAAAAAAGTAGTGATTATCTTAACAATGGAAGAATCCAAAATTATTAAGTCAATATCCTAGCTATAAGTTTTTACTTGAAGGTAACCAAGGGATTCTAAATGAATTTCATAACTTGGAGAACCTATGATATTCATACTTTACATGATACCACTCTAAACCATAATGGTATAACCACTTCTCACTATAGTTTTTCAAGTTAGTCAGGGGAGTGCTACACCCATGTTTCTGTAGTAACCACGTCAATGTTCCCAAAGAAATTGTAGGAAAACCCATACCTTTTCTAAGAATAGTTGTCAGTAAAGGGAGTTATAAACCCTTTTATAGTTATTATCTAGCTATGTGGAAACCCAATCATGACACTGAAAACATAATGGGTGACTCAAACAACATCAAAGTATAATTTTCTAATTAGGGAGTATTGAAACCTAATGTAAGATTCATTCCTTATGGATTAGTGCATATCAGATGCAGGCGCACCTAACTATCTTGATAGAGGACACATACCCTGAGTATTTGGGGAAGTACTAAACTATATCAATTGTGTTTGCGCCCACATATTTTTAGGGTAGGGAGGAACTGAACCCATGTTCAATCTAAAGAACCCACACCTAGAATATCTTTGGGGGTACTAAACCTCATGAAGAATACAGGGTACCCATGCCCTATTTTTCAGTAAATTACCAAGAAAGTACCCAACCCCATGTCCACTTAGTTCATCTCACATGAACCCAGTTATCACCTGTATAGATCTAAAGTACTAAAACAACCCAAGATTCATTATAAATAATGTATTATGGAAAATAATATCATACCAAATAATACTCAAAATAGATATTTTTAGTTATCCAAATTTTAAACCTAGATGAGAAGACATGTAAAACACAAATGGATTCACAATACATGACAATTAAATTTTTATACATGATGTGTAGTCCCTATATTCATATTGTACTTTCATAATTTCATGTGGTTTCAAACTACATGATAAATTCGTTAAAGTAAAAAATGTGTTGGTATCATGAAATACCTTGGGTTTATACCTTACTATATACCATGTCGAATGATACACATTGTGTACGTACATTCCATGTACTAGTTGGTTGTATACTCTAGTATAGACTATGTTGAATAATACATAGTGTGTACTTTGATTCTATTTATTGGTTGTGTGTGTACTTATGTACACACCAGGCTAGGTTTCCTAACATTACCTGACATGTACTTATGAACTACACACTGTGTAGTATTTAATGATCATAAAAGTAAACCATATCCACAAACAATTACCATACATTCCATATAATTCTTTGTTATATGTTATATTATATTTTACCCATTATAAAACATATCCACTGCACATGGAAAATTATATTCCATGTAGTTACAAACTACACACAAAATAGAGTCTAAATAAACATCATCACTATAGTTTCCACATATTAGAATCCCTAATTCCTCACCAAGGGCATCATCTATCACTACTACACCACCAGTGACTATTTTCCATTAGTCCTTTATTATAAATACTACTTTAATCCATTCAAACACATCCCCAATGCCCTCCATATTGCCTCTGATAAAAACATTAAAAATATTACTCCCCTGATGGATCATCATCACTCAATGCACATCATATATTCCTCTCCATGGCCTAAAACTACCCTTCTAACCACTATTATGAAAAAAATGTTTTTAGATATATTGGATCTCCATTCATCATCCTGGGCCAATATCACTGAATCACAGAAAATTGTGTTGGATGATAGAAAAAATATGGGGAGAAGTGGGGGATAAAATAGGGAATATTTTTTTGGGACCAAGTTGGATGGAGAAAGAAGTAAGAAGAGTTTTCTTCTACAGAGTGTTTTCTTTTGTTGTCAAAGAAGATAAATCAATTCACTTTGTAAAGGACTTGAAAACTAGATGATGATTTTTTGATTTGTATTTACCAAATATCATATGTTTGGAGACCTTGTGATGCAAGACTTATGAAGGAAATGGGGAGTAAATCTACTACATGTCATATTTAGTTTTTATTGGAAGAAAATATGCTAGTGGAAGATAGAGAAGATTTAGTACTTTTCGTTGAAAATATGACGATGCTAAAGGAGTTAGATCAAAGAATATATATCAAAACAAAAACGGTTTGTGATGAAAGTATGTGTTTGTTGAATAATACATATGATAGTGAAGTTCCATTGGTGTTCTTACCAAAGAGAATTTTATGGTGGTGCTGTTTCCCAATGTTTTCCAAAATTTTGGGGCTGAAAATTGGGAGATAGATAAATGAGTTTTTGACAAAGAATGTTGAACACAAGTTTAAATATGGATTGGTATGTTGAGTGCAAGGCATGATTCATGGTTAGAACATCTAAAGATGGAAAATTCATAAATTTTTCGGAAAATTAAAGAAGTGCACGAAATATGAGGTTGGCATGAAAGAGACTTACACACCCAATTCGATGTCAAATGGGGTTTTTCACGATGCGTCAGGATCTTGTGCTAAGCATCTAGGTTTTTGCGCACAAGGGTTAATGATGACTATAAATAAGAGGTGACCCCCTCTCATTAGAAATTCTTGACACTTAGAGAAATACTGAGCTTTGAAGAGTGGAATAATTTTAAGTAAAGGGAGTTGCGCGAGAGAAATAGAGTTGCGTGCAAGAAGGTGAATTTGCACACAAGAAGAGAGTTGCACACAAGATTAAAGTTTCACACAAGAGGTCTTTCAAAAAAAATGTCAAATCTTGCAAGAGTGGCATAATAGATGTGTGAAAGACACCTAAAATAGTGCGTGAAAGATTTGGGTTCTTCACACATATTCAGTTGTGCGTAAGATAGTTGTTACATTCTTCTGGGCAGAAAAGTAAAGATTTGTACTTTAGAGAATACACATGTTCAATTGTAAAGAAGCACTGGAATAATGTAATACCCTATTTTTTCTAAGAGGGTGAACACACACTTGTGAATTGTTTTCCAAGTCCTACATGAGTGTAAGGGCATATGCTACTTGTTGTATTTTATATCAAAAGATTGTTTTCAAGTTTATTGTGTGGTACTGGATTATTTCTATACCATACCAAGTACGTAGATACTTTTGTTGAGTAGTGAACCTTATAAATCTTTTTTTCCTGTGGTTGCATATATTCATCAGTGAAAGAAATATTTAACAAGAGGAAACAGGTGTTTTAGAAATAAGGAAAGATAAAAGGAAAAGATATCACTGATTCACCCCATCCCCTCTAAGTAATACTTGGATCCTGAATGGGTAACTTCATATTTTGGGTGTTTGGTGGCTGACATGGTTGTATAGTTACCATTCATGGGAAATTAATAAAAAAATAATGAAAAACATAGGGAAAGAATCAAAATTTTAGGTAGAAAAACAAGAAATTAATTTATAGGGGTTTATGACTTAAAAAAATAAAGAATAAAGGATTAATCAATAAATTCATGAAGAAAAGAGATAAATAATTGAAATAAAGATTATTACCACTTGATCAGATATATTTTTAATGAAGACCATAATCTCACCATGCCTTGTTATTGCTCCCTCAAATAATGTGAAAATATGGATCTATGATTCTCATATAAGATCTCTCTCTAATATAAATTATATTTCATCTATCCATAATTATAGAGGTTTTTTGGGAATCATTAGAGATTTCTGTGTTTCATGGATATTTATTATTTAATTAATTGTTTATTAATTTATTTTATAATACATCCATGATGGTCTCGACCCTAGGCCTAGGTTGCATTCCAAAGTTACACCACCCTTAGGGTAAATCTAACATGACCGAACCCACAGAGGCCCCCCTTAAGCTAATAGTAATCTAAGAGCGATACATCAAACCCACATTCAATAGGCTAGGGTATGGTTACTATCATTGAGTAAAAATGTATCATAATATGGGAGGCATTAGCCTATTTCAACCCACAATATATACATATCTCTAATAAACAATATAACTAAAACACCAGTATGATGCATAATGATCAGATGAACTATAAAAAATCATGCGTGATACAATAATTAAAAGTTAAAACCACAGCTTAAATACAAGGGGAGAAATACATTTTATAATCCTATGAAATTTGATTCACTGATAAACTACTCCATCCCAAAAGTACACTTAGACCAAATTTGTTGTACCAATCACCACCACCATAATAAATCACCAAACTAACAAAAATGAATACCCAATCATGACTATGCATCATCCCCAAAAAAGCCACACCAACCTTATGCCACCCATACAACCTTTGAACCTATGCACCATCTACCCAGACACAACACTTGTGGGAACATGGTCTATACAATAGTGATTATAAAAATACCCAATAGAATGGATAAAAAATGAAACACCAAGAAAATAGTCACCTTAAATCCAAATATGAGAGGGTTTTAGTAGGATGATGAAGAGGGAAAAACAGAACACTATGTTATCTCAAAACTTCAAGTACTAAAGAGTGACTGAAAGGATGTCATGGAAGAAAAATCCAAAAAATATCAACAACTAAATGGCCCAGGGAAACAGAGTAGTCATGACCATCTCCGTTCCAATCTTTGAAACCTATATATTTTGAGTACTAGAAGTTATTGTAATTCAAAAGAGTCTATGAAATATGAATTTATTAGCTAGCTATGTACCAGTATTTCTATACTGTATAGACTCTTAATAGACATGAAATATACAGAACCCAAGACATGGTCCCTCTTATCCTCGAGCACCACATCATCTAGTATAACAATACAAATTGATTATTAGAGAACACTCATGTGAAAGAACATGTGTTCCGCCACATGATCCACTATAGAGGATCCTTAAGGGTCATCCGAACTGTCAAATGGAATAAATTCACAGGATATGTAGTGGGAACCTACACCTAAATAATGTAAAAATCAATAAAGGTATTACCAACCATAGTAAAGGACCCACACCCCATCAGAGATTTAGACAGGGGAGTACTGACTCTGCAGATAGAGGACCCACACCCCATATGGGTGTGGGGGAGTATAAACTCTATAGATAGATAAACCGCAACCCAGATGGGTATGATGAAGTATTGAATCTATATTTAGAAGGAATGAACCCTGTATGGGTATATAAGACTGTTAAATATTCTAGAATATTGGATATGGGGGACTTTTTCTTCAACTAATCCAACTTCCTAGGGAGTATCGACCCTAACACACTCTAATGATCACGCCCAAACCCTACATCGACTAACTATCACTAAAGGGTGAAAATTTCTCACACTAAATCATAACACATCTCAGATATTGAAACAAAATCCACCTCTGAGTACCATACCCAAAAACACCCAATAACTATCACTCACATGTCCACAACCAAGCTGGAATGGTGAGTGAGGGATATCAGACTCTTTTGGTTGGGGTACATTCCGTGTCTTTGGGGAACATGCTTTTTGGCCCAGAATAATTATCCTACCCATGTACTAGCACCTTACATGTTATTTATAAGTACAAATAAATGGAATTTGGAGAATTTAACATGATGTGTATGATCTATACGGGTACCCGACATATACTATGGATTCCCAAGTCCTTTTCAACTGAGGGTACACAATGTTTGTCTTTTGTTCACATGATGTGGAGGATACTTGGGTTCCCTAGGTGTGTACCACCTATACATGTTGAGAAATCAAATCGGGGATACATGGAGTTCATTAAAATATCACACATTTTGTGTTATTTCACTCATACATAAACCCTATCCAACACATACCTAGAATAAATGGAGAATGTTATTTCAAGCTACATGTCATGTAGAGGAGATTTTTCCACACTGTCTATCTTCCTCCTAAATCTTCCCCACATCAACTGATTTCACCAAAAATATCACTTGGATGGTTTCCAAAAATGTTTTCCATGGTTTAATATCTGAATAGAGTGTATTATAAATATTAATCAATGTAAAAATGTATCATTTCCATTCAAAACATTCTTCACAAACTTGAATACCTCTCCACCCAGTACTCCTTCCATGCCTTCCTTGTCTAATCCTCCATCTTCGCCCACAATTCCACCTCCAGGTTATCCCATAGTAGGTTCACACGGACCCATGGGGGGGGGGGGTTGAATTGAGTTCTAAAATTATTTCTAAATTAAAAAAATTCTCTTAAAATGGATTCGAATATGTCCTTAATATTTTTTTATCAAAAATGTATAAGAAATAAACAATATGAAAATTACTACATATTCGAATAGACTCAGGTTTTTTAGGTGTATTATGATTTAATTTCATCATTTAATATTATGTTTTGAACCTAAAATTAAATGATATGAGTAATGAGAGATTATAGTGGGTTTTAGAGTGTTTTAGATGTTTTTTATGGTTCATAATGTGATCCTGATTTTTCCAAACCTTGATGACTCTCTAGGAAGTCATGGACTTATGAATGTATCCCAAGTAGAGGTTTCTGGTTTGACAAACTGTGAAGTCCTCCAAAAGAACTATGTTCCTTGTGGAAGTATAACCTTTGGTGGTGAAAAATTAATGTTCATAGTTTAAGAAATCATGCGCCCCCTGATATCCTAAGAGAAACCCTCTTGTTTCAACACCATAGTTAGGGAATGGTTTGAAAAACCATACACCAAACCTTGTGGGTTCCCAGGTGAGGCATATTTCCTCATATGGTTGAAACACATTTTCCAAAACTATGTTCCCAAACTATGTGTGTGTGAAATTAATTATCTAAAAATTCCCTTTAATGGATATTTATTCTTTTTTTAACTCATTTTTATTTATATAGATGCATATATTTATTTTTAAGACTCCACTGGCCTCCCTTGAAAAAAATCCTCTCATCTAAAGAAAGATTACGATGGATCTAAGTGATTTGTGGACTATGAATTGAGGTATGTAGTCAAATAAACTCCATTATTGGGGTTATTTCTAGATATAACAGTATTTCCTTTAGATGAATCATACATTCCACATACCATTTTCTAATATATGGATTCCTATTCCATATAATGATGAATTCATCAATAATTAATATAATATAGGAGATTTTTTATGTGACAATGACATAATTTTGAGTGGAGCTATATACCTCTTGGATGATGGATGTTTCTAGTTAAGTTTCCATAGATCAATCATATTGAGACTCTCATATTATTTAATATAATCTTAGATATCTTTTCGATGACGGTTTGATGATGGAACTGTTGTCATTGAATAAATTTTAAGATGTTATCAAGATTCAATGGAGAATTAAAGAACCATTATTGAATTGAAAACTGATATGTTGAATTGATAAAGTTATATTTTACATATATATAAACCATTTCCATTGATTTACTCTATGTGTTATATGATTTTAAAAATATAATATTGACATATGATCTACTAAAGTATCTTTTATAAACATCTTATTTGATGAAACAGAACCTGAGATGGGCACCTTGACTTGTGACATATTTCTCCATGGGTGTGGAATGTGATTTAGGCTTTGATACATTGATAAATATTGTATTACTTTGTTAAAAATATTGGGGTAGTAATTTCCTTACTATATAATTCCTTGTATATTAAATTTTCATGATTTGATGGTTTATGTTTGATACCCTATCTTGATGTATGTTTATTGTGGTTGTGTGAGTGGCCCTTGAGACCCATGTTTGATATATGATCATATGTTTTGTATGTATCCTATTGATAAATATTATTATTATGAATTATTATTATTTTATATTATATGTATTTTATGTGGTGTTTCTTAGACTATGAAAAATTACGTTAGATATAATGATGATCATGTTCTTAGTTTTAGTAAGATGACCCCATGGAAGGGGACTATGACCACATGATGATGGCTATGCACTATGAATCAGTTGATGATATGGGTAGAAACATGGTAATTCCTACTAAAGGGGAAGTGGAACATGAATAGGAAATGATAATTTGTTGGTTGTAGGCTAGAATCAGAGAATTCCTTGAAAGGGTGACATGATTATTCAATTACAAAAGACACTTACAATGAGACTTACCATCAACTGAGGATAATGAACGCTACTAGAAGGGTTGTGTGATGTTACTGATAACAATTACTATTAGGATGCGGCATAAATGATTTATTTAAAATAAGAAATTGTATTTATTGATATAGGGTTCCAATCAACCATGTGATTTGTGGAATTTCTTATGATGTATAGTGATAGAAATTTATATCCTTACTGACATCATCTCAAATTCGGTGGGTCTGAGGTTTATAGTGGCAAGGTTAGTGCTTGATGACACGGATCACATTTTGTTGGATATTTATTTTTGAATTTACTTTTTTTCATGACATTCAGTATTTTATATTTATATCCACTTATGTTAAAGATACATTAGTGGTGTACTACTATGTTTATTACTCACAACCTATACAGACATCTCAATGTTCAAAGACATTTCACGAGTATAAACACAATAAATGGAAAAGGCCCTATGATAGGGAGTTGTGGAGACATAAACATGGACTCATAGAAAAATTTGTGGGAAAATATAGAATATTTATGATATATTTATTTTATTTCAGTATTTTTTTCATGATTTGACATTCCACATTAGGGGTTCCTTGGTTTATTATTCATGCATGACATGAGATACCTAATATGAATTTTTTTACAATATGGTTTATTTATTGCGCTTAATTATTCCATTTTATTTTATTCTTATCATTATTGATACTGATGGTATAGTCTCTCCATTGACGAAACTTTGACCCTCACTACTAGTCATGAACATATTGCATTCAAACTGAAACACATGAGTTCCTGTGGATAAATGAGAGTCTCTATGGGACATAGGTATGGGAGTTTCTATGTGGATAGCTAGTTCATGTGTAATGGAACTCTAGGTTACCATTGATATGATTATTGTTATAAATTTATGGGATTTAGGTGTGATTATGCATCATGAATAGTCATACTAGGGAACATTACTTATATATATATATAACTATTTTTTTCTACATAGTATTTATTTAATTTAATTCTTTTATTTTTGGATTCTGTTTGGGATATACCTATATTCTTGATTCGGAGATATATTCTTATTTTTTGTTGATGTGATATATCTATTTTTTGGAATTAATTAGTTGAACATGAGTATGGTTTTATGTTTATGTATATATAAATGAAACTAATGTGAAAGTTTGGAGGACCTTGGTTCATTCAAGGAGGGTATACATTTATTTTTATTTATCCTCTTAGGAGATCCTTTGTGTGATCCCATAGATTGATTATGATATATCTTAATATCTTATGGTGTTCTCAATGTTTCCTTCAAATTTTAAAAGATGTCACTTTGAAGAATACTAATGGGACCACCAGCTAACATGGACCAAGATGATCCACGAAGAGAGGATTCTCCTAGTCCACCACCTTAAATACATAATGTTATAATAGAGAAAACCCCCTTTCTAATTCTAGTGGTGTAGGTATGGGGCTAACTCAGCTAGGAGTCCTTCTCCTTCTTCCTTCCTAGGACGGCGGGGAAACAAGGTCAATGGTAAAATACACTAGAGACTTCCATATCCATAATCCAATAAAATTTATGGGTTATTGAGGACAATAATATGCATAGGGTTGGATTGATATCATTGAGGGTGTCTTTAAAATCATTTAGAAACATGATTATAGGAAGGTTAAATTGAAAATATTCATGCTATAGTGAATCACTCACAGATGGTGGGGTAGGCTAGCAGAAATGAGGGTCTCACCAATGATACCTTCAGGGTATATTTTTTCATGGAATTTTTCTTCAACACACTAAATATGGAATGGCCACATGATTTAGATTATTTATAATAAGGGTCAATTATTATCTATGAATATTCTGATCAATTCATGGATTTACCTATATTTCATCTTATGTTGGATAGAATTGTGGCGTATAAGGCATAAAATTCCAAGATAGGACTTCATCCTGATCTCAGGAATCGGGTTAGGTGATTTGACTTGACGTCATATACATGGGTGCTTCGCAAGGACTATTCTTTTGAGAAGGGGATATAAGAAGATATGATATAATTCTTACTTATTATCCACAATATACTAGTTCCCGAGCTTCCTATTACTACTATATGGTCCTATTATTTTAGTAATAAGAGGAAGGATGACTCGGAGAAATAGGGAAATACGTCTATTGGTCAATGATGGATTTCCTCATGGTTCTATATAAGAGATTATTCTAGAAGGTGATTCAATTATGTTCAAAGGGGGAATTATAGAGATGCTTATGTGAATATGTCTATGGACCAACAAATTTTTAAAATGGATATTCATATTTGGTGTTTTTCAGGAGGGATTATTAGAGGTGTATAGGGAGATTAGGGACATTTGGGAGAGGAAAAAATTAGCAGAGGATACAGGCTTCACAAAAAATTATGACTTAGGGGAAAGGGGATGGAGTTGAGGAGTATGAGTATAGTCAGTAGATTCATCAGTAATAGATCATGGTGAGGGACTATATACTGCTCTTGGTAAGGTATTAATCTATTATACATTGTCTACTACTTTTTTTTGATAATAGTTCTTCCCATTCCATTATATCTTCACAATTTTTAATGAACTTTATGTACCAGTCAAGTTATATTCTGAATTTATTTATGTCGATACACAATTGCTCGTAAAAGTGGACTATCTTCAAATATTACCAAAGCATCCTATATTCATTTTTGATTATGGAAGTCTATGGGACTTCATGATTCTAGAGATGAAAATATTATATATGATTCTTGGCATGGATTGGATATGGATTTATAGAGATCACATCAATTTCTATAGGAGATGAATATCTTTTACTTCACCAAAGGGAGATAAGATCATGATTACCATTTATTTGGAGTTAGGAGTTGGTTGAGTGGGTCTAGACATGATCCATATTAAAATTATTATGACATGGATTGTAGGGTTGGTTCTTCAATAGGATCCATGGTAACCTCCTTGTATTTTTCTCTAATTATAGATCTCTATCATAACATCTTTACAAATGAAATCATAGGTCTCCACCTAATAGAGGATTTGAAATTGATATAGAACTCATGATAGGTGTACAAACCACTTCAACATGCTGTTATCATATGTTAATGAATGATTTTAAAGAGTTTAAAGTATAGATTGAGGAATTAGAATAAAATAGTTTTATCATACCAATAACATCAGCATTGGTTGAACCATATTTATTTCTACGAAATAATATAGTAGTCTTAGAATTTTTTTATATTATTATAAGCTTAATCAATTGATCGTAAAGAGTAGGTATCCTCTTCCTAGAACCGAAAATATATTTGATCAGTTATAGGTAGAACTATGGTTTTATAAGGTTGATATCTGATCAATCTATCACCAGTTGCAGGTTATAAAATTGGACATTCGAAATATGATGTTTATAAGATGGTTTGGGCTATTTGAGATCCTCGTGATACTATTTTGGCCAATGACTTCACATTCAGTGTTCATAGATCTCATGAATAAGAACTTATTCCCATACCATAACTCCTTTATCATGATGTTTTCCAATGATACCCTCATTTACTCATCAGCCCAAAATTATCATTCCAAACATCTTGAGATATTTACAAGTACACTTCGGGCACATAAAATTTATGAAAATAGGTTAAAGTGTCACTTTTTGATTTAGAAGGTGTAATTTCTGGGGTATTTGTTTCTTGAAAATGGTATATCAGTGTATTAGGAGGAAGTAGAGGTGATAATGTCCTGGAAACATACCCAAAATGTTTTTGGGGTCATGACCTTTCTTGTTTTAGTGAGATACTATCAACATTTTATCCATGAATTCAACTATTTTTCATCACCCATTATTATACTAATGAATTAATGGGTAATGATTTAGTGGTTGGACCAATGTGAGGAGGATTTTCTTGTGCTAAATAAGAGGTGGAATATAGATCCATTGTTGATTATTCATGTGTATGGGATTGGATATGATGTATATTATGTTGAATTAGGAGTTGGTTTTGGGGATCTTTTGATATTGAGAGATTTAGTAGTAGCTTATGGGTTATGAAATATTTGATCCCATGGGGGGAACTATCTAACTTAGGACTTTGATCTAGTATCTAGGGTTCATGATTCAATGTTTTTGTGAAAATATATTTTCTCTAATATTTGTATTCTTTACATGGACCATAAGTGCCTCTATTATATATTCTCATAGTAGGACCTCAATTTGAGGAAGATTCAATGGTTAGAGTACCTAGAGATATTATATTTTTAGATTCTATATACCCTGAGTAAGGTTATCTTTGTAAAATAGTCTCTTATCCACAATATGTAGGTAGCATAAGATCTTGTTGAATAACTTTAGGAGGAATAGTATCACCTGATGAGTTTTTTATCTGATTAGAGGATGGATGTTTCTAAGAAACATGGATCGATAAAATGTTCCCCTTTAGTGGTAACATATTTTTTGGTAGATGAGGTGATGACTGGTTAAGAATCCATTCTAGAGTGTACTGTGATGTGTGAACAACTACTAGTTGGTGAATCAATACATGGGTGGTCATTGGATAGTGATGATGTGATCCTAGTATATGTGAGAGTTTTTCCCCTACTTACATCAATGAAGAGATTATGAGAGAATTACATACCTATAAGTGGGTGGTGCATCTTGGAGAGATAAAGATGTACCATGAAATTACGTGGTAGTTCTAGTATCTAGGAATT
The DNA here is from genome assembly GCA_963277665.1 of Viscum album. Classification (NCBI taxonomy): domain Eukaryota; kingdom Viridiplantae; phylum Streptophyta; class Magnoliopsida; order Santalales; family Viscaceae; genus Viscum; species Viscum album. The sequence goes on along the minus strand of OY728138.1, from coordinate 580,909,174 downwards.
AAGAGGGACATTAATGGTTTCATATAAAAATGCCTTACCTACCCTAGGACAAAGTATGAGCACCAGGGTCTTGGTAGTTAACTATATACACTTATTGTTCCCATGTGAAAGTGGTATAACATAATTGTGGGATTATTATGGGGTTAACAAGGACCTTGAGGAGATTTTATGTTGTTTGGGTGGTTAATGATCAAATAACTAAAGTTTATCATTTATTACTGATTCATGAGAATCACTCAGTTGATGACATGGGGAAGATATATTTCTTAGAGATAATATTCTCATGTGGAGTTCCATTTAGCAATTTATTTGGCATAGATTCACATTTTAAACCATAGTTCTAATAGGGACTATAGAAGTATTTAGGAACTCAACTGATATTGAGAACATAATACCATCCCTAGGCATAAAGACAATAAAAGGCAATGATTCATATATTGGAGTACATAATCCAGGTCTGCATTTTGTATTCTAGTGGTTCAATGGATGATAACCTATAATTGGTTGAGTATTAATTCAATAATAGTTACCAAGATTCTATTCATATGGTATATCAGGAGGCTCTTTATGGTAGACCATGTTGTTCACCTCTTCGATGGAATGAGGTTGGTTTTGAAGTAGTAATGGGGATCAGTATATCAAAAGATACCATTGAGTGAGTGAAACTAATTTAGAATAGTTTTATCTTAGATCAAAGTTGGATGAATTCTTATTCAAACACCAGGAGGATACTTTTAGAGTTTCATTTAGGTGACTAGATTTTTTTGAGAGTGACTCCTTGGTTAGGCTATTTATGTTTAAGAAATAAAGGGATGTTAACACCACATTATGTTGGAACCTTTAAGACAATTGAGTGGATTGGAATAGTGGTGTACCATCTAGATCATACTTCTTGTTACCGAGGCATGAAAGATGTGTTTCATGTGTCTTATCTATAGAAGTACAAGCCTAATCCCATGAATTTCATTGACTGTGAGGACATTGAGATGGATCTTTATGCATCATATGAGGAATTCTTGGTGTGGATTATAGACCATAATGATAATGTCTTAAAAGGGAAGATGGTACCTCTTTTTAGATCCTTTGGTGACATGGAGAGATCTAGGAAGAGACTTGGAAGTGGGAGGTTTATGTTTAGGCTTAATGGCATGAGTTTTTAAAGAAAGATTCCAAGAGATTATTCTAAAGGATGATAAGTCATTAAATGGTGATAATATAATGGACTTATATTTCTAAGTTCATTATGATTTATTTACATCCTTTTATTTTATTTTTTGAACCAAGAATCAATTGGCCCGAGTTTCGAGGGGGGGATGGGTTTTAGAGTTTTTTATTAGCCTTTGTAAAGGATAATGGTTTGAATGTTTTTATAACTATACTAATATTATAGGAAACCATTTACCCGATTATAATTTCTCAAATAGAGGTTCACGGTTAAGGTATATAGTGTGAAAAATTACTCATCCATATAAACAACTTGTGTTCTTTATTGTCATAGTAACTAGGGTAGTATATTGTTTTAAAAACCTTATGCCCCCTTTGATGAAGAAATTGAAACCCTCCAATTTTGAATACATAATTGGAACATGGTTTGTAGAGATCCAAATCTTGACGTACATAGACATTAAATTAATTTTGTGGAATAATTAATACATAACAAAAACAGACACCAAAGGACCGTAATAGTTTAGTGTCTTTGGAAACTCGGAATATAATCTTCTAATCTTGGTGAAAGATCTTCAACTTTTCCCATAAAGATATTCTCCTTTTATTTTATTACCTAAAACCTTTATTTAAATCCTAGGGAAAATAAAACATCAAAAATGGTGATCTCAAATGCCCATTAAGGGTAAACATAGAGAACAGATAACAATCCATAAACATTTGAATGCAAAAACTTGAACATAAAATATAAACATCAAAATCTTGAGGAAGGACATGAATCTTGGAATTATGTAAGGAATATATCATAAGGGAACATCAATCATGATAAAATAGAATGGGAATAAAACATGTAATTGTGGAAAACCATTAAGCACATGATATGATTTCTATAGTAGCCAAGGCATTACTGCCAAGACCATCTTAGTGGCCAAAGCCCCTTTCTGAATCGAGTTCACTCCTCGTTTCAGTCCTGTAACAATGAACCAGATTAACTTACCATTCCATCCATGTCTATATAATGAGAAATAAATCTTTACCCAATTCATTGGAGGATGATATAGGTCCCACCCATCTCATAATGAAATCATTCTTTCGTGTGCCACAAAATCATAAATCATACATCATACCATAACACATGTAATAGAATGGAATTCTTAAACATCATTCCATCATAACATAATCCATATAAAAAATGGATATCATTTCATCATAAGGAGAATAAAACCATGTAAATAATAGAGACATTATGTTTGAAACATAAACATATTAAATAATTTCATTTTAGATGGAAAATAGTTTTGATAAAACACTTGAAATGAATTCTTGAGGAAAATATCCTTTCTTCTTCTAAATCATTTTATTTTCACAAAATTCAATGAAATTTTAAAAGAAAAGGGTTTTTATGAAAATAATCATACAATATTTTAGAGGAATCATCATGAAAATTAGGCGTTATTGAACTATAAAAATCCGTTCACGCCGTATAAGTTAAAAATAACATTCTCCTCGTACTTTTGTCAGAAAAGTAAAAAAGTTCGTCGTTTGGTAAAGAAAAGTAAGATTCCTTTAATAAAATGTAGTAAAATTTAAAAAAATGGGTAAAAAGGCCATTAAACATACATGAAAACATTTTTATAAAACAGGGACATGGATGATAACAAAAACCACAGTAAATACTTACGAATAAACAATCTCGGATAAGAGAGAGATTGGAATAGTTATCCCTTACCTTGTGTCCGATATGATTAGTATGTATCCGGAACTCATATAAAATGATTTAAATAATGTTATTGACTTATTAAAGAATCATATTCATTGTTATGATATCATATACGGTTCAATTATGACTTTATAATACCCGTTCTTTTATAAATTCCATGTTAAAGTAGTGTTTTGGGTAAAATCGTTTCATTTATCGTACGTGTTTTGATTTGTTGTTCTTGATATTATTATTACTTATATCATTATTTACTTACTTCCAGAATGTAAATAATGATTTATATATCATATATATTCAGTATATATATATATATCATAGATAGATGAATGAAATGAAATACATCGTTCATAGAGACGGTAGGCCGTACGTACGCATGAACATTGTTTTCCTTTCCTTATTGACTTGTATAGAATTAAGTAGATGACATAAATATATATATACATAAATAAAATATCATTATTATGTAATATATTTCATTATTACTTATTATATATACTTTATAATCATTCCGGAATTGTTAACATGGAAAATGAATCTTATCACGCCGTGGAGACGATAATCCGTACGTACGGACGAGCGATGATATCGTTCCCATATTTATTGAATGGAATTGGAGTGGATGATATAATATCATAGAATCAGTATGATGTTATAATAATCATATATAGTTTTTCTTTACACCATTATACACATCCAAGTAAGGTGGTGGTGGAAAAATAGATTACACCATGGCGTGAAGACGGTATTCCGTACGTACGCACGCGCGATGATTTCATTTTCCGTAGGATGGTTAGAAGGAGAAATGGGGTTGTTTCATATGTATAATAATATGTCAGTATATAAGTAATACTGATGTTATTACTTTATAATTAAACAACTAAATAAGAAGAAGTTGAAGAAGAAAGAAACATGAAAGAATCGTTAGAAGATATTACCTCTTATTCGACGCACCTCTTTTAAACTTCTTCTTAGGGCAAAAGATTTGGTATTTTGAGAAGAAAAGAACCTATATGATATAACTAGAAACTTTTATAAGAGTAAATGGAAGGGGATGACCGAGCTTCAAGGCTCAAAAGGGTGTGAAGAGAAGAGGGAAGGGGTGCCCTTTTTATATGGGAGGAGAGGGGCACCTTAGGAAAACTTAAAATATTATTTTTTAATAAAGTCATATTCAGTTTTTAATAGCTCAAAATTGATTTATTTGAAAGCTAAGGTGGGTATGGGTCGAAATAATCTCAACCAATATATTTTAGACAAGTTTAGGTTACAATTTTATCCTTATCATTTAGATTTAACTCTATGTTAAATAAATTAACTTTTACCGTGTCTTTTTGTTTTCTTACACTATATGGTTAATAAACATACTATAACAATCCAAAATAACCCCAAGTAGTTCATTATTAATATATATATCCTTATATAAGTCATTTTTCCGAATCATAGATTTTTTGGAATAAAATAACAATTAATAATATAATATTTTTTTTAAAACCATTTTATGTCAATTTTGACACTATTTGGTACTTGATTTTTGTGAAACTAATAACAACATGATTATTTCAAAAGAAGTTAATTAAATACATACTAACATGTCATATTACCTAGAAAATTAGTGTAATGCATAAAAAGTCTAACATTACATTTATTTGGGTATTTATAACATCAATTATGTCAATATTTCATTAACAAGGTAATTACTTCATCATCATTGTGTCATAACTAAATTAACTTATTTAATGTCTAAAAATTATAAATAAAATACCATTATGTAGGAAATACTTTTATATTTCTAATAAGTATTTATAGTCGAATTTATCTTATGTATAACTATATATTAAAAATGTTTTAGTTATTAAACTTTGATTTTAACTATTTTAATTCTTCTTTAAATAAAATAATAATAAATGTCCTAATCTAATCCAAGTGTACCTAAAGGGTAATGTTTTATTCATGAAGTTGTTTTTGGTCGAATTAAACTTATCCAATAGAATTAGGACATGTGTTAGGGTAATAATAATATCATTTTTACCCTTAATTACCCTATTTACTTTTAACTATGGAAAATAAAAGTAAAAAGTTACTATTCACCAAAAATTATTTTTATCCTATTAAACAAAATTTTACTCTTTGATATTAACCGTGTCTCTCAGATTTTTTAAATTCCACTCACATAAGCAGTAAAATTACTTTTTTATGTAAACTTTCAAACTCTCCCAGGAGGTGGGTAAAAGATGGTGAAAAGTTCAATAAAATTTTTACATGTCCAAAATTATTATAAAATGACTCTAATGAATTACATTGAACTTATATAGGTTTTTTGTATCAATTTTGACCTAAAATAAATTTAAATAAAATAAATAATTATTTAAATAAAAAGTCAGTTTTAAATAGTAACACATTGTTTTCACTAGTCTTCAAAAATTGAAAATTTCAGAAAAATACCAAAAATTCACCCTAGGTTAATTTCGATATTATGAATCCAAAAATGGAGTCCATTTCGAAAGATAAAATTTATAAAATTTCAAAAAGTGGGTATTACTATTCATAACGGCTAGTTTATATAATATTTTAATAACATATTGTTGTTTAGTGAAACTCGGTATTGCGTACAACACACACTATCATGGAAGGTCGCGATTGTGTGTAATGCAAGCCAAGTAAGGGATGCATGTATTGCAAGCTTTTTTTGGTGTAGCATACAATAGAAGACATCAATGAAATTAAAAATAATATTTTTCATAAAATCTCGGGGTGTTACATTCTACCCCCCTTAAAATGAATTTCGCCCTCAAAATTCGTCAAGGCTATAAATGGGTTACTACTCGAAAGTTTTTTTAATGGAAACCCACATCGTAAAAAAGAATACCAAAACTTATATTTAAAAAGTAAAGTATGAAATGTAACGGTTACACAAATTAACTTATCACAGGGTTTCTACATAGGAGAACATAGGTGAAAATATGGATATGGAAGAGAAATCTAACCATCATGTTCTGATGGTGAATGGTAGAGAACATGGCTATAAAAAATCCAACAATCACAAAGCCATAAATTTTTTGATGATCTAAGGTACCATCTGATTCATCCGATATAAGGGCACTAGGACAACATTTTTGGTTTTCAAGGTCATTTCCCTAAAGTTGAAGAATTTGAATTAGAAGAAATACTTACTTTATTTCGGTATAATCTCACCGTTGTTCAAGCCTTGAACAATTTACACTTCATCTCTTAAAGAAATGAAGTTGAATTTTCCATTCGTGAGGTGTTAGCAGATCATGTGATAGAATGATGGGTCATTCCATATGTCTCAAACAAAAGGTTATCAAAAGTTATCAAATATACATAAGTCCATCTATGGTGAGGTTAATCATATATGATTCCAAAAATGGACTTATACTTCATCTATCATACTGCTTAATATAATAAAACTAGTTTCTACTAACCAGGGACTTCCAGTAGGCCAATGGTAGGCGATAAAGGCCTGTCGCACTTTAGTTGTCGGTTCGATTCCCACAACCTTGTCCGACGCGATGGGTTGTCCCCCGTCCTGCAGGTTATCCCTTTTTCTAAAACTACATTATAATAACATTCCTGAAATAAAATAGAAAAAAATACTATCTTATATCAAACTTAATCTATTCCAAACTTTAGGCTTATACATAATACTTCTATCCAAGCTCATAGTATAAAGAAAACAATTACTATAAATGTCATCTAATGACCAAGTGAATACCATCATTTATCCCCCATATATCATACGATATATCTTGTTTGTCACATTCCAAACACGTGAATACCTTAATCATGCATTCTCTTGAACCATAGTGAAAACATGATGCTGTCACAAGGTAACTCTTTCCATATACCAAAATCCCAAAAATTCAACATACTCAAACCATGATATTACTTTTTCCTTATATTAGTCATGAGATCATTAATACTATCAAACATTTCATTATCACCTTATCGCTTCTTTATGCACATATCATCTGCTTTCCAAAATATTTGAATAACTTTTCATGGTTACTGGTACCATATAATTATCGAAAAACACAATAAACCATTACATAGATATTCTAATGTTCCAAAATACTATAAATGAGATTCTGCAACATTATTTTGGAATCCCTTTACATAAAAAAATAATCATTCCACCACATCATTTTCATACTCAATATTTCTAATAGTGATTTCATGTGACTTCCCTTTGTCCTTTTCCTTAGGAGGTTGCTCATGTTGATCATCATTAACCCTTGGATTAGGGCATTGATTAACATAATGCCCCATTTTCTTTCACTTGAAGCATTGAAGTGTTGGTGGTGCATTCTCTACAGTCTTTTCTTTATTCACATCATTAGCAACCCTCTTTCCATTAATTAGACACTCAACTACTCGATGACCTTCTTTTCCACACTTAAAAAACATTTTATAGTCCCACTAAGACAATATCCACCATGCTTCTTTCCATACTTTGAGCATAAAGAAACATTTATCTTCTTTTCACCATTTTTCTGAGATTTTTCCTTGAACTCCATCTTTCATTTCTTGTCAAAACCATGAGATGGATATGTAACATGAACTTCCATTTATACCTTGATAGCACAATGTACAATTTCTTCATAGCTACTGAAGTCTCTTATAGCTAATGCCCTTCGAAGACTTGTTTTTAAGCCACTGAAGAATCGATCAACTTTACTTTCAGGTTGGATGATAAAGCCAGACGCATACCTTGAAATCCTTGTAAAATTCTATTTGTATATACCAACAGATTCATCATCCTTTTACTTAAGCTCATGTAAATCCTTTTCCATCTTTGTTCAAAGAATACAAGGGAAGTACTTATTGAAAAATATGTTCTTGAACTCCTCCCATTCCATGGATTCAATTTCATCTTGGGGCCTCGTATTATTAAATAGATTCCACCATTGATATTCTTTACCTTCTAAAAGGTAAATAGCCAGAATGACTTTTTCATGTTCCGAACAGTTAAGTATGGAAAATATCTTTTCAATGGTACTGATCTATTGTTCAGCAACAAGTGGATTAGAAGACCCACTGAAAGAAGGTGGACGTTGCCTCATGAAGGACTCAATTGAATATTATTCCCTTCTCTGCTCATTTTGATGTCCAGAATGATTCAATTCTTGTGTAAGTATAGCAATAAGATTTTCCACTCCATCTCCCATAACGTTGGTTTGTTCAGGAGGACAATCATTGCATCGTCCATTACATTGATAAACACGTTTCCTTTGGGTTCCAACCGTCGTCTAAAACCCAAAAAGAATAGTGTGAGAGGCAAAAAACATGCTAGGGAAGACAACATAATAAAGGGGGAGTATCTTCAATATCTAACATCTTAGGTATATTTATAAGATCGTTACTGTAATTCTAGGACTATAACCTATATTTATACTTAACCTTAGGGACATCTCTAGACATAACTTAGAAATATCTCTAGGGATCTCACTAAAGTTTTTGCATCCTAGTTTCCAAAGGTTAAATAAACCTTTCCTCTGATACCAACTGTAGAGACCCAAAGATTGACATACATTACTTTTCCAGAATACTTAATACATTAAAAAAAATAGACACCAAAGGACCGTAATAGTTTAGTGTCTTTGGAATCTCAGAATATAATCTTCTAATCTTGGTGAAAGATCTTCAACATCTCCCATAAAGATCTTCCCCTTTTATTTTCTTACCTAAAACCTTTCTTTAAATCCTGGGGAAAAGAAAACATAAAAAAGGACGAGCTCAAATGCCCAGTAAGGGTAAACATAGAGAACATAAAACAATCCATAAACATTTGAATGCAAAAATTTGAACATAAAATCTAAACATCAAAATCTTGAACAAAGACATGAATCTTGGAAGTACGTAAGGAATATATCATAAGGGAACATCAATCATGATAAAATATCATGGGAATAAAACATTTAATTGTGGAAAACCATTAAGAACATGATATGATTTCCATAGTAGCGAAGGCATTACTTACAAGACAATCTTAGTAGACAAAGTCCCTTTCTGAATCGAGTTCACTTTTCATTTCAGTCTTGTAACACTGAACCAGATTAACTTGCCATTCCAGCCATGTCTATCTCATGAGATATAAATCTTTACCCAATTCATTGGAGGTAGATATAGTTCCCATCCGTCTCATAATGAAATCATTCTTTTGTGTGCCACAGAATCATAAATCATACATCATACTATAACCCATGTAATAGAATGAGATTCCTAAACATCATGCCATCATAAAATAATCCATATAAAAAAATGGATATCATTTCATCATAATAAGAATCAAACCATGTAAATAATGAATACATTATACTTGAAACATAAACATATTAAATAATGTCATTTTAGATGGAAAATAGTTTTGATAAAACACTTGAAATGAATTCTTGAGGAAAATATCCTTTCTTCTTCTAAATCATTTTATTTTCACAAAATGCCATGAAATTTTAAAAGAAGAGGGTTTTGTTGAAAATAATCATACAATCTTGTAGAGAAATCTTCATGAAAATTAGGCTTTATGAAACCATAAAAATCCGTTCACGCCGTATAAGTTAAAAATAACATTCTCCTCGTACTTTTGTCAGAAAAGTCAAAAGGTTCCGCGTGTGGTAAAAAAATAAAGATTCCTTTCATAACATGTGGTAATATTTAAAAAAATGGGTAAAAGGCCATTAAACATACATGGAAACATTTTTAGAAAATAGGGACATGGATGATAACAAAAACCCCAGTAAATACTTACGAATAAACAATCTCAGATAAGAGCGAGATTGGAATAGTTATCCCTTAACTTATGTTCGATATGATTCGTATGCATCCGGACCTCCTATATAATGATTTAAATAATATTATTGACTTATTAAAGAATCATATTCATTGTTATGATATCATATATGGTTCAATTATGACTTTATAATACCCGTTCTTTTAAAAATTCCATGTAAAAGCAGTGTTTTCGGTAAAATCGTTTCATTTATCGTACGTGTTTCAATTTGTTGTTCTTGATATTATTATTACTTATATCATGATTTACTTACTTCCAGAATGTAAATCATGATTTATATATCAGATATATTCATTATATATATATATATAATAGATAGATGAATGAAATGAAATACATCGTTCATGGAGACGGTAAGCCGTACGTACGCATGAACGCTGTTTTTCTTTCCTTATTGACTTGAATGGAATTAAGTAGCTGACATACATATATATATAAATAAATCCAGTAGAATTATTAATTCATATATTTCATGATTACTTATTATATATACTTTATAATCATTCTTGAATTGTTAACATGGAAAATGAATCTCATCGCATCGTGGAGACGGTAATCCGTACGTACGCACTAGTGATGATATCATTTCCATATTTATTGAATGGAATTTTAGTGGATGATATAATATCATAGAATCAGTATGATGTTATAATAATCATATAGAGTTATTCTTTACACCATTATACCCATCCAAGTAAGGCGGTGGTGGAAAAACAGATTACACCACGGTGTGGAGGCGGTATTCCGTACGTACGCACGTGCGGTGATTTCGTTTTCCGTAGGATGGATAGAAGGTGAAATGAGGTTGTTTCATATTTATAATAAAATATCATTATATATGTAATAATTATTTTATTACTTTATGATTACACAACTAAAGAATAAGAAGTTGAAGAAGAAATGAACTTGAAAGAATCGTTAGAAGAGATCACCTCTTCTTCGACACACCTCCTTTAAACTTCTTCTTAGGGCAATAGATTTGGTCTTTTGAGAAGACAAGAACCTCTATGATATAACTATATAGTTTGATAAGAGTAATTGGTAGGGGTTTTCTAAGATTAAAGGCTCTAAAGGGTGTGAATAGAAGAGGAAAGGGGTGCCCTTTTTATAAGGGAGGAGAGGGGCACCTTAGGAAAACTTAAACTATTATTTTATAATAAAGTCATATTCGGTTTTTAATATCTCCAAATTAATTTATTTGTAAGCTAAGGTGGGTATGAGTCTAAATCATCTCAAAAAATAGGTTTTAGACAAGTTTAGGTTACTATTTTATCCTTATCATTTAGATTTAACTCTATGTTAAATAATTTAACTTTTACCGTGTATTTTTGTTTTCTTACACTATATAGTTAATAAACATACTATAACAAGCCAGAAAAACCCCAAGTGGTTCATTATTAATATATATATCCTTATCTAAGTCATTTGGACGATCCTTATATTTTTAGGAATAAAATAACAAATAATAATATAATATTTTGTTTAAAAACTATTTAATGTCAATTTTGACAATATTTGGTACTTGATTTTTGTGAAAATCATAACAACATGATTAGTTCTAAAAAAGTTAATTAAATCAATAATAACATGTCATATTAACCTATAAAATTAGTTTAATTCATAAAAAGTGTAACGCCCCGACCCCAGTTACCCAGAGTCGGTGCATTATTACATAATATTGACATGATCACAAGAAAGATCAAATCTCGAAAGACCGATTGGTTTAGTAGCCTTGGAAACACTAGATATATTCATAAGTTTTACATTACATCATAAAATGAAAAACTACTACAACAACATAATGTTTCCACAATCCACACTATTAAACCCTCATAAAATCCTTGAAGGTCATTCATAACTTACTTCTTCACATCCTGGGAAAAATAAAACATAGAAAAGGGGTGAGCTCAAATGCCCAGTAAGGATAACAATATAGCGGAAACTTTCATAAATAAGAATAAACATTTAAGGAAATGTATAACTAAAACAAAAGCCTTTAAAACTTGAACTTTCAACATAGTATGGCATAAATGAAATGAAATAATGCCATTTACTTATTCACATGGTTATTCTACTAATCGAATAATCACATGAAAAATCAATAACCACTTTCATAATGATGGAATGCATAATGCCAGATTATCATAACCACATAGCCAAGGCCTCGTGCCAAGACTACAAATAAGATTTTGTCAAGGCCTTGTGCCAAGACACTAGTTTGTCTCATGAGACCTACCGATGCATCGAGGAGCTATAACGGGCTCCACCCGTCACTTATTAAGTCCAATGCATTCCCATATGAAAAGGTTTAAATATAACATAAACATTCGTATTAAAACTAGCATATGAAATGTCAATACTTTCACCATAAACTATGAATGGTATAAAAATAGCACATCCACAGTCAAACATATCACAAAACCGTCAATACAATATAGAAGTTTTGTATCATAATAAATCAACTTCAAATAATCTTAAAATCCATCAAAGGATGTTGACATAGATGAAATCAAAATTCTTTTTAAAGAAATATCTCCTTTTATTTTGAAATCATTTAAGATCCATATAAAATAAAACATTTTCTTTAAAAATAATCTTATAAGCTTGTAAGGAAAGCTTTGAATATTTTATAACGGCGTAAAATAACCGCACCCGCCGTATAAGTTAAAAAAAAACATTCTTACCTCAATTCTGTCGAAAAGGTTAAAAAGGACCTTGTTTTGAAAATGATGGAAAGATTCCTTTATAAACCTCTTATAAAAAGTCAAACAAGGGTATAAATGACTTTAACTCATATTCTTGTAAATAGTAAAAATGTTTTGAAATACATTTTTAAGAAACATGGATGTGGATGATAAAGAGATCCCAGTAGATTATTACGTATAAACAACCTTGGATAATGAAGAGGTTGTAAAGTAAACCCTTACATTGTACTTTTCCTTGGTTGGGGTAGGTTAACCTCCTGTATAATGGTGAAATAATTGTTACTAAATTATACAAGAATCATATACATTAATATGATATCATATATGATCTTTTAATATCGATTTATAATAATATCTTAGTATTATCGTTGTTTTGGGTGTTAACTTACTTGTTTTCTTTTATATGTTTTGTTACGTAAGACATTTTTGTAAAAGATAGGTTGTATATTATTCATATCCAGAATGATATCAAGTCCTTAAACATCATTTTTAAATCATCAAATGATAATTATTCTTGAATGGATACGATGGAGAATGAATCTCATCGCGTTCGTGGAGACGGCAGTCCGTACGTACGCACGAGCGACAATATCATTCTTTTGATATTAAAATAATATATAAATGGATGGTATATCATATATACAGAATCACTAACATGTTATATTTATTATTTACATGAGTTACACATCATTATTATACCCATCCAAATAATAATATATTGAATAACAATTACACCACGACGTGGAGACGGTAAGCCGTACGTACGCACGTATGGTGACATGTTATTCAAAGGGTGGATAGAATACTGAATATGGTTGTACCATATTTATAATAACATCACAGTATATTTAAGATACTGGAGTTATTATTTTAGAATGGTAAGAACAAAGAAAGAGGAAGTGGAAGAAGAAAGGAACTTAGAAAAGGGTGGTGAAATCATTACCTCTTTTCGGGTTCTTCCTTTTGATTTGATCAAAAGGGCTCCTTAGGTTGGATTTATGATCAAACTAAGGCCTCTAGGTTGTAGTGAGGGATGTTTGGAGAGTATTTGGTCAGAGTTTGGCCGAACCAAAAGGCTTTGAAGGTGTGAAGAAATGAGAAGGAGGAGTGCCCTTTTATAAGAGGGGTGAGGGGCACCTTTGGAAAAGCTAAAAATATTAATTTATAATAAATTCATATTCAGTTTCCAATGGCTCCAAAGTTGACTATTCAAAGGATAAGGTGGGTATAGGTCGAAAACCACTCAACCAATAGGATTTAGACAGGTTTGGGTACTTATATTAACCTTATCTTTAAGTATTAACTCTAAGTTAATTAGTTTCACTTTTACAATGTCTCTTTGTATTTTTATATAATATGGTTAATAAACTTACTATATACATCCAAGCGATCCCCAAGTGGTCCATTAATGATGAAACTATCATGATATAAGTCTCTTGGCCGAACCTTAGATTTTTAGGAATTTAATATCAATTAATAATATAATATTTGTTTTAAGAACTCTTTTATGTGAATTTTGACACTATTCAATAGTTGATTTTTGTGAAACTCATAACAGATTGATTACTTCGAAAAAAGTCAATTAAATCAATCTTAATATATCATATTATCCTATAAAATTAGTTTAATTCATTAAAAGTTTCATATTATATTTTTTTGGGTATTTATAATATCAATTATTTTAATTTTTCACTATTATAGTAATTACTGCATCATCATTGTGTCATAAATAAAATAAATTATTTAATGTCTAAAAATTATAAATAAAATATCATTATGTAGGAAATCGTTTTATCTTTCTAATGAATATTTTATAATCTAAAATCCAACATATATAACCCTATGTAACAATTTGTTTTCTAAAAGATATATGCTTGTGTCATTTTTGTATTCATTTTAACTTAATTAAAATAAAGTGTCATTATCACTTACAAGTGGATCCATGGGGTCCCAAAATCGACCCAAAGATGCCCATGGTCGACCATGTATCAACCAATAGGGTTAAGATACGTTTTATGGTAATTATTATTATTATAATATTATTTTTTAACCCTTATTTACCGGATTTACCCTTAACCATGGTAAATAAAATATTTACCGCAGTAATTATTCAAAATGTCTAAAAATAAAAGTTACCTATTTACACAATTTGAACATCCTGATTCCAAATATGGAATCCATTTTTCTAAATTCAAAACACAGAAGTGGCAGAAATTAATTTAAAATTAATTCCCGCTGTCAAAACAAAAAGCGTGTTTTTAAGAGATAATAACTATCAAAAGATTGACACTTGTTTATGTTCGGTTTAATTGTAAAATTATGTCTAATGACCAAAATTATATTAAATTGTAAAAATATATTCTAAATATACTTTAAAACCACTCAAATTCATAATTTATCACTATTAATTATTTTGATTAAAAAAGTTGTTTTTAATTAAAATTTAGTAATTTTCACTATTCATCAAAATATGAAAGTTATCCGAAAAGTACCAAAATTTCACCTTAGGCTAAATTCGATATTCCGAATCCAAAAATGAAGTCCATTTTGAAATATAAAATATATATATTTTCAAAAAGTAGGTATTACTATTTATAACGGCTAGTTTGATTGGTTATGGTGTGTTAGAACTCGGTGTTGCGTACAACACACGCTATCACATTATTCAAAGGGAAACATACCGTGGAAGCTTGGGGTGTTTCATTTTAAATTTTTGATATCCCCATTTAGTCAAAAAGTTTAAAATATTGTATTTAAAAAGGTTTCACTATTAGAAGTTGATAAAAGTGAAATACTGAAAATGAATCTGTTCTTGCATTATGACTAAGAAACTCATAATAGGGATTCTAAAATTATAAGGATTATATAAAGTTCAATATGTAGTTAATACTATTCATGACCTATTTTAATGGTGTGATTGAACTCGGTGTTGCGTGTAGTGCAAGTTATTGAATTATTTTTAAGAAATAACACACTCTGAAATCCTGGGGTGTTACATTCTCCCCTCCTTCAATAAATTGCGTCCTCGCAATTTGAAATTGTTCTTCGAAAATAAAAGGTTGAAAGTAGAAAATATATTTGTGGGAAAACCCACATTGGAAATTGGGTTACTAAAATTTAGTCTTAATATGAGGAAAAGAGAAATTAAAGGGTCACCACCAAATTATGATCTCGATTAGGAGAACATTGGTGGCAATTAGAGACATATAATTGGAGGAAAAACGTAAATATTTATAGGTAGTGATTGAGGTCATCCATCACAAACAAGTATAAAATTGAGGTCCTTAAACTGATCAATCCATGATGATTTTAAGTACCATCGGTTCAACAAAATATATGGTATTGGGACAACACATTTTTGAGATTTCAAAATATCTTAGTTGAAATCCCACATCGAAAAATGAATTAATGAGGCCTCTATTTAAAATAAAGAGTGGAAAGTATGAAGATTACAGAAAATAACACATACTAGGGTTCCTTGTAGGAAAATATGGATATGGAAGAGAAATCTAACCATCAATTATCTGATGGAGGGTGGTAGAGAACATGGCTATGAAAAGGCCAACAATCCCAAAGCCGTAAATTTGTGATGATTTAAGGTACCATCTAGGACAACATTTTTGTTCTAAGTTTCTATTATTAATGTTGAGGAATTTATTTATGAGATTGGATAAGATAATAAGGAGATATACTTACTTTATAATTAGAATTTTACCCATTAATAAATTTCTACCACAAACTCATATTTCATTCTAAAAGATAATAGAACGTAATTTTTTTTTCTATTTATACTATTCGTACAGGGTTCCAAAATAAATGAATTATAATTCATCTACCAGATCTTTTAAAAAAAACTACATTATTTAATTCAGGACATCTCGTGGGACAGTGGTAGGTGATACACCGTTGTCACCCTTCGGTTGCGGGTTCAAGTCTTGCAGCCTTGCCGGACGCGACGGGTTGCCGCCCGACCTCCAGGTTGTCCTTTTATGGCAATCCAAAATAATCCAAACTAGAACTATCCAAAATACTTCTGTCTAAACTCACAGTCCAACATTTATAAGGAAGGTAAACATAATATAGATCCTTTTTACCCCGTAATAGAATATGAATACCTTCATCATGTATTACCATATTCCTTATTGATTACATTCATGCTCCCTTATTCCATATAGAATGCTGGATATACTTCATTAATCCAAAAATGTTTTAAACCCCAACAATGATGGAATATACAAATCATTAATCAGTTCCAAGGTAGTCAAGAATATCCAATATAATTTATCCAAAACAATCACATATTATTCCAAAATCACTACCTCAGTATCAGAACTATATTATGATTTATCATTCTCTCAACCATATATTTTCCAAAAAGTTATCCTGCTATTGAGTCACTTTTCTTTGTTCCACACAATCTCAAGTCCTTAATGAAATAGTACTGCAGTACAATCCTTATATACTCCATGATTATTGTAACAAGTACATTGTTGATACAACACTCAATTGACATAATCAACATAAAAACTCTAATCATCCCTCTTCATCTGTGGTAGTATCATAACATGATTATTATCCAATAACATCATTTGCGGCATAGTCTGATGACTGGGACATAGGTTCGCGTAGTGTCCAAACTCCTTGCAAATGAAGCATTGTACATTTGAAACCATTTTCTTACCCTTGCAGTCACGTACTTTGTGCCCTTTTCCTCCACACTTATAACAAACTCCCATTCCTTTCAGGCAAGTTCTAGGGTGTTTCTTTCCACAGTTACCACATATGGGAAAATTCTTCTTTTCCCTCTTACTTTTATCCATCTTTCTCTCTTCCATCCTTTTCTTCTCTTGCTTCCCTTCAAAGCCATAGGACTCAGTAAACTCTTTACTTATCTTATCAACACATGATATTATTTCTTCATATGATGATAATACATGGGAGACTATTTCTCTTATAAATTCTAGCTTAAGACCATGAGAGATATGATCCTTCCTTCTCTTTGAATCATGTGCATTTCTGGAGTTATCATTCCTTCTACTGGGCGCCATTTCTAAACAATGGCATAAACTAGATTAGTTTATGAGTCAAAATACATAACCCCATACTTATAAAACACTTAACATAAATTGAACTATTTATGGATATAATCCATAATCATAAAAATGTTTTCTTTGAGGAAGTATATACTCATAAACCCTTCATAATGGTTTGTAAAGAAAATGAGAATTATCCTAAGCATATCCCCCGGGAGTGTCGTAACCAAGAGTGCAGCAAGGCCCGTTGTCGTGCACCAGTTCCCGTTCGAGTCTAGCTCAAAGCGGTGTTTTCGGGTTTTACCCCTAGGTACATCTGTGCCAGAGCCGCCTCTACCTGCTCGTATCCAGACAGGGATGTATTTCTTGGAAAACTCACAAAATCTCTACAATACCAAAATTCTAGGAAGTTCTTCTATACTAATCCTCAAAGTTCATCTTAGGTCTACGTGCTCTAATCAGAGTTTATCTAAATCTAGCTTCCAAGGTTTGTACTAAACTTCCTCTGATACCAACTGTAACGCCCCGACCCCAATTACCCAGAGTCGGTGCATTATTACATAATATTGGCATGATCACAAGAAAGATCAAATCTCGAAAGACCGATTGGTTTAGTAGCCTTGGAAACACTAGATATATTCATAAGTTTTACATTACATCATAAAATGAAAAACTACTACAACAACATAATGTTTCCACAATCCACACTATTAACCCCTCATAAAATCCCTGAAGGTCATTCATAACTTACTTCTTCACATCCTGGGAAAAATAAAACATAGAAAAGGGGTGAGCTCAAATGCCCAGTAAGGATAACAATATAGCGGAAACTTTCATAAATAAGAATAAACATTTAAGGAAATGTATAAATAAAACCAAAGCCTTTAAAACTTGAACTTTCAACATAGTATGGCATAAATGAAATGAAATAATGCCATTTACTTATTCACATGGTTATTCTACTAATCGAATAATCACATGAAAAATCAATAACCACTTTCATAATGATGGAATGCATAATGCCAGACTATAATAACCACATAGCCAAGGCCTCATGCCAAGACTACAAATAAGATTTTGTCAAGGCCTTGTGCCAAGACACTAGTTTGTCTCATGAGACCTACCGATGCATCGAGGAGCTATAGCGGGCTCCACCCGTCACTTATTAAGTCCAATGCATTCCCATATGAAAAGGTTTAAATATAACATAAACATTCGTATTAAAACTAGCATACGAAATGTCAATACTTTCACCATAAACTATGAATGGTATAAAAATAGCACATCCACAGTCAAACATATCACAAAACCTTCAATACAATATAGAAGTTTTGTATCATAATAAATCAACTTCAAATAATCTTAAAATCCATCAAAGGATGTTGACATAGATGAAATCAAAATTCTTTTTAAAGAAATATCTCCTTTTATTTTGAAATCATTTAAGATCCATATAAAATAAAACATTTTCTTTAAAAATAATCTTATAAGCTTGTAAGGAAAGCTTTGAAGATTTTATAACGGCGTAAAATAACCGCACCCGCCGTATAAGTTAAAAAAAAACATTCTTACCTCAATTCTGTCGAAAAGGTTAAAAAGGACCTTGTTTTGAAAACGACGGAAAGATTCCTTTATAAACCTCTTATAAAAAGTCAAACAAGGGTATAAATGACTTTAACCCATATTCTTGTAAATAGTAAATTTTTTTTGAAATACATTTTTAAGAAACATGGATGTGGATGATAAAGAGATCCCAGTAGATTATTACGTATAAACAACCTTGGATAATGAAGAGGTTGTAAAGTAAACCCTTACCTTGTACTTTTCCTTGGTTGGGGTAGGTTAACCTCCTGTATAATGGTGAAATAATTGTTACTAAATTATACAAGAATCATATACATTAATATGATATCATATATGATCTTTTAATATCGATTTATAATAATATCTTAGTATTATCGTTGTTTCGGGTGTTAACTTACTTGTTTTCTTTTATATGTTTTGTTACGTAAGACATTTTTGTAAAGGATAGGTTGTATATTATTCATATCCATAATGATATCAAGTCCTTAAACATCATTTTTAAATCATCAAATGATAATTATTCTTGAATGGATACGATGGAGAATGAATCTCATTGCGTTCGTGGAGACGGTAGTCCGTACGTACGCACGAGCGACAATATCATTCTTTTGATATTAAA
The DNA here is from genome assembly GCA_963277665.1 of Viscum album. Classification (NCBI taxonomy): domain Eukaryota; kingdom Viridiplantae; phylum Streptophyta; class Magnoliopsida; order Santalales; family Viscaceae; genus Viscum; species Viscum album. The sequence continues at coordinate 580,889,541 of OY728138.1, read as the reverse complement.
ATAATATATAAATGGATGGTATATCATATATAAAGAATCATTAACATGTTATATTTATTATTTACATGAGTTACACATCATTATTATACCCATCCAAATAATAATATATTGAATAACAATTACACCACGATGTGGAGACGGTAAGCCGTACGTACGCACGTATGGTGACATGTTATTCAAAGGGTGGATAGAATACTGAATATGGTTGTACCATATTTATAATAACATCACAGTATATGTAAGATACTGGAGTTATTATTTTAGAATGGTAAGAACAAAGAAAGAGGAAGTGGAAGAAGAAAGGAACTTAGAAAAGGGTGGTGAAATCATTACCTCTTCTTCGGGTTCTTCCTTTTGTTTTGATAAAAAGGGCTCCTTAGGTTGGCTTTCTGATCAAACTAAGGCCTCTAGGTTGTAGTGAGGGATGTTTGTAGAGTATTCGGTCAGAGTTTTGCCGAACCAAAAGGCTTTGAAGGTGTGAATAAATGAGAAGGAGGAGTGCCCTTTTATAAGAGGGGTGAGGGGCACCTTTGGAAAAACTAGAAATATTAATTTATAATAAATTCATATTCGGTTTCCAATGGCTCCAAAGTTGACTATTAAAAGGATAAGGTGGGGATAGGTCGAAAACCACTCAACCAATAGAATTTAGACAGGTTTGGGTACTTATATTAACCTTATCTTTAAGTATTAACTCTAAGTTAATTAGTTTCACTTTTACAATGTCTCTTTGTATTTTTATATAATATGGTTAATAAACTTACTATATACATCCAAGAGATCCCCAAGTGGTCCATTAATGATGAACCTATCATGATATAAGTCTCTTGGCCGAACCTTAGATTTTTAGGAATTTAATATCAATTAATAATATAATATTTGTTTTAAGAACTCTTTTATGTCAATTTGACACTATTCAATAGTTGATTTTTGTGAAACTCATAACAAATTGATTACTTCGAAAAAAGTCAATTAAATCAATCCTAATATATCATATTATCCTATAAAATTAGTTTAATTCATTAAAAGTTTCATATTATATTTTTTTGGGTATTTATAATATCAATTATTTTAATTTTTCACTATTATAGTAATTACTGCATCATCATTGTGTCATAAATAAAATAAAGTATTTAATGTCTAAAAATTATAAATAAAATATCATTATGTAGGAAATCGTTTTATCTTTCTAATGAATATTTTATAATCTAAAATCCAACATATATAACCCTATGTAACAATTTGTTTTCTAAAAGATATATGCTTGTGTCATTTTTGTATTCATTTTAACTTAATTAAAATAAAGTGTCATTATCACTTACAAGTGGATCCATGGGGTCCCAAAATCGACCCAAAGATGCCCATGGTCGACCATGTATCAACCAATAGGGTTAAGACACGTTTTAGGGTAATTTAGTATTATTATAATATTATTTTTTAACCCTTATTTACCGGATTTACCCTTAACCATGGTAAATAAAATATTTACCGCAGTAATTATTCAAAATGTCCAAAAATAAAAGTTACCTATTTACACAATTTGAACATCCTGATTCCAAATATGGAATCCATTTTTCTAAATTCAAAACACAGAAGTGGCAGAAATTAATTTAAAATTAATTCCCGCTGTCAAAACAAAAAGCGTGTTTTTAAGAGATAATAACTATCAAAAGATTGACACTTGTTTATGTTCGGTTTAATTGTAAAATTATGTCTAATGACCAAAATTATATTAAATTGTAAAAATATATTCTAAATATACTTTAAAACCACTCAAATTCATAATTTATCACTATTAATTATTTTGATTAAAAAAGTTGTTTTTAATTAAAATTTAGTAATTTTCACTATTCATCAAAATATGAAAGTTATCCGAAAAGTACCAAAATTTCACCTTAGGCTAAATTTGATATTCCGAATCCAAAAATGAAGTCCATTTTGAAATATAAAATATATATATTTTCAAAAAGTATGTATTACTATTTATAACGGCTAGTTTGATTGGTTATGGTGTGTTAGAACTCGGTGTTGCGTACAACACACGCTATCACATTATTCAAAGGGAAACGTACCGTGGAAGCTTGGGGTGTTTCATTTTAAATTTTTGATGTCCCCATTTATTCAAAAAGTTTAAAATATTGTATTTAAAAAGGTTTCACTATTAGAAGTTGATAAAAGTGAAATACTGAAAATGAATCTGTTCTTGCATTATGACTAAGAAACTCATAATAGGGATTCTAAAATTATAAGGATTATATAAAGTTCAAAATGTAGTTAATACTATTCATGACCTCTTTTAATGGTGTGATTGAACTCGGTGTTGCGTGTAGTGCAAGTTATTGAATTATTTTTAAGAAATAACACACTCTGAAATCCTGGGGTGTTACAAAAAGTCTAAAATTACATTTATTTGGGTATTTATAACATCAATTATGTTAATATTTCATTAATAAGGTAATTACTGCATCATCATTGTGTCATAACTAAACTAAATTATTTAAGTTAAATTTTTTTAAATAAAATACCATTATTTAGGAAATATTTTTAGCTTTATAATTAATATTTATAGTAGAATTTATCTTATGTATAACCCTATATTAAAAATATTTTAGTTATTAACCATTTATTTTACCTATTTTAATTCTTCTTCAAATAAAATAATAATAAATGTTCTAATGTAATCCAAGTGGACCTAAAGGGTAATATTTTATTCCTTAGGTTGTTTTTGGTCAAATTACACTTATCCAATAGAATTATGACATGTGTTAGGGTAATAATAATATCATTTTTACCCTTAATTACCCAATTTACTTTTATCTGTGGTAAATAAAAGCAAAAAGTTACTATTCAACAAAAATTATTTTTACCTTATTGAACCACATTTTACTCCTTGATATTAACCGTGTCTTTAATATTTTTGGAATTCCACTCATAGAAGCGGTAAAATTATGTTTTAGGTAAATTTTCAAACTCTCCTAGAAGGTGGGTAAAAGACGGTGAAAAGTTCAATAAATTTTTTATATGTCTAAAATTATTATAAAATGACTCCAATGAATTACATTGATCTTATATAGGTATTCTCTATCAATTTTGACCTAAAATAAATTTAAATAAATGAAATAATTATTTAAATAAAAAGTCAATTTTTAAATAGTAACATTGTGTTTTCACTATTCATAAAAAATTGAAAGTTTTCAAAAAAATACCAAAAATTTACCCTAGGCTAATTTCGATATTACGAATCCAAAAATGGTGTCCATTTATAAAGATTAATTTTATAAAATTTCAAAAAGTGGGTATTACTATTCATAACGGCTAGTTTATATAATATTTTAATAACACATCATTGTATAGTGAAACTCGGTATTGCATACAACACACGCTATCGTGGAAGGTCACGATTGCGTGTAATGCAAGCCAAGTCAGGGATTGGTGTATTCCAAGCTCCTTTAGGTGTAGAGTACAACACAAGACATCAATGAATTAAAAAGAATATTTTTCATAAAATATTGGGGTGTTACATGGTTTAACAAACCATGTTCCCAAATCATCTGGGTGACCCAGTGAGGTAGAATTCCTCACTTGATTGGTGAAAATTTTTCCAAACCATGTGTCCAAACCATGTAAACATGAAACCAAGGAGATTAAAATTACCTTTAATGGTGATTTATTACCCCTTTTGACTTTTTATTATTTATATAGGAACCCATTTTGATTTATAATACTCCTTGAACCATCCTTGATGAATTATCCTCCTATAAAAGTAGATTACATCGGATCCAAGAGATTTGTTGATTGGGAATTTTAGTATGTGGTGGATAAAATTTCATAATTTGGGTTCCATCTAGATCTACCCTTATTCCCTTAAGATGAATCACATATCTAATAAATGATATCCTAATATATGGTTTCCAATTTCATATAATAATGAATTCATTAATCCTTGATAGAGAAGATGTGATTTTTAACATGAAGATGAAATCATTTTGGTAGGAGTTATATGCCTTTTAGATGGTGGAAGTTTCCATGTAAGATTACATAGGTAAATAAACTTGAAACTCTTTTATTTTATAATATTATATTGGATCTCTTTTCGATGATAGTTTAGTAATGGATTAATTTATACTGAATAGACTCAAATATGTTTTCTAGATTTGATATGGAATTCATGATTTGTTCTGGAATCTACAAAAAATATGGTGAATTGATATCCTCTTCTCTGAAATATGAAATTAATAATTCCATTGATGGAATCTATGAGGTATGAGATTATGTAACCATATTATTTACTTGTAATCTCTTTAGGTCACTTTTCTAAACCTCTTCTTTGACAAAAAATGAGATATAAATCCTTGAACTACAAGTTAATTCTCCATGGGTGCACAATGTGACTCTTTCTTTGATCCTTTGATTAATATTGGAGTACTTTATCAATAAGATTTTGATAGGATGTTTCATATCATATAGTTTATTTTATATGATGTTGTCATGATTTGATAGTTTACATTTGATAACCTTTCTTAATGTTTGTAGATTTTGGGTGTGTGGGTGGCCTTTTAGACCCATGTTTGATAAGTGATAATTTGTTTTGTGTCTAGACTCTTGAGAACTATTCTTGATATGCTTTATTGTTCCTTGCTATGATATATATTTCTTGTGGTATTGCATATCCTGTGTAACCTTTATTCAAGTATCAGGATGATCAAGTTACTCAGTCATGGTTAGATAAACCCTTAAAGGGGAAGCATGATGAATTGATGAGGGATATAGAATATAATATTTTTAATAATGTGGTCAAATCATAGACATGTTATATGATGTTTGAGTAGACCAAATATATGAAATTAGAATCATTCAGTTGTGGGTTTAAATGGGATAATTCCACATATGAGTGATGTGATTATCCAGTTATGTCAGACATATTTGGTGTGACTTACCATCAACCATGGATAATGAATTCCATCAGGGTGGCGTGTGTGGTGGTACTGATAATGACCACCATTAGTGTGGTGAATGAAGAGTTTTTTTGAAGGTGGAAGTTGGAATAATAGGTATAGGGTTCCAACCGACTCTTGCACTTATGGATGGTCTTGTAACATGTATTAATAGACATTGGCATCCTTAACAATAATTTTCCAAATATGGTGGGTCCAAGGATCATGAAATATTGGTTATCACTAAACGATTCATCTCATATATGGCTATATATTTATTTGAGCATTTAATTATTTTCATATCATAAACTATTTTATATTTTTGTTCACTTATGTTATGGACACATTTGTGGTGTCCTACTCAGTTTATTACTGACACACTGCATACATATCTTAAGGCGCATAAATATTTCATGAATAGGGATATGATGAAGGTAAAAGGAACTATGATAACTAGTTTAGGATATGTAGACTTGGAGTCATATGTGATTCTGATACATACTCTAGAATATTACTGTTGAATTTATTTTATTTACGTCTTTGAATAATTGGTTTGACCTGGAACATTTGGGGGTACTTTATTATTTATCATATATGAAATTAGATATATAATATAAATTTTTTACAATATTATTTATTTTTTATACTATATTATTCAATTTTTTTATTTTTCTTTGTTGATACTACGTTTATAGTCTCCCTATCGATAAAACTCATACCATCACTGTTAGCTGATAACCTTTTGCGTACGAGGATACGTGCATGATGCCTTATGGATATCTAGCCTGAAACCAGTGGTTTGGGTTGGGGAATTACATTTATTGTCTAATTTTTAGTGGTTTGGAGAACAATTATCCCCAAGTCCACTCCACCAACACTGTCTCTTTGAACTTGATGGTTTTCACTAAATTAGCCATTTTTCTAGAGGCTTCTCAGGTGAGTGAAAGATGTTATCACTTAGTAAAATATCTAAGAGACATTTATAGGATTATATTTACAATGATTATCCATATATTATAACCATACCAATTTAAAGGAGTGTTCAATTACAAAACCAATGAAATTAATAGTGACCAAGAGTTTAATTCCAACACATAGTTACAGAAAACAACTGACAAGTGATCAAGATTATTTATAGAAAGAGTATACATTGAATAAATTTCTGAAGATGTTTTTTTCTATAGAAAAAACTTTGAAATAATTCAACTAAAACACATTCACTATTTATTTTTCATCTTTAGGTTGATAAAATATGGATTTCCAATTTAGGAAGAAGAGATTTTATCTTCTGTGGAGATTATAAAAAGTCATATGCATATATATCTTGTTTAATATTTTGAAATAATGAAACATTACCTATTTAAATATTCTAATATGAGGTACCTTTTTATTTATTTCAAAATGATGTGTTGGTGAAAAATTATAGATCACTTTAATCATTAAACCCTCTCGATAAAAACCAAAAAAATCAACCATTGGATAAGGTAGACATTTTTGGTGACAGAAGCCTTAAAAAAACACCCATAACATATTTTACTAACTAAAACTTTTATAGTATGAAAGAAACCATGGTATTTTACCACCCTATCCTAACGGAACCCTTTTTTGATCTATTTTGATTTCCCCAAGTTTTCTTAAGCATTTTTTAGTGAAATTGTGGGTTTTGGGCCAGTTTCTAGGTGGTGCATTTTTGGCGCATGGTTATTAGAAACCTTTTTCTATTCCTTTTCAAATCATGTAGCCCAGAAAATGGGACTGTCCTGCCCGCATGGTTCTCACACATCCATGTAGCCGTATTGATCAAATTTTGTGGCTCCATCCTCCTTTGGACATAGGCAACCACAGAGTTGGAGCACAGTCTAGCAGAGCGTGTGCCCAAACCTTGAGGTCTACCTTGTCACTTAAAAATTTGTATTTTACTACTTCCCCTCCTCAGGTTTTATCTCAAATACTCTCTGTTCTTCACCCATTCGTCCCCCATCACCCATGGATCTCTCCCCACACCCCTTTGATTATTCTAATCCTTCACTGATAAATCCTAATATTTATTTAAGATTTGTGGTGGGTCTTCAAAGGTAATCCCTCCTTGATCTTACTCCTTCCTTCATGTTCCTCTTTATTCATAATCTTATTTTACTTTGGGTTTCTATGACATATGGTTTATGTTTCTTTTTTTCATAAAGAATGGGTTTTTATATTCTAGGTCTATCCTTACTTTTTCTGATTCCTTGATCCCTTTAGAGGTGATTTTTAGTTTCTATCATCCTGTGAATCAATATTTTAGGTAGGTTATCCCTATTTCAAAGATTTAAACTTTATTTTCCTAATTTATTGGTTGTTCCATGGTTGTTTTATTGCTAAATGAAATTTATATGCTCTGTATGTGTTGTGATCTTTGGAGATGGGTTCTCTCTTGCTATATAAACTTCTTCTTTGGTTCTTATCATGAATTTCAATGATTTCAATCATGTTTTCATGTTTTTAGTTGGAAAGATACCTTTATTAATAAAATTATTTTCAACTGTTTTAATCACTGCAAGTATGATTTTCCCAATAATGGGTTATGGTTTTAGAATTGGAAAGGGTTTTTGTAAAACAAGTTTTTTAATTTAGATGTTTTTCCATTGAAATGTTGAGGCCTAATTAGAACATTAATTCATTTTAATAATAATAGAAAACCCCTATTAAGGTATGCCCCTTTTTATTTGGATATGTGGTGTATGTGAAATAGTGAGGACTAGTTTCATTAATGGTATTATCAGAGTAAAGAGGATGGTTCATGAAGGAAAGGGATCCAAGATTCGGGGATTCAGTTCATATTATGGTCCCGTAAACCCAATTGATGAAGAATACAGAGCCCTTATTAGCAGCCTCTATTTAGGCCAAGATCCCAAAATCACCATTTCTACAGTCGAATCATATTCCAATCACCAGGTTAACTTCTTACTAAAAAAATCAAGCACCATATGGTATCTAACATACCACATCAAGAGATGCATCCACTTAATACGTAGTGACATAGAAGTATTACACACCTAGAGGGAGGGTAACTTCACTTCTGATTGTATTTCTAGTAAAGGGATTACCATAGACCACATAGCTATATAAGAAAATATAGGGTCTCTTATTTATTACTATAAATTTTTTTTAAGAAGCGATGGCTTGGGGTTGTATCATTTTATACCCCCTGATTTTGTGGGGATTTTAATAAAAATTCATAAAGTCATAAAAAAGGGATTGTGATTACAGTGAGAGTTCATAAGTAATAAGGGAGATAAGTTTTGTGTAAAGAAGTTGATATATAAATGTATATGATAGCTTGATACAAATAACCTCCATTTGATTGTCATGGGAATACTTGGGTATTGATGTGGGGGACAAGATATAGTTAATGTAGTAGTTAATATTTTTCATTAGCTAGTGACCCTGAGTAGATAATCAGACTACCCATGAGATGTACCCCTCAGTTAAGCCAGTGAGGGTGTCACTAGGTGTTTGGGAAATGATGGTCGATAACTGGTATTGATAGAAGTTGATTGTGGAATTATATTGATATATTTTTTCTAGGTTGTCTCAACCAGCACTAGAGATCCCATGACTCAAATTTTTTCTATATGTTATTTTCATCCATTCCTTATTTTCCTTTTAAAGTGGAATAAATATTTTTTTCTTATCTTAAAATACATTTTATAGAACTGGTTATCTCTTAAAGAAATTTATTGAACTATTTTCATTCAAGCTTTGAAAACTATTTTGGAATGAAACAAAAAATGGATCTTCTCAAAAAATGAAAGCTTGATACTTTTTTTAAAATATTGAGAAAACATCATTTTTATATATATCAATTTTAAAACTTGAAATAACGAATTTCACATTAAAGCTACGGAATAGGGTTTTGGTTATTATTTTAATTCCTATTGAGAATATTGGTGCTCACTACAACTTTATTTATCAGTTTTTTAGCCTAATATTTTTCTCAGTTCTGGATCGATCATGGGGAGAGCGTGGTTCTTTGGTTTGAGGTGACCCATGAGGTCACAATGAGGAATGTCTTGTTTTTATTCCTTTTACACTCCATGTTGTTCCTTTATTTATGTTTATTTATTTCTTTTATATAGGATAAATAGTTCCCACTTTTGAATGAATGATTCCCAACACTAGTTGCCAGCCTGAGAGGATCCAAAATGCCTCTTAGGACTTATTGTGGGCCTGCTCAGGTGGAACGTTTTTGTTCGACCTGGGTTGGTTAGTGAAAAAATAGCATCAAAGTAATAATAAAATGTTGTTTGGGGATGTTCGGCAGTTTGGAGCTAGGATTGTTGGAATTCATGTGGGAAGTTGCAGGTATCTGCTTGATTACAAACTATTCAGAAGGATGGCTAAATTGCCCAGGTGTCAAAGATAGTTTTGACCGAGAATATATGCTTTTCTCTCAGATTTTTTCCAGGGTTTTGATGTTTTTTGAGTGTTTCTAATTTTTTTTGAGGATTTTATGGTTATATTATAGGAATTTAAAGGGGTGCATGGTTGATTTGAACTATCTAGAAAACCATGCATAGAACATGAAACTACCTCATTCAACCTCTAGTATGCTCACATGAACGACACACGGTACTCTAAACCATGTGCCCAAGCAATATTTGTTATTAATTCTCATAATTTTTGGATTTTTTAACCATTGAGTTTCTTTTTTTTTCTATTGTTAATAAGCGATGTGAATTTGGGCTAGTTTTGATGTGTTTATTTTGGACTCTAAAATGCTATTTGGGTTATTTAAAGCATTTTATAAAATGAAAATTTTGGATTTGGAGATGAAATGTTATTTTTTTGAATCCAAAAAGAAATTTTTGTTGGGTATTAAATGGTTTTATAAAATGGATAATGGGAGGTATGTTGGAAATTGGGAACCGGGTTTGAATATTTTGTTTTCGAAGTGGGAATATCTTGTTTAAACCTTTGGTATTCTTATGGATACTGACACATGTGGATGAGTGGTGTTATTCATGGAAGTTTTATTAGGTTGGTTGGGATCTGTGAGTGTGTTAGGATTCATGAAATACAAATGGTAGTTGTTTAGATTGTAAATATATTTTGTTTTATGAAAACGTTTTCAAAAAGGGGGATTTAATGTTTTGAAAAATGGGTGTGGAGTGATTCTTTACATATGGGATTTGGTATTTATTTTGACTTATTACTTTTGTAATATTGTTTGTGGTGTGGAATGTGTTTTATTTTGGGCTGGTGGTTCGTGATTGAGATGTGGAGATTTTTTTCAATATGTTTTATCTTGATCTTTTTATTTTTAGGGTGTGCCCCCATAAAGTTCTATGTGAGTTTGAAAATCCTATGTGGTTGGTCCTTCTTTTTTGTGTTCTTCAGTTGGAAAAGTATCACCAAAATCATCTAGTTTGTCTTTAATAAGGATCCCAGTGATCCTTAATATCAATAATTCATCATAAAGTTCTAGGAGTTGAACCCTCCTCATTTATTTGGGAAACCAGAGACTAGGAAAACCAAATAATTATTGAGAAGCATTGAGGATATTTTCATTCAGCTTAATCTCCCTGAGTCTCTTAAGCTCATGATATCTACCTTTATGCTAGAATAATTATTATAGAAGAGTTGGATGTATGTTTACCAGTCCAAACCACATAAGGGACACTCATGGGAAATATTGAAGGCCTTCTTCATCCTGAATAATTTCATCAAAGTTGTGAGGGAATTGAAAGAGATAGAGTTGTACTATCCCGAAAAATGTGAATTTCCAGTCTTGGATTATTCTAGGAGTTTCACTGAGATGGTGCTGTATATTTTATAATTTGATAATGGTGTATCCCTGAAGGCTCAATTATTTAAAAATGGGCTTCAACTAGAAATATTTCAGGAAGTTTCAACATTTCCTGTCACTAATGAAGTATTAGTGAGCCAAGAAGTTTGTATCGAGTCTAGTCCATCTAGAGGGCCTGAGACGGTGGATGTCTCACCTATCCCTAGGATAAGTGGCTATATGTCTAGTAAAGTGAAAGGGAAGAGATCTACATCTATCCTTATTAATAGTGGTATGAATCAGACACCATGTTTTGACTTTCTAGAGTCTTCTGGGAGTGAGATATGGGTGTTCCTTTTGTGTGGGAAGACAAGGTATAAGAAGCTATCTTGTCCAAAATACCCAAAGAACTAAGGTACCTATTGATGCCTAGTTCATATGCAATTGTTTTGGTGGGGTGTTTCCAAGATGTGACATGGAGATTTATCCACCACATCAAATGATCCACCCATCCCATTTAGAGAATCATGGTGATAATACGGACTCTATTTAGAGTTTATTTTATAATATATACATAAAAAAATGATCAATGAGACTGGAATACCCTTTTTCTTTTTTTTTATTGAAATTCCCTAGGCCCCAATAACTGAGATCTCGACACCCTCCTCTTTGTTGGGGGGGGGGGGGGGGGGTTCTTTCCTCCCACTCTCTAAAAATGAATTCATGCGATCCTTTATCCATTTTTATAATCTATACTTTCTTCCAAAATTTATAGAGATCCAGGTTTTCTATAAAGTCCCTGATCTTTTCAAATATTTTCCTTAGCTTCCAATCTCACCATCAAAGTTCACTCATACATTAGATCTATTCAACATGAACTTGGTGGTCCGATTCCATCATCACCAACCTTCATTTTATGAATTTGATCAATTTTTTTTTTCAGATCCCGGGGTTTACAAGACTAATAAGTGGTGGGGTTTCTTGAAAAAATACATATTATGATTAGATTTTCATTGCTGTATGATCTTATTATTTCATAGTTTAAATATCCCTTCAAATTTAATGGGTGTTTCTTCTATCTTCTCTAGTGGTCCTTTGATTTCCATATGAAGCGAGATGCTTTGGATTTTGTGATATGGGTAAGTTTACCAAAACTATTTCATCCATATTAATACCCTTATATTTTGTGGTTACTCAAAAACCTGGTAGGTCATACTTATTCTCCTATATTAGAATAGATTCTTTGAGTCATCCTATTTTTCCCCGCATCTATTTGGAGGCAGATGTTTCTAAGGCACTAGTGGACTAGGTGTGGGTAATAGTTGGAGAAGAATTCTGGTGGAAACAAGAAGTTATTTTCGAATCATGGATAGATCAAAATGTGACATATGGGAGGCTAGGTCACATAGTTTTAGTCTATCATAATGAGAGTTTGATCAAATAGGTGCATCCTTATAGGAAGAACATATAGTACAAGAGGTAAGATCGGAGTATGGAACACAAAGGGATGAAATTAAATAGGAGGTCTTGGATCTCCCCAACTGAATCAACTTATGGTTTTTATTGGATCAACAAGAGAAATGTATGGTAATATAAATTCTGTTTTGGCCAAGCCTTCTTAGATCGAAGGACCCAGAATTGCTGAATCAAAGCTCACTGATATATTCAAACGTCTGAGAAATGATCTAGTTGGTTCACAGCTAAGGTTTCATTCTCCATCGTTGCCAATGGTGGTGGGGAGAGATCCTATATACCTAGACCATTTCATCAACATGAATAAGGACTCATATGCTAGGGTTTTGTGTCTTGGTAGTGTAAATACTCTTGTAGTGGCAAATCAAGCTCTAAATGAGGGGTTTTCAAATGCAGCTAAGGGGAACAGGTTCTTAGACTCATGCCTATATGAAGAAGAAAAGATTAAGAGAAGTACCAGGAGAATAAATATATATCTAAAGATAAAATATCGGTTCTATGGGCTGGATGAGGATGGTCAAGAGTAGGAACCATGCTCAGTCTAGGAGAAGGTGCTCTAAGTGGAAGTAGAAATGAATATGCCTCTTTTATCTGAGGATAATTATGATAAAGAGTTCTCTATCCAGCTCTATGTGGATAGTGTAGAGAGAAATTGAGTTAGAATACTTCACATTAAAAGGAATAAGTAGAAAAAAATATGGAACCATTATGAAGGGGGGTGCATTATGGTTAAGGGGAAGAAAAAAAGGTTGGAATAACTATTATTAACTGCTAAAGATGATGTTTCCAGTAGGGCCAAGTTGATGGATGATAGAACAATGAACCATGATCATAAAAAAAGAAGAGCACAATTCTTCAAAAAATAAAAAAACAAACCAAGAGAAATGATTTTAGAAAACAATAGGATGAGATGAATTTGGAAAGGTGGAAGATGAAAATGGAAAAAACCATTTAGACCTCCTTATTTATTCAAATAAAGATATAAAGAAAGATTATATAAAGCTCATGGGCTCCAAAGAGAAGAAGGATAAATTTTTTGATAGGTAACTTTAAGGTGATGTCAAAAAATAAAAAATCAATTGGATATACAAACAAGAACAACTTTTATCATACAACTTAAATGAATGAAACATCAATGCGGAGGAGTACATCCAAGCATGGGACAATCTTGTAAATCACTTTCAATACCTTACCAAGTATGACTCGGATAAAAAGGTCTACTCCCAAAATTGGGGGCTATATAGGCCAAGGAATTCCAATATTTTTAGTCTCATTTTGTTGACTTTGTTATTTCTTACTGCATCTAAAGCTTTCATCCATGAACTTGTATTGTTTTCACCTTTTACTCAAAAGTGCCTTTGGAAATAAAATTTTAATCATGGTAGTATATAGTATATTACCCTGTAAATGTGTTTTCATTTTGGAATGTTTTGTAGGGTGTTGTAGTATTTTTTTGGGTTTAGGGGATGATGATGTTTTCTCTTTGGGACATTCTGATCTCAATGGAAATACTCTTTCTGGGAATCCCAAAATGTGTGTTTGTAGAAATTAGATGTTCCCTATTTTTCATCTCATATTTCATAACCTGTGTTTTTTTTCAGAATTTGTGAGGCTATTTCGATTTGGGGAATCTGTGTTTAGCCCGAATCCTAAAATAGTTGGGAGGACACTGTGAAAGGACTCATCGAAAGCTTAGTTACCTGGTTCCCCTAGTTGGAAAACTCCTTTCCACATCCTACCTGACCATGACCATGATGACTGCTTATCTAAGTATATTTTTCATGTATCAGATCCTTATGCACCTAACAAAAGAACCAAAATGAGTTTCTTAAACAATTTCTAAACTAGGGGTTGGGGAATTCCATGTTTTGGTAGTGTGTATGGAGTTGTGTCCCCCAACCATTGTTCTTTTATTTTGATGTTTGGGTTCTCTAGTTTAATCAGTGGTTTCTATTTTTTCTAAATTGGATATTTAATGTTTTTCTTACTAGTTTTTTAGATTTTTGTGTTTTAGATTTTGGATTTGATGTGATTTTTCATTCATCGGTCTTCCAATGGTTAAAGTTTTGTTTGTGTGTAGTTTTTCTTTGTCTCAGATTTTGGCTTGCCAAATATTTCAAGAATTTTTTAGGGAATAAATTGTCAATTTTGGGAAGAATTATCACACCCCAACTCAATAAGACCATTTGATTTTGTTTATTTTTGATATATTTTGATTTCCTTTAGTTTTCATGATTGTTTCTCGAGAAATGGTGGTTTTTAAACTGGTTTATGGGTGGTTCACAGTTGGTCCACAATTAGTAGAAACCATGTTATACAAATTTTCACACAATTCATCCTAGATGATGGGAATTTCTAGAAAAAATATTTGGAAAACGTCCGCACGACCTCAACTAAAAAACCTCGTGGCTTTTTCCTCATTTGGACAAAGGCTACCACATGGTTGGAATATAGTCTAGAAGACCGTGCGACAAACCGTGAGGTCATCCAGGTCACTTAAAATGTGTTATTTTACCACTTTTTCTTCCTCAGGTTTTATCCGAAATCCCCTTATTCTTCCACTATTAAACCCCCATCAACTGTGGAGAGTTCCCCATGCCTCTCTCCTTGGTTCTCCTCCTCCATAGTGAAATCTTCAAATTTTTTCAAGATTTGATGTGGATATCCAAATTTAACCAATCTTTTCTCGTCCTACTTACTTAATATTCCAATTTTATTATTTTCCCCTTCTTACAAGTTTTTTATGACCTAGGTTTCATGTTTATTTATTCTTAAATTTGGGGTTTTTATATTTTGGGGTAATCTTAGCATCCTTTTTATTCCTTGATCCCCTTATAGGTGATTTTGAGTTTCCATCATCATGAAAATCAAGATTTGAGGAATATTTTCTACATGTAACACCCCAAGCTTCTACGGTATGCTTCTCTTTGAATAATGCAATAGCGTGTGTTGTACGCAACATCGAGTTCTAACACACACCACAACCGATCAAACTAGCTGTTATGAATAGTAATACCTGCATTTTGAAATTTTATATATAAAAATGGACTTTATTTTTGGACTCAGAGTATCGAATTTAGCCTAAGGTGAAAATTTGGAACTTTTCGGATAACTTTAATATTTTGATGAATAGTGAAAATTAATAAATTTTAATTAAAAACAATTTTTTTAATCAAAATAATTAATAGTGATAAATTATGAATTTGAGTGGTTTTAAAGTATATTTATAATATATTATTACCATTTAATACAATGTTGGTCATTGGATATAATTTCACAATTAAACCGAACATAAACAAGTATCAATCTTTTGATAGTTATGATATCTTAAAAACACGATTTTTGTTTTAACAACAAGAATTAATTTTAAATTAATTTCTGCCACTTTTGTGTTTTGAATAATGAAAAATAGATTCCATATTTGGAATCATGATGTTCATATTGTGTAAATAGGTAACTTTTATTTTTAGACATTTTGAATAATTACTTCGCTAAATATTTTATTTACTATGGTTAAGGGTAAATACAGTAAATAAGGGTTAAAAAATAATATTATAATAATACTAAATTACCCTAAAACATTTCCTAACCTTATTTGTGGATACATGTCCAACCTTGGGCATATTTGGATCGATTTTGGGACCCCATGGTGCCACTTATAAGTGATAGGGACACTATTTTAATTAAGTTAAAATGAATACAAAAATGACAGAAGCATATAATTTTTAGAAAAACAATTTTTACATATAGTTATATATGTTTGAATTCAGACTATAAATATTCATTATAAATATAAAAATATTTCCTACATAATGGTATTTTATTTATAATTTTTAGACATTAAATAATTTAATTAATTTATGACACAATGGTGATGCAGTAATTACCATAATAGTGAAAAATTAAAATTATTGATATTGTAGATACCCAAATAAATATAATTTGAGACTTTTTATGAATTAAAATAATTTTATAGGTTCATATGACATGTTTGGAATGATTTAATTAACTTTTTTCTAAGTAATCATTCTGTTATAATTTTTACAAAAATCAATTATTGAATAGTGTCAAAATTGACATAAAATAGTTTTTAAAAAACATATTATATAATTAATTGATATTAAATTCCTAAAAATATATTGTTCGGCCAAAGGACTTATATCATGATAGGTTTGTCATTAATGGACCACTTGGGGGTCTCTTGGATGTATATAGTAAGTTTATTAACCATATAATATAAAAATACAAAGAGACAATGCAAAAGTGAAACTAATTAACTAAGAGTTAATACTTAAAGATAAGGTCAGTATAATGACCCAAACCTGTCTAAATTCTGTTGATTGGGTGGTTTTCGACCTATCCCCACCTTAAAATTTAAATAATACACTTTGGAGCCATTATAAACCGAATATGAATTTATTACAAAATAATATTTCTAGCTTTTCCAAAGGTGCCCCTCATCCCTCTTATAAAAGGGCCCTCTTCCTTCTCATTAACTCACACCTTCAAAGACTTTTGGTTCAGCCAAACTCTGCACATATACTCTATAGAATTCCCTAAATTCATCCTATAGGGCTTCGTTTAGTCAGAAAGCCAACCTAAGAGCCCTTTTGATCAAATCAAAAGGAAGAACCCGAAGAAGAGGTAATGATTTCACCACCCTTTTCCAAGTTCCTTTCTTCTTCCACTTCTTCTTTATTTGTTTTTACCATTCTAAAATAATAACTCCAGTATATTATATATACTACGGTGTTATTATAAATATGGTACAACCATATTCAGTATTCTATCCATCCTTTGAATAACATGTCACCATACGTGCGTACGTACGGCTTACCATCTCCACGTCGTGGTGTAATTGTTATTTAATAAATTATTATTTGGATGGGTATAATAATGATGTGTAACTCATGTAAATAATAAATATAACATTATAATGATTCTATATATATTATATTACATCCAATTATATATTATTTTAATATTAAAAGAATGATATTGTCGCTCGTGCGTACGTACGGACTACCGTCTCCACGAACGCGATGAGATTCATTCTCCATCGTATCCATTCAAGTATAATTCCCATTTTATGATTAATAATAGTATATAAGGACTTGATATAATTATGTATATGATTAAGATTCAACCTATACAGGACAAACATAGCTTACGTTACAAAACATATAAAAGAAAACGAGTAAGTTAACACCCGAAACAACGATAATACTAAGATATTATTAATAAATCAATGTTAAAAGATCATATATGATATCATATTAATGTATATGATTCTTTTATAATTTAATAAAAATTATTTCACCATCATACAGGAGGTTAACCTACCCCAACCAAGGAAAAGTACAAGGTAAGGGTTATTTCACAATCTCTTCATTATCCGAGGTTGTTTATACATAATAATCTACTGGGATTTCTTTATCGTCCACATCCATGTTTCTTAAAAATCTATTTCAAAACATTTTTACTATTTAAAATAATATGGGTTAAAGTCATTTATACCCTTGTTTGACTTTTTATAAGAGTTTTATAAAGGAATCTTTCCGTCGTTTTCCAAAGAAGGTGCTTTTTAACATTTTCGACAGAATTAAGGTAAGAATGTTTTTTTTAACTTATACGGAGGGCGCGACTATTTTCCGCCATTATAAAATCGTCGAAGCTTCCCTTAAAATATTATAATAATATTTTCAAATAAAACGTGTTATTTTATAAATATATGACTCTTAAATGATTTCAAAATAGAAAGAGATATTTCTCTAAAAAGAGTTTTGATTTCATCTATGTCAACATCCTTTGATGGATTTTATGCTTATTTGATGTTGATTTATTATGATACAAAACTTCTATATTATATTGAAGGTTTTGTGATATGTTTGATTGTGAATGTGCTATTTTTATTCCATTTATGGTTTATGGTGAAATTATTGACATTTCATATGCTATTTTCGATATGATTGTTTATGTTATGTTTAAACCTTTTCACATGGGAATGCATTAGACTTAATATGTGACGGGTGGAGCCCACTATAGCTCCTCGATGCATTGGTAGGTCTCATGAGACAAACTAGTGTCTTGGTACAAGGCCTTGTTAAAATCTTATTTGTAGTCTTGGCACGAGGCCCTAACTATGTGGTTATGATAGTCTGGCATTATGCATTCCATCATTATGAAAGTTGTTACTGATATTGCATGGGATTATTTGATTAGTAGGATATCCATGTGAATATGTAAATGGAATTATTTAATTTTTTCAATACTATGTTGAAGTTCAAGTTTAAAAGTCTTTTGTTTTAGTTATACATTTCCTTAAATTTTTATTCTTGTTTATGAATGTTTCTGCTATATTGTTATCCTTACTGGGCATTTGAGCTCACCCCTTTTCTATGTTTTATTTTTCTCAAGAAGTGAAGAAGTAAATTATGAATGACCTGTAGGGATATTATGAGGGGATAATAGTGTGGACTACGGAGACATTATGTTTTTGTAGTAGTTTTTCACTTTATGATGTAATGTAAAACTTTATGAATATATCTAGTGTTTCCAAGGATACTAAACCAATCAGTATTTTGAGATTTGATCTTTCTTGTGATCATGCCAATGTTATGTAATAATGCATCAAGTCTAGGTAACTGGGGTCAGGGCTTTACAGTTGGTATCAGAGGAAGTTTAGTACAAAACTTGGAAGTTATATTTAGATAAACTCTTATTAGAGCACATAGACCTAAGATGGACTTTGAGGATTAGTATAGAAGAAATTCCTAGAATTTTGGTATTGTAGAGATTTTGTGAGTTTTCCGAGCAATACATCCCTGTCTGGATACGAGCAGGTAGAGGCGGATCTTGCATAGATGTACCTAGGGGTAAAACCCAAAAACACTGCTTTGAGCTAGACTTGAACGGGAACTGGTGCACGACAACAGGCCTTACTGCACTCTTGGTTATGACACTCCTGGGGGATATTCTTAGGATAACTCTCATTTTCTTTACAAATCATTATGAAAGGTTTATGAGTATATACTTCCTCAAAGAAAACATTTATATGATTATGGATTATATCCATAAATAGTTCAATTTATGTTAAGTGTTTTATATGTATGGGATTATGTATTTTGATTCATAAACTGATCTAGTTTATGCCATTGTTTAAAAATGGAACCTAGTGGAAGAAATGGAAACCGTATCATTGCACGCACTCCATGTAGGGATTGTCCTCCTGCTCAAGATAATTATAGTGGAGCTCATGATGCAACTGGTGCCGATCAGCTAATCACCATACTGGGATAACTCACTCAGGTTATGAATAATAACCTTACCCGTATGGAGCACCCTGATCCACAGCGTGGAGGATCAATGTTAGATCGATTCATGAGGAAACAACCACCAATGTTCAATGGGAGTAAAAATCCCTTAGTAGCTGAGCAATGGATAAATTCCCTAGAGAAAATATTTCAGGCATTGGGGAGTAGTGAAAGGGAAAAAGTTATCATGGAAGTTTACCGCCTCACTGGAGATGCTGATTAATGGTGGTCATTGATTCAAAACAAAAAGGAAGATGTTGAATTATCAAATATGGAATGGAGGGAGTTCAGAGTTATGTTTTTAGAAAAATACTTTCCTTATGACCATCGAGCAGATATGGAAAGACAATTTCTCAGTCTGAGACAAAAGGAGGATGAGAATGTCGCAAAGTATGAGGCTAACTTTACAAGTTTAGCAAGGTATGCTGGAGATTATATACGTAACACAAGAATTAAGATTGATCATTTCTTTGATGGGTTAAAACCATTTCTCTGTCGAGAATTAGTCTCACAATCCTTCTCGTTGTACGAAGACATTGTCTCATGTTCTATCAAGATAGAAAAGGAATTCTCTAAGTCTTATGACTTTAAAGGAAAGTAAGAGAAGAAGAGATCTGCTGATCAATCTGGGAATGGAAATAAGGGGAAGAAGGGAAAGGTTGAATATCCATCTTGTGGTAAATGTGTGAAGAAACACCCCAATACTTGATTGAAGGGATTGTGCGTCTGTTACAAATGTGGTGAAAAAGGCCACCAAGCTTGTGATTGCAAAGGGACGAAGGAAGCTACCAATGTTCAGTGCTACAATTACAGTGAGATGGGAAATTATGCAAATGAATTTCCTAATCTTTAGGGGAACTTACCTCAGAAAAGGCCAAGGGATCAAGGACAAGCTTTTGCTATCACTACTGCTGAGGTAGAAGCTCCAAAAGAAGTGGTGGCAGGCAATTTAATGGTTTCCTCAAGTTTAGAAAATGCATTATTTGATTCTGGATCATCGCATTGTTTCATATCTTCCCAGTTTTCTAAGAAAATTAGATATTTCCAATTTGATTTAACAAGGGAGTTGGCAGTTAAAACTCCTAAGGGAAGTATCATTGCAACAATGTTTTGTGAATCAGTCCCCATTAGAGCACACAAATGTTATTTATCTGCTGATCTCATCGTCATACCTATGATTGAGTTTGATATAATCCTCGGTATGGATTGGCTTTTGGAATATGATGTGAAGATTTATTGTAAGAATAGGAAGTTATGATTTTTGATGATGATGATAAGGAACACCTTATCTTTAGAGCAGAATCATCACCACCTAATTCTTATCTAGATCCACCCCCAGTAGCTCAACTAAATTCAATTATTGGGGAGGAAGAGAATGAAATGACTGTGGCTGAGGAAAGGAATGTTCAAATAGAGGATGTACCAGTTGTGAAAGAATATATAGATGTATTTTTGGAAGATTTACCTGGACATCCTCCAGAATGAGAAGTTGAGTTTTCCATTGATCTAATTCATGGTTCAAGGCCTATATCAAAGAACCCTTATAGAATGGACACTGTATAATTAGTTGAACTAAAGAAACAACTAGAGGAATTGAGTAATAAGGGATTTAATCACCCTAGTGTTTCTCCATGGGGAGCCCCTATTCTTTTTGTTAAAAAGATAGATGGATCTATGAGGTTATGTATCGACTATAGGGAGATCAATGCTATAACAATAAAGAACAAGTATCACCTACCTCGCATTGATGATTTATTTGACCAACTACATGGAGCTCAATACTTTTCAAAGATTGACCTTCGATCTGGATACCATCAGTTATGTGTAAAGAAGGAAGACATTCCGAAGACAACATTTCGAACCAGGTATGGGCATTATGAGTTTACTGTAATGCCTTTTGGATTGACTAATGCACCCTCTGTATTCATGGATCTGATGAATAGAGTTTTCAAGTAATATCTCGATGAATTTGTGGTGGTATTTATTGATGATATCTTGGTATACTCTAAAAGATACGAAGATCATGAAAGTCACTTGCGTATTATCCTGAAGACTCTTAGAAGACATGAATTATATGGGAAGTTTAGCAAGTGTGAATTCTGGCTTCATAAGATTTCTTTTCTTGGCCATATTTTCTCTAAAGATGGAATCTCTATTGATCCTTATAAGACCAAGGCAATCCAAGAATGGCCAGCACCTACAAGTATAACTGAGGTATGCATTTTTATGGGTTTGGCAGGTTATTATCGACGTTTCGTCCATAATTTTGCCCGATTGGCTAACCCATTAACGAAGCTCACACGTAAAGGGGTTAAATTTGTTTGGACAAAAGAGTGTGAATAATGTTTCAAAGAACTGAAGAGAATATTAGTCAATTCTCTTATATTGACTCTACCATCGGGGAATGATGGGTTCGTTATTTATAGTGATGCATCGAAGAAAGGACTTGGTTGTGTCCTTATGCAGAATGATAGGGTTATTTCCTATGCATCATGACAGTTGAAAATTCATGAGAAAAACTATCCTACTCATGATCTCGAGTTAGCAGCTGTGATCTTTGCTTTGAAGATATGGATGCACTACCTCTATGGTAAAAAATGTGAGATTTATACAGATCACAAGAGTTTGAAGTATATTTTCTCACAAAAAGAACTCAACATGAGGCAAAGGAGATGACTTGAATTACTGAAGGATTATTATTGCATGGTACAATACCACCCGGGGAAGGCAAACAAGGTGGAATATGCTTTGAGCAGAAAATACCATAGAGTTTTGAACGATATGAGAATTGAAAGGGATCCAATTATCATGGATCTAGTGAAGATGGAAATGGGAATAACTAGGGAAGGTGAAACATCAATGCTTTTTCAAATGGTTGCCAAACCATCTTTACTAGAAAGTATTAAGAGTTCTCAGACCGATGATGAATAATTTCAAAAGAAGATTAAAGTTGTGAATGATGGGAGATTGAGAGACTTTGTGTATGAAGATGAAATTTTGATTTTCAGGAAGATACTTTGTGTTCCCGATATACCTGATCTAAAAAGGGAATTGCTGGATGATTCTCATAGTTCCAATTTCTCTATACACCCTGGGAGCACCAAAATGTATAGAGATTTGAAGGAACATTTTTTGTGGGACAACATGAAGAGGGAGATTGCTGATTTTGTGTCAAGATGTATGGTTTGTCAAAAAGTAAAAGCTGGAAGGCAACAGCCTGGAGGAGTCATGCAACCTCTTCCCATACCAGAGTGGAAATGGGACAATATTACGATAGACTTTGTCATGGGGATACCAAATACTCCTAGAAGGAACGATGCAATATGGGTCATTGTTGATCGTCTTACCAAGTCAGCACTTTTTCTTGCTATAAGAGAAGATCTACCACTGGAAGTCTAGCAAGACTATATATTGATGAAGTTGTGAGACTTCATGGAGTACCCCTATCGATTGTTTCTGATCGTGATCCCCATTTTACTTCAAGATTCTGGAAAAGTCTTCAGAAATCCTTGGATACTGAACTTCATTTGAGCACTGCCTACCACCCTCAAACATATGGACAATCAGAACGAACTATTAAAACCTTAGAAGACATGTTGAGATCCTTCTCACTTGACTTTCAGGGTATGTGGGATCAATATTTACCTATGGTAGAATTTTCCTATAACAATAGCTTCCATTCGAGTATTCAGATGGCACCATATGAAGCGTTATATGGAAAGAGATGTCGCACACCAACCTGTTGGGATGACGTTGGTGAAAGAAAACTTGTAGGCCCAGAACTGGTGGAGGAAACAATGGAAAAGGTGAAGGTAATCCAAAATCACATCAAAGCAGCTCAAAGTAGGCAGAAGAGCTATGCCGATAATCGAAGGAAGGATTTGGAATTTCAAGTCGGTGATCATGTTTTCCTGAAGGTATCTCCATGGAAGGGAGTAATATGTTTTGGTCCGAAAGGCAAATTGAGTCCCAGGTACATCGGACCTTTCGAAATTCTAGAATTAATTGGGGCTGTAACTTACTGATTGGAAATGCCTCCAAGTCTCTCCAAAGTTCACGATGTGTTCCATGTATCTCTATTGAGGAAATACATGCCTGACCCAACACATGTACTCATATATGAGGAATTGGAACTGGAACCAGATCTGTCTTATTGCGAAGATCCCGTCAATATTCTTGATACAAGAGAACAAGTACTGAGAAACCGGACGACGCGTCTGGTAAAAGTTTTGTGGAGAAACCATAAGATGGAAGAGGAAACGTAGGAACCCGAGGAACTTATGATGAAGAACCACCATAGTCTTTTCATGCGGTAGTATTATAGAAATTTAGAGGATGAAATTATTTGAAGGAGGGGAGAATGTAACACCCCAAGCTTCTACGGTCCGCTTCTCTTTGAATAATGCAATAGCGTGTGTTGTACGCAACATCGAGTTCTAACACACACCACAACCGATCAAACTAGCTGTTATGAATAGTAATACCTACATTTGGAAAATTTATCTCTCAAAATGGACTTCATTTTTGGATTCGGAGTATCGAATTTAGCCTAAGGTGAAATTTTGGTACTTTTCGGATAACTTTAATATTTTGATGAATAGTGAAAATTACTAAATTTTAATTAAACACAACTTTTTTAGTCAAAATAATTAATAGTGATAAATTATGAATTTGAGTGGTTTTAAAGTATATTTAGAATATATTTTTAACATTTAATACAATGTTGGTCATTGGACATAATTTCACAATTAAACCGAACATAAACAAGTATCAATCTTTTGATAGTTATTATATCTAAAAAACACACTTTTTATTTTAACAACGAGAATTAATTTTAAATTAATTTATGCCACTTCTGTGTTTTGAATTTGGAAAAATGTATTCCATATTTTGAATCAGGATGTTCATATTGTGAAAATAGGTAACTTTTATTTTTAGACATTTTGAATAATTACTTCGGTAAATATTTTATTTACCATGGTTAAGGGTAAATACGGTAAATAATGGTTAAAAAATAATATTATAATAATACTAAATTACCCTAAAATGTGTCATAAACATATTGGTGGATACATTTCCGACCTTGGGAATCTTTGGGTCGATTTTGGGACCCCATGGTGCCACTTGTAAGTGATATGGACACTTTATTTTAATTAAGTTAAAATGAATACAAAAATGACACAAGCATATATTTTTCAGAAAAACAATTTTTACATAGGGTTATACATGTTGTAATGTAAACTATAAATATTTATTAGAAGTCTAAAAATCTTTAATACATAATGGTATTTTATTTATAATTTTGATACATTAAATAATTTAATTTATTTATGACACAATGGTGATGCAGTAATTACCATAATAGTGAAAAATGAAAATTATTGATATTGTAGATACCCAAATAAATATAATTTGAGACTTTTTATGAATTAAACTAATTTTATAGGTTAATATGAAATGTTAGGAATGGTTTAATTAATTTTTTTTGAAGTAATCATTCTGTTATGATTTTTACAAAAATCAATTATTGAATAGTGTCAAAATTGACATAAAAGAGTTTTTAAAACAAATATTATATTATTAATTGATTTTAAATTCCTAAAAATATAAGGTTCGAAAAAAAGACTTATATCATGATAGGTGTATCATTAATGGACCACTTGGGGGTCTGTTGGATGTATATAGTAAGTTTATTAACCATATAATATAAAAATACAAAGAGACATTGTAAAAGTGAAACTAATTAACAAAGAGTTAATACTTAAAGATAAGGTTAGTATAAAGACCAAAACCTATCTAAATTCTATTGGTTTAGTGGTTTTAGACCTATCCCCACCTTAAAATTTAAATAATCCACTTTGGAGACATTAGAAACCGAATATGAATTTATTATAAAATAATATTTCTAGCTTTTCCAAAGGTGCCTCTCACCCCTCTTATAAAAGGGAACTCTTCCTTCTCATTAACTCACACCTTAAAAGCCTTTTGGTTCGGCCAAAATCTTCCCAAATACTCTCTCAGATTCCCTCACTTCATCCTAGAGGCCTTCCTTTAGTCATAAAGCCAACCTAAGAGCCCTTTTGATCAAATCAAAAGGAAGAACCCGAAGAAGAGGTAACGATTTCACCACCCTTTTCCAAGTTCCTTTCTTCTTCCACTTCTTCTTTCTTTGTTATTACCATTCTAAAATAATAAATCTAGTATCTTATATATACTGTGATGTTATTATAAATATTTTACAACCATATTCATTATTCTATCCATCCTTTGAATAACATGTCACCATACGTGCGTATGTACGGCTTACCTTCTCCACGTCGTGGTGTAATTGTTATTCAATAAATTATTATTTGGATGGGTATAATAATGATGTGTAACTCATGTAAATAATAAATATAACATGATAATGATTCTGTATATATGATATACCATTTAATTATATATTATTTTAATATTCAAATAATGATATTGTCGCTCGTGCGTACGTACGGACTACCATCTCCACGAACGTGATGAGATTCATTATCCATCGTATCCATTCAAGTATAATTCTCATTTGATGATTAATAATAGTATCTAAGGACTTGATATCATTCTGTATATGATTAATATACAACCTATCCATGACATACATAGCTTAAGTAACAAAACATATAAAATAAAACGAGTAAGTTAACACCCAAAACAACGATAATTCTAAGATATTATTAACAAATCAATGTTAAAAGATCATATAT
Source organism: Viscum album (assembly GCA_963277665.1). NCBI lineage: Eukaryota > Viridiplantae > Streptophyta > Magnoliopsida > Santalales > Viscaceae > Viscum > Viscum album. The sequence goes on along the minus strand of OY728138.1, from coordinate 580,863,317 downwards.
GATATCATATTAATGTATATGATTCTTGTATAATTTAATAACAATTATTTTACCATTATACAGGAGTTTAACCTACCCAAACCAAGGAAATGTACAAGGTATGGGTTGTTTCACAATCTCTTCATTATCCGAGGTTGTTTATACGTAATAATCTACTGGGATCTCTTTATCATCCACATCCATGTTTCTTAAAAATGTATTTCAAAACATTTTTAATATTTAAAAGAATATGGGTTAAAGTCATTTATACCCTTGTTTGACTTTTTATAATATTTTTATAAAGGAATCATTCCGTCGTTTTCTAAACAAGTTTCTTTTTAACCTTTTCGACAGAATTAAGGTAAGAATGTTTTTTAACTTATACGGCGGGTGCAGCTATTTTCCGCTGTTATAAAATCATCGAAGCTTCCCTTACAATCTTATAAGAATATTTTCAAAGAAAATGTTTTATTTTATAAATATATGACTCCTAAATGATTTCAAAATAGAAAGAGATATTTATCTAAAAAGAGTTTTGATTTCATCTATGTCAACATCCTTTGATGGATTTTACCCTTATTTGAAGTTGATTTGTTATGATACAAAACTTCTATATTGTATTGAAGGTTTTGTGATATGTTTGATTGTGAATGTTCTATTTTTATTCCATTCATGGTTTATGGTGAAAGTATTGACATTTCGTATGCTAGTTTTAATACGAATGTTTATGTAATGTTTAAACCTTTTCATATGGGAATGAATTGGACTTAATATGTGACGGGTGGAGCCCGCTATAGCTCCTCGATACATCGGTAGGTCTCATGAGACAAACTAGTGTCTTGGCACAAGGCCTTGGAAAAATCTTATTTGTAGTCTTGGCACGAGGCCTTGGCTATGTGGTTATGATAGTCTGGCATTATGCATTAAATCATTATGAAAGTGGTTATTGATATTGCATGTGATTATTCGATTAGTAGGATATCCATGTGAATAAGTAAATGGAATTATTTCATTTTTTCCATAATATGTTGCAGTTCATGTTTAAAAGGCTTTTTTTTTAGTTATACATTGCCTTAAATGTTAATTCTTTTTTATGAATGTTTCCGCTATATTATTATCCTTACTGGGCATTTGAGCTCACCCTTTTTCTATGTTTTATTTTTCCCAGGATGTGAAGAAGTAAATTATGAATGACCTGCAGGGATATTATGAGGGGATAATAGTGTGGACTATGGAGACATTTTTTTGTTGTATTAGTTTTTCACTTTATGATGTAATGTAAAACTTTATGAATATATCTAGTGTTTCCAAGGCTACTAAACCAATCGGTCTTTCGAGATTTGATCTTTCTTGTGATCATGCCAATGTTATGTAATAATGCACCGACTCTAGGTAAATGGGGTCGGGGCTTTACACTACATGTCTAATATTTTAACTTGATTTACATAATTTATTGGTGTTTCCATGGAGGGATTATTTTTAAATGAATTCTATATACTATGTATGTGTTGTGATCCTTGTAAATGGGTTCTCTCTTGATTTCTAAACTTCTAATTTGGGTTTTATCAAGAATTTCATTTCTTTCAATCATGTTCTGATGGTTATATTTAGTTAGAAAATACCTTTATTAATGAAATTATTTTCAACAGTTTTAATCTCCTAAAGTTGTATTGTCTCAATGATGGGGTATGGTTTTTGAATGAAAATGGATTTTGGGTTTTTGGGAAAAATTTATTTATAAAGTAGGAGTGTTTCCACTGAAATAGTGAGGCCCTATTGAAACTTTATTTCATTTTAATAAGAAAGGAAAACCCCTCTTAAGTCATGCCGCTTTTTATATGAATATGTGGTTTATGTGAAGTGGATGTGTGGTATGAGATGTGTTCTAGGTGATAGTATAGTGCCTTGTTTTTTATTTTTAAAAGGGGGGAAATTCTTAAGGTGGGAGTTCAATGGTGATAAGGATGATGTGTTTTGTGTAAAGAAGGTGATATCTACATGTATACAATCACTTGATAAAACTCACCTCCATTTTATTTTCATTGGAGGACTTGTGTTGTTAGGTGGGAGTGTAGGTGTACCTGCTACACTAGTTGAGATTATTCACTGGCTAGTGGCCCTAAGTAGATAGTCTAACTACCCATGAGATGTAGCCCTTGGTTAAGCCTGTGAGGGTGTTGTTGGGTGTTTGGGAAGTGATTCTAGATAATCGGAGCTGGTAGAGGTTAATTGTGTGATTTTATTGAGAGTTTTTCCATGGTTGTCTTGAATATCACCTGACATCCCATGGTTCATTTTTTTACAATACAAAATTTTCCTATATTTCTTAATTTATTTATAATGTAACATTTGTATTTTGTTGGTTATATTAAAATACTAGTTCCAGAGTTGGTTATCTCTTAAAGGAATTTATTCAAAAGTTTTCCATTATGATTTGAAAACATTTGTGGAAAAGAAATGAAAAATATTTCTTTTTAAAAACTGTAAACATGATATTTGTTTTGAAAAGAATGAAAAAACCTTTTTTGTATATATACTATTTTCAGACTTGAAAGGATATATTTCACTTTTAAGGTAAAGAATATGCTATTAGTTATTCTTGGAATCCATATTGAGAATCTCAGTGCTCAGGCCTAATTTATTTATCATTTTTCAGCCTTAAGATTTTCTTTGTTTTGGATATCTCCTGGGTGGAGCATGGTTCTTTGGTAGGATGTGAGCCATGTGGTCACAAACATGAATTTACTGTTTTTATTTCATTTATTCAAACATTTTGTCTCGTTTGTGTGTTTAATTATTTATCATATATGGAAAAAATAATTCCCACTTGAGTATGAAAGATGCTCAACACTAGTTTCCATCTTGGGTGGATCAAGAATGGATATCGTGCCTTGTTGTAGGAAATCTTGGGTAACCTATTCAAGGTCAACCCAGGTTGGTTTGTGAAAGGTATTTTCCATAAAAATGTTAATCATAATAAATAAAATCATAAAAACTATTATCATAGACATCACCAGCATATGAGTATTTTATATTAATCCATCTATCGATCATTAGCGTAAATATGTATTGAATAACCTTGAATTATATCATGATAAAAATTAATATGGTGTACATATGAATGATAATATCATCATATGCAGCATGCTATCTATGTAAGAATCATTCCATCTATGTATGAACATATTATCTCTATGAAAACACCATATTTACTACATAACCATCATTCTTCTTCTAAAAAAGATTAGTCTAGTACATATAACCATATATTTAGTCTTTCCTAAACATCAATACTTGAAAAAAAAACTTTAAATAAATTTTTTCCCACTTTAAAAACAATCTCTTAATATATAAAAAATTTAGTAAAATGATTAATTAAATGACTTGAAATGACACATGATATAATAATTTGTAAAATAAATGGAGTTTTTACGATCATTAAAAGATAATATTAATTAGGATTAACTATAGAAACATTAGTATGTCTACCAATAACCTTTTTCTGTTGATGAAAAAACCAATATAGTTAAAATAGAAAATTTTATAAAAAAAGATGTTATTAGAGTATAAGGTTGTGATTATCCCATTTTTGAGTAGATATATAGATACAATGTAGTTATAAATATTATTTTCTATTTCTTATAATATTCTCCCCCATTTTTTGATGGAAAAAAATTAATTAAAAATTACTAGGCAAAAGAAATTTGAATTTAGAACACTAAAATATAAAACAATGAGAATTAAATGGCTGAAATGGATATGTTTTTAGGCATTGACTAAATATAAATCAGAAAACCATAATAAATCATTCAAGAAAATAAAATATTAGATCACTTAATTTAATTGAAGAAATATCATCCAAATTTCCTTAAGATAAATGTTATTTTGTACAATAAGATAAGGGAACCAAAAAATAATATGATGATATCGCGCTTCATTTTTAGTTTTTGGATTTTTATGAAGGAAGATCATAGATAGATGTGTGAGGGGTCAAGGAAGGTTTTAAAGTACAATAAAAACTCTTCAAGAAGTCCATGAAGAAGATGAAATTTCTTTTATAGTAGCAACATTCATGGCTTCCTCAGGAAAGGATCAAGGAGTAAACTAAGTCTACGACCATTCTTTAGACATATAATATTTTCCAGGAATATCTGGTCTAAGTGATCTTCTATATTTTTTTTAAAGAAATATTTATCATCAGTATCTAACCTCTTCACTATTTCATGATCTTTGAAGTTGAGCAAAATCATTAAGCCCTGTCAAATATCTTTTCGATTCACTATATGTAGAAACTTGGTATGATCATCTTGAGACACAAAATATGATATTTTTTAAAGCCTCTAGATGGGGGTTTGAAAAAACTTGTAGAGAGATGGAAGATTTCTCTACATTAATTAAAAACTACTTTACCTTATAGGAATCTCTTGGATCTAAATAATTTTCTATAAGAGATTCATTAAAATATGTTCCATAATTTGGGACCACTATATTTTTAAAGTTTTTCTTAAAATCACATTGATCATTTTCCAAAAAACATGAAAATTACATTGAAGGTTACTTCTTAGTTCTTTTATAGTTTGAAAACACTCACTCTCTATTTTGGAATTGTAAATATATAAATATAAAATTATATGAAATTATTGAGGATTTCTTATAAAAATAACATCAGACTATAAGGATAAGACCTTATGACATACAGTACATAAATATAAAGAAACTTTTCAAAATTTTAATTTAACATATTCAAGATCATTGAGGGTGGAAAATGATAGATCTTTTTTAGAAGATGATTTTTTATGAATTAAAATTGAAAAATAATCATGCTCTTTAGGACGTGAAAATCTATTTTAGAAATAGGACTTTCTTTAGACATCTCATATATTATTTAAATACATCAGATTCTAATTTAGGAATATAATTTTCCATAAATTCTTTGAAATGAAACCTTAACGAACTCACTTACATTAATAATTTTACATAATCAATATTCTGAATTTGTTTAAGTTGATTTAGATTTTTATTTTTAGAATCCATCTTCTTCATCATGCTAGAGAAATTAGTTTTTCAGACTGAATTAACATCTTGGATTTTTAATTCATCGTCTAAATATTTAAAATTATCCTTGATATGTTTTATATATAATTTTTAATTTCATTTCTCATTGAATATTTTAGTAAAAAATCTTTGAACATGATATTTAAAATAAAAATTAGTTCCAATCATCTTTACTAAAGGAACATCATCATTTATTTTATTGTCAATGGGTGATATATTTTATTATAAATAAATTTATTTTTCTTTGTTATTGTAGAAACTATATAAGAGGTAGCTTATTTTTCCTAAACATATTATCTTAGAACTACATTACATTATGGTCCAATAACTTAGTGGGATTGATCAAATCAGACTTCTCTTGTACACAATGGCTGATTATCAATAGATTTAACTTTAGACACATCACATACTGAACCATCTTCAACATTGGCCTCAACTACCTAAACCTAGTATTTACAACATATACCCCACTACTTACACTTCTCTAATAATAAGAAACTATAACTTCAAGAGTATTAACTCCAGGTGTAACCTCAATGAACTCATGAAAAATTGAATCTCTAGTGGTTTTTTCAGCATGACTTGGTTCTTGAGTATCAGATCCAACAACATCAATTAGAGAGATAGTTCTATCTACCATAGTCTTGGATTGGGAATGCATTAGAGATACAAATCTTGATTAATCCCCCTTAGAAGAAGATTAAACCTCACCAACTGTTTCATGATTCTCTCTCTATGTATTTATAAGGATTCTAGTCTCAATATATTCTTCTTCTTCTTCTTATTCTTTATTTATTAAAAGTATGTATTTTTGAAATAATATTCCACTTGAAATCGAGAGAGCTTAGAATAATATCCAAAATGATAGAATTATGATACAATTTCACTTCCTATGATTCTGATATTATATATTGTAGAGGATGAGAGATATAAGATTACTATATGGGTAAAAATTGAGATTTTTTATCTATGAGAGAAATGATACATACACATTAACATGATACTTATAAAATTTAACTTTACCTCCTTTAAGAGTAAGTATATCAAGTACATGTACTAAAAGAATAATTTTTAATGTTCACCTACTCTTACTAAAAAAAATTATGAATAAAATCCACCACCACATTTTATTCAGGATATAAATAATTAAATACAATTTCTACATTGTGATATATATAAAAAGGTAATTATATTCTCTAGATAAAAGGCTTTGTTATTCTCTAACCGAGGAAAAAATTAATATCTTCCTTCATGATGTATATGAAATAAATCATCTGTCTAAATATCCAAAATTGAAATTTCATTCTTATTTAACATAGTTGAAATATTATATTCATTCAGATTAAACTATTAACAAATTTTTTCACAGAACTCCCAAACATCCTTCTTAAATAAGACATACATCTTCCTTTCATCAGAAGTTACTGTAATAATTGGTTTCTCAATAATTTATGAATCGAAAAATCAGTGTGATTAATCCTATAAAAGTTAGAATCTTTACTTGGAAGCATCTGGAACTCACTACTAGATGATATTTATCTATTTAGATTCTTGACCAACTATCCTTAGTCATATTTTTTTTTCTATAATCACATAGTAGTTAAATGTTCCACATGATAAGAAATATGAATCTTTTGATTGGAGTGAGGGATAAAATTATAAAGTTCTTTATTTTTTTTTCATATTTAGGAGGTTTTAGGCCATGATTCAATGAAAGTATCCTAAATATATATCTAATTTCTACTTTAGTGACATCGAAATTGAATGGAAGCAATTAAATGAATAATCATACGATAAAAATCACAAATTAAAAGAAAATAATAAATCACTCAAGAATAAATTAATAATAATTTGAGATCTTAGTAGAGTAAATAAATTATCATTGAGAATAAAATTATTTAAAATAAGTAAATACTTGTTTAATTTTTATAAAATTATTTTTTCACCAGGTAAGGGTTTAGTAAATATATGTTCTACTTAATTTTCTATACAAATAAATTATATAGAGATGATAACTTTTTATACATTATCCCTTAAAAAATGTTGTATAAAATCAATATTTTTGGTCCTCGAATGGATTATTAGAATTTTAGAAATTTTCATAGTGGAAGTGTTATCAAATTTCATTATCACATGATAAAAAATAAATCAAAATTCCATCAATGTATATTTCATTCAAAACACTTTTGTGAAACAACTACCAAATATAATGAATTTAGATTCCTAAATTGATACTGACACATAATATTTCTTTTTTACTTGGACAAGAAACTTGGTATTTACTAAAGAAATTATAGTTATTATAAGTACTCTTTCTATCTTAACTACAACCTCCAAAATCATCATCTGAATATAAAATCAAATCCAAATCCAATGTTTTTAAGAAAATAATATGTTCAAAAAAAATTTCCTTTCAAATATATCCATAATTATTTTAGAAATTTTAAATGTGACTCATTTAAATAGGATTTATTTCTAGCACAAAGGTATACTAAAACAATAATATCTCATATATTAACATTTAGATATATAAAACTCAAAATTATTCCTCTATAAATAATTATATAGAATGGTTTCCTTGCTTCATTTATGTCATGTTTTTCATTGGGTCTCAAAGGACTTTCACAATTATTAGCATTTTCAGTTACAAATATTTTAAATAAATCATGTATGTGTTTTATATGGTTTCAAACCTTTTCATATTTTTTTATATATCTAAAATTTAAAAAAGAAATTTTGTTCTCCCACTATAATCAATTCATTTTTGATTCATGTGTTTTGAAAATTCTTTACATTTTTTTTATTTTTTGAGAAAACATAACCCCATAGACTTATATATTAACAAAAAATATCCTTTGATGAAGTTTTATTAATGACGCATGGGTCTTCCAAGCCAATTTAAAAACCAATTTAAATAAGAAAAAAAATTAATCTTTCATACCATGAAGTTGGGGCTTGTTTACGATCATATGAACATTGATAGGATTAAAAATATAACATAGAAAATGAGGGTTTTTAAAACATAGAGTTTGTTCCAAATAAACATTATCTATTAAATATTAATTTAAATATATTATTTTACATATGTTTGATATATGTTAAAATTATTATAATATTCATGTACTAAAAGAAACCTAATAGATTTTAACAAAGAAATGATTGCAAAGTCCTCTTTATAATTTATTCATTCTTTGTGATTATGAACTTTAAAACTAACTGAGCCTTATTTTTAGTGATCATATTAAAAATATCTTTCTAATTTATAAATACACATTTGGTTCTTATATAGAATAATCAATGGGTCTATCAACTAATTCCCTTACCTTGTTCCTCTTGAAATAGTTTAATTATTATTACATACTTATTACCCATCATTTATCATTCAAGGATTGTTCAATTTTAATAGGTTCTATCTAGGATAATAAAGTAAAAAATTCAACAAAGTTATATGCATTTATTATAGTCTTAAATAAAAGATATAAACTTTATATAACAATTTCTTAGGTATATATTTTTAGGAGCCTAGCATGTATTTTAAACACAATATCAGGTTCCCTAGTTTCTTATCTTTGAAGACTAGTTTCTATATTATCTAGTCCTAATTAGTCATCATTTTTTTCAAATAGGGGTTCATGTCTCAAGTTATTTATATAATCACATAGGTAATCAATTTGAGTCTTTTCTGATCAAATGGTTCAATTTTATCAAATTTTACATGAATGGATTTATAAACTATCCTTGAATTATCATTGAAAAATATATAAGATTTTGTGGTAGTAGATTAACCTAGGAAGTTTTCTTTATTATCATTTGGATCAAACTTAACAAGATTATCATTGGTGTTCAATATATACACTTTACATCCAATTTTATTGATGTGACAAATATTTGGTTTTCTATTATTTCATAACTCATATGTCGTTCTATTTAATATATGACTTATTAGGTATATATTGATGAAATATAATAAAATGTTAATATATTCATCCCAAAAGTGAAAAGGCATGCTATATTCAAATAAAACTGTTTTAGAAGTTTCTTACAGGGTCCTATTTATACTTTCAACAACACCATTTTATTAAGGTGTTTTAGGGGAATAAAATTTATGTTTAATTCCATGTTTTGAACAAAAGGAATTAAAATCATGGTTTTCACACTCTCTACCATGGTAACTTCTTCAGAAAATAATTTTAGGATTTTTACTATTTTATAAAGGATTGAAAAGGTTAATAAAAACAACAAATGCTTCAATAATAATTCTCAATAAATAAACTAATGTAAAATTTATGAAATCATGAACTAAAATATAAACAATAAACTTTCCACCTATTCTTCTAGTTCTAGATGGATGAATATAATCCAAATAAATAATTTCTAATGTTCTATAAGTAGAAACATATTTATTTGGTTTAAAAGATGACTTTTGTTTCTTTCCCATTTGGTATGGTTCACATTATGTTTTTTTTCTAATTTTAGTTGAGTATGATCTGAAATAAATTTTTCCATACTAAAGTTTTCTAAAGAAAAAACATTGTAATGTATATGTATTCTATTCTAAAAAAATATTTATTAATTTCATTAGTCAAAGAGTTTTTGTTTTTTTACAAAAACTAATTTCAATCTAGAGTGTAATTATATTAATTTATTGATTCTCTAAATTTAATAAATTAATCCTTGAAAAAATAACAAGGATTTTTAAAAAATCAATAGAAAATGTAATATCAAAAATTTAAGAAATAATTATTAGGTTTCTATTTAAGGATTAAACATAAAGTACTTTTTATGATGAATGAATATAAATCTATAATAGATCTAACTCCAATAATACTTCCTTTGTAATTGTCACCAAATGTGACATAGAATTCTTAAATTATACAGAGTAGATAAAACATGGAAAATTATCAAATCATATCTCTCTAATATACACTATCTATAAAAAATTTTCATTTATATTAATATATATTTTCTCAAAAAAAACCAGATGATTTTTTTGGTAAACAAATGTGCTTGATCTCATAGTCTTAACTAGTAATTATTTGGGAACCCAAATATATTAATATTTTCTAGAATGTATTGAATTTCTATAATCCTTTGAAAAAAGTTAGATAATATTATATAAATAAATTCCTTCTTTAGACCATTTTTTTGGACATCATTAGAAAGACATTATAATAAAAACCAATTAAACCATAATGAAAACAAGTAAAATTATACATTCTAATGTTTTTCAAACTAGCAAAAAATTATTATTATATAGATTAGGTTCTTCTCTATTAATACCTTTATATTGCTTACCATTATTTTATTAGTTGTTAATATATATTTGGTTGAGGTAATACCCCCATAGTAAATAAAATAGAAAAATCTTTTAGAGATTTTACTTGAGGGATTAATTTATTCATTTTACTATTATGTACAAAAAAACTATAAGAAAATTCTTCTAGTTTTAATTTATGTTCTTATATGTATTTAGTAATATCACTCTATTTAGACAACACAACCATATATGTTATCTTAAGTGACTTGTGGTTCTAAATAATATATTAATACCAATCTTCTAAAATATATTAGTACTCATTAAATTAATTGAAAGAAAAGTTTTCAAATTCAAATTCAGATTCATAAGATGAATAATAAATAAGTTGAACCTCTTTTTTTTATCAATGAAACACATATTAGACTTTTAATTTTTTTGTTACAAAACTAAATTATATGAAATATATCACTATAATCTTTAGAAGAAATCCATGTGTGGTCTATGTCTTAATTTTCTTTCTTCTTAGAATATAAAATTATTTTAATCATATTTTTCAGAATTATTCTCACCATTAATCTTATGGATTCCAAGATTGATATGACTAATATTCATGTATCTATATAATATTAATTTTTTTGAGTTTCTATTATTAAATTTTTACCTTTTGAGGGATTCATTAAGACCACTTCCATTATTATAAATTAATTTTGAATTTCCTTGTGAAATATGAAAACTATTCATTTGAATCTGATCAGCTTGTCTCTTATTCATTAGATGAGTTAGATAATAATGTTTCTTTGGTTTTCCTTTCATCCTTTTAGTTAGATAATTTTGATATACCATTTTCCTCCATGACCAACTTTTGATCATCAAAATTTTATTATATATCTTCCTTATACATCATAAGAGTGCCGATCTTCTTCTTCATTATTAGATCCTTTAATAGTGTAGATTAATTATGACAACATATATTCCTCACACTTTCAAATGTAAAACTCTAATAACTTTTAATGATTGATTAGATTTAATAATTGTAATTTCCAAATAGTAAACATAATTGAAAATTTTAGTGATTCTTCCATTTAGTTGACTTATACTTTCAATATATTTTATTTAGATAGTTTGAAACCTAAGCTTCGAAGTTTTTTACATAAGTTGTTTGATATTTTGAGTTACCTTATAAGCTTCAGGAATTGGTTCCCACATCTCATTTTCTGTAGTGAATTTTGAGACAGATTGATCTCATCTAGACCAAGAATCATTATAATTACATTCATTCCTCTGGAAGTTAATTCATAATCTACTTCTTGAGAAGTAGATGACTACTATAATTCAATTATAATAATTTTTATAGATTCACATATTTTAGGTATGATTTCAGATCAATATTTTCGAGTTAAATAATCATTATGGTCATCTAGTAACCATATTACTCTCCATAAAAATATGAATATATTTTCATGATCATTACTTGTTTTATTTTGACCATTTTAATAATAATGGTAAATATTTATAGATTAACTAAAAATGTTTAGAAATTAAAATTCACTTATAGGATAACAATTTTTATCCCATAGTAATTTTATAATTTCTCAATAAGGGGTGAATTATGTTCCAAAATTATTCAGAAATTAAAACCGATCTCATAAAATGGATTCAAAACTATTAAGAATCTTTTCTATTGGAAATGTAGTGGAAATAAAAAGATAGAAAAGAGCTATAAAAATAAGAATTTATAGTGGATTGGGGAACTAAGATCCCCTAGTCCAATGTACTCACACTCTCTCTATGATCTTAATGACTTTCACTAAAATAATCATTTTCCTAGGGAATACCTAGATGATTAAAAGAATATTGAACTTTGTAAAATATCTATGACGTTATTAGGATCCTATTTATAGGGAGTATCCATAACCTCAAACCACATTCCATGCAAGGTGTAACGACCCCAGCCTAGTAGCCAGAAGACGATATCTTGTTTATTCCATTGGAACTATATAAAAGTTATTTCATCACAAAGGACCAAAAATTTAAATAGTCTTGGTAAAACAGATAAATATATGATTCCAATATTACTTTTTAATACAAAAATTATAATTTTTTTTTTCATATTATCATTTTTCACTCTAGAATATCATTGTATATCATTATTTTCACACTTTTTAGATTCCTAGGAAAAGATTAAAAAAATGGGGGATATTAAATGATCAGTAAGGGTCAAGTGAAACTTAAGATATCATGAATAAATAAGAATAATCAACATGGAAAGGTAAATAATTGAATAAATATTCCATTTAAATAATTTTATTATCATAATTAGATAATGAATAATGAACATGGAATGGTAAATAAATGATTTTTTTTCATTTAATAAATAAATTTAATATCATGAATAGATAAGGAATAATCAATATTTAATGATAAATAAATAAACACTCATCCCATTTAATAAATAACATGAATAACATGAACAGATGAGGCATAATAAATATGGAAAGGTAAATAACTGACCACATATTCCATTTATTCAATAACTAAGAATAAAATTCATCCATATATAATATTATTGTGAATGTATCATGAATAATAATAAATTTATTCTTAATAAGGTAAATTTTTTATTATTGGACATCATGATCTTAGGCATCATGATACCTTTACCATGAATAACTTTCCAATAAAAGTTTAAAACTATGGGTAAAAACAAATTAAATGCTAGCTTACTGATTCACCTCATGATGCTACCAATGAATTAATGGGATATATAATTTTGGGCCACTCCCATAAATTTATGTACAAATAATTCCCATATATCAAATAATCTATTTAATTTATGAACAATATTCCTTAACATCAAATATCTATATTGATTTAGGAATAATTTTTTTCAATATTTACCTTATATAAACAAATAATTTTCAATATATAATACAATATATATAAAATGTATATAGTTTATTAAATAAAAACATATATAAAAAATAATATGGGTATTTAGGGGAAATTTAATGTCCAATGATCATATGAAAGTGAATATTTCAAAGGGAATATTATTAAAAATAATGATTCAAGAATTTGAATGTAAATAATTTCCTTATTCAACATGATCATAAAAAATCCTAAGAATGAATAAGGATGGAATCAATAAAACATATAACCAATAGAGTATAATTAAAATAATGGTTTGTTGTCTTTGACAAATAGAACTACCATAAAAATTTCATTAAAAATATTCTTAAGGAAAATAACCTTTTACATTGAAAGTATTTTTAAAACTAAAAGTTAACAAAATATTTTGGAAATTATTTTCCTTGAAAGTAACCTTTGAAACATATAATGTTATCATTATAACATTGAGTGGTCATGATGATAGGGAATTCTATACACGCTGTACACATTAAAATAAATATGTCTTTCACATTTTTATTAAAAGACAAACTAGACTTATTTGGAAAAGGACATGAATATTCCTTTAATTTTTCTTATAAAAAGTAAAACATGGGTAAAAATATCTTTAGTATAAAATTTTGATAATGTTATATAAAAATTGAAAACATTTTTTAGAAAACATGGTTTTGGAAGAAGAAATATTTTTAATCGAAGAGAGAAATGAAGATAGATTTTATTAAAAATATTTTCTCATTCATTTTTAATACCAAAGAGTGAAAAAATTGAACTATTAATTGAAAAAATAATTAATATAAATAGGAGAATCTAATGAAATGGTTTTCTTATCCAATAATCAAATAATTTATTTCAATGGAAATTCAAGCACAAACAACCCTGATTAAAATGTGTTTGTAAAATAAAACATTTAAAAGATAATATTGTTGAAGGGAGAATTAACCAATGAATATTTATAAAAAATATTATATACTCTATAATATAGTCAAAATTAAATAGACATATAATAATAAAATATCAAAGACAATGAAAAGGCAATATAACCCAATGGAAATAAATTGTGTTATAAAATTCATTACCAGTTGGTAATTTTTATGTTAAATCCCCTTCGATGAAATATTTAAAAATAAAGCATAATATATCATGAATTATTAATTAATAATGAAATTATAATTCAAATGGGTAGTATACATCATACAAAATAAATTATGTTCATAACATTTCAATATTCCTCAATGAAGGGAAATTGAGATAAAGTCCCTTACCTTACGTTTCCTTTTAGTTGAATATAATTTAACATAATGCATAATGTTTTTAAGAATTTAATTAATTTAAACTGAAACAATATTCATGAAATATCATATATTCTACTCTTATAACACCTTATCACCTATTTTTTAATTACATTTCATTGATTTCATTATTTTGGGTTTTAATTGCCTTGTTTTCTCTTGTGTGTTTTGTCATGAATGTTATAGTTCTTAGACATATTATATAGTTACATAATATATAGAATAATTCTTATGTTTTAAATATCATATTTCCATTAGATACATTTTTAGAATCACTACTGAAATTTGAACATTGATAATGGATCATAATACTTCTTGGAGATGGTAGGCCATACATACACACAAGTGACATTATTATTTTCTTAATGGGTGAAAAATAAAAAATGTGGGTGATAATTTAGTTGTATATAATCAATATTATTTATTATATGTAATATATATTCACTTAATTTATCATCATTACCCTCCATGGAAAGCGTATGTGAAAAATGAATCACATTACTTCATGACGCTATAGTCCACCATAGACCGAGCGACATTAGCATATTTTAAAAGGAATAGAAATTAAGAATGTATATGTAATATTAAAATTATAAAAGTATAGTAATATCATAAATATCATATAAATGTTTCAAGTCATTCAATTTTTCTATCCTTGAATGGTGGTTATGAAAAATGAATTACATCGTTTCACATGATGATTGCCTTTTATACAGACGATTTTCAGTTTCGTTTTCCTTTTTATGGAAGAGGATATGGATATTGATCTTTCCATTAAAATAGTAAAATTTATGTACATTTATTATTCTGGGGTTATTATATAATCATAGTTTAATTATAATGTATGGATGTGGAAAAAGTAACAAAATAAAAATTCACATTTAACAATGTCACCTCTTCTTATGACAACTTCTTTAGGTTTGCACAAAAATACTTCATAGGTTTGATTTGTGATAATAAAGGGATATAATATGTTGTTATGGGAGTATGGATGTGATTTTAGTAGGGAATGGTAAAACCAAATATAATTTTAAGTGTGAATAGGGGAGGAGAGTGGGTGGCTTTATATAAGTGGGGAAGAGGACACATAATGATTTTTTAAAATGATTCACTTTCCCCCATGTTTTTATCACGCCAAAAGTATAAAAAATGGTCCATTATCAAATATTAGAGGTGATAAGGTATAAATATGGCTATAACATGGGTTTTTTACAAGTTTTAGACCATTTTATAAACATTATCTTCTTAGTTTAACCCTCATTAAACCCATTTTATCATGACCATGATAATTAATTTTTACTATTTCCACTGTTAAATATGGCAAAAAATCAAGTTTAAATTATTATATAATATAAATTATTGTGATTAAAAACATGGAATCCATTTTTTGAAATTTAATTCATGGAATCTTCATAGTACAATTTAAAATTATAACCATAGACGTGATGAAAAAGAGGGATTCCAAAGAGAATCTTTTTATAAGTATAAAAGGCATTATTATAAAAACATTAATATTAAATTTATTCCAAAGAAATAAATTAGTTAAAATGAAATATTATTTAACAAATTTCACTTCAATAATAATTTAAAATATAATTTATCCTTATAAATTATTGGAACAAAAAGGCAGTTTTCAATCAATATTATTATTTTTCATTATTAATTGAAATAAAACATTACAGAAAAATTCAAAAAAATTCTCCCAAAAATAATTTTTATATGATTATTTAAAAAATTATGTTAGTTTTTTAGATAAATATTTTAAAGTGGTAAAAATTAATTTGTCATTATGTGGGAAAAGGGATACTAAATAGTTTTTTAGAAAAATACATTTTTTTTGAGAATTTTCTAAATGATTAATAATTTATTTCTAATAAAAAAATGACCATAATTTTCATAATTTATGTTGTAAAATTTATAAATCTAATTTAATATCTAGGTTATAATAGTATACTATACTATCATTTATTTAGGCTTGGATTTCCGTGTTCTATATGCTATCGAAGAGATTAAATTTAAAGAAATAAATTTAATCGGTTGTTTATGATCATGGTTGCATGACAGATATGCTATCAAATAAAATGTTTTTATTTTAAAATTTATTGGTGTTATATTATTCCCACCTTAAATAAATTAGATCCATGAAATTTAATATTTTCCATATAAATCGAGGGTTTGATATTTGAAAATTCCTTTTGTTGAAAATCCATATCTCAAAAAGAACTAATAAAACATACTCTTAAAAAGAGAGAAAGGGGAGTAAAAAGGTCATATGGAATAATACATATATATATTTCTTATTATGAAAAAATTGGTGTAAGGTAAAGATATGGACCTGAAAAAAGATAATAAATAATTATAGAGAGTGATAGAGATAATTGATCATAAGAAAGTTAATGATCAATAAAATATTAAGGAACATAGTACCATAAATATGTGATGATTTAAAATACCATTCGATTCATCAAATATTAATTTAATAGGATATTTTTAAGATCATTTTCCTAAATCTATGTAATTATTTTACTATTTAAGAATAAAAATGAATATACTTTCTTGATATATTTTTATTTTATAAGAACAATTTAATCTTTTGCTTATGTCTCTAAAACTTTTCAATTCATTGATTACTATAAGAAATTAATATCCAAATATTTATTTTTTATGCTCGAGGCACTTAAATTCACATTTAATGATCATAAGATCTATAAAATTGAGAAAATATCTCTTTCTATATATAATATTTTTTAAAACCAATTTGTTAAGAATAATTTATCCAATACAATACATTAAAAACTAAACCTAAACACTAATACCACTGGTTCATCATTAATATTTATTCAATAAATAGTTTAATTCAAAATAAAGACATATTAACTAGAACATCTCATAGGCCTATGGTAAGAGCTAATCCCTTAACATCCTTCATTTGTGGGTTCAAACCCTATAGCCTTATCGTATGCGACAGGTTGTCACCCCACATGTGGGATTTCCTTTTTCTAAAACCATATTAATATAATTAATATAAAATTACCAAAGTGTAATAAACCATGATTACCTCAACATAAAAGACAAAGTAAACCCTAAAATTTACAAATACATTTATACTTAGGCCCAAAATAGTAAGGCAATTATTCCTTCGATAAGTTTTTAACTAAAACATATACTAAAAAAATGGGCTTTATTTCCATAAATTTCACCCAAAATATCCTTAATCTTAGTAGACTCCTATCACATAAAACCTAAAATGTGTTGTTTAATACTTTGAAATTATGATAACTATTAATCTAATAAACCTATGATGATATCTATAAGTCCTAAGTTTATGAAGACATATATGATTAAAAAATTTAAAAAAATACTTATATGTATCGTGAGTTTTATAAAAAAATACCATTGGTGAAAATACTTATACAACTTAATTATATAATCCCAATAAATAAATAATTTATCTGTTTTTTTTCAACATAGGTCTATTCTTGGTTAGAATAAAGAATTTACTCTAATAATTCCTAGGTAATCCACATTTAAGACAATGAACTATAAATGGACCCTTAGGTTGATATTTATTTCCTCCAATCATAATATTTATTTTCCTAAAAAATTCATTACTTTTCCCTTATTTTCCACACATAAAACATTTTCCTTCTCTTTTGAAGAAATTTCATATGTGTATCTATCAATATTTGTGACATAATTTAAATATATGATTGTTTCCTCCATGGTCTCCACCACTCGATATCTTATAGAACTACATATTTCTCTTCTTTGGTGAGTCAGTGAGTTAGATAATATATAGTTTATTAATAATATTTTAGGATAACTTATTTGGAAAAATGATCATATCCTTCACTCCTAGTATCATCCCATTTTTTTACTCATAGTCCCCAAATTTTATTTATATTCAATGTTAAAATGATTAATTTGGGTTCCATCCATTAACTAAAACCAAAAAATCATTGTGTGAACAACAATAATCATATTGGGAAAACTATATAATCAATTATAATATGCCTATATCATGAATCCTTCTCTTAAATATAAGAAACAATAAGTTTAACATAGGTAATTAATTTTCATAATCATTGTAAATCCTTTATAATGGTCTATAAAGAAAATATATATTATAAAAGCATATCCATCAGGATTTTCAAAACCAATGTGGAGTAAGACCCATTTTCATATACTAGGTAATGCTTGATTTAATCTTGAGGCACATTTTTTAGTCATTTCCTTAGGTATATCTTTTCTAGAACCATTCTAGCTTTTAGTATCTATCCAGGGATGTATTTATTAGAAAAAATATATAACCTATTCCATAACAGAACTTTAGGGTGTTATCTTATAAATATCCTCAAATTGTATCACAAGGTTATGTTCCATAATCTAGGTTTTCCTTAATCTATTTCCAATGGTTTCTACTAAAATTTCTCTAATACCAACTTTAATAATACCAATATCTATATCCTGGATTTTATACCTTATTTATTACATTGGATCTTAATATAATAACTTTCATTCCAAAGTACCAAAAAGATTAGTAGTATTGGTAAAATAGTTATATACATGATTCCCGTAAGAAATTTTCATAAAAAATCACAATTTTCTTAAGATTATCATTATTCTTTCTAGAATATCCTTTCACATAATTCTATATACACTTCTTGGATTCCTATGAAAGGAAAAAAAATTCGGGTGAGCTCAAATGACAAGTAATGGTTAAGTACATTGGAAGATATTATGAATCAATAAGAACTATGAAAATAGAAAGGTAAATAACCAAACAAACATGCCATTTCAATAATTTTATTATCATGATTATATTAGGAATAATAAACATAGAAAGGTAAATTACTAAATAAACATTCCATTTTATCAATCACATTATTATCATGAATAGATAAGGCATAATGAATATATAATGATAAATAAATAAATAAACATTCCATTTAATCAATAACTTGAATATCCTGAATAGATAAGGCATTATCAATATGTAAAGGTAGTTAACTGAAAACACATGCAATTTAATCAATAGTTGATAATGAAATGCATCTAGAGATAATATCATTGTGAAAATAAAATTTATAATAATAACTAAATTATTAATGAAGTAAATTATTAATTATTGGATGTCATGATCTTAGGCATCATGACACCTCCACTATCAATAAATTTCATAAGAATGTTTAAAATTTAGGTAAAACCCCATTTAATTATAGCTTTCTAATTTTCCTAATGAGACTACCAATTCAACAAGGGGATATATTATTTTTACCCCACCCATCACTGTATTCCCAAAGCATTCCTCAAATATCGAATAATCAATTTAATCCCTGAACAATATGCCTTATCATTAAATATCTATTTTGAGAAAATAATACATAATTATCAATATTTACCCAGATAAACAAAGAATTTTCAATATAGAACACCATATGTAGAAATGAAATATATTTTAAATAATAAACATATCTATGATAAATAATATGGATATTTAGGGTAAATTAAATGTCCAATTATCACAAAAAGTGAATATTTCTAGGGAAGGTTAATATCTACAGAAATGAATCAATAAAATGAATTTCAATACTTTCCTTGGTCAAAATGATCATAAAACATCTATATAATGATTAATTATGGTTTCAATACAAAATATCCTCACTGGATTATAAGTAAAATAAATGGTTTTTGTCATTGATGAATAGAAATAACTTAAAAATGTAATTAAAAACATTCATCAAGAAAATGTCCTTTTTTACTTCGAAAACATTTCTAAAACAAAAATTTCAAAAAATATTTTGAAAATATATTTTTTGAAACTTATAAAGGATTAATTAAAACATTGAGTGTTCATGACAATAAGAAATTATGTACATTTGATACACATTAAAATAAAGATTCCTTTCACATTTTTAAGAAAATCCAAATTTTCCTTGTTTGGAAAAAGATATGAAGAATTCTTTCAAAAAAAGATTGTAGAAATTCAATAATGTGATTTTTTTTAATAATTATTTTTTATAATGGTAAAAACATTTTTTAAATTTTTTTTAGAAAAAATGGTTTCAAAGAAGAAGGATTTTCGACCAAATATTGAAATGAAATTTGATTTTAATAAAAACATTTTATCAATAGTTTTATGTACAAAAAAGTAGGAAATTGGTACTATTAATTTAAAACATAATGAATAACTACAAGAGAATAAAATTAAAGGGTTTTATTATCCAATTATCAAATAATTCTTTTTAATGTAAATTCAATTATAAACAATCCAGATTAAAATGAGACTGTGGAATAAAACATTAAAAAGATTATAACATTGATGTGAGAATTTACAAATGAATTGATTATGTGTGTAAAATATAAATCAACATAAAAAAAGTGGTTATAAAACATAATATAGTAAAAATATAACACACAAATAATCATAGAATATGATGGAAAACAACGAAATAATATGACCCAGTGAAAGGAAATTAAGTTATTAAAATTTTTAATACTTGGTAATTTTTAAGTAAAATCCCATTAGACGATATAAATCAATTTGAAACTTAAAATACCATGTATTATTAATTAATTATGATATTAAATGTAAAATTGAAATTATATGCATCATATAAAATAAACTAGGTGCATAAAATTTCAATTTGTCTCAAAGAAAGGAAATTGAGATAAAGTACCTTAGCTCACACTTCTTTTTAGTTGAATGAACTTTAACCTCCTATATAATGGTTTTATTCATTTAATTAATTTATACCTGAACCATATTCTTATAATATCATATATTATCCTCTTATAACATCCTATAACCAATTTTTAAATAATATTTTAATATTTTTATTATTTCGGGTGTTAATTTACTTATTTTCTTAAGCGTGTTTTTTTCATGAAAATTCATGTTCTTATATGTAATATATAGTTCCATAATATTCATAATGGTATTATATTTTAATAACCTATTATTTTCTAGGATCATATCTTTCCGATTTTTTTTGTTAAAATTCTTTCACTTTAGTTTTTATTCATATATAAAATCATGGTGGTTGTGTTTTCATCATAGATGTATTTTTGTTTGAATAAATGTAATTTTGGGTTCTGAGGAAACTTGAGAATGCTGAAAAGAATCCATGTGGAGAGCCTTTGTTGGGGAAATTGACTTATGTTTCAGGGATGCATATTTATTTTAATTAACGGTGTCTGGGTAAATGGTTCAAGTGTTACCATGGGCTATTAGTATGTTGAGAGTACTTAAAGGGGGTTTTTGTTTGTTTTTAAGTAAAATAAGATGAAAACCCTCTTTAAAACATCTACACAAAATATAAAAGGTTTACACATCGAGTAATGTTTGGGAATATTTATCTTTCAGATGAGGTGATGGATTTTCTGGAATATCCCACTAAAAATAATTAAATGACATGTAACTATATTACACGTAGTGTGATTCCACAACCTCTTATTTTAAAGCATGCAATGCATATGATTTTTATTTCATCTTGTGTGAATCTTTCTTTTATCAATCCTAGGTCACCTTCTATGAAATTAGGAATCACCTATATTGATTTCAGATGACATATTTGTGCATCTGATCCCTGGTATGTGGTTTTAGTTAGGTTTTACCTTCTCTCTCTCGGTTCTTAAGGAATTATGGCGTAATCTCTTGACTGTGAGCATTGTTGGTTTTGATCTGGATTAGTTTGGATCTATGATCCTTCTTTTAATAATCCATACCTTCTTCCTTGTGAACATTTCTATTGGAAGAAACGATTTATCTTTAGTTAAAGGTAGGGGGTGTTAACCTTAACCCTATCATTTTATAATTGTAAATTATGTGAAATATGGAAGTTGTTTCAATAAATAATGTGCCAAATAAATTAAAATAATGAATTGGATTTATTCCTTAGAGTCCCTTTTCATCCAATTAGATATTTAATTGGCAGGTAGCTACTATTATGGTGAGAGAAACCTTGATTATTAAATGATTTTTTTAATGGATTAAGGTTTGTTTAGAATGTAATGGGTTTTTGGTGTTTTCTTGATATAGACTCACCTTGGTATGACCTGATCATTGAAATGTTTTGAATTTTATTTGTTATGACCAATGATAAATGAAAAGTGTAAATAAAAGGTAATTTTAAATTTTCATAATTAATTATTGATGATGTGATGTTGTGATATCCTCATTGTTATGACATGTGTTGTGAGTTCTATACTATAATGCTTATATTGGGTGTTGGACCCATTGAAACTATGAAATGATTATATAGAGGGCTATACTAAGTGACACATGATTATGTGATTATATAGCAAGATATTCCCAGTGGCTCATGCTGAAATTCTTATATTCTAGGCTTGGCCCTGATACATGGTGAAATTTTTATATACTGGGCTATGACATGAGACATTATTAAGTTATTATATACGGGGCGTAGCCCTAGAACATATGGAAATGATTATATATGGGTCTCTAAACTGATTAAATTATTAAATGCTTATATAAAAGGTTTTCACCCAGACTTCTGTGATTTATACATTGGTTAAAAGGTTATGTTTTACCATGTTTCTATGGTTATGGTTGACATAGTTGTAAGAGATGATCAGAGACTTACCAACTTGGAATTGAGGCCTGTTATGTTATTTTATAGTTATATGGTTATGGTTTTAATTTTTGCGAGACATGCTCAAATATATTTCAGCATGGTGCTGAAGTAGGTTGATTCGGTATTAATTTAATTGTTTAATTAATTAATACAATTGTTTATTGAATTATTTTTTCACTTATTATCATACATGTAATGTTTAGAAATGGTGGTGTCGATATAATGAGATATGGTCACACCCTATTCAGGCCTCTATTTTATACACGAGAAGATTACATGGATGCATGACTAGATAAGGGAAAATGAAATTTCTATTGATTTGTTTCTTGCTAGATGAGCTGGAGTTTAGTGATGGGACCAACATCAAATTTAGGGTTAGGGGATTTTGATTCTACTAGTCTTTTATTTTATAATACTTATAATATAAAACTTTGTTACATTATATCATATCATATCATTATTAATTTTTTATTCATTGTGATTTTCAGTTGTTTTTATTGTTGCTTTTCCAGTATATCAAATTGTTACTATTATTTTTGTAATCTGATATATATTCATTTATTTACATTTCTTATTTCTTATATATTTTAACTCTATAACTATGGGGAATTTTCTTCCCATTATAATTATCACACCCCCACTTCTAGTCATTATCCTATGGGGTATGGGGAGGCATGATTGAGGTCTCATAATCAACATGTTTTATCCATGTATGAGAGAGCCTAATCCGGGTTTATTATAGAGTGGTATCCGAGAACACAAGGTTTCTTTTCTATTTATGTACTATTTGGGAAAGGTATAAAGGTGAATAGGACATGTCAAGACTTGGTAATGAGATTGTGCATGGGAGTAGCTTACCCAAGTATGGTTGAAAATTTGAGTGCCCAGGGATGGATTGTATTTATGCTATTAGCTTGTTAGAATTGATGTTATTTCACTGTGGTATATTCACATGTTTTGTGGTGTTATCATTTAATGATATTATTAGTTCTTGACATTATACTTGTGACCCAGTATGGTGTGAGATGGGTATTCATGCATCATGATAGGAACATATGGATATCTATTGACATGCATTGTTCATGGTATGTACATATTTATAACATGTGATATGTACTTTCCTATTGAACTGTGATAAGAGATATCAGTTATACCTGAGAAATGAAATAAATAAACTGTTATGTCATTCTATAACACCTGTAATCCATGTTTAGAGAGACTATGAGTTAGTGGTTTTTTTATTGTCATGTGTCGAGGTTTACCTTATTGATACCCAATGTTTTAAGGAGGGTGTTTTTTTGTAGATAAAATTACTCCTCTTTATATTTGAGTTGAACTTCAGGAGAGTGGAAATTATCATTCTCCTAAAAAATATAAACCACAGATTCATATAGTCCCTAAGGATAAAATGAATTTTCAGATTCATGATATCTTCCCAAGGGTCTATAGATCCATGGAAAGAGATACTATTCATACTATTCCATTAGTGACTGAGCTAATGAGAGAGTTTTAACTACAACGTCTGCCTATGTTCACTGGGAAGGGAGGACCCTAGGTAGATTGATTTTGGATTGAGTTAGTCCAGTTTATTTCTAAGCATCTTGAGATACTCATAAATAAGAGGGGGAATATTTCTACAAATATGACTCATAGACCAACCAAGTGTTGGTGGGACATTAATGATCAGGCAGAGTAGAAAGAGGAGTTATCTTATAAAGACTTTAGGATGAATTTGATGGAACACTTCTATCTTGATACATGTATGGATGATAAGGCATATGAGTTTATATACATGATATAGGAGGGTATGTTAGTGATGTAATATGATTACTGTTTCACTTACATGCAACACTTTTCACCATATTTGGTAGCTGATGATATCTTTAGGGTGAAATGTTTTCAAGATGGTATTTGTAATGAGATCAGTTAACGGGTGATCATGTTCTGTCTAAGTATTTTTGATAATGTGTTGAATCAACCACTCATCATGGAAGGGAAACATAGAGATGCTCCAAGTAGTGGCCAATATTTTTTAGCAGGGAAAACTATGAACTCTTATTCGAGTGGAAAGAAGAATCATTATGAAAGATTTTTCCAAGGAAATAGTGGGAAAATAATTCAGGGTAGTGGGTATCCATTATAGTATCGTGTTTCGTTGTAGGGATTTCAGTGTGAAAATATGGGATAAAATGGTATCAGTATTCGTACCCTGATTTGGAGTGTCGTTATTGCAGAAGATTAGGCCACCTATAGAGGTTTTGTAGGATAATGAAGTAGTATTGGAGTGTTAGGGGAACCAAATAGGCTCCATAATCTTGGAAGGACTTAGCTAATTTGTATATAGGTAGCAAGAGTTCCATAGGATTTTCTGGTTGAATCAGGGGATTTGGTAACCTCATGAATGGATAACATTTCCAGGCATAGGGTATACATAAAGTGACTCAGGCTGAAGCCTAGGGTATAAGGGCTGGTATTCTTTATGTTATACACACTACTCTGACTATTATGGATGTATGACTATCTAATGTTATAGGTATGATTCTTGTATCATATACCCTTGCCTATGTCTTGTTTGATATATGATCATGAAATTCCTTTTTATCTACTCCTTTTGTAAATGGTTTGGATCTGTATGTGAAGATAATGGATGGTTTTTTGACCATTGACACACTGTTGGGATTGCGGTCAGAGCATATCAAACGTTTCAAAGCATGTTCTCTAGATATTGGTGGTTAACATTTTTTGGGAACTGTTTGTGCTAGAAAAGATAGTTTTTGACTTGATTCATGGAATGTACTGGTTAGTTATATACCAAGATCATATCGACTCTCACCAAAGTATAGTTACTTTTTTATCTTTATAAGGAGGCATCTATTTTTACAAGGGTGTGTGGGATCTTCAGGATGGTCATGTAGGGCCATGTTAGTGCATATTAGATTGACACATGACTCATATAGTTGGTCTTAATGTAGATAATGATGAAATGAAACCTAATTATTTTTATCTAGTGGTATAAAGTTTTTAGTATTTTTTCCTGGATTCATTTTATGTCTTACCACCCAAGCAAGACATCAAGTTCATGATTGAGTTGTTTCCAGGATCAGAGACATATTCTATCCCACCTTAAATAATAGAACCATTATAGATTAATGATTTGAGAGTTTCTTTGGAAGATATAGAATCTAAAAGTTTTATATGGACTAGTATATCTCCTTGGTGTTCTCTAGTTCTCTTCACCAAGAAGGCTGATGGGACTTTATGCTAGCATATAGATTGTAGAAGTCAGAACTAGATTATGGTCAAGAACCTGTATCCTCTTCCATACCTTGAAGATATATTCGATCATCTTAGAGGTTTTATGATATTATCGAAGGAAGATTTGGGACCAGGATACCATAAGTTGAGGGTGATACCATTGGACATACCTCATACTAATTTTAGGAGCAGGTATGGCTTGTATGAGTTTGTAGTGATTTCGTTTAGTTTGAATAATGAACATGTTGTATTAAGGGCCTTGATAATCAAGATCATTCATCCTTTTATAGATCATTTTTTGGTGGTTTCTATCAATAAAATATTAGTTTATTCCCAGTTATAATACGATCATGCCCAATATCGTAAAATCTTTCTATGTACATTGAGAGAACATACAATTTATTCCAAATTAACCAAATGTAGCTTATGGACTAATAGAGCGCACTTCATGGGATATGTCATCTTAGAGGAAGGGGTATCAATGGACCCAGAGAATGTTTTATCTATTGTATTTTGGAATATTCCCTTGAATGTATTCAAAATTAATATCATTATGTATTTAGTAGGTTATTGGCAGTTGTTTATCTTAGAATTCTCTCATCTAGAAGCCCCGATGTTAGGGATGAAAAAATGGAGTGAAGCTTGTTTGGTCAGATTATTATGAGAGATATTTTTTGGATCTAATGAAATTAATAACCTCATAACCTATCCTCACTTTACATATACTGTGTAACATATATACCATTTAATATGACACATAAAAATATGGACTTGGTGTAGTTCTGATGCAGGAGGATCAAGTGGTTTTTTATGGACCCAAAAAGTTGAGACCATAGGAGAGGAATTATCCTACACACGATTTGGAGTTATTCATAGTGGTACATGCCATGAGATTATTAATGAATTATCTTATGGGTGAGAGGTATGTGGTATACACATACCACACGTGCCCTAGGTATATATTCTTTAGTGATACTTGAACTTTCGATCGAGGAGGTTGGTGGAGTATCCACAATATTTTGACGATGAGTTGGTTTATACACCAAGAAAGGGAAATATAATTTCTGATGTATTGAGGTAAAATAAACAAAAAGAAGAAGTGAAGGAGTATTGAAATGTGTGGTGAATAATGGTTATCTTTTCAAACATCCATCTAAATGTTCATGAGTCTCAGGGGTGACTATCACTCACTTAAACATTTTTTATACTTATTGTTTTAGACCATATAAAGACCAAGAATTTATCTACTCTAAAGGGATTAATTAAGAGAGATAAATTAAATAGTGGGGAGACACCATTGGGATGGTCTCTTGGAAATATATTATCTCTTATTTTCCATGGTCGAGTATGGGTTCCTACCGGATCACGTGTGGAGATGATACGGTATCTTCATTCTTCAAGATGGGCAGTACATCACTGTTTAAAAAATATGCATCATGATCTTTGTATAAAATATTGGTGATCAAGCCTAAAGAAGAAAGTATATGGTGTTATGGAGAGATATTTCACTTGTAATTAGGTGAAGGACAAACATAATTGGATAGATGGGATTTTGTAACCTTTATCAATTCATGAGAGGAAATGGGATAATGTCACTATGAATTTTGTGATAGTATTACTTAAGACAACCCATAATAATGAAGCATTATTGGTGATTATGGACCAACTAAGGAAGGTATACCACTTATTTCCTATTAGGGAGACCTTCACTGTTGATGATCTAGGTAGTCTTTACATATGTTAGGCAGTTTGGTTGCATTTTAATTTAATGAATATAATTTTAGACATATATCCTAATTTCACATCGTGGTTCTAGTAGGGTATTTATAAGGCTCTAGGATCACAGGTTCCTTGGAGTATGACCTTTCATCCTTAGGCTGATGGTTAATTTAAGAGTACTATTCAGGTTTTGAATGATATATTTTAGCTAGTGTCTTAAATTTTAGTAGTTCTTGGAAGTATCATATGTCACTTACAGACTTTTCATATAATAAATACTTATAGGCATCGATCTAGATGAAACATTTTGAGAATTTTTATAGAATTCCATGCTTTTAAACTCATTGTTGTATAGAGGCAAGTGAGTCAACAATTTTTGGGCCTAGTCTCAAACATGAGTCATATGAGCAGTTTCAGTTGATCTTGAGTTGGATGGTGACTGCATAGAGTAAGTAGAAATCCTATGATGACCATCGAATATGACCTCTGAAGTTTGAGGTTGGAAATTTTTTTCCTCTAGAAGTCACCTAGATAGGGGCATCACCATATCAAGAAACAAGGAAAACTAATGCCATATTTTTCAGGCTATTCGAGATAGTGGATAAGGTCAGTCAAGTGGCATACCATTTATCCCTTCCATAGTGATAAACATAGATGCATAAAATTTTCCATGGGCCACCACTTTGGAGATATTAACAAAATAATTATCATGTTATAGATGTAGTATAAATCAAGATTAGTACTGATGCATCCTTTTATGATCATCGATTACAAATTGTGAAACATAGTGAAGAGTATCTTTGGGGTAGGGTGACTCCATTGATTTAAGAGTAGTGACATCATGGGAGAGTTTATGATGATACCTAGGATAGGGAGTCTGATATGTGATCATAGTGGCCAATCATGTTCATAGAAACCCCAAATTGATTCTTGAAGCAGCTCAAGGATGAGTTTTAATATGATGAGGAGGTTGTAAGATCCCATATTTTTAGTTACATCTCTATCTAAGTATTCTATAGAACTAATTTTAGTTCAGTTATTCCTCATCTATAAAATACCCATGGTTGTGTTTTGATGATAGGTGTTTATTTATTTTAATAAATTTGGTCTTGTGTTATAAGGAAACTTGACAAAAGGGTATTGGATATAAATGGAGTTACTTTGTTTCCAAAAATGAATTAAATTTAAGATATCTATGTTAATTTTAATTAATAGAGTATAGTTAAATGGCTCAAGTGTTACCATGGGTTCCTAGTATGTTGAGAAACCTTAAATGGTGTTTAGATTGTTTTTATATTGAAAATGGGTTAAAAACCATATATAGAACTTTACACACCATGTAAATGTATTACACATCATATAATGTTTAGGTGAATTTATTATTCAGCCTAGGGAATGGTTTTTTTGGTGTATCCTTAAAAAAACAATGGCATGATGTGTAGATATATTACACATCGTGTAATCCCCTAACCTGTAGTTTTAAATTTTTCAATGTGGTTTATTTATATTTCAACTCACTTATAGGTTTCTCCTCTCTACCTTTGGAAACCTTCCAGGTGATTTTGAAGAACTTATATTAATTCCAAATTTCTTGTTTGTGCATCTGATACCCAATAGGTGGTATTGGTTATTTTTACCTTCTATGCCTTGGCTTTCTAGTCATTTTGGTGTAATATATTTTCTATGAGATTTGTTAGTTTTTTCCTTATAAGTTTTGATCTAGTATACTTATTGCAATCATCCATACCTTATTCCTCATTGAATTTTACCATTTGAATAATTGTTTGATCATAGATAAAATGTAGGTGGTATAAAACATAAACATATAATTTATTAATTTCCAAGAATGGTAAATATGGATATTTCACCAACATATCTTCTGATGAATAAATGAAAATTATGAATTGGATTTATTCCTTGTATTACCTTTTGATAAAATTCGTTATTAACATGGATTATAGAAACTGTTTGGATGAGAAAAACCTGGTTAATTAAATGAATTGATTAATGAATTAAGGTGTGTTTATCATTACGTGGGGTTTGGGTGTTTTCTTGATATTGGGCTCACCTTAGTATGACCTGATTATTGAAATGTTTGGGATGTTATTGGTTATGTCGAATTGATAAATGAAATGTGTAAATTAAATATAAATGGTTATTTTCATAAATAACCATTGATGATGTGATATTATGATATCATCCTTATTGTGACTTGTGTTGTGATTTATATGTTATAATTATTATATAGGGTGTTGGACTAGTTAACATGATAAAATTATTATATAGCGAGCTATGCCTTGTGAAACAAGTTGAAATGATCATATAGAAGGATATCCCAAGTGATTCATTCAAAAGTGTTTACATACTAGGCTTGGTCCAGATATATACTGAAATGATTATATACCATGCTATGACCCGAGACATGATGAAATGATTAAATACCAGGATTGGCCCTAACACATTCTAAAATTCTTATATACCAGGATTGACCCTGATTAAATGAAAAAATACTTATACAATGGATTTTGACCCAATTTTTTTTAATTTATACATCGGCTATAAATTACCGTTTTACCATGTTTCTATGGTTATGGTGGAATTATTGTGATACATGCTCAGAGACATATCAGTATGGCGCAAGGATAGGTTATGTCATTATAAGGTTATATGGTTATGGATGGAATGGTTTTGAGACATGAATAGAGGTATTCTCACATGATTCCTATGTAAGTTGATGTGGTATTAATTTAATTGTTCAATTAATTAATACAATCCTTTATTTCATTATTGCTTTCACTTATTAATAGATTGGTTATGCTTAAAAATTGTGATGTTGACATACTGAGTTATACTCACACCCTATTTGGGGCAATTTTTTCTATCCAAGAAGATTACATGGATGTAGGATTGGACAAGTGAAAATGAACTTTCTATTGATTGTTTTCTTGATGGATGGGATTTAGTATAAAGATGTGTCCAATAGAGGATTTGGGACCAGGTTCTTTTGAGTTTCTAGTATTTTATTTTTTATTACTTATATCATGATATTTTGTTACATTACAATATTTCATTTCATTATTCCCCTATTATTTATAAGATTTTTTAGTTATATTTATTGTTCATTTTACACTATATCATATTGTTTCCATTATTTAGTAACTTTAATATATATTCATTTATCTATATTTATTATTTCCTCTGTGTTGAAACTATTTAACCATGGGGTATAGTCTCCCCACTATACTTATCAAACCCCCACTCCTAGTTGGCATACTCTAGCGTATGAGGAGACACACTTGATGTCTCCTAACCACCTAGTTTGAACCATGTTAGAGAATTACTAGTTGAAGGATGATAAAATTTTTATAAATATAATTTTTCCATTATATACATTTTAATAATAATTATTTTAATTTTAACATGGATAATGGAGCACATAGCTTCCTGGAGATGGTAGGCCATACATATGGAGAAGTGAGGTTATCATTTTATTAATGGGTGAAAGGGTAAAGAGGTGGGTGGTTTATTAATTTTATAAAATAAATATATTGTATTATATATAACATATATTCATTAAATTTATCCTTATTACCTTCCATGTAAAGTGTAAGGGTAAAAATAATCATATCACTTCTTGTGGTGCTAGCATGGCATCCACACACGTGCCATTATTTTATTTTAAAAGGAATGGAATGTTAGACAATATATGTGATATAAAAATTCGATAAATATAATAATATAAAAATATGATATACATGTGTTAAATACATTATTATATCTATCCTTGAATGTGGTGATGAAAAATGACTTACATCGGTTCGCGAGGTGGTAGTCTTCCGTACACACGATCGATAGTTTCATTTCCCAATTTATGGAAGAGGATAATGATATAGGTTATAAAAATAACACAATAAAATATCATTGTATGTAAGATAATTATTTTATTATATAATAATGATTTAATAATATTTTAAGGCGGTGGAAGAAGAAGAAAAATAGAAATGATCATCTAAGAACATTACCTCTTCTTCAGATTCCATATTTATTTTTGAAAAAAATACTTCATCAATTGGATTTATAATAAAAAAGGGATCTAAGATGTTGTTAAGGTACTAAGTAGGTTAATTGGTTTGGGATTGTCCAAGAAAAATGGCTTTGGAACTATTAATAGGGAAGGGGAGTGGTGGCCTTTTATATGTGGGGGAGAGGAAGCACATTGAAATGGTTAAATTACACTTACATTCTGATCATACCAAAAGATCAAAAAATGGGAAACTATCAATAATTAGAGGTAATAAGGTTTATCTATTTCTATAAAATGTATTTTTTATTAGTTTTAAGTCATTTTATTCTTTATCTTCTTAGATTAACCTTCGGGAAAAACGACTTTTACCTCCACTACAATAATTAATTTTTTTACTATTCAATATGACCCAAAATTAAGTTGAACTTATTTGATAATATAAATTATTCTAGTTTAAAATATGTAATCCATTTTTCCAATTTAAATTCAAAGAAGTTACATAATCCAATTTGAAATTGTTCCTGTAAATGTGATCAAAAAAGGGGTTTCCAAAGAAGAAATTATCATAAGTATAGAAGGTTTTAATATTAAAATTATTATTAAATTGATTAAAATGATATACATTAGTTATATTTTAATATAAATGAACTAATTTTATTTTAAAACAATGATAAAATATAATTTATCCCCGTAAATTATATAAACAAAATTATGGTTTTAAAAAAATATCAGAAATTTTCACTATTTATCAAAAAATGAACTTTTTAGAAAAATCACAAAAATTCAATGAAATATTATTTTAATTTTATGTTTTAAAAAATTAAGTTTTTTTTTAAAAAAAATTTTCTAAAAATTCTATTAAATAATTTAAAGTATATGGGGAAAAACAGCTAAAACTTTTTTAATAAAAATATAGAATTTTAGAAAACATTTCATTTTAGTTTAAATAATTATTATTTTATTTCAAATCAATAGATAAACATAATTTTAATAAGTTATTAAGTAATATTGGCACCTTAAATTTTAATATCAATGTTATAATGATATACTATTATACAATTAATTTAGGTTCGGGGTTCTGTGTTCCACGAGCTATCAAAGAGAATAAATTTAAAGAAAAATATTAAAGGGTTGTTTAAGGTGAGTGTTTTATTTCCCATATTCGATTGAATTAAATATTATTATTTAATAATTTTAAGGTTCTACCCAATGATTATGGAATTAAAATAATAAATAAAATTTGAGTAGAAAATGATTCTAATTCAGAACAAATTTGCAAGAAATAACTGATAGATGATAAAGATTATTTAAACAATGAATAGACTTCCAATATATATATGAAGATAGTTAAATTTATGTAGATAAATCATTAAAATAAAATAGAAAAAACACTGGTAAAATTTTATTTCCTTCTTTTAGATGATTGAAAATAATGTGTGTGTATAAAAAAGAAGATATTATAGCATCTTTAGTTATTTAAAAAATAATTAGGCACCTATATCAGGTTAAATGTTTTGAAAATATAAAAATTCAATATTTTTATATCAAATGTTATGAGATAACATATTTTTTTTTAAAAATAATTGGTTAGTGAAACATTCCATATATCCCTAATCACTGAAGATTCCTAACACACAAGAGAAATATCTATCATTTTAGAGGGTGGTCATTCTTGGAAATGACTACATTAAAAAAAATCACCCATAACTTCCTTTACTAACTCAGACAAAGGTACGATTAAAGTAACACTGATATTTTTCATAAAAACTTCAACAATAATGAATAACTATAGAACTACCATCCATGTAAACATCATTCGTGCATGGGCCATTATGCATAGGCATGATCTTCTGGTAGGGGTCTTCTAAAAAAATATCATATGGTACAACATAGCCATATAATTATCCAACATTAGCTTTAGTATATCTTACATAACCACGAATCAAATTTTCATTAACATCATTATTATATGCATTGGCATCATTTTATCAATATAGGCATTATGATATTTTTCTAGGCATCATGATATCTTCTTAAGTATGAATTTTATCTATGTAAACATTATATTTTCAATATACATATCATTATACTTATGCATAAGCTTATGTATAGTCTACATAAACATGGACCTAGACTTTAGTAATCATTAGTACATGATAAAAATATCAAAATATATTTTTACCCACTTAAAAATTAACCTCCAAATATATAAAAAATTTACTAAAAAGTTAATTAAATGACTTAAATCACTCCAGAAAAGCTAATTAGTAAATTAAAATGGGGTTTTTGTGATCATAAAAACTTTGGATAAATTTTTATTAATTGTAATAACATTTTTTCATCCAACAATTGATTTCATGATCCAAATTATTTAATGCACAATAGTGATCCATATAACTGATTGAAAGATGTGAATTTTTCTTTGTAGGTATGGTCAAATCATTGACCCAACATCGAAGGTCCGTAATGAACACATGAAGAATAAAGGGTGAAATCAAAAAAACCACAAAATTAAATAATATAAATTGGATATTAATGATTATATCATCGATAATTGGGTGTAAATCAAAGAAATAATTGGATATATGAAATTCCATGAAAAATTAATCCTCAAGGCATAGGTTTGAGTGGTTAAATATGTTTATGGGGTCCTGTAATGATGAATTAAAGCAAGGAATCAAGTAAATAATAAGTCCTTTCATGAAAGACTAAATAAGCAGAAAAGAATCCATGTAAAAAATGATACCTAGATATGATTTATCATTAGTGAAGAAAAATATCATTTTATCTCCATCTTCATTCACGATGTATTCATTTCCGATCCCCTCATTTTCACCTTAATTTTCACCAAATATCTAAATCAAGGCCCTCTAATAAAATATATAGGATTGAAAGGAAGAACCTAGATATTATATTATAGGGGAATATATTGATGAATAATTTTTTTAAAAATATAATATTTTAATTTAATTATTTAATGCATTTATTTTTTAAAATTATTGTGACTACACACCATCATGAGACACAATGAGAATAAAACTCATGTTATTCCAAGTGTAATATTAGTTTTATGGAATTAAAAAAAGTATAAAATTTTCAAATCAGGAACTCATTTATAAGATATTAATATTTAATAAAAAATGAAAAAATATTTATTATAAATAATATAATATTTTTATTATTTTATTTTTGAGTATCCACGACACTCAATTTTCCATGAAAACACATCCCAGGGGTAAAAAAAATTATCAGAAGATAAAAAACCATTGGATAATTTTTATAAGGACATATTATAGGGTAAAATTTTATATTTTAACCTTATAGAGGACCTAAGTCTCTGACATTCAAAGTTGAAAAAATTATCGATTGTAAAAATAATGAGTCTTTAGATCCTTTCAACCGTAAAAAATATGCATATCTGAAAAAGAAGACAGCTATAGCCCCATTGGGAGAAAGATTATAGGGAATAATCATGTGTAGGTTCCACACCACCACACACACATTTTTCACTTATGAAGGTATGATCTCTAGGTAAACATGGTTGAAAATTCCTAAGGAAGAAAACAACCCCCTTCACTCATGAAGATATCAATTTTGGACATCTCAATGACAATCTTAAACAGAGAAAGAAATTCGTTCCATTCAATAATTTACACAACTCATCCCTCAAATTCCATTTTCATTCAATTTTTTTCATTCCACATGGAATATAAAGAAACCAAAAACTATTGACAACCACCTCTTGAAGTTACATTAAAAAGGAAATCACTATTGGGATAACCAAAAACCGCACCTTAAAGAGAGTCCTAGAAGGTCATTATTTGAGGAAAACCCACCCACACTAATTACACAATCGACGAATTCAACAAATGATAAATTAACATTGGAAGGGTTTCTAAGTAGCATACACATCGACGCTCACACCAATTTTTCCATCATCTTTATCCCAAGATGCAAATTAACACTATAATAACTAACTTGTGGAAAAAGACAACTTGGGACTTCCTCCAAAACCGTTACATGAATAACAATGGTATGCCCCTTAATTCACTATGATATCAAATAGTCTTTCACATATTATTAAATTTAAACTGGTACTATTTTTATTTCCCTTTTGTGAAGGATACCGAAGAGCACCATAGGCCTAACAAAAATGATCCTCAACCACTAAATAACAAACCATTTCCCATTGGGTGGTCCAATATGAAACAATCCAATGTGGATGGTACTGAACCCTTAGATGACCGTATTCTATCATCCCATGACCCTAATATAAAACCTCACAGAGAAACTAAAAACTACAAAATATAGAGAAAAACCTTTTTCTACACTATAGAGAAAGAATTTAAATTATATAGGTATGATGAAACACCATAAAATCCATATATAGGGTCACTCCCTCTAAAGAAAATCCCCCTCATGATTTCCCTCATGATACTTAGAAAAAATGCCATTGGTTGAACCACCTTTCACTAGGGGAGGTGGTATACATACCCACCACCTCTAGAGAAACAATTTAAGCCCACTGCCTGGGGATATTCATTTACACAAGAACATTACATATATATCACCATCATAGGACTCTCAAACACAAGGTTAGCATGTGGGACCCCTAAAACCAATCGAACCTCATCAAAATATTCTTCTCTATGCTAAAAAGAGACTCAAAACTATCTTATCATGATACTCCTTTGACATATATACATGAATTTCTCTACTGGAAAAGTTTAACCCCATACCCATACCATCATAAACTAATATCAACAATTGGAATGGGTCCAACATCATGAATACTTGGTTTACCCCATTATTAAAAATCCTATACCTCAAGAGAATTTTGTACAATTTAAACTATAATGGTAAGTGTAGGGAATATCCATAAAATTCCTAACTAGATACACCTTGAATCTATACAAAAAAATATTATATCTATCCAATGTGAAACATCCATATGAGACTCATAATCCCTCTCTATAGCATTCAAAAATCATGTTCTATAGAAAAAAATATACACATATTATCCTTTCAAAAACAGTGAACCAAATGTTACACTTTGAATATATCTATACACTACTCTATACAAATGGAAGGTGAATCCTAACCCCAACAAATATAATTCCAATCAATGAAAATCAATGGAAGAGTAGTTGATCTTAAATACTAATGTGTTAAACCTGATCACCCCAATTAGGGAGGAGGGGGGGGGGGGGGGGTTCTCACTCCCTATAGAATAAAGGTCATACATTATCGGACTAAATGATATATACACACAATAATAGTAGTAGATAGATAATAAATGCATGATGTGGGAACTAATTAATCTCTATCACTAATAAATTCTCTAAAGAGACCAATTTATTCAATAAGAAAAGGTCCAATTCATAAAAAAGAGTTAGTGGATAATGTTCATTATAATGTAAAAACTCTAGATGACCAAGGTCACGCTAGGGGTTCTACTAGAATCTATATCTCCTAAACATTTAGTGAGATATGATTATCTTTTATGAATGTCGACTAGTATTAGGGTCCATGAAGAGTGAAAATGAGTTTTCCCATGAAATGAACCTATTGATTTTTGACCATATCCATCATTATCACACATTATTATACAGCTTTTATTATTTTATATCTACACCTGATTAGATATTTTCTAATATAGTTCTCATGGACATTTATAGATGCATATTCCAACTCTAACTTCTCTCACACCACCTAATCTCCCCCAAAATATTCTTGATAATTTATGGTATCTAAAACAAGGGAGTTTCTAGTTCAATTAAAAACATTGAATTAATAGGTATTACCATGAAAATAATCTGATTGAATTTAGGTAAAAATATATCCTTCACCTATAGTTGGGGTGAAACTCTACCAATGGTCACCTATGGGTCTTGGACATAGGTGATACTTCTTGAAAGAACATGCACAACTCAACAAAGTATCCTATGAAGTCTCCACCTAATCAACCAAGATCAAATAATTCCATCTTGAAATATATTTCAGGAATCATCCCTCAATATCCACTGTAATTTACCCATACTGAGACATGGTCTTCCTCCCTATAGAGGTTAAAACATCCTCTGATAAAACTGTATCATAAAATAGAACTCAAAGTTCCACAACATTAGAGCTGACCCATCATGAGTTTGAGAAAATTTCATAAACCAATGGATAACTGTATCATATAGGTACATCACGTAAATATTCTACATATGGTCAATAATAGTTTCAACTATATGGAAACAAGAGGCTCAGACTCCATCCAAACCTCTATCGGCTAAGAATCAAGATCACTTCACAAACTCCCGAGGCCTCTTACGTTGAACGATCACAACACATATTGTCAACATGTAGTCTTAAATAACCTAATAGAAACTAATATACGATATATAAGAAATATAAGCATTAAGTGAAAGGGGGTGATAAAAACTTCCTCAGATCACTAGGTATGTGAATCTCTGATATGAGTCTCAGAAAACAACATCATATCACTCACTAACTATTGACAATAGGCCTGACTACATGCATGAGATTTTAATGACCCCTAGCATAAAATTTAGTTTTTAGTGGTTAAATTTTTTATTTAATAGAGTTATTATATAAAGTTAGAGAATATATATATTGTATTACATATTATTGAAATAGAATAACCACAGCTAACCACTATATGATGCATTTACCAATCTTAGTTATACCCTGTAATGATACCCCAGAGATATGATTTGACTACTAGTTTACAGATTACTAGCATAAGGATTTATCACTCACTACGACTACACTGGTCTCCATGGTATGATAACCAAAATCAAGACCACCTTATCAACATTTCCATAATTACCAAACTACTACCCACATGTCTACGAACCCTAAAGACTATACCAAGGTCAGAACCACTCTAATACCACTTTGACACAACTTGACCCATATGGGCCCTACTTGGGATGATGGTTAGGTGATAGTTTCACCCTTACATGACACTAAAATAATAGAGGATAATTACAAACATCAAGTATGAATATATCATAATATGGGAACCCTTAAGCATTTTTAACTTGAAAAATCACATATCTCGAACACACAAGACTACAAAAACACAAGTTAAATATAAAATAGTTGAATCCTAAAATGTTCATACATAAATATTACATATTTTTAAATTAATATTCAATGAATAGAATTAATATCCATTCTATAACTATAAAGGTTTAGTGTATATAGAGACTAGATATATAAACATCTTATTCATGAAAGATCATCAGCATCTCCCATAAAGATCTTCCCATATAATAATCCTTTTTGAAATACCCAAACTAATTTTTTTTCATAACATGAGGAAGGGAAACATAATAAAGGTTGAGGTTAGATGATTGGTATTGGGAAACAATAGAGTTATCAATGACCACTTAAGCATAAAATGATTATACACGTATGCAAACATGATCTTAAAATATGAAAATCATACCTACCATATCATATATTATCTTCACGAGTCATGGAGAAATACTTGAAGCTTATAATACATGTATAAAAAATAAATCAAATAAAATTATCCATGTGGGAATATCATATATATATATATATATATTAGGTTTTTTGGGGCACAATTACAATGAAATGAAGACACACCTCACACCCATAGGGCTTGAAAGGGATACCTCACCCAACATGACACTTTTATTTTTAATATATATATATATATATTCATGTAGGTCAATATAATTTGATGGACTAGGACCCACCAATCATGTCCCGTAGACCAAATATTCACATCGCCCCATAGGCAACATAATTTTTTTTAAAGCTTATGCATGCATTTGATTGTGAAACCCTCCCCAAATGATGCCACTATCATGGTCTATCAGTACCATTGTCATCCCAACCCCACCATAGAAAATTTTAACGAGTAATAAAACCTCTCCTACAAACTAATGGAATACCCTCTATAAGACTGGATTGTATGATCAACACACTAATGTAACCTAACATAATACCCACCATCTCACCCGAAGATGAGTGAAAATTGTGCCACACACATTATCTAGACCATAATCCCCACCATAAAGTAGAGGTTTACCAATTAGAACCTATTGAAATTATAACATTATTAACTTCTTTTGAATCTGTACATCAATATGTGATAGATAATTCTTCCCCCTTATATGGCCACCACAACACAAATTTTACTTATAGGATCTCCATCGACCCATTTTCGGTTCCAACATTGGAACCATCAAGATTTCCCCACCATGATTGTCAGTCTTGGTTCTTCCATACATCCATTATCAGTATAGAAAATTTCTCATGCCAACTCGGCCCCAACTTCCCTAGCATTGTATCCTGCTTCCAATCCATCACCGATGCTAGAGTACTTCCATACACAATCATTAGACCACCTACTTGGCTTGATCACCTTAACCAGACTTTTCCATAGGCACAACACCTCCCTTCAAATGATGTCTATCAACACACCATCTTGGTCATAGTATTAACCAAAATTCCCCTTCTCATCATCAGACATCAGTCTTAACTTTTACATCTCCACCTCATTAGTTGAAGAGTTATAGCACACTTGCTGCATTTCCACCTCGCTTGTATATGGGACAATCATAATGATTACTTCAGATGAGACCATATATCTCAATAGTTCCCCCAAATGGGAGCCATAAAATGTCGTAGCTAGGAATGAGACCCCAACCAACCAGATGAAAACAATGAGGGTGTTTAACAACTTAGCTACACCCCAATTTATGGGGAATAACATAAACATTGAGATGTGGGAAAAAATTAATCTTATAACATTGTGAACAAGTATAATTAGAAATAGGATCACTCATTAATTTACAAAAAAATTGAGCCCTCACATAAACTTATAGACTTGAAAACTAGGTCCATACCTAATCTCATAGAAATGAAAACCAAGTACACACATAAAATTATGGATATGAAATACAGGTCCATGCTTAATCTTATGAACATAAATGTTCTTTCCATGCCCAATCTTATAGACATGAAAAACAAGTCCACATAAGAAATTGTGGATAAGAAATTAGGTTCATGAATAACATATTTACCTTATGGGTTAATCATATTTACCCAATGCATTAGAGGGATATATAATTTTAGGCCCACCAATCATATAATTGTAATCCATTTATATGTGTTCCAAAAGTTTATATATTTATCATCATATATCATAACTCACATGAAAGAAATGGATTTCATAAAAATTTCATCATCATAATCATAAACCACCCAAAGAGATAATAATCATGGTATCCTTTGATCATATACTTTATAAATCATAAGAAACATCAAAGTATTTCATTTTAGTTTAAAAAAAATTTAAAATTCCTTTTTTTATAATTTATTTTGGAAAATATCATTTTCAGTTTGAAATCAGATAATTAAAATCATAAAATTTCTCAAATACTAAGGAAAAACTTGCTTTGAAAATAAAATTGTAATATTTTGAATTAATATTAAAATAATTAATCAATAATTATGTCTAAAAATTTCTTTCATGCTCTATAAGTTAAAATAAAACATTCCTTTCACACTATTTGTATAAAGTGAGAAAGTACCTTGTTCAAAAAATGAAAATAAAATAATTTTTTAAATAATTTTTTCAATAAGTATATCATGGGTAAAAATGACTTCAAACAATAATTGTATAATATTAAAATAATTCATTAAACCATTTTTAGAAAACTTATAAATGAAACAAATAATTTTTCAACTGATGAAATAAATAAATATGATTTTACTTAAAAAAATATTTTTTATTTTGAGGTCACAAAGAGAGGTACATGAAAGGAAAATAATTAATATCCAAAAATAAATATATGTGAATAAAATCCATGAATTTGTTGAGAGTTAGAATATAATATTTCATAAATTAACTTAATCACAAACAATCACGATAAAAATTGAGATTTTAACATAAAACCCTTATCAATTTGGTAAAATTTGAATCCTAATCCCTATAGAATAATAATATTAAATTAAAATTATGATATAATGAAATTAAATAAATTCATTATATATCA
The DNA here is from genome assembly GCA_963277665.1 of Viscum album. Taxonomy (NCBI): domain Eukaryota; kingdom Viridiplantae; phylum Streptophyta; class Magnoliopsida; order Santalales; family Viscaceae; genus Viscum; species Viscum album. The sequence goes on along the minus strand of OY728138.1, from coordinate 580,821,189 downwards.
TATCAATGGGTATTTATATTCAATTTATAAAATAAGATTGGTGTATAATATAATATATGTCCTAAATAAGACAAGTTGAGACAATAAACCCTTTACTCAAGTTCCACTTACTTCGAAAGCAATCTAAACTCATAGATAATAAATTAAAATTTATTATAATTTTCTACCAAAATAATTTACATAATTATAAAATAATATATGAACCCTTTATGATAGTTTGACACCCATTTATCAATAATTCCTTATTAAAATTTTCATTTCTCTATGTTAACTCTTTTATTTTTCATGAGAAATCCAATTCAGTATTTTTGGTCCTTGTAATTTGATCATGGATACATCATATAAATAATTTTAATAGTAATATAAATATCATAAATATCAATTATATACATATTTATAAACATTCATAAAATATAGATATGAAAAAAAGGAATTACACCGTTCATGAAGATGGTAGACAATACTTACACATGAACATTGTATCAACTTTTTGATAGTTCTAAAAAAGGAAATTTAAATGGTAATTAAACATTATAGAATAATTATTATTTTATATAAATAATTTTTATTAATTAAAACTATTCTTATTACTGTCCATGAAAAACAGAAATGAAAAACGAATCACATCACTTCTTGGAGGTGGTTGCCCATACGTACACACGAGCAACCTTATCATTTTCCAGTGGCTTCAAAGGTAAGAAGGTAGATTTGATATTATAATTAACAAGAATAAAAATTTCATAAATATCATATATTAAAATTAAACCCATCATAATAACCATCCATGGAATATGGTGATGATAATTAAATTATATCACTACCTGGAGACGGTAATCTATACATATGCAAGAGCAATTCTTTAAAATAACCTTTGATGGAATAGATGATGGATAATGGTGGTTTCATAATAATAATAAAATTTATGTATATTTATGATAATTAGTTTTTTATTTTATTTTATGGAAAATAAATTTAGAGGAGATAAATGAAAAAGTAAATAGGAAGTGACCGATTAAGGTGATTACCACTTCTTTGAATGAACTACTTTAGATCTTCTCTTAAGGATCCTAGGGTTAGAATTTTGGGATAAATATAACATCTATTATGTAGATAAGGATGTTAGGTAGATATTTATATTTTTTTGGTTGAGAATGATGGCCCTAAATGTGTGAATAAGTGAGGGAAGAAGGTTCCCTTTTATAATTGAGGTGGGGTAAACTTTTGGAATTTCTTTAATGATTGAATTATAATATGTTCATTATAATGAAAAATGTTTTTAAATGGAAATAAATGTTATTATAATGTAGGATTTTGTTGTAATATCATAAAAAATAAAATTTTGATAGGTTTAAGTGGTTTTTAAATCCTTATCCTTGGGTTGAACACCTCAATTAACCTATTTTAAGATTAACGATGATAATGAAAATTTTCCCTCTTAAAGCGTCATAAGTTTACATATATGGTGTCAATTATCTCATCAATATAAAAGGTATGATATTTTGGACCAAATAATATCCTACTTCTCCTATTAAAATATTTATATTATTTTTAAATAATTTATTAAAAATTTATTTTGATAAACTGTTATTAATGTAAATTTTCACACTACTCATTCAATTTGACTTTAAAGACAATAAGAAAAAGGTGTAATTAAAATATAATCCATATAAAATTATATAATATGTCTTATTTTTCTACTAAATTTGTTCAGCATTACAAATTACTCATATTATATTATATTAAAATATTAAAAGTCATTCATTATATTTTTTAATTGAATAAAAATTATGTCCAAGTTATGTATGAATTTAGGATAATTAATTAGTTTCAAAATTATAAAAAAATATCACCCTGAAAATATTTTTACTATTTTCAAAACAGAAATTTATATTCATTAGTAACTTACTTTTTTACCTATGTGAACACATCATAATTATTTAAAAATAAGAAAGGGACATTTTTCATTTTTCTATGTTTTAAATTCTATATAGGTTATTTTAAGGGAAATTGTCCCTTAAATAATAAAATTTATATACTAAGGGGATATAGGTATAATTCAATTCATCTAATAAGAATCAATATGAATAATTAAGACCTTAAATATATTGGAGTAGACCTCCATGGTCTATTTCTTCGTCAAAATCCATTATTTAGGGTGTTCTAGGAGGAAACGGTAACCCATTTCAAGAGTTTTCCAAATTTCATGTTTTTTAATATGTAGGTAGAAGGCTTGAATAGGTATAGGGAATCAGTGAGTCAGGGAGTTAGTGAGTCAGGGCATCAGTGAGTTAGGGCATCGGTTAGTCAGGGCGTCGGTGAGTTAGGTTGTCGATGAGTTAGGGCATCAGTGAGATAGTGCATTAGTGAGTGAGGGTTTTGGTGAGATAAGACATTGGTTATTCATGGAATTGGTGAGTCAGTCCATCAGTGAGTTAGGTTTTCATTGATTTAGGGCATCAGTTGGCCAAATGTGTCAGTAGATCAATGGCATCGGTGAGTTGGGGAGTCGGCAAGTCAGGCCGTCAGTGAGTCGGGGCGTTTGTAAGATATGGCATCATTGAATCATGCATCAGTTAGTCACGTCAGTGGATTAACATTGGTGGCTTAGCGTTGGTAGATTAGCGTTAGTGACATGTTGTCGGTGGCTCATTGTCGGTGGCTCTCTATCGGCTACTCACCCATCAATGACTCATTTCCATTTTTTCCCAGTTTTTCCTATTTCTCCCCTCTTAAATTGTATTTGATGTAAATGGAGTTTAAATCTTCTTTTAGGTATTTCGAAACTAGTTTCAAGGGATATTAATTATATCTTTAATATCAAAAACTTATGGGGTCTTTGAAATAATCAATCTCCATGGCCTTATCCATGATCCGACATTAATGACCCTTAAAACCATTTCTTATTCCATTGATACAGGATTTGGATTTTTATAAATATGATGTAATATTCTCTTTTTTCTCCTGGTGTGTAGAGAAATTTTCATATTAGATGAGCTGTGGGACTATGCTATACCCCCTTGTTCAGTTTTCGTTGGAGTGTCCTACTCACGCAACCCCCCTATTTTTGCGCAAAGAGGTGTTTTGGTCACTTGTTGTTCTAGGTAGGGATTCATTAATCTCTCCTTAATTGTGTATCATATTGTGTGGGTGTACTTATGTAATATAGTAAATATAGATGAATCCAATTTAAAGAAGATAATAGGAAGGACTAAATTGGGATAGGGAAGATGTTGATGGTCACTTCCTTTTATCTGTAATGTGAATTTCATGGTTTATATCCCTATGAAAATCATGGCCATTGGTGGGATTTTCTTGTGCAAACATAATTCTTCATGCTATTTGTTTATTCTCTATTTAAATGAATGTAAAAATGAAATCTGATTAATCACATATACCTATTTAAATGAAAACGATTCCCTATAATAAAACATGATTTTTGATCACCCCTGCTTATCAAAATGGAATTAAATACCCTTTGTTGCCTAATCCAAATACACTCATCTTGTTTTGGTGTGGTTGTGTGCCATGTGAGACTTCTTGGATTTTGTGCATTATGAGGGTTATATAGTGTGGTTGTTGGTAACATAGATGTAGGTACCAGGGTGGTAAAAGGATTTGGTTCTGTGAGAATAGTGTGGTATGTGTGTGCAATGGGGCTATGATTTAGTGGTGGTTGCTGTGGGTTTTGTGTATGAGTTAGTGAAGGAGGTGTGATAGAATATTAGGTTAAGAAATTGATTGATTGTGGAATGGATGGACTTTTTATGCAGTGGGACTACAACTGGGAAGTGGTTGGGCAGTGGGGCTCTAGGACTGGGCTGTGTCATGATTTCATGTTTGTGAGTGTTAGAATGGGCTCTATTACCATTATCCTTTCTTTCCTTGTTTGGATTGGGTGGTGGTTGGATGGTTGGTTTTCTTGATAATTTTAGCATTGTTTGGTAGTTTACCGTGTGGGGATGGTAATAAATAAATGAATGATTTGATAACATAGAATGAAGATTGGTTAAATGTATTGGCTTGGGGTATGTTTCGAGTTGGGGCTTATATTGAAGCAGTGTTTAAGTGACTGTGTTTCATGGTGTTGCGTGCATGTAGGGGCATCATTAAAGGTGGTTTTGAGTGGTCTTGTTGTATGTTTTGAATCCCATATATTGAGTTGAGTGTTTTTTACCTATATATATGAACATGTAGTTTCTTATGTTTTCTATACGCACCCCACCCGTGCTGAGCACTATGTTCAAAACACTCCCATTATTATGAAGGAGGGTGTCTTTCACAACATCCTGTTGGTAGGATGGATATATTTTTACTGACTTTAACCTTCTCCCTATTCTAGGAATTGATCTCCCAAGACTCTTTGGGTAGACTTTAATGGCTTGAGGTTTAATTCCAAACTTATGGTATTGGTCGTATGAGAGGTGATTTTTTCAAAGGTGTTTTCGGGATGAGGTCCAGGTTTTTTCGAGTGATATGTATAGTGATTGTGGCCTAGGTGTCCGTGGACATGATGTGATGCGGTGTGTGGCTCTGGTGTATTCAAGAAAGTTGTGATAGTGGGGATTGTGGAAGAGAATGGTTGCGTGAGAATGTTTGCTGTTAGGGATGAGTAGTTAACCAGTGGGAAGTGGTGTGGGGTACCTAAATATCGACGTTCTTACTACTTTACTTTATGTGACTTGCGTTATTTGGTGAAAATTCCTTTGTGAGGTTGGGGTGGATAGTATACATTTTTAGGTTCTTTTGAGTTTATGTTGTTTTCTCACTGGGGAATTAGTATGGTTCTCCAACTTGTGCATGAGTGACTTTGGATTTTCCTTACTGAGTATACTTGTATAATCACTCTATGTATATAAAACTATTTTTTTGGTTTCTAGGGAGACTACATGGACTATTCTAGACCATACTAACTTGGATGTTGAGGAAAGTTGTTGTATCACTATTTAGTTTTATTTTTGAACTTACTTTGATGTTGTATTTGTATTTATAGTAATTTTACTTTAAAAATGCTTTTGGGGTGGATTTTGGTTTCTTTATATATATCTATCTTGAAGTTATTTGGGGTTTATATATTTTAACTCTTGATATTGGTTACTATAAAAAGGGTACAACCTCCCATTTTTAGAAGATTTCTATTCCCTTGGTGCTGGTTTCTACCCCGAGGCCTATTGATGGCGGGGCTCAGGGGTTATTATATCTCATCATCTTGAATAAGGAAGGTCTTAGAATATTGTTATCTGTTACCTCATATTGAAGAAGGAGAATCAATATAGAATAGTATCAGAGGTAATGGTTAAGAGGTAGGATGATTTTTTGAGCTAGGAATAGTGTGGATTTCAAGGGTTGGAAGGGATATAATGTTAGGTGATCTTGGGGAATGACATAGTTTAGATAAGATAGGTTGTGAAACGAGATTTAAGGGCCCCCCGTGATCTCGTGTAAGGACTCTGAGATTACCAAATGACCAAGTGAGGCTATTTAGTTTGTGGGGTAGAGACCCTAGGAAAGGTACATGAATCATGACGACTTGTGTTCTTACTTGTTTTGAAATTTTTCTAAGATGTTTGAATAAAGAAAGAGTTAAAATGAATCTTAATTGAAAATTCAATAATAACCATGCCTAGGAGTTGCTTATTTTCTTTTTAGCTATGGCTCATAGATGTCACCCGTGTGTGGTACAAGCAATAGAGGGTTATCAGGCTGACCAAGTTGACCGCTGTAGGCTCAACCCAGTAGAGGAGGATGATCAGTGGCAGAGGACACTTTGTTCTTTCTAACAAAAAACTTTGGGAATGTACATGGGTAGTTTCTCAGGCATGGAGACTGAGTGTTGGATCGAGCAGCTGGTGATCCCTTTCATCTTGATCCAGGTTCCGACAGAGTACTGGGTTTCTATGGAGGTGATCTAGAGAAAGGGAGTAGCATGTTAGTGGTTGATTCTTTACCTCAGGGAGAGGAAGAAGACATATTTTTCATGGGATGACTTTGAGAAGGAGTTCTGGGAGGAATTCATTTCTTCCAAAATGAAATTTGAGAAGTGGCGGGAGCTACTCTCCCTCCAGAAGGGGATTTGTTTTGGTGAGGGAATTGGGTATCATGTTTAAGGAACTCTTAATTTTTTCTGTAGATCTCTTCTCGGCCGAGGAGTCTTGGGCTAGGCTCTGAGAGGATTCACTCCATCCTTATCTTTAGTATGCAGTTACTCCCTTCACCCTAACAACATACTTGATAGTATAAAAGATAGACGAGGTAGTGGAAATGATTCACCTATTAGGATTTATACTATAGGAGGGTAGTCACTCGAGCTCTTTAAAGAGGAAGGGAGTTTTTAGTTCGTATCTAGTGTTAGGGATTTCTAGGTTTTGTCCAGTGGGGAGATGACCCATGAACATTTAGTTCCGGCCCTATGGTTCTTGCCCTCTTACCACGACTTTGGGCCAAGGTGTTTTTCTTGTGGAGGTCATGGGAACCTTTAGAGTTAGTTCCCAGTTCGAGCTCAGTATGGTGGAGGTGGGAAGGTTCAGCACCCACCTTAGTAGAAGTTTCTAGTTAGGGCTTTCTGGCACTAGGGATAACATACCCCTGCTCCACCAAGAGTGAACAGTGTAGGTGGAAGCCGACCTTAGGATACTCCACAAGGACCATGACCAGGGCATGTCCAAGTAGGTGTTTGACAGCCGAGGGCCCTGGGTGATGGGTGTGGGAAGTGGAACACCATAGAGGCAGTAGTTCTAGTAGAGCTGGAGATTGTTCAAGGTACGTTTAGTTTTTTTAGTACGTTTACTTGTGTATTATTTGATTCTGGAGATTCTCACTTTTTTGTTGCACCTGGTCTGGCCCATGCTCTAGGATTGTACATAGAGAGAATTTTTGTTCCCTTAATGTCAAGTACACTAATTAGCGGCCATACCACCTTGTTTGATGGTTGCTGGGGATGTAGATTGATGTTGGTGCCACATCACTCTAGTTGGGATATATATCTTTTAAAGATATAACTATATTATGTTATCCATAGTATCGACTATTTGGAATCCATGTGTGTTGTTATCAGATGATTTTAGAGAAGAGTTATTCTTTCATATGTGAAAGGATAGCATGCGGCTTTTGTTGGTGAGTGGAGCTGTCAGATGGGAAGTCGGCACGTGGAGGATCTTTTTTCCTTTTCAGCCATGTTGTTAGTGGGATCGATGTATGATAATATGGAGGAGGTTATAGGAGTTTTCAAAGAGTTTTTGTATTTTTTCCCCAAATAGGATGTGACTCTACCACTTCAACATGACATTGAGTTTGGGATTGACTTAGATCCCGGGGCTCATCCAATCTTGATGGATCCTTATCAGATGGTACCTTATGAGTAATGGGAGTTGTAGATTAAGATTGAAGAACTGATAAATAAGGGTTTAACCCAACCCAATTCGTCATCGTGGGGTTCTACAATATTGTTTTCAAAGAAGGAAGGTTGTGGTATGAGGTTTTTGCATAGACTACCAAAGACTGAATCAGGTAATTGTCAAGAACCGTTTCCCTATCTCGAGAATAGACAAAATTTTCATCTAGATGAGGAAAGCATGATGGTTCTCTAAGATCAATCTATAGTCTGGTATCACCAGCTAAGGGTGAAGAAGGGTGACATCCTAAAGTCTTCTTTTAGGTGCAGGTATGGGCACTTCAAGTTCATGGTGATATTTTTCGGTGTTAAGAATGCACCGAACATGTTCATGTGGCTTATAAACTCTGTATTTTGCGAGTTCAAAGACCAGTTCATCATCATATTCATCGATGGCATCCTAATGTACTCAAAGTCATAGGAGGAGCATACTGAACATATCAAGACTATCCTGTATATCCTTCAACACCACCAGCTTTACAGAAAGTTTCCAAAGTAAAAGTTTTGGACATGAGATGTCAACTTACATGGGGATGTGGTGTCTCAGTAGGGTTTATCAATGGAATAGTAGAAGGTCAAGGAAGTTGTTTATTGGGAATCACCCAAGAATGTGTCATAGGTTTACCGTTTTCTTGTTCAAGGAGGATAATACCAGAGATTCATACTTTATTTCTCTCAGGTAGTAGCTCTGTTGACGAACATGAACAAAACATTTCAATATTTTTTGTAGGGAAAACAGTTGAAGAAAAAATTTAGATATTTAAAGGGGAAGTTGTTCAGTTATACAATGCTCAGGCTGCTAGAGGATGGAGTGATGTTTGAGGTTTTTTGTGATTCTTCCTATCTAGGCTTGGGGTGTGTGATGATGTAGAAATGGGGAGTGATATCATATGGGTCTTGGATGTTACGTCCCCATGAACATAACTATGAAACCCATGATCTGGAACATGCAATGTTTATGTTCACACTAAAGATGTGGAAACATTATTTCATTTGGGAGCACTTTGTGTTCTTCACAAATCACAATAGCTTGAGGTACATATTTTCCCAGCGAGACCTGAACATGTGGTAGCATAGGTGGATAGAGTTTCTCTAGGATTAATATTTTGAGATCTCATACACTTCAGGAAAGGGGAATGTTGTGGCCAAGGCTTTGATTAGTAAGTCCTAGAAGGAAGTGGGTTGAGAATCTATAAATAATTAGAGGGTGATAGATATTTTTCTACCTTGAACTTAGATGTAGGAATGGATGGTAGAAGAGGCCGTCTATTTCAGATGACGGTATAGTCATCTATGAGGCAGAAGGTGGAGGATTCGCAGTGGGGAGACTTAGAGGCAGAGGTGATACAAGATCACTTTGACTAGGGTGATGCTCTAAAGGTATGGTAGGAGGATGGTCAGAATCAGATTTTGTTTTGTGGTAAGCTGGTAGTTCCAAAAGAATTACATGAGGAAGTTCTCTGTGATTTTCATATCTCACCCCTAGTTGTACACCCATGAGTTTCCAAGATGTACTAGGGATTGAGGGAAGAGGGTTGGAGGCCCGTGATGAAACGGGAAGTGGTAGAGCTTGTGGAAAAGTGCTTAGTGTTCCAATAAGTGAAGGATGAGCATCGTGTTCCAGGGGGTTTGTTGTAGCCCCTAAATATCCACCAGTGAAAGTGGGATGACATCTTAAAGGATTTTGTGACAATATTACCCAGGTATAAGGGATTATGTGATGCTATTTGTGTAGTAGTTGATTAGTTAACAAAATAAGATCACTTTTTAGTAATCAAGGAGTCGAGTGCAGTGGATGCCTTAACACAGAGGTATGTGGATGAGGTGGTGCAAAAACATGGAGTTCCAAGAACCATAATCTCATATTGGGATACACATTTTACATTTCATATCTAGAGGGGATTACCACTTGCCTTTGGCCCCCACTTATGCCTCACCACTACTTTCCTCCCTCAAACAGATGGAAAAAAAGATAGGACCATCCAAATGTTGGATTACATGTTATGGTCAGGTGTTATGGACTTTAGTGGGTTTTGGGTGTGAAATTTTCACTTGGTTGAGTTTGCTTACAATAATAGCTATCACTCTTCCATTTATATGTCTCCATTATAAGCCCTATGTGGGTGGATATTTCATTCACCCTTATATTGGAAGGATGTTGGGGAGGCAACTGTTCTTTGTAAATATGTGGTGTAGAGTACGACAAAGAAGGTTTGTCTTGTCCATGAGAGGATGAAGGCAACACATGACAAATAAAATTCATATACCAATCGCAGGATAAGGCCTTTTGATTTTGAGGATGGGGACCACATATTCTTGATGGTTTCCCCTCGACGTGGTTAGTGGAGGTTCGATAGAGGGAGTAAGCTTTCTCCCAGGGTAGTCTGACGTTTGAAGGTTTTGGGACAAATTGGAGAGGTGGTATATTAGCTAGAATTTCCACCTTAATTGGGGAGGGTCCAAAAAGTCCTTCATGTCTCCTTGATTTGTATATATCTTCATGATGAATCCCATTTCATTGTTTAGGGAGAGTTGGATATCGATGATGAAACAATGTTCATGGAGTGACCAGTAGAGATCTAAGATCGTCGGGAGAAGGTACTACATGGAATGACCATTCCCTTTGGTTTGTGTGTTTTGGAGACATGGTGGCCTAGAGCAGAGTACTTGGGAGCGAGAAACACATATGCGTTCCATGTACTCGGAGTTGTTTTGATATTTTCTCATGTGTTTTTCTTTGTGATGTAATTACTCTACCTTTTTTTCTATGAAATGAGTTGTTTCCTTGTTATTTGACATACAATAAAGTTTTGACATATGATGAGGAGAGGAACTAATCCCTAATCAAGATAGATTAATGCAGATGTGATTAAACCCATGCGGGTGAGTCAGTGAAGACCAACGTGGATAGTATCTTGACATGGGGGAATGAATTACCTGATTCATATGTTCAAGAGGTGTGACTTTTGGCACTTTTGTGGTTTGTCTTGTGGTTTTTGGGTTGGAAAATCTCAGAGGAGGTGTTCTTGAATATTGAGGTTTCACTACAATGAGGTGGTTTATCCTTGAGAGGTATCTTACAGGGTGGTTGTGCCGACCACTCTTTCTTATGAGTTTCATTATGAATTATCAATGGTGAGAATAGTTTGAGAGGTATCTGATGTAATGGAAAAAACCTCCATGGTCCATTACTTTGTCAAAATCTAGTGTTTAGGGTATTATAGGAGCCAACGGTAGATCATTTCAGGTGTTTTCCAAATTTCCAATTTTTCCATCAGCAGGTCAAAGGTGTAGGTAGGTCATGGGCATCGATCAGTTTGGGTGTTAGTGGGATAGGAAATCAGTGAGATAAGGAATCCGTGAGTTAAGGCGTTAGTGAGTCAAGGCGTTAGTGATTCAGAGCATCAGTGAGTTAGGGAATGGTGAGTCAAAGAGTCAGAATGTCAAAGGTGTCAGTAGGTCGATGGCGTTAGTGAGTCAAGGAGTCGGTGAGTTAGGGTGTCCGTGAGTCAAGGTGTTGATGAGTCAAAGAATCGGTGAGTCAGGGAGTTGGTGAAATAGGGTGTCAATGAGTCAGGGCATCAGTGAGTTAGGGCATCAGTGAGTCAGGGCATCGGTGAGTTAGGGCATTGGTAAGATAGGGAGTCAGTGCGTCAGGCATCAGTCAGTTGTATCGATGGCTCAACGTTGGTAGCTCAACGTCACTGACTCGCTGTCAGTGGCTTACTTTTGGTGACTCACCCATCGGTGACCCATTTCTAGTTTTTCCAATATCACCCCTCTTATATTTTATTTGACGTAAATCGAGTTTTAATCCTTGTTTTAGAGTTTCTAAAGGATTTCAAAAGGATATTAATTATATATTTAATATCCTAATGCTCTGGGGACTTTTAAATAGTTAAACCATGTGATCTTGTCCACGATTTGACTTTAATGTCACTTGAAATAGTTTCCCATACCATTGATATAGGATCTAGATATTTTTAAATCCAAGGTCCTCTCATATCATTTATCTTGGTGTGTGGAGAACTTTTCTTCCCATATAATCCATGCACTGATGTTGTATCCCCCATATTTGGATTTCTATGGAGTCTCCTACTTTCACAACCCCCTATTTTGGCATAAAGAGGACTTTTGGTGACCTATTATTCTAGATAGGGATTAATTCATCTCTCATTAATTATGTAGGATGCAGGGTGGGTGTACTTATTTCATTTTGTAAATTTGTGTGAAACCAATTTAAAGAAGATAATAGGAAAGAATAAATGGGGATGTGGAAGATGTCAATGATCACTTGATTTTTTCTATTGTCTTTGATCTTTAATGTTAATTGTATGGGTTGTATCCCTTTGAAAATTAGGGATTTTGGGGGGACTTTCCTTGTGAACCCATGATTCTTTATGTGTATTATTTATTTTCTTTTGAAATGACTATAAATTTGAGTAATCATGTATAAATAGTTAAATTAAAAGGAGGCACGAGGATCAAACTTGATTTTCGATCACCCCTGTGTAACAATGTCTAATTAAAGAACCTTTGTTGGATAAATCCATATACACTCGTCTTGTTTTGGTGTGGCTGTGTGCTATGTGGGCCTTGTTAGTTATTTTTCTTTATGAGGGTTATATGGTGGTTCTATTGGTAGTATGGTTAGGGGAACAATGGTGGGTAGAGGATTTGATTCTGTGAGAAGAGTGTGATATGTGTGTGAAATAAAGATGTGGTTAATGGGGGTTGCTGTGGAATTTGTGTATTAGGTGGTGGAGGAGGTGTGATGGAATCTCAGGTTAAGAGGTTGATTCATTGTGGAATAGAAAGACTTTTTATATAGTGGTACTACATCTGGGCAGTGTTTGGTTAGTGGGGTTGCAGGACTGGTTTGGGTCATGATTTCTAGTTTGTGAGTGTTATAATGGGTTCCCTTACCATTATCCCTTATTTCCTTATTTGGATTGGGAAGTGGTTGGTATGGTTGCTTCACCTTATAATGTTTGCAGTGTTTGGTAGTTACCCAGGTTGGGATGTAAATAAATAAACGAATTATTTGATAATGCAGAATGAAAATTAGTTAAATGAATTTGTCGGGTGTATGTTTCAAGTTGGGGGTTAAAGTAAAGTGATTTTCAAGTGACCATCATTCATAGCGGTACATACATGTTGGGGTAGCAATAGAGGTGGTTTTGATTGGTCTGGTTGTATGTTTGGAATCCCATAGGATGGCATGATTATTTTTTACCTATATATAAAAACTTGTATTTCCTTTTGTTTTCTATACGCAACCCACACATGATGAGAACTATGTTCCAAACAGCCCCATTATTATGAGAGATGGTGGCTTTCCCAACATCTCATTGGTAGGATGGATGGATTGTTACTAAATTTACCCTACTCCCTCTTCTAAGCATTGATCACCCAAGTCTCTTTTGGCAAGTTGTAATGGATTGGGGTTTAATACCAGAGTTATGGTATTGGATGTGTGAGAGGCGGTTTGTTTCCCATGCATCTTTGGGTTGAGGCCCATGTGTTTTTGGGCGAGATGTGTGGTGGTTGTGGCCCTGGTTTATGTGGGTCGGATGTGATGTGGTGTGCAGTCCATGTGTATGCGGGAAGGTTGTCACAGAGGGGATTTTAGAAGAGCGTGGTAGAATTAGGATGTTCACTATTAAGGATGAGAAATTAACCAGTGTGAAGTTCTACGGGGTTTCCAAATATCAATGTTCTTACTAAATTACTTTACTTTTCTTGCATTATTTGGTGAGTGTGACTTAGTGATTTTGGGGTGGATAGTATACCTTGTTAGGTTCTTTTTACTTTCTGCTGTTTTTTCATAGGGGAATTAGTATGATTCTCCCACTTGTTCACTAGAGACTTTGGTTTGTACCTTCTGATTATAGTTGTATAATAACCCTATATATAATTTTTTTAGGTTTCTAGGGAAATTATGCGGGTTGTGTTGGATCTTACTAGATCAGACATTGAAGATGTTTTCTATGTCACTGCTTAGTTTTATTTCGGTAATTAATTTGGAGTTTTCTTTGTATTTATAGTAGTTTAACTTTAAACATGAATGTAGGATGGATTTTGGTTTCTTTATATATCTCTCTCTCTTGGAGTTGTCTGAGGTTGATACATCTTATCTTGCAATCTTGGTTACTATAAAAAGGGTAATGCCTCCCATTTTTGTGATATTTCTATACTCTTGGTGCTGGTTGCCACCTCGGGGCCGATTAGAGGTAGGAATAAGGGGGTCATTGTATCTCTTTCAACTTCAGGAAATAAGGTTTCCTCATCTTTATATTCCTTACCACATCTTGATGAAGGAGGGTAATGACATTGACACTTAGTTTCAACCTCGATTAACCTAAATTACCCTTTAACAAAGAGATAAATTTTATAACAATTACTATACATATATGAGAAAAAAGGCATATTTACCAAAATTTTAAACTCTAAATTTAAAATATGGAATCCATTTTTCAAGAATCAATTTATAAAAGTTTTATCAAATAATTATAAAATAGAAGTGCAAAGCTTTATGAAACCCCTTTTTTTATAAAAATACAGTTTTACACATAAAACTATATTTTTTCTTATACCATGCCAAGAAAAATACTAGATTAATGTTAAAACATTATATTGGATATATAAAATATAAATATCATTGAAATAATTAAACAATAATTATAAATTTTATTCATTAAGACAAAATAAGATTGTGCGTTGAAAATCATTTTTTTAAAAAATTCATATTTATGTATAAAAACATTTTTATACTAAATTAATCAATAAATATAATTCTGATAAACACAATTGAATTATTAATAATACATGATAAGTAATATTAATTTGGAATCATTTTAAAACAAAATTCCACTTTGTAAAATTTTTAAAATGAAAATATAGTTTTCAAATAATGTATAATAAGTTTTTATTTAATATCTCCCACAATAAATTTCAGAATCCCACATTGTTTACTATGTTTAAAATCTAATATGTTTTTATGAATTTAATTCAACTACAAGAAATTAGAAAAATGTTGTTTATATTCCTTGAAAAATGGCTTAATATTTTTAATATATATATATATATATATATATATTATTTCTTCAGCTTTTATTTTATGTTTTCATAGATTTTCGATCATATCTATTGACATACATATCAAATTGAATTGATTTCTAATCCCATGGAAAAATATAAAAAAAAACAAAAAATCATTTATGTTTACTAGAACTTTTTTAATTTTAATCATTTAGATGGGCTAAAAAATTTCCAATGTTTTTGTGTCAAGATTATACATGGATTAATGTAATATTCATAATCTTTTACCTTTAAATTCTTCTTCTCCTTTTGCCTGAACCTCAATGTTGTCTTTCCATATTATTTCTCAGAAGATAAATCGTTTGTAATATAAATGGTAAATATTTTTTTTTGAAATGGTTGTTCATATTTTACCGTAATAATAGTTTATTTCTATAATGGTTGCAGTAGTAGACTCTTGCTACCTCCAGATGATTTTTTATATTATCACAATTTAAAATTATTTCTTTATTCTAGTTAATTTTTTTAAATATTAGTTATTTTTTATAATACTAGTTAATATTTTTAATGAAACAATTATTTTTTTTAATTCCAAGTTAACTGTTTTTCAATATGCCCCACTTTTTTAGGTTTCTGATGTTATCCTTTAAGACATTTATATTTTAAAATTTTAATCATTTTTAATTTATTAAATTAATATATATTATGTAGAATTCATATTAAGTGCTTTATTAATTGTTCAATTAGTTTTAAAATGTGATTGTATTTTATTCATTATTTATATGTACACTTGAAACATATTTTTGGAATATTTATGTTTTAATATTTTATGTTAATTTTTTTAAATTATTCTTTACTATATTATTATTTAACGACATGATATTAATTCAAAATTATTTTATAATTTTTAATTTAGTATAATTATTATGTAAATTACACACTATATTAAATTTGTTTATAATTAATATTTGGATTTAAAAGGAAAATTGTCTTATGATATTCCAGAAACATTCTGAACTTTTTATTACAGAGACTATTTGAATTATTTAATGGGTAATTAAAATTGGAATGAATTAGTTTTTATGTTTTAAATTTTCTTATTTCAATTCATTTGGATGATAAATTTATATCTCTTAAATAATTATTGTAACAATAAATTTTATCTCTATATGATTTTATTGTTATTATTATTTTTTAAATTGTTTTACCCATGAAAGGTGTTTGTTTCTTTTTCTAGTTATATATTTAAAGGGAGGTCAAGAAACCTATCAAACATTATCTATAACATCTTCGACACTATTATTTTTCCTTGAAAATAAATATTGGAATTTTTAAGTGTTATAAAATCTTCGAAGTCATGTGAGAAATATTTTTCATCACAGGGAAGATATCTCAGGTGATGAACTACACCTTATTCGACTTCAATTTCCTTAAAGAGACGAGTCGATCCTTAAATAAAGATCCAACTCCTGGGATTTATACTTTTTTATTTTACTTTTTCTAGTTTCTTGTGTCTATAATAGTTCTTCCTATCTTTCATGTGTACTTTCTTTTTATGGTTATGCTTTTACATATAAAATAATTAATTATTATATTTTTTGGTTTGGAACTACCAAACTCTAAAGTTAGTACCATTCAGGTTGTTACTCTCATATTCTAAATTCATTGCTTTAATTTGTTCTGGACTCCCAAAAAAATTAAATGTTTCATGGTTATCCGTCCACTTTGTAGAAAATAATTTTTTAATCCGGTTATGATTCCCCCTAAAAAATATGATTAGTTCATAATGCATCTGTCACCATGTAGATATGTATAGGAGTAGAGTCGGTCCACTTTGGACTAAAATACTATAAAAAATTGTAGTGTTTTTTCTTTTATTCAACTTCTAATTAACTCTTACAATTAACATTCATAATTAATTTAAATAATAAATTTATTTCAGTAATTTTTTTAATCTAGTCTATCCACCCCCTCTAGATCATCATATATTACCCATTTTGGCCTGACAATTAGTATCATAATACAACCCTATTAAAGAATACATTATCCCTATCATTATCTTTTCTGATAACAAACAACTGGTATTAGTTTTTAAAATTATAAAGTATTGTTTTTCTATGTTATTACTTTTTACAATACCAAACTATTCTTATAAAATATTATTTCATTTTGAAATAAAAAATCCATCTATAGAGACTATTTATATCTTATTATGCTAACATATTCCTAGTCATCATAGTTTAGAGGAAATATATTTAAAATTTAATGAGTAAATGTAAATGATTCTTTGATTCCTTATAAGCCAAAACTCATTGATGGAAATGACTATGGATTATTGAGATCTCAAATGGGGGAATACCATAAAAAATTAAGCATATAACACTAGTCCATCATGAAATAATAATACAAACTACTAGAAGCTGACCTATATATACATAACATAAATGATGTTGTTAAATTTGTTTTAAATAACATTGTTTTGAATATATTACAATATGAAATTAATTGAAGTGTTTTTAGATTTTTATATACTTGTAATATATATCATGATATTTAAAAGATTTTACTAGTTTATCACCTTGGATTAGATTTATTGATATGAACCAATATTGGAATGAATTGAGCAGAGTAGCAAGAATTTGAAATAAGTGAAGAAAAAATTGTAAACCAAATATTACACCAATTCAAAAGAATTATTAATAGAATGAATTAACTTTGAGAATATTTGAAAAAACCAATACTAGTTGAAGGGCCCTATGATATCTATTGAATAAATAACATGGAAATCAGAATTTCATTGATGAAATTAATAACGTTAAATATATCACTCAAGATGAACTGATTGGATCACTACTTTAGTATAAACTGTAATTGAAGAACATATCCAAAAAAGAAAAAATAGTTGTGACATTTAATTATTGAAATTTTGTTTCTATTAAATCATATGATTATAATATATAGGATAGTGTAAATTAATACATTTCTTATATTTTGACTGGATTTTATAGAAGAATGAAAAATAAAGGATTCAAGAACTAATTTAGAAGAAACTATCAAAAAGATAAACACAAGAGAGATAAGGGTTGTAGTAATAACAATAATAGTTTATATGTCACTTCCTTTAAGTACATAATGAAAGTGAATAACACCATAACATCCCAAATCAAAATATTAAGTAGGAATAAAAAATAAATAAAAAAAGGATTTGACAACTAGTTGCAGTTTTACATAAGAATCCAATTTTAGTGATGAATTTAGACATGGGAAAGAATATGCTAACTTTTACTTAATGGATTATCTAGATATGGTTAGTGTTTATGGATTTTATTCTAGATGTTATTATTCTGACTATGATTCTGAAAATTCAAAATTTTAAGTAATTTAATGATGAAATTGAAAGATAGGAAAAAAATATTTTTAAATAAACTGATTTATATAATAAAACGAAGGAGTATAATGATAAAATTGTTTATATAAATATGTTGTTTATATAATATAATTATGAATTAGTAAACACTATTTTTTGTTCTCATTCTATATTTTATGATATCATAAAATCTACTCCATATTTTAATGCCAAATTGAAAAATGAAGTTGAGAGTCTTAAAGAAAGTTTATCTAACTTTATTAATGGTCATTAAAAATATAGAAATATTATGTATCTAGGTAAACCAAATAAAAATAAAAATGTTATTGGATATGATAGGAGACTACCTCGAATGTATAGAAATAATTTTGTTAAAACTAAAGATGGTTATACTTATACTGTTACTTATTTTAAATGTGGCAGGAAAGGTAATTTTGAAAATGATTATTCTCTTAGATTTAAAAAATATTTTGGATTTAAAGAGACTCATATTTAAAAATATTTATTATTTAGTGCACCATACAATACTTATATAAATATTCATGGGTACATAAAAATTATATTACTAATCCGACTGGACCCAAAGTAGCTTGGGTACCAAAATTTTCAAGTAATTTATTTTTGTAGGAAAAATTTATTGGATGTCTAAGGAATGACATATAATACATGGATAATAGATTATATAGGAATATGAACAGAGAAAAACCAATTTTTACCACTTGAAATACATGTGATGAAGGAACCATTAAATTTTTAGATAATTCCAAAGGCAAAGAAAACGGTTTTATAAATTTGTTATTTTTAATACCTCCATTATTTCTAAAGTTTAATTTGTTGAAGGTTAAAAAAATTACTTCATATATGTAAATTATTCAATGATGGAGCAGAAGTTAAATTTCAAAATTGTATGTTTTTAGTTTTTAAATACTATTCTTTATAATTTTATGCTAATTGAAAGGAAAGTATTTATATTATTTATTTTTTTGAACTAATTTTTCAATATGTAAAGTGTTTGAATACTATACAGAGTGATATAATTATTTGGAATCAAAATTTAGTTAATTTTAATTTCTTAATTTTATGTAAGATCTCTAAACATGATAATTTGTAACAGTTAATTACCTTGAATAAGTAATAACTTCATGTTTATGATGCTTGAATGAAAGGAAAAAAATATAAAGTTTATTCCAGATCTATCAATTAGATAAGTAGTAAAATAAAAATATAGTTAAGTTATATTTATTTATTTGATCCTACTAAAATTTATAGTTTTGGTGGAAAAAAACAAACATTAGGTATTTTTTATAATTCTAATATATTTAAATTCCTTTACTTTTATAATGATAAAAATGACACTATCAATATTTATTTTTTTATAATTTATTTCAAAATAATGTTGTATTATTATATCTATTAAAAAAGATAAATGATATTTATTTAATAATTTATAATTTTAAAAATGGTTTTTGAATAATTCTTATTTTCATATTCTCCCTTCTCCTAGAATACTACAATAAAATGGAATCATATAATGAAAAAATTAAACTCTTATTGAAATAAAAGATAACTTTGTTAAATGAATTTAATTTTCCAAGTTATTTTCTGCATGAAGTCATTTTTTCATATTATTATATTTCAAATATAAATGTTGTTTTAGATTTTTCAATCGAAAATGATTATTATTTGTTTAAAAATAAAATGCCTAAATTTGGTTTTATTTAGAATTTTTGGAAGTAATGTTTTTATTTTAAATTTGAAGGGTAATTTAGAGAAATTTAATGATAAAAGTGGTGAAGATAATTTTCTAGGTTATTATAACAATATTAATTATTATAGAGTTTATAAAAAAACTATTATTATTGGAGAATCTGTTCAAGTTATGTTTTATTAAAATAACGTTAAATTAATTTTTTATTCTAATGATTTTGTTGATGAGTTTCAAGATTTTATTTTTGGTGAAAAAAATATTCTGGATAAGAATGAATCAATCGAAGGGAAACATACTTATTCTTAATCAAAAACAAAATCATGGAAGATTTATAGAGATAATAATATGGAAAATTTCTTTGGCAATATTGATTTTAGTATTAAAACAAGAATGTTTGTTTTAAAATTTTATTCCAATTCTAGATTTATTTCGAACATTGTTACTAATAATATTAATGATTATTTAAATGATTCTAATAAAATTATTTCTATTCATGATAATATGAACCAATTTTATAGAAATAATGTTTAAAATTTATTTCAACCTCCTACATTCAAACATTTTATAATAACTAAATTGTTTTATAGAAATCAAACACATAAATCTATATAATTTATTTAAAATAAATATTTAATTCTTTCTCATGGTTATTGTTAAGAAGAAGGTATATATATTGATGAATAATTTGTGACTCTTTCAAAAATTGAATAAATTATAATTTTTTATACTGTTAGATTTTTAAGTATTTAAATTATTTCAAATGGATGTGAAAAGTGCATTTTAAATGGTTTTATTTTTGAAGATGTTTTTGTTTCTCAACCCTCTTTTTTTGAAAAAGAAAACTTTACTTATCATGTTTCTAATTTATCAAAATATTTATATGGTCTTAAGAAATCATCTCATACTTGGTATAATAAAATTACATTATTTTAATTGAAAAATGATTTTTATAAAGGTAGAGAAGATCCGACTTTTTTTAATAGAATATAAAATTGTATTTTAATAGTACAAATTTACAATGGTGTTATTATTTTGTAATATTAAAATAATTTTCTTTGAAAAGGGTTTTATAATTTGATGAAAAGTGAATTTGACATGATAGTTATGAGATAATTGATATTCTCTCTAGGAATTGAAATTTTTCGAAGAAATGATGGAATATTTTTGAATCAATTGAATATTTTTTGGACCTCTTTTTATAGAGACTATAGAGAGTTTATAATATGAAATGAAATATGTTGTAGAACATGAATGTTTGGAATGAATCAATTGATTGAAAATCAATAAATCCTCAATGGGCTAGTTTTATAAGTGTGTAGAATCAATTTAATGGGATAATTCCTTTAAAAATTCAGAAAGAAATACATTATCGAGTGTAGATTATGTGTATAAATGGATATATTTTGAGGCTTATTCCCAAAAACACTTCTAATTTAGTGATGAATCACTTGAGGAATAATATATTTTCTCAATTTGAAATCTCTCAATCACTAATTAGTGATTGATGATATAAGGCGTCAACCTTAAATATTACATAACCTTGAGTTAATGAATAAATTTACATCATGTAACATTAAATATATTTTTAGATTTATAGCCTTAGATAATTAGGCCATAACATATACATAACAAAACTATAGAAATACAAAGTGGAAACTTCAAAACAATATCCAGTTTTTTTCCCAAAACAAAAACTTCTAATATTTAACATGGATTCATTTCATGTTTAATTGTCACAATTTTCCCCTCATCCCAAATTTGTCTCTATAATCCATTAAATCCTATGAAATTTTTTTAATACTTTGTATGAGCATAAAAAGATCAGTAAGGGATACACAAATAAGGAAGACCATTAGTTTTGTGAAAACATGAAAACCCATGAATAATTTATCATAAAGTAATAATTTTCCCCCTTAAGAAGTGGAAAATTAGTTCTTATGATAATAAAATAATTTCATACACTATTTATAATCATAATACAACCATAAAACCCATAATATCATAGATAAAACATATAGGTAACTTGGTACATAATTATACTTAAATGGAATAACCATGTTGTCGACTTCCATACATGTCACTCCTACAAAATAGAAAAACCATATGGTCAACTTTCATACCCAATGCATTGAAAGTTATTACATAACCCTCTATCCTTGGTATATCAAGAAACCACCCATCCTTGGTTTATCATGTAACCACCCTGAAATTTCCAAGTTCCATTATATAATCATAGAACATAAATGATTGTAATTTTTATCATTGCACTTATAAAATTTAATTTGAAATATAAAGAAATCATTTAAAAAATTTTAAATACTATTTACATTTTCAAAACAATTTTGAAAACCAAAATAATTATAAAAAGAAATAATTGATTTATTTTTCTTCTAAAAACGTTATGGATTTTAGAGGAATCCAAATATCAAATAACTGTCATGAAAGTGGAGAATTAATTGTTGACGTATACGTAAAAAAAGAACATTGATTTTGTCATTTGTAAAGAAAGCAAACCACATCATATAAAAATATTATTTTTTGAAACCTTTCAATGAGATCAAAAGTAAAAGGGGTTTTTATACACCTCATAAAATAAGGTTCTGTATAAAATCAAAATATGTCTCAATGAAATGAGATTGGGACGAAGTCCCTTATCTCGAGTATGATTCATATTGTATTTATTTTATATTCTTGAATAATAAATTGAGGTTAATTATTTACTTTCTTTAGAATCTATTTCAGTTTTATTATTCCTTTTATATAATTTTTCTCTATATCATAACACTTACTTAATTATTTAAATTCACATGAGATGTTTTGATGATATTTGATACATGAGTTCAAAATTTCTTGGTATGATGTCTATAGAAAAAATAAAAAATTATTCCAAAATATCTATAATAATATTCATGGAATAATAGTAATTTTTATACATGAATTATACTTTTAAATCCATCCATTACCAATGGATATGAGAAATGAACTAAGTTACCATCCTGGAGATGGTAAGCTGTACGTACGTATGAGTAAAGTTTTCTATTTTTCATTGATCATTATGGAGAGATGGTAACCATTATTTTATAAATGAAAAATTATAATAAAATAATAAATATAATATTAATAATTTAAATAAACTTATATATATCATTCTAGTAATGTGATGAAGAAAAATGAATCAAATCACTTCATAGAGGGGATAGTTCACACGCACACATGAACTTCGTTATCATTTTTATGTGAATGTAAGGTAAGAAAGTAATTGGTATATTATTTTATTATAATAATAAATATTTCATTAATATCATATATAAAACATAATTCCATAATTCTAACCGGTATTGAGAGGTGGTAATGGAAAATGAATTATATCGATTCGTGTTTGTGATAGTTCACACATACACACGAATGATTAATTATTTTCCTATTTGATGGAAGTGAAGATGGATTTAAATGATGATATAAACATAATAAAATCTAATTATATTTAGGATATTGGATTTATTATTTCATCATGTATGAATAATATTTTATTTAATTTGAAGAAGAAATAAAATAGAAACCCTTAAAATAAAAATGATACCTCTTATTCATATGATCACCTTTGATTAACACATTAACACCTCTATGGAGGGTGTTATTACAAAAATAAGGTGTAAAAAATGTTTCTAGGGATTATAAGATGGCATTTTAGTAGATATTGTCCAAACCAAAATGATTTTTAATTGTGAATAAATGATAGGAAGTAGTTCCATTTTATAAGAGAGGGTAGGGAACTCTTGAAATTCTTCAACATATTAAATTAATATAAATTAATTTTCAATTAAAAAAATTGTAAAAAGTGATTATGGTAGAATCTAGGATTATTATGGGTATAAATATAATCATAAAAATAAAATTTTAAAAGATTTGAATATTTTTAGTGGTTATATTGTTTAACCCTTTTAACTCTCACCATTTTATTATGTAATTTACACTTTGAGGGTTAACATACATACCATAACATTCCCAAAGAACAATAAATGACAATTTATAAAATTTTAGGACATATCCAAAATATTTGGAATAATTTTTGCTTTTTATAAATTTTATATCATTTAATAAAATATTTTATATTTTAAAATACCATGAGTGTCAATTTTGAAACTATTCATTTCTTGAATTTTATGAAAATATCATATAATAAAAATATAGTCTATAAAACCATTTGAAAAAATCACTAACATGTAAAATTAAACCATTTTTTTGTATTGAATCAATTATTTTAAATTATAAATATTTATGATATCATTTATTTGATTCTTTCATTAATTAAAAAATTACTACATTATCATTATGTCACCATTTAATTTAATTATTTATTTCTTAAAAATTATGAATAAATTAACTTTATGTAGGTAATAAATTTAGATTTATAAATAATATTTATAGTCAATGATATCCCCTATATAACCTATATTAAAAATGATATACTTTTTAAAAACTAAAGTGTAATAAAAATGACTTTTATTTGAATATAATATTATAAATGCATTAAAGTAATCAAAGTGGCTCTAAGTGGTCCTAAAATCAATCCAAGGATTATATTAGTTGTAAAAAACTCATATAATTAAATTAGGACATGTTTTAGGGTAATTTGATATTTTTTATAATATAATTTATATATTTAACTACCTCATTTACCCATTACCATGGTAATAAAAATAATTACTAAATCCACTATTTATAATGTCCAAAAATAAATGGGATATATTTTCATAATTTAGAAATCATTATTAAAAATATAGAATAAATTTTAAAAAATCAAAAACACATAATTGGTATAAATTAATTAAAAATTATTCCCTTTGATGGAATAAGAAAACAGGTTTTTTAAAGTTAAACTTTCAAAAGTCCACATAGTTTCATATACCCAATTTCAATGTGAAATTTATTAAAATAATCTAAATTATATTAAATGATAAAAAATAATCAAATTATACTTAAAAAAATTAAAAATTTAACATAATAATATAAATAAATTAGGTCAAAAAGTTATTTTGATTTAAAATACATTTTTTTCACTATTTATTAAAATATTAAATTTATCGAAAAAAAAACAAAAAATTCAACCAATGAGAATTTTCATGTCCAAATTGAAAATAAAAAGTTTATTCTATCAAATAGAAATTATAAAAGTGTAAAAAACTATATTTGAAATTGGTTCTACATCAAAATTTGATAAAACTTGTTTTTAAGAAAAATAATGTCGTTAGCCATAAAACTAGATTTATCTTATAAGTCAATGAATTTAGTGTCTATTTTAATTAATATATAATTAATAAGTGAAAAAATATATTTTATTCTTACTTGGGTTGTTATATTCTTTCCCCTTTTTGAAAACTGCGTCCATGAAATTTTATTCACTTATCAAGCAGGTTGGGGTATTTCTCCCTCATTGCATTCTCAGATTACAATGTTGTCTCTTAAAATATATTGTTTTTACACAGAACAAGAACATGATGAATCATATTATTCCAAAATAATTTCTCTCTACAATCAAGAAACAATATTGGAAGTTCCTCATAAGCAATATTATCTTCCAAATGAACTACTTCTGGTCTCAAAACATGAGATAAATCTCCTATATACTTTCTTAACATTGAAAAATGAAAAACATTGTGTACCTAGGATAAACATAGAGGTAAATACACCCTATAAAAAATTTATCCAACTTTATCCAAGATTTCACAGGGTTCAATTATCCTTGGACTCAACTTCCCTTTATTACTAAAAAGTATCACACTTTTTTCTTGGAGAAACTTTGATAAAGACATGATCGCCAACATCGAAAGAAATATCCTTGTTCTAGTTACCCACAAAACATTTATGCATACTCTTGGATATCCTCATGTGTCTCTGAATCTAATGAACCATCTCTTCCATTTACTCTACCAATTTTGTTCCCATAAACTTTCTTTCACGTAATTTGTCCCAAAAAGTTAGAGATCAAAACCACTTTCCAAATAATACCTCAAATGGTTCCATCTGTATAAAGAAATGAAAACTATTATTATTAGAAAACCAAATCAAAGAAATATGTTAATCCCAAATTCCCTGGTAATCCATTTAATTTGCATGTACCATATCCTCCAACCTCTGAATAGTTCTTTCTGAATACCCATATGATTGAGGATGAAAATAAGTAAAAAATTTAATTTATTACCTAACAAATTTAAAAGGCCTTTCCAAATGATAGAATTGAACCTAGGATAATGATTAGATACAATGGAGAGTGGAACTCTATATAACCTAAAAATATCATTAATATACAATAGATAATGTTGATCGTGATACAGAGTGTCTCAAATAGGAATAAAATCAGTAGATTTAGTCAATCATTCAACAATAACCCCGATCGTATTGTTACCTTGAGAAGTCATTGATGATCCCACTTTGAAGTCCACAGATATATTTTATCATTTCCACTATGGAACGGTCATAGGCCGAAGCATCCATTTTTGTTACTGCCGGTTTTCTTTAACCTATTAAAAAGTCAAACATCTCGGGGTAAATTCAATAATATCTCTTTAAATTATATC
The DNA here is from genome assembly GCA_963277665.1 of Viscum album. NCBI lineage: Eukaryota > Viridiplantae > Streptophyta > Magnoliopsida > Santalales > Viscaceae > Viscum > Viscum album. The sequence continues at coordinate 580,795,108 of OY728138.1, read as the reverse complement.
CCACCATTAATAATATAGAAGATCTCTGTACATATTAGTGCTTCCAAGATGGACTAAAAAATGGATAACTATGAGCTTCACATAAAAAATATTTCTTGAACTATGAATCAGAAGGCACACATAATCTCTATCAAAATATCAGAACCTAATAACAATCAAGGTTAAATTAAAGAAACTTAACCTTTTTGACCAATTTTACCTTTTTCTGTAACACACTGTCTTCCTTCTGTGCTTGCTTAATTCTGTCTAGTTGATATGATTTCACTCACACATCAAGAAAAATATAAGTATTTCTTACACCAATAACTTCCCAAGACAAAATTCATAAAAGCATTAACCAAAGGATCATGTTCCAAATGTAACGTGGTTAATGTAGCATTACTTTTTTGACTCAAATAATTAGCTACATTATTTTATTTTCTAGTATGGAAATGAATCACACAATAATAATCCTTTGTTAGTTCCAGCCACCTTCTCCATCGCATGTTCAATTCTTCCTAGGTGAATATAAACATCAAATTTTTTTGATCAATATATATTTCACACTTTACACTATAAAAATGATGTCTCCATAATTGGAGAATTTTTCAATCTTCTTTTTAGTTCATAGAAAAAATAACCACATTTATTTTCCCATATTAACTTAACTCCCTTATGTGTTGACTTAGTTAGTGGGATATATAATTGAGGAATGTTTTCAATAAATCATCTACAATAACCCACTAATCAAAGAAAACTATTAATCTATAAGACATTGGTAGGACATTTCAATTCATTAAAATATTTTGTTTTAAAAGGTGAAATAGTTATGTCATCATTAGAAATAATACTACTAATGAATGATTTTTTTTACAACCAAAATTTAATCTTAATAAAATTTATATATAGTTTATTTTATTTTAGGGTTTGAAAAAAAATCCTTAAGTGACTTTTATGTTCCTCATAGATTTTAGACTATACCAAAATATCATCTATAAACACAACCACAAAATGATTGAGAAACTGACGAAAGGATCCATTCAAGATATTAATAAATATATAAGGTGAATTAGATAACCCAAAAGGAATAACAAAAAACTCATAATACCCATATCTCATTCAAAATGTTTTCTTTATAATGTCATCCTATTTCACCTTCATCTAATGGTACCCGAACCTAAAATAAATATTTGAAAAATACTGAGCTCCATGGAGATGATCAAAAAAATCATGAATATGATTAAAATAATTTTTATTCGTAATAGTGATTTCATTCAAGGATCAATAATAAATACACAATCTCATGGAACCATCCATTTATTTCAATAATAAAATAGGAGCACCCTATTGATAAGTGCTTGGTCAAATGAAACCTTTATCAAGAAATTATAACAACTATTTTTTCAATTCCACCTGTTCAACATGAACCATTTGATAAGGGGATTTAGAAAGAGTTTTATTATGATGCACTAAATCAATAGTAAATTCAAACTCCTGATCAAGAATAACACCAGACAATTCATCTGAAAAAACATCTAAATATTCAATTACTACTGAAATGTCACTAATCAAAACTATTTCTTTATTTTAGACAATATGAGCTATGTAACGTTCAATTTCATATTTAATAAATCTACCAACTTCTTGGTAAGTTATCAATGGTATGAAATCATTGAATAAAACTTTTTGACTTTGAAATCTATTTTAGCATGATAAACTGAAATCAAATTCACACCCAAAATGATATCAATATTTACTAGGGGATGTTCAACAAGATTTATCATGGAATTACATACCACCAATGATAATAAGAAGAGTCATATAAATAATTGTTTCTTTAATACTTATATTCATAGGTTTTTAGACATTATATATCACATTCACGAGGTTATATTTCTAATTTACTTACAATGCTATTAGAAATGAAATAATGTGAAGATCCGGAGTCAAATAGAGTATGGGAATATTTTAAAAAAACCCATAACATCCCTATTACCACTTTATTTTATGGTTCCACATCGACTGAAGTAGTAGAAAAATATTTTTCCAAGATCCTATACTTCTGATCTTGTAGTTTTCCACCCTGGGTAATGAACTTTGGACACACATTGGAATATTTACCTATATAATTTCAACTAAAACATCATATCATTGGTTTTAATTGCTTTCCTGACCATCTCCCATATATTCATGAGAAATATCACCAGTATTACCACATTTGAAGCACTTCCCAGACATTGAAATACATTCCCAAAGATTCTTTTTACCACACTTATCACAAGATAGAAATTTAGTTTTGTTACCTTCAAACTTATTTAATGAATGCTGTATTATTTACATCCAACTAGATCCCTTATTTTTATTCCTCTAATGGGACACAAGATCATTATAAAACATTATTTATACCTTATAAGCACATCATACAAATTTCTATTAGCTTTTGAACTCACGTGAAGCCAATTCCCATCGATATATCGACTTCAATTTTCAGTAAAACTGATTTATCTTAATATCAAGATCCCGAATAAAATTTGGAATGTACCTTTCCAAACATTTGTCATTTTATTCATACATAGACATTAAATCCTTATCCTTTTGACTCAAATCCAATAATTTCATTTCCATCCTATGTAAAAAAACCTTAAGAAAATATTTCTCAAGGAAGATATTCTTAAATTCATCCCATTAAATGGAATCAATCTCTTCACTTCCTTCTATAGTTTTAACCATTGAACACCACTGATTGGATTCAACTTCAAAATGATTAATTACAAGGGTTACCTTTTGGTGATCCGAACAACCCATGACATCAAATATCATTTCTAGGGCGTTAATTCATCCTTCATCTATCACAGATTTAGATGATCCTATGAATTATGGTAGATGCTCTCTCATAAAATTCTTCACTATCCTCATGTTAATATATGATAGACCAAGTTTCTATCTTGCATGGACACCAAAAAAATTATTTTCTTGAGTTAACTAAGCCATCACTGCGACAAAATGCTCAGTTCTGATTCTAACTATCTCAGGATGCTAATTTAGAAGGATGTTTTCCTATTTATTCCTTCCCAACATAGCTTCCCACTTTCCTCTACAAAAAACCAGTCTAAATGGAAATATATTAGACGGATCAATGTGGTAATCTTCTAATTATATAAAATTTTAAGTTGACCATATGGTAAAATATTTTAAGGGTAAGTTATTAATATTACCCTAAGCTCTAAAATTATATAAACCATCATCTAATACCAACTATAAGTACCCAACCCTAAACATTACATAATATTAAGTTATGTCAATAATTTTACTTTATTTCACATTGAGAATATTTTTAGGTTTATAGACTTTGATAATTAGGACAAAAATTATATATTACAAAACCATAGAAATACAAAGTGAAAACTTCTAAAGAGTATCCATTTTTTTTCATAAAACAAAAAATTTTAGAATTAAACATGGTTTCTTTTCATGTTAAATCATCATAATTTTTAAATTATCTCTACCTAGTGTCTATTATACCTAAAAAACTATAAAAACATTTAAAAAAATGTGATTATCATAAATATATCTGTAATGTTTACATAAATAAATAAAATAGTTAGTCTTGTGAAAACATGAAAACCCAAGAATACTTTATAATAATGTAATTCTTTTCACCCTTAAGAAATATTGAATAACTTTATTTCATAATAAGCTCACTGCTTACCCTATTTTTAATTATAATATTACCATAAAACTCATAAAATCATTGATATAACATAAAGGTGTCTTGGGAAATAATTACACTTAAATAGAATAACCATGGAATCGACTTCCATACATGTCACTCTTACAAAATTGAATAAACATACAGTCGACTTCCTTGCACAATGTATTGAAGGTTATAACCTAACAACCCATCCTCTGTTCATCATGGAATCCACTATACTTGGTTTATCATGTACCCACCTGTAAAATGTTTAAGTACCATTATATAATCATAACACAAAATCAATTTCAATTTTCAGCATTGCACTCATAAAATTTCATTTTCAATCGAAAGAAATAATTTCAAGATATTGAAGTAATCATTACATTTTCAATACCATTTATAACATCAAAATACCCATTAAATAGAACAAGTGATATATTTTTTCCTTTAAAAACATCACAGCTTTGTAGAAGAATCCAAATATCAAATAAGGGTAACAGTAGTGGAGAGGTCATTATCACTGTATATGTTAAAAAATACTTCTCAATGAAAGAATATTGTGATGAAGTCCCATACCTCGAGTTTGATTCATCATGTTCTTTCTCTTCTAGAATAATAAATTAAAGTTAATTATTGTATTTCATGAAACTATTTTTCAATTATATTAGTCCTTTTATATCACTTGTCACTATATCCTAACAATTAATTAATTTTTTATATTCATGGTTGATGTTTTGATGTCATTTAGTACATGAAAAATGAATCACATCGCTTCGTGGAGGTGATAGTTCACATGTATTCATGAACGATGGTATCATTATTATTTTCATGTAAGGTAAGAACATAATTGATAATTTTTTCATTATGATGATGAAAATTTTATGAAACTTTTATATAAAAAATAATTCCATCATTATAACCAGTCTTGAGAGATGGTAAAGTAAAGTAAATTATATCGGTTTATGGATGTGATAGTTTACACGTACAAACGAATGATTAATTTTTTTATGCGATGGAAGTGGAGATGGATTTTGATGATGATTTTCACATAATAAAATATTAGTATATTGAGGATAATTTATTTTTTATTTCATAATGTATGAAATATCTTTTAAGTAAGTGGAAGAAGAAGGAAAATATAAACACATAAAGAAAAACTTTACCTCTTCCTCATATGATCACCTTTAATTAACACCTTAACACCTCTATAGAGAGTGTTATTACTAACATAAGGCCTCAATAATATGTTGAGGGATTATATAAAGGTATTTTATCCTAGATATTTCAAACCTAAATGGTTTTGAAGTGTGAAAAAATGATAGGAAGTAGTGCCCTTTTATAATTGTGGGGAGCGACACTCTTGGAATTCTTCAAAATTTTAAATTAATATATATAATTTTTATATAAAAAATGGTTAAAAGTTATTTATTTCTAATATATTATAATTATATTTTTAAATATAATCATCCAATGAAGATTATATAGGTTTTGAATATTTTTTAATCCTTATCTTTCTGTTTTAACACTTTTAACTCTTACGGTTTTATTAAGTAATTTACACTTTGAGGGTCAATGTACTTACCATAAAATTCCAAAAAGATCAATAAAAGAGTCATTTATGAAATTTTAGGAATTATCCCAATATGTATAGGAATATTATATTTTTATAAATTTTATTTCATTTTTTAAAATATTTTATATTTTATAATACCATTAGTATTAATGTTGGCATTACTCATTTATGGAATTTTTAACTATATCATAACATCATGATATATTGTGAAAAACTCTTTGAAAACATCAATAATATGTTAAAGTAAAACATAAAATTCATCTATGGCATCAATTTTGTAAAACTATACTTATTTAAATACTTATAATATCATTTATTTTATTCTTTCATTAATTTTGAAATTACTACATCATTGTGTCACCATTTATTTTAATTATTTATATCCTAAAAATTATAAATTAATTACCATGATGCAGGTAATAATATTTTATTTATATATAATATTTATAGTAAAATATAAACCTTGTATAACCACATATTAAAAAAAATTACTTGTTAAAAATAAAATAGTAACAAAATTGACTTTTGATTTAATATAATATTATAAATGTATTAAAGTTATCCAAGTGGATCGAAGTGGTACTAAAATCGACCTAAGGATTATATGGGTTGTAAAAAACTCATAAAATTAAATTCATATATTTTTTAGGGTTATTTTATATTTTTATAAAATAATTGCTTACCATTAACTACCCGATTTACCCTTAACCATGGTAATAAAAATTATTATAAATGTTACTATTCATAATGTGAAAAAATAAAAGGGACATATTTAAATAATTTGGCCCTTATGATTCAAAATATGGAATCAATGTTTCCAAATTCAAAACAAAAAATTGCGAGAAATTGAAAATAATAATTTCTTTAATGGAATCAGAAAACAGGTTTTTAAAGTAGAACGTTAAAATGTCCACACAGAATTTATATCAAATTTCAATTTGAAATTGATTCCAATGACCTAAATTGTATTAAATTATAAAAATTTAAAATAATTATACTTTACAACCATTTAAAATAATTATATATGAATATTAATAAATTAGATGAAAAATTAGTTTTGAATTAAAATACAGTATTTTTCAATATTCATTAAAATATGCAATTTATGAGAAAAGTAAAAAAAATTAAACCAAAGTAAATTTTTATGTCCCTTTTAAAAATAAGAAATATTTTTGTCGAATATAACTTTAAAAGTGTCCAAAAATATATTTAAAATGGGTTCTCTATCAATATGTGGTTAAACATGTTTTTTTAGAAAAACCATGTTTTTAACCATAAAACTAGATTTATCATACACGTCATTGTAAGTAGTGTTTATTTTAATTAATATGTAATTAATAAATGAAAAATAATTATTGTATCATTACCTGGGTTGTTACATATTTACACATTTAAACAATCCCTTATTGAGGGGATGCTTAAAAAAGTAGTTTGGCACAATACTAGAACCTCTTATCACATAGAAACTATTGGAAACTTATAGTTATCAAAAAACGAGATCATGAAAATTATTAATAAAACCATGAAATAATGTTTGAGGGATTTTATCAAGAAGTTAGGTGATTTTAAGGTAAAAAATGAAACATTCAAAACACTAATTAGTGTATCCCCATTTAGGCTCATTTCTGGAAATTCATTCCATTTTTCAGTGGAACTCAGGAATCACTCATATTGGGTTATAAAGAAACCTAAAATGGATTTTCACCATGCTGGGAAGAAGAGGATTATATAGTCTGTAGTGTTAGTATTGTATTTGGGGTTTCTTATGAGTATTACAGAGTTAATATGGATAATCCCAATAACATTAACGATTGATGCATCAATCGACGAATATTCACACATGGAAACAAGGTAAATTTTTTAATACACATATTTTATTGTTTATAAGTGAATTAAAATTCCATTAGTTATGAAACTTAATAGTAATCAAAACCTTTCAAAATAGATCTATTAGGATTTAAAGAGATCATGGACCTTCTATCAAGGTCAATGAGAAACTACTAAAGCTATACATTTATAACTTCACAGAGGGATTAATTACATGTCTTAAACTACACTAAATATGAAATGGTAAATCTATATATTTAATTCAATAATAGTACCATATGAGAGTCAATTGAGGTATTCATTCTTTTTATCTTTCTTTAAATTGTATATTTATTTTTATTAGATTATGAATTTTTAGGATAATACAGTAGCGACTCTATGGTACCATTCTCTACCCCCAAATCATGAATCAATGGAAAGACATTATAAAAGATAAATTTTGATCAAAAGAACTAAATCATGATGTAAAAATATTACTCACACTATTATTTATTGATATCTAACCTAATTTATTGAAATAGTAAATAATACCATTAGAAAAAAGAGAAAATATTTAAAAAACATGAAGATTAATTTTCATGAGGTCTTCATAATGTCACCCTAAAACACCTGGAATTTATTCAATAGTGGAGGGATATTTTTTCATCATGACATAAATGAATATTGCTATAATTACTTTAGGGTAATTTTTTTGTAGAACTTAACTTCAAGTGGGTTGGGCCATGTTATGAGTCCACCTCAAAATTATTTACTATAAAACATATCCTAGAAGGATATTCCATGTATTCATGGCCTATGGAGAAACAAGATTAAATTATTAATATGGAATAACCCCATGTTTTTTTGAATAAATAAAAAACACATTGACACATTAGGCAGCACCATGACAAATTGGAACCATATAAACATTTCAAAAACTCACCCTATATCTAAAATTAACAATATAATTTCCTACTTATAAGATTTTAATGAATTGTGATCCTAATTATTTAATCTACCTACAATAATCTCTTAGTGTCAATGTAACCCTTCCTCATTTTCTATAATGTGATTCCACCCACACCCCCATCCCCAATCGACCTACCTATAATAAATATGTTCTGTAGTGTGTCCCAACTGAACTATCCCTGTGAAAACTGACATAACGGTCCACACCTATTATGTAAACACTTTATAAATCCCTCCAATACTTTCTTAAAATTCCATATTTTTCCCATGGAATGTAAAAAATCTCATTAATACCAAATACAAATCCAAATTCCCACCAACCTGAAAACCAAAAAAGATATCAGCCAGGCAAACCAAACAATAGAAAACTATCTCACCCAAAATATGGTGAGACAAATTTTATATCTAGATTTTAACAATAATTATTTGTCAAATTATAACATAAATAACTCTAAAATACCTTTTCTAGTTTATTTTCTTGGATTCTTGGTACATAGATCAAGACATACATGTTATATGAAAGAAAAAACAAATAAATTTAAATCCCTCTTGAATTGATTCATTTACTATCCCATTTTAGATAGTCTCATATAATATGATTTACTGGGAACATTTATCAGATGAAATGTGTGAGAATAAATACCTATAAGTGATAGAAAATGAAAGTGAACTTCATATGTAAAATAGGAAGCATAACATAAGAACCATTACATAATAACCTGAGGCATAACATAAGTATATGAATATAATAAAACTAAGAACACTATTGAAATGTGCCTACAATATAAACATGATACATTCATTAACATATCAAAAATGCTTTTCACTAAGGTTTTGTAAAACATATTACCAATGAAACATTATGTAGATATGCTACCAAGGTATCATGACCATGTAATCTCCATATATTACTAAATTACCCAATTTATTTGATTTATATAATGGTATATCCTTTATATGGTTAACATTATGTGTGCCTCATCAAACAAAAATCATAAGTACATATCATTTATTACCACTAGTAAAGAATTTAGTTTTCATACATTGATTTACCCAAGAAATAGATCATTTATACATCTAAATGAATACCCTTTAATTATAATAGGGAAGTTTATTCATGACATGAAAATATGGTATGAAAATAAATCCTTTATTTTGACAACATAACAGGTATATAAAGAGGATCACGAAATGGTATAAAATAGAGGGAAATAAATTCTCTCATGAGAAAGAAATCATAAATAAAATAATGGAAGTGTTTATAGAAACTTTACAAAATAATTAATTGGGATTAACAATTATTATAAAAAATAATTAACTGAATTGAATAAGTGGAGAAATAAATCCGTTACCATTTTATGATGCTTTTTAGAGCTAGTAATATAGTTCTTAATAGCCTAGGAACACCTTGAGTGGGATTTGGAGAGGGATATGGAGAGTAAATCCATGCTAAAAGGGGCTTTGAGTGGAGAGGAATGAGAGAAAGGGTGGATATTTATACTTGTGTAGGAGTGGGTTCAATGGTTAAAATATTGGTTATTTTCTTATATAAGTCAACATGTTGGGGGTGACATAACTTCCCTTATTTTGGACCGATTTAACTCTTGAAAGAATTTGAATTTTTTGGTTAATGGTCAAGAAGAATCATCAAATGAGAATAAGAATGTAAATATGAGGGTTGGAAAACTTGAAAGTATTGTTTTTAGATGAGTTTATGTTTTTTTGTTTCCAAAGTGTTCATTTGGGTTTGGGAAGCATCATGCTCCAAATGTACCAATTTTTTTAGAAGCAGAATGAGGCAATAGTTGGCGTCTAATTACTTTAACCACATGGGTCAACCGTGTGACCAATTTTGTTAAAGGGAATGGTTTTTTTAAACTAGGAAACCTCCCAAGAGAAACCATGTTGAATGGTGTATTTGTTTAGGGGTAACCTGCATAGGCTCCTCATGGTTTTCCGAAATTATACACCCATCTCGCAACCTTACTACCACTAAACTGGTAACACTGTAAAATTGAGACAGGATTTGATCAAACCATATGACTAAACATGTGGGGGGTGTGGACACTCTCTAGAGGGGGACTCAAGGTTATCACATAGTATTCCAAACCATGTGGATGAACTATGAGGCTCTTTAAAAGTATGAAAAATACAATTTCCCCTACTTTATCTTAAGCATTCCTCCCTCCATTCCTATCCTCACACAATAACCCCTCACATTAAAGCTCTACATGGACCTTTTCTAAGATTAGATGGATCTCCCCTATTCAGAATACAAATTTCTCATCATTGGACTCATTTGATATCACTCGGTAAGCTCTGAAATCTTTATTCTTATCTATTTCTTTTATTATTCCATACAAAATTATAAATCCGTATAATAACTTTTTCTCTATTTTTACGGAATTTTATAATTCTTATGATTTATTCCATTACAGATCGAATCAAATATCATTATTTGATGAATGGACCATCCTAAAAAAGTGGTAGGTGGTCTATATTATTTTCCCTAAAGTTTCACTTGTTTATATAGTATTACCACTGTGTAATGCATCTAAATTTTTGGGTGTTGTTCCTAAGATATAAAATGACCTTAATTAAATGCCTATACCTTCAAGTTGATTATCCTAGACCCATAATACATAGTTTTAGGTGGTAAACTCAAACTAAACTACAATATTATGATGTGTGTTGTCTTATAAATTAAAAAGTGAGCTGATAACTTATATTATGGAAAGGGTACTCCCCACAACCTTTATAATTTTTATTGAATGGAATGGACCAATGGTTTAACATAAATTATTAATGGTACAATAGAATGGGTTGGTATATTATGGTATGAACAACCCATTATATATTAATTAGTATTAAATGAGTTATATTAATGGTCTATTTTCCTATAGCAATACCTGAGGCCTTATTATAGAATATATGTTTAAGGGATCATAGTGTAAGTGGAGTCCTCTATACTATACTACTCTGGCCAAGAGTCCCTTATTTAAATGTGTTACTGGGTATGTCATCTCGTACATTATGATAATTGGTAATGGAATCCATTATTTAAATGTGATACTATCCATTGAATCCCTTACATTATGATACTCAGTAATATATTCCCATACATTATGTTACTGGGGCATGGAATCCTTCATTTAAATATAATACTGGGCCTGGAGTCCCTTATAATATGTTACGTGGAATAGAGTCCATTACATTATGATAATAAATTATATACTACCTTATTAAAAAGAAAAATTAGTCATGGGATCCCTAGGTAAGGAATCCATTACATTGTGATACCAGGCATAGCCTCCCCAAGCAAGGTATCCCATATTTTATGATACGGGGCATGGTGTCCCTCGGTAGGGTATCCCTTACTTTATGACATTGGGAATGGAATCCCTTGATTATAACATGAAATTCATTATTATTATCTATTATATGGATGAATTTCTACTAAAAATTTGGTCCACATAGTTTCATGAATTTATGTGAAAACGATTGTCTTACATAGCATAAATATACATTAAGGAAGGGGTACATAGACATTTTGGATTTGGCCAAAGTGGGTATGGCTGACCAGGTATCTTCACGGAACCTAATAACACCATGTTTTTATTCATTGTTTACTATATTGTTCTGAAATATCTACAAAGTGATTATTTTTCACTCATGAAGTAGATAGCTTTAGACAACACTGGTGGCGGCCTACTGAGTATATCTCAAACCCTCTTTAGGCCTCTATTACACTGGAGTACCCAAACTGATCCCATGATTGTGGGATCAGGTTCTTAGATTGTTCTTACCTACTGTTTTACCAATAATTGAGTATGAGAGAAGAGTATTGAGCCTATGTTCATGATGATATTAGAGACAGATGCTGTGACTTTTATTCATTTACATTTATTGTTAGTATTTCTATGTACTTGTATAGATACCTATATTTATGTCAGATCATTTTCATGCACGATTATCATTCATTTATTACTAATTTTCCCTTTTTACTACAGTCAACTACCTTTATTTATTATTTCACCCACTTTATTTCTCATTTATCCAGTCGGTATAGACTCCCCACTCTACCTCCATTAGACCATCACTTCTTGGTGGAAACCTCTTCCATACATATACGCTCTCTTGTTGCATCATAGATAACCGACTTGAGAAACCACTCTAGTGAATTCTGAGTCTTGATGCTTAAAATTTTATGAGATATTTATTTTCCTTTTCAATTAAATTTTTTGGATTTTATATAGTATACTAGGAATGTGTGATAACTTGATAAATAACTTGTTTCTTGTTCTGGCAAGCCCACACTCATGGGAATGATCACGTGGCTAGGGTTGGAACTGTTATTCATGTTTTTTGGTATTACACTTGATTATTATATCACATTAGGTGGTTTTTGTATTTTAATTTGATACTAGTTTATGGTTTTTACCACTTGGATAATACATATAGATAAGTGAGGTGCATTTATGCATTAGTACAAGAACATAGAGATTCACATGCCATGCATCTACCATGCAATATAGGCTGCATTTATATATTTCATAATATTTGGGAAAATGTGCCTTACTTGAAAATTTATTATGCTTGTATATCATGTTTAGATAATTGTTAGCATGTTGACATATATAACATGTTTTTTTAATTTTTTTTGGATTTATTAGTTATATTCCATGCATGGGTGATTCCTTACATCTAGAGTATCTTTCAATGATTATTTTTCTGGTTTCTGGTATGATTTATTTGTAATAGCATACCTTGTTAGGATATAAATAAAAAATTGGTTATTAATGTTTCTACATAAACCTAAATGAGTTTTTCCAATATAACTTGATGAAAAAACCATAAATAATAATTTAAGACACATTGGTGTCTTGGACCATTTGTGGTGTGGAATTAATTGTGAATGGTAGTCTATAAATGGTTGTGGATTTTCAATTTACAATGTGTATGGTAACTTTATAAACATAGAATGGAAGTCCATATAATTGTTAATTCATTAAAAACTGGTAAAGATACATGAATTCCAAATATAATTTATTGAGGAAAGTATCTTTATAACATAGGAATTGAAATTCATCTAACTGAGCCATGATGCTTTTACATACATATACTGAATTAGATTTTTCTATAGGAAGATATTTCCATTATGACAACTTGTACCTATATAATTTTGGCATGATGAATCATATGAAGAAATCATTAAATAATTGAATATACCCAAGTAGGTTAGTTAGGGCATGTTACTTGTGAGATAAGTTGAATTCGAACTATGTTGGTCGGTGTTGGTGTGTTTCTTATGAGATAAAACCATCAAGGGTGTTTTAAAATTTAAATAATATAAATTTTTATAGGTCGAACCTAAATGGGATGCCAATTGTAAATTATAAATAATTGAACGAATATATTGGGAATTTATTCCCAACTATTTGAACCAAGATTGTCATGATGTGACCCTCATAGGTCAACTTAATCTGTATAATCCTTGAAAATGTTTCCCAAGGGGTTATTAATATGTTAATGGTATAGTTATTTATTATTTTATGAGTGGATTATATGCTGTGAGATATAAAAATATAGTGGAATATTACTTTTTTAGTTCCTTTAATTAATAAAATTTACCTACTTGTGAGATTTATTATTATTAGGTGTCAGTTAATTAGAAATTAGAAATTAAAAATTAAAAACTAAATAGTTTTTCATCTATATATTGAAAATTGACAATTTATTTAACCAAGATGGCTATGAAAACTCTTGAATTAAATAAATGGTTAAAAATAAATAATGAGATAATTAACTGAATGATGCATGGAGTTAACTAAAGAAGGAATGTTACAGTTTCACTAATAAATGGAACTTTATAACCTCAGTTTATAAACTATTTCACATGTTATAATATATGATCATCATTTAAATTTTGTAAAGATGAAAAATTTAGAGGTGTTTATTGAATGAAACCTCGTGTATGTTTTAGATTAGTTTCCTTGAGTTTTTCCTTGAACAAGAACATTATCATTAATAAATAACTCTAATAAATCCTTTCTAGGTAGAATTATTCATAGAGGTTAGGCGGTAAATTCTAGAGATATATTCAATCATAACCATGTTTTAGGACTGATTCTGTGTGTATGTAAGGAGTAATCCTGGTTATAATAGCACCTTATGATGTTAATGAATTGATGAATGATTCCATTTAGTGTTTAGATGAGAGGTTCCCTTAGGGTTCTGTTTATACCATGTAGGATTCCTAATAATAAGGTAGCATCCCCCAGTAAATGGGTGATAATTCAGAATGTTGATCCATGTTAAACACGTGAGAAATATGTAATTATCTATTCCATTAGTTTAGGTTCATTAATTTCTATAAATACCAATTATTTAATTCATTATTCATTTATAAAGATTTTATTGTGTTCCATAAGTTATATTATTTTATTTATACTATATGACATAATTATAAGAAGGGATACTTTCATTGATATAATTATGGGTCATTACAGAAGGAGTGTAGAAGAGATTTTTTCTTCATGAACTATATAATGATTAAGGTAATGCACAATGAACTCTTTTTGGGTTTATTAATTCTAAGTACTAAAATGAAATATCCACATCCACATTTAGTATCCAAACCAAGATTTTGTTTCTTATAAAATAATGATTATATACATTCCAAAAATTCAGGGATTTTTTCCTATGTTTATTATTATCCCTACGGATTTGAATATGGTTTTATAATCTTAATCCCCAAAATTAAAATACCTTTCTCTAAAAACAAATATGAAAACCCATATATTTTCTATAATTTATTAAATAAATATACACATAAAATAATCTCAAAAGATTGAGATGCCTAGTGACTTTGAGTAATTGGATTCATATAACAAAATATTTGAAGAGAGGTACAATAACATTATATAAAAATCTCAAATATTACTATTAAAATCATTGATCTTATAAAACTACACTAGATAACCTAGGGAAATACATAAGAAATGGGTGAGATGAAATCCATGTAAGGTAATAATCAGATCATAGCTTGAATGTAAGGAAGGAAATTTGCGTTGAGGGTAATAACAAGGTTACATTGAAAGGTGAGAGTCATAATAATGATCATTAATGTATGGTATAAGACGATAACATCAAGGAATCATAGGAAGGTGGAAACAACCTAAAGCATTCCATCATAAGAATAAGTCATGGATATTAGAAAAGACATCATAACATAGTGTTCTTAAGATAACCACCTATAAAACCTAATTTGTATGTTATGAGATAAAAATATTACCCTATTAAAAAGAGGGATATAAACATATGGTCCCAACTATCATATATATATATATATATTATGTATATGAATTTGTGTGCCACATAGATTATAAAACACAATAACTTCTTTCATTGCATTTAATCGAATGATTAATGGGTTTTTGTTACGTACGTGGAAGTCTATAATCAATGAAGGATAGGTACAACTAAGTGAATACTCTTTAGTGGAAATGGGTATGGGTATTAAAAAAACAAAATTTCAGTATGAAAAATCATATAATAATTTCTACAGAATAACAGATGTACATAATGGTTATAGAAGGGTTTAATGAGAGTGAAAGATAGTCTCTCATTACATGTGAACAATGAGGTTCTTAAAGGGATGTGTAAGAACAAATTAAAACATTAATGATTGTAAATTAAGAGGTTTAGCATTAGGAAAGTTCTTGAATAAAAAGGATGATAAATATAATCCCTTACTTCATCAAAGTAACAACTTAGTGAAATGTAATTATAAGAGGGGATAAAAAAAATATAATTCATATAACATCAATAGGAAAATTATGTTATATTTCTTAACATTTAAAAATATAATTATTTGTGGTTCAAAAGGATAAATACAAAGGAAGTACTTGGGTGAAGAGAAAGATGAAGAGAATCCCCTACCTAGAGTGGGTTCTTATAAAATCATGGGGGGATATTCTTTAGATTTTTTAACACATTCAAAGGGATTTATATTTGGATAGGGAGATGAAATTTGGGATCAATGTGTTTTTAGTGAAGAGGAATGATAGGTTTGGTAGATATTTATATAAAAAGGGATGGTACATCTTTATTAATTACTAAACATATGTTTTAGACTCTATGTGATTAAATAATAAATCCCCAAAACCTTCCCATAGAAATTTAACATGTTTTCTTACAAATATGAGTGGTTTTAAATATTTTATTAGTGTAAGAACTTAAATCCTTAAAATAATTACATTAATTATATGGAAGTGGGTTGTGTTAATAAATAATATTTTTTAAAACCATAAAAATATAATATAGGTTTTCTAGGATTCATTATAAGGGTTGTAAAATTAATCAAATAACATTAGAAACACAAAATTTAATGGTAAAATATACCTTTGGGGTTTTATTCCATTTATACTATTTATTACATTAATTATAATAAATTACGATGTCCTAATACATCCCATATATTTACATCATATTTATGTTTTACCAAAAATTCCACTATCTCATAAAACTATGTAAAATTAACCATTTTCTAATTTAAGTGATTTTATTTCAGAAATAATGTTCATTTTACCAAAATAATATTTTAATTATTATAAAGTTCACTTTAAAAAAAATACTTATTTAGTAGAAGATAATTATTTTCATGAAATAAAAAAGTTTCTTATCATTATATAAATTACATTGGTCTTCATTAAATTAGATTATAATATATATTTCAATAAATATAATTTAATAAGAATATCTCATTAAAATAACCTTTAGTTCAATCATTCATGAATTTATCAGAGGATTTCTTTAACGAAAATTATATGTTTAGGAAAAATTTTAATTTGGTTACCTTGTATAAAAATATAGTTTTATCAAACCCATTATATAATCTTATATATATAGAAATGGATAAATAAAATTATTATTTTATTAAAATAAAATATATAAAGTCATACAGCTTGGGTGTCGATAAATAATCCCTTATTGTTACCGAATATTCCATAAGGGTATGGTTTTTTATGGTGGTACATTATTGGGGTGGTTACATGAAAAATATTTGAGTCTTGGTATTTATAAGAATGAAATAATGCTATAAAATTATTTTCTCTAGTATGAGTTGTTCAATATCGACATAGGATTGGTCATGGAAAATTCCCAATAATTACATCTCCTTTAGTTGCTTTGATAAATGGAATTCATAAGGCATGATCCTTTTAGTTGAGGCTATCAATTTTTCTATTTATTTAAACTAGAATTTATAATAACCCTTAATATATATTATTCTTAATAGTCTTAGAAACAATACAATGTTATCAATAGTTATGATGCTTAATAGTCATTAATGTTTGAAATTCTATTTTTTATAATGGTAAAAAATAACCAATATAGTGTTTTTGTTTTATATAACTACATTAATTAAAATGTAATTTATATATTCCAAAGTTAATTTTATTTAAAAAAGGATGGGCAATTAAACTTTTAGTTGGTAAATGTAGTGAAATATGTTTCTATTGGGCTGCTGCAACCATTAAGTTTTCTTTAGTTAAAGAGGGAGGATAATTTGATGGATTTACTTAATGTTTTCCACAATACTATTTATGATATGATTCTATTATGGATATTGTGTATTGATTGATGATATTAGATCATTTCTTAGTGATAAAAGAGTCCAATGTTATGGATGTATTATCAAGCAGGTTTACAAATGAGATAGATAATAATCATGGGATCCTAAGGCCAATAATTTCTATTTGAGACCCTATTTTTACCTTCTATGTTTGAATAAAACTTTATCATTATTTTGGGCTTCAATTATTTCTTAGAAATATGATCCATACTAAAATAGATAGTTATGTAGAGTAATATATTTAGACACTACAAGGCTTTTTTCTTGACTTTATTCTAGATTTTAGAAGAGTGTGGGTGAATCTCTTTCCTTTTGGTTTAATATTCCTATAAAAATTGATACCACACTTCCATTGTAGTTGATCCCTTTTAGGAATTGTATGGATAAACATTTAGATATAAATTATTATGTACGGTGAATGGGAAGTCATAGGACCTTGAACCAAATGTGGTGAAGAGAATGACTAGAAAGGTGTAGCTGATTAACCAGTGGATGAAGTTTTCACAAGACTGTGAGAGGTTATATATAGATTTAAGAAGGATACCTCTAGGGTTTCAGGTTAGAAAATATTTATTCATGGTATTTTATCTTCATCATGGGTAGTAGAGGTTTGTTTGACTATTTAACCTTTAATCTATGCTTAAAGGTCCTTTATTTATGTTGCAGTGTATTAGAGACATGGAATATAGATTTTGATATCATTAAATTATGGATACCATTTTACCCTAGTTTTCACTAGTAATGGAGTTAATACTATATAATTATATGTATCTTTTGATTTTATTTTGAAAGATATAGATTTTATGAACAATTTGGGAATTTCTAGAAACATTTCTAGAAATTATAAACATTTCAAATTAATATAATTAGAGCCAGAAGTTTCCACACAACTACCCACATGCTTCACACTATAGTTAATTGTGTGTAAATAAATAGGGAAGTATTAAGGGGATGGTTGTGCTACAACCAAGGCCACTATGACACTACATATCATTATGAGATATTAAACCATATCTATTTAGGATTTAAACTCCAAAACTATGGTATATGTAATAATCATCTGTAATTATTTCATTGTAACTTATGTATACTTGTTATAATATGAGATAAATAAACTTTTTCATAGAGATGAGGAGGATTCACTACATAGTGGAAAAATAAATAATGTCATGGTGTGATATAGAATAATTAATTGGTGAATCAAAATTTATTAGTGGATCGACTATGTTATACTAGGTAAACCAAGTGGTTCTAAATGATATGAAACTAAAGAACATTAAATTCAATCAATTCCATCCAACCTTATCAAAATAATCGCAAAACAACATTCCAACCCATTATGTAGCCAACATCAGTTTAATTAGCCTCTAAAATAATTTTAACAATAACCACACACCCAAACCATATAAAAATATATTATGTAAATGATTAATAATTATGTTTTGAAGTAGGATAAACCTATGAAAATATGAGAAAATTCATTATTGAATTGTTAAACTTCTCCTTAATACCTAGAGAATTAATTGGCGGAAAAATTTCATAATTTATTAGATAAATAACATGGTACACATCAAAGTAACATATAAAAAAGTATAAGGTAGTAGTTGAAGGCTTTGATTATATACAACAAGTTATTTATGAAAGAGGAAAAGAAAAATAGAAAAAAATGGATGGGAAAAAATGAAGAAAAAAAACAATAAGAGTAAAAGGATGTGAAAATGATGAATAAAAGAATTTAAAAAGTATGATGAAGAAATAAAATCATATAAGAATAGAGATTATAAAAATCCAAAAATCATATTGGTCCCATTAACCTTTCGTGGACAGGATTAGGCAATAGATAGGTGAAATCGTGTGAATGAAATTTATGGAAATTTTCAAATAGCTTCATATCAATATTCATTTTAATGAAGTTATATCCTAAATTCTCACTTATTGTAAATATATAAAGTAGAATAAATTGAATAAAATTATATTACAGGATCTAGGGGTTATATCTCTTCCGGAATAGTGGTTAGTAGTTGTTTAAAGAAATATACCTAAAAAATGTGAGATCCATAGAGTTTCTCCATCCCATGTACAATTTGTTTATGAAAATTAGAGAAGGAACTCTCTAATTAAATAGGAATGTTAAATTTAATTATTCTACATGTGTATTATAAGTTTTTGTTATATGATCCATTACCAATAATGTTATCACTCTAACATATTTATCATCCACTTATGTATCACAAAGTAATTCTATAATAAATTCTTAGAAATGAGAGAAATTTCATATTCGGTGTTGGATTTTTGATTCTTGATAAGGAAGAGGATGGTGATGTTACAATTATCCTAGGAATACCCTTATTAGATTATAAAAATTGAGTAACATATTTCATCCAAGTAAGCATTATTCTTTAATCTGGTGATGAAAATGTATCCTTTTTTCTCAAAAAATTTATGAAGCATAGAACTTAATCGAAGAAATTCCTTGATATCTATTATATTGAAAAAACCATTCAATATTGAGGTCAAACTATTTATAATAAAAAAAACATGTTGAAAACTATTGATGACCTGGTAAAAAAAAATAATGAGTAAAACAGTTGGAAATAATAATAAGATGTAGAAGATATTTTGTGGAAAATGTTCCTATAAATAGATTCTTAGACAGAATTGGTCTATTCATTCACCAAGACACTTATTGTCAAACTAATATTTACACCCAACTCATTTATTTATAATTCTTTTAGTTAATAAGATAGAATAGCTATTATTATAAGTGCATATCTAAAAGAGGTCTAATATAATAAATTTCTAAAAGGGATGATGGACAAAAAATAGATAATCTCATAGGGAATTAAAAACATAAATTACATCCACCAAACTATTCTAACCTACAATGTATTACTGAAATAAAAAAAATAATCTGATCAATTAACCACAAAGGAGGTTTACAACACCTATGAAAGAGGTTCCAAAATAGAATTTCATAAATTCCAAAAGGTGGGGAATATGTTTTGAATCATATATTTTAATTTTTGAGTCCATTATAAGTTTTACCAAAGGAGTGGGTTCTGAATGTGATGAAAAATGGTTAATGTGAGATTATCCCTAAAAGGACATTAAAATGATTGAGTATGTGTTTTATTTCTATAATCTATATAATTAAATAAGGATTGAACCAAATTTGAATCCCTTTTATGTATCAGAATAACGATAGGTTATGAATCCATGCATTTTGTTTCCCCTGAGATGGATATTCTAGAGATTATAAAATATCATTGGATCTATATTACCAATAAAAGATAACCATTTATATCCCATAAATTACCTTTACCCACAATCACATGTTCTTTATAATGTGTAATAAAATACTGAATTTTCACATTTTTATGATAAATATCTTTCATTATATGGTAGAGTATTTTTAGAAATCTTCATAGATGAATTTCCAATTCATGGATGATCATTTGAGTTATGGATGCATAAACTAGATTTTTCACTCAAAATGCGTGGTAAAAAATTTTATATTATTAATTGGGAAATGTTTCAATACATGGTTAAAGAAGGTATTTTACTAATACATGAAGTATCTAAATAGGGTTTTGATTTTTTTCCATAAAATACAAATACTCTTCAATTATCTCCCAATCCTAATCCAGTTATTAGAATCCAAATATATACTAGACATATGGGGTTTATCTCTGATTTTTCATGATTTTCCCCAAGATAACTATACCAATTTCCTATATTTTTTCAATGAAAGTTAAATTTAATTTTTATATATCAGGAAATAATCCTTTTTGAATCTAAATAAGTTTTTATTGGCCACTCTAATCAAGATATCCTTGAAACATGAACTTAATTTTTTGTTAATGTGTGGAACAAGTGATTTCACTCTAGGAAATTCTATAAGATAGTGTGTCAACTATATTTTCACCCAATATATTATGTTAGTTTTACTCTAAATTTATAAAAATTAAATTTCACAATCTTAGAGAGGGAACTTCTAGAAGTGTTCTTTTCCTTTGATAAGTTTATTCCATATTTGGTAAATTATATAATAATTTTATATATTGGTCATACTACATTGATATTCTTATAAAATAAAATTGATTCAAATACAAAAATTATTTTTTATATCATATTGTTACAATAATTTGATATAATTATTAAAGAAAAAAATGGCCCATTTAATGTTGTCGTAGGTCATTTGTCAAAACATAAATTTAAGAATGTTTATATGGAAGATGAAATTTATATATATGACTAGTTCATCGATGAGAAATTATTATACATTTATTTTCAAGATCATACAAATGATTTTTGTGGATTAAAACTATTTGGAAAATTGGACACTATGTCCCCACAATACACATCAATAAAAGAATAAATTTTTTGATTACATAGCACAATATTTCTAGGGTGATACACATTTGATTAATCCATGTTGGGAGAAAACATATTTTGTGATGTGTGCCCAAATCCAATGTGAAAACAACATTGAAAATTTTCAATTCATCAGTTAACAAAAGATATAATAGATCCAATTAAATAATGTATATGATCCTATAAAGTGTATTATTTTGGATAACTTTTCATACAGACTTCTGAGATATCATAATAAGAATTGAAAGATATCGAATAACACGAATTTTTGGGATGAATAAATAAATTAAACAACAATAAATCATCATGTTCCTAGTTTTCTATGTGTGTGGAATCAATTTCATATGATAATTACTTAAAATATTCACAAACTAATACATTATAGTGTTTATATTTTGTGTATAAATGAAAATATGTTGAGGCCAATTCCAAACATATTCTAATTTAGTGATGAATCACATGAGGAATAATATATTTTCTAAATTTTAAATACCTCAGTTACTAATTAGTGATCGATGATATAAGGACCCGACCTTATACATTACATAACATCGAGTTTAGTCAATAATTTTACTTAAAGTCACATTAATGATATTTTTATGTTTATAGCCTTAGATAATTAGGCCATAAATTATACATAACAAAACTATAGAAATAGTATGTGGAAACTTCAAAACAAAATCCATTTTTTTCATAAAACAAAAACTTTTAAAATGTAACGTGGTTTCTTTTCATGTCTAATTGTCAAAAAATTTCCCTGATCCCATAATTTTCTTTATTCTCCCTTAAATCCTATAAAAGAAATTTAAATACTTGGTATGAGCATAAAAATATCAGTAATAGATACACAAAGAAGTAGAATTATTAGTCTTGTGAAAACATGAAAACCGATGAATAATTTATCATGAAGTAATAATTTTCACCCTTAGGAAGTAGTAAATTCTATACTTTTATAATAATCTAATTTAATACACTTTATTAAATCATAATACTACTAGAAAACACATTTGATTATAGATAAAACATAATGGTAACTTGGTACATAATTATACATAAATGGAATAACCATGCGGTCGACTTCCATACGTGTCACTCCTAAAAAATAGAAAAACCATACGGTCACCAAATGCATTGGTGGTTATAACACAACCACCTATCCTTGGTTTATCATGAATCCTCCAATCTATGGTTTATCATGTAAGCACTGTAAAATTTCTATGTTCCATTATATAATCATAGAACATAAATGATTTCAATTTTCTAGATTGCACACATAAAATCTCATTTGAAATCGAAAGAAATGATTTCAATACATTGAAATAATAATTCCATTTTAAAACCATTTTAAATACAAAAATAATTATAAAATTGAATAATTTATTTGTTTTTTCTTATTGAAACATTAAGGCTTTTAGAGGAATCCAAATATCAAATAATATTCATGTCGGTAGAGAATTCATTGTCACTGTATACGTTAAAATAACATTCCTTTTGTAATTTGTAAAGAAAGTAAAAAAATTAATATATAAGTATTAGATTTGGAAACCTTTAAATGAAATAAAAAGTCAAAGGGGTTTTTATACACCTCATAAAATAAGGTTGTGTATTAAATCAAAATATTTTTCAATGAAATGAGACTGAGACGAAGTCCCTTCCCTCGAGTATGATTCATCAGGTATGTTATTTATCTTTTGTAACAATAAACTGAAGTTAATTATTTAATTTATTGAGAACCTATTTCAAGTTTATTATTTCTTTTATATCACTTTTCAACATATCTGTGACACCCCAAGCTTCCACGGTATGCTTCTTTTTGAATAATATAGTAGCGTGTGTTGTACGCAACTTCGAGTTCTATCACACCATGACCAATCAAACTAGCCGTTATGAATAGTAATAATCACTTCTTGAAATTTTATAAATTTTATATTTTAAAATGGACATCATTTTTTGATTCAGAATATCGAAATTAGCTTAGGGTGAATTTTTGGTATTTTTCTAAAAACTTTCAATTTATGATGAATAGTGAAAAACACTGAGTTATAGTTTAAAACCAAATTTTTATTTAAATAATTATTTATTTTATTTAAATTTATTTTAGGTCAAAATAGATACATAATACCTATATATGTTCAATGTAATTCATTGGAGTCATTTTATAATAATTTTGGATATATAAAAATTTTATTGAACTTTTTACCGTCTTTTATCTACCTCCTAGAAGCTTTTGAAAGTTTACATAAACTATAATTTTACCAATTATTTGTGTTGAATTTCAGAAATCTGAGAGACATGGTTGATATTATTAAGTAAAATTTGGTTCAATAAGAAGAAAATAATTTTTGGTGAATAGTATCTTTTTACTTTTATTTACCACAGTTGAAAGTAAATAGGGTAATTAACGATAAATATGATATTATTATTACCCTAATACATGTCCCAATTCTATTGTATAAGTGTAATTGGACCAATAACAACCTAAGTAATAAAATATTACCCTTTAGTCCCACTTGGATTAGATTAGGACATTTATTATTATTTAATTCAAAGAAGAGTTAAAAGTGTTAAATTCAATGTTTAATAACTAAACCATTTTTAATATAGGGTTACACATAAGATAAATTCAACTATAAATATTTATTATAAATCTAAATATATTTCCTAAATAATGGAATTTTATTTATATTTTTTAGACATTAAATAATTTAATTTATTTATGACACAATGATGATGTAGTAATTATCTAATTAATGAAATATTAAAATAATTGATATTATAAATTTCCAAATAAATTTAATTCGAGACTTTTTATGAATTACAATAATTTTATAGGTTAATATGACATATTAGGGTTGTTTAGAGGAATTGTTTTTGATGTAATAATTATGTTATGAATTTAGGAAAAACAAAATAAAAAAATGTGTCTAAATTGACATAAAAGAGTTTTTAAAACAAATATTATATTATTAATTGATATGATATTCCTAAAAAATTTAAGGTTCAGCAAAAAGACTTATATAATGATAGGTGTATAATTAATTAACCACTTTGGGCTCTCTTAGAAGTATATTGTATGTTTTCTAACCATATAATATAAAAATATAAAGAGACAAGGTAAATGTCCAACTATTTAACTAAGAGTTAAATATAAAAGATAAAGTTAATATAGTGACCCAAACCTATCTAAAACCTACTGGTTGAGTGTTTTTGACCCATACACATCTTAGACTTTAAATAATCCACTTTAGATCCATTAAAAACCGAAAATGACTTTATTATAAAATAATATTTCTAGCGTTTTCTAAGGTACCCCTCACTGCTCTTATAAAAGGGCACTCCCCCTTCTCACTAATTCACACCTTAAAATACATTTGTCTTGGAAAAACCATGACCAAATACCCTTTAAACTCTAATAACTTAATACTGGAGGCCTTCCTTTAGTTAGAACTCCAACCTATGCTTCCCTTTTGATCAAATAAAAAAGAAGAACCCGAAGAAGAGGTAAATATTTCATCACCTCTTCCAAGTTTTTTTCTTCTTCCACTTCCTCTTTATTTGTTGTTTCCATTACAAAATAATAAATCTAGTATCTTATATATAATGTGATGTTGATATAAATATGGTACAACCATATTCATTTTTCTATCCATCCTTTTAATGACATGTCACCATACGTGCGTACGTACGACTTACTGTCTCCACGTTGTGGTGTAATTTTTATTCAATACATTATTATTTGGATGGGTATAATAATGATGTGTAATTGATGTAAAAAATAAATATAACATGATAATGATTCTTTATATATGATATAATATCCAATTATATATTATTTTTATATCAATATAATGATATTGTTGATCATGAAAACTTACAGATTACCATCTCCAAAAAACGCGATGAGATTCATTCCCCATCGTATCCATTCAAGACTAATTTTCATTAGATGATTAAAAATAATGATTAAAGACTTAATATCATTCTGAATATGATTAATATATGTCCTATCCATAACAAATATTACTTACATAACAAATCATATAAAGTAAAATGAATCAGTTAACACCCAAAACGACGATAATACTAAGATATTATTAACAAATAAATGTTAAAAGATCATATATGATATCATATTAATGTATATTATTCTTGTATAATTTAATAACAATTATTTTACCATTATACTAGAGGTTATCCAACCCTCGACCAAGTAAAAGTACAAGGTAAGAGTTAATTTCACAATCTCTTTATTATCCGAGGTTGTTTATATGTAATTATATACTAGGACCTCTCTAACTTCCACATCTATTTTCTCAAAAATGTATTTCAAAACATTATTACTATTTTATAGACTATGAGTTAAAGTAATTTTTACACTTTTTAGACTTTTATAAGACGTTTATAAAGGAATCATTCCATCGTTTTCCAAACAAGGTACTTTATGACCTTTCCAACAAAATTAAGGTATGAATGATTTTTTATACGGTGGGTGCGGCTATTTTCCACCGTTATAACAATGTAGAATATTCCCTTACAATATTATAAGAATATTTTCAAAAATAAATGTTTTATTTTATAATTACATTACTTTTAAATGATTTAAAAATAGAAAGGGATATTTCTCTTAAAAGTTTTTGATTTTATCTATGTCAATATCCTTTGATGGATTTTAAGCTTATTTGATGTTCTTTATTATAATAAAAAACTTCCATATTCTATTTAAGGTATTGTGATATGTTTGACTGTGAATGTGTTATTTTTACACCATTTATGGGTTATAGATAAAGTATTGACATTTTTATGCTTGTTTTAATACGAATGTTTATGTTATGTTTAATCCTTTTCATATAAGGAATGCACTGGACTTAGTAAGTGACAGGTGGAGCCCGCTATAGCTCCTCGATGCATCGGTAGGTCTCATGAGACAAACTAGTGTCTTGGAACAAGGCGTTGACAAAATCATATTTTTATTCTTTGCACAAGGTCTTAATTATGTGGTTATGAACGTCTGGAATTATACATTCCATCATTATGAAAGTGGCTATTGATGTTTCATGTGATTATTCAACTAGTAGAATATCCATGTAAATAAGTAAGTGATATTATTTGATTTTTATCTTTGCAAAATTATGCTGATGTTCATGTTTGAAAGGATTTTGTTTTAGTCTTATACATTTTCTTAAATGGTTATTCTTATTTATGAAACTTTCTGCTATATTGTTATCCTTACTGAGCATCTGAGATCACCCCTTTATATGTTTTATTTTTCCCAAGATGTGAAGAAGTATAAAATGACTGTCCATCAGGGATAGTCTATGGGATATCAGTGTTTTAAATGGAAACAATGTTGTTTTAGTTTTCCAATTTATGATGTAATGTAAACCTTATGAATATATCTAGTACTTCCAAGGATACTAAACCAATCGATCTTTTGAGACTTGATATTTTGTGACCATGCCAATGATACGTAATAATGCACCCACTCTGGGCTTCTGGGGTCAGAGCGTTATAGTTGGTATTAGAGGAAGTTTATTACAAACCTTGGAAACTAGATTTAGATAAACTCTAATTAGAGCACATAACCCCAATATAGACTTTGAGTATTAGTATAGAAGAACTTCCTAGAATTTTGTTATTGTAGAGATTTTGTGAGTTTTCTATGCAATACATCCTATTCTGGATACAATAAGGTAGAGGCAACTTTGAGACTGATGTACGTAGTGGTAAAACATGAAAACACCACTTTGAGCTTGACTCAAACGGGAACTGGTGCATGACAATGGGCCTTTCTTTACTCTTGGTTAAGAAACTCCTGGGATAAATGCCTAGGATAATTCTCATTTTCTTTAAAAACAATTATGAATGGTTTTTGAGTTTATACATCATCAAAGAAAACATTTTTTATGATTATGGATTATATCCATAAACTATTCATTTTATGTGAAGTGTTTTATAGGTTTGGAATTATGTATTTAGATTCCTAAACTAATCTAGTTTATTACATTTTTTAGAAATGGAGCCTAGTGGAAGGAATGGAAACCGTATCAATGCGCACACTCCATGTAAGGATTTCCCTCCTGCTCATGATAATTATAGTGGAGCTGGTGATACAAATGGTGCTGATCAGCTAATCACCATACTGGGATAACTTGTAGAGACCCAAATCTTGACATACATGGACATTACATTACTTTTTCATAATATTGAATACATAACAAAAACAGACACCAAAGGACTGTAATAGTTTAGTGTCTTTGGAAACTTTGAATATAATCTTCTAATATTGGTGAAATATCTTCAACATCTCACATAAAGATCATCCCCTTTTATTTTCTTACCTAAAACCATTCTTTAAATCATGGGGAAAAGAAAACATAAAAAAGGGTGAGCTCAAATTCCCAGTAAGGGTAAACATAGAGAACATAAAACAATCCATAAACATTTGAATGAAAAAACTTGAACATAAAATATAAACATCAAAATGTTGAGCAAAGACATGAATCTTGGAAGTACGTAAGGCATATTTCATAAAGGAACATAAATAATGATAAAATATCATGGGAATAAAACATGTAACTATGGAAAACCATTAATCACATGATATGATTTCCATAGTTTCCAAGCCATTACTGCTAAGACCATCTTTGTGGACAAAGTCCCTTTCTGAATCGAGTTCACTCCTCATTTCAGTCGTGTAACACTGAACTAGATTAACATACCATTCCAGCCATGTCTATCTCACGAGATATAAATCTTTACCCAATTAATTTGAGGGATATATAGGTCCCACCAATCTTATAATGAAATCATTCTTTCTTGTGCCACAAAATCATAAATCATACATCATACCATAACCCATGTAATAGAATGAGATTCTTAAACATCATGCCATCATAACATAATCCATATAAAAAAATGGATATCATTTCATCATAATAAGAATCAAACCATGTAAATAATGGAGACGTTATACTTGAAAGATACATATATTAAATAATGTCATTCTAGATGGAAAATAGTTTTGATAAAACAATTGAAATGAATTCTTGAGGAAAATTTCCTTTCTTCTTCTAAATCATTTTCTTTCCACAAAATGCCATGAAATTTTAAAATATAAGGGTTTTTTTTGAAAATAATCGTACAATACTGTAGAGTATGCTTCATGAAAATGAGGCGTTAGGAAACCGTAAAAATCCGTTCACTCCGTATAAGTTAAAAATAAAATTATCCTCGTAATTTTGTCGGAAAATTCAAGAAGTTCCTCATATGGTAAACAAAAGTATGATTCCTTTAATAAGATGTGGTAAAATTTTAAAAACTGGGTAAAAAGGCCATTAAACATACATGAAAACATTTTTAGAAAACAGGGACATGGATGATAACAAAAACCCCAGTAAATACTTACGAATAAAAAATCTCGGATAGGAGTGAGATTGGAATAATTATCCCTTACCTTATGTCCGATATGCTTCGTATGTATTCGTACCTCTTGTATTCTGATTTAAATAATGTTATTGACTTATTATAGAATCATATTCTTTGTTATGATATCATATATGGTTTAATTATGACTTTATAATACCCGTTATTTTATAAATTCCATGTTAAAGCAGTGTTTTGGGTAAAATCTTTTCATTTATAGTACGTGTTTCGATTTGTTGTTTTTGATATTATTATTACTTATATCATGATTTAATTACTTCCAGAATGTAAATAATGATTTATATATCATATATATTCAGTATATATATATATATATATAATAGATAGATGAATGCAATGAAATACACTGTTCATGGAGACGATAGGCCGTACGTACGCATGAACACTGTTTTCCTTTCCTTATTGACTTGAATGGAATTAAGTAGATGAATTTAATATATATATACATAAATCCAGTAGCATTATTATGTCATATATTTCATGATTACTTATTATATATACTTTATAATCATTCCTTAATTGTTAACATGGAAAATGAATCTCATCGCGTCGTGGAGATGGTAATCCGTACGTATGCACGAGCGATGATATCATTCCCATATGTTTTGAATGGAATTGGAGTGGATGATATAATATCATAGAATCATTATGATTTTATAATAATCATATATATTTATTCTTTACACCATTATACCCATCCAAGTAAGGTGGGGTGGAAAACAGATTACACCACGGCGTGGAGACGGTATTCCATACGTACGCACGCGCAGTGATTT
Organism: Viscum album; assembly: GCA_963277665.1. Classification (NCBI taxonomy): domain Eukaryota; kingdom Viridiplantae; phylum Streptophyta; class Magnoliopsida; order Santalales; family Viscaceae; genus Viscum; species Viscum album. The sequence goes on along the minus strand of OY728138.1, from coordinate 580,764,860 downwards.
CATTTTCCGTAGGATGGATAGAAGGTGAAATGGGTCTGTTTCATGTTTATAATAACATATAATTATATAATTCATACTTATGTTATTACTTTATAATGAAACAACTAAAGAAGAAGAAGTTGAAGAAGAATTAAACTTGAAAGAATCGTTTGAAGAGATTACCTCTTCTTCGACACACCTCCTTTAAACTTCTTCTTAGGTAACTATATTTGGTCTTATGAGAAGAAAAAAACCTCTATGATATATCTAGATAGGTTGAGAAGATTATTTTGTAGGGGTTGGTCTAGCTTCAAGGCTCAAAAGGGTGTTAATATAAGAGGGAAGGGGTGCCCTTTTTATAAGGGAGGAGCGGGGCACCTTAGGAAAACTTCAAATATTATTTTATAATAAAGTCATGTTAGGTTTTTAATAGCTCAAAATTGATTTATTTAGAATCTAAGGTGGGTATGGGTCGAAATAATCTCAACAAATAGGTTCTAGACAAGTTTAGGTTACTATTTTATCCTTATCATTTAGAATTAACTCTATGTTAAATAATTTAACTTTTACAGTGTCTTTTTTGTTTTCTTACACTATATATTTAATAAACATATTATAACAAGCCAAAAGAACCCCAAGTGGTTCTTTATTAATATATATCCTTATCTAAGTCATATGTCTGAAAAATAGATTTTTAGGAATAAAATAACAATTAATAATATAATATTTGTTTTAAAAACTACTTTATGTCAATTTTGACACTATTTGGTACCTAATTTTTTTGAAAATCATAACAGCATAATTAGTTCGAAGAAAGTTACTTACATCAATACTAACATGTCATATTAACCTATAAAATTAGTGGAATTCATAAAAAGTCTAAAATTACATTTATTTGGGTATTTATAACATCAATTATGTTAATATTTCATTAATAAGGTAAGTACTAAATCTTCATTGTATCATAACCAAATTAAATTTTTTAATGTCTAAAAATTATAAATAAAATACAATTATGTAGGAATTTTTTTTTATTTTCCTAATTAATATTTATAGTCGAATATATCTTATGTATAACCCAATATTAAAAATGTTTTAGTTATTAAACTTTGATTTTAACTATTTTAATTCTTCTTTAAATAAAATAATAATAAATGTCCTAATCTAATACAAGTGGACCTAAAGGGTTATATTTTATTACTAAGGTTGTTTTGGGTCTAATTAAACTTATCCAATAGAATTAGGACATGTGTTAGGGTAATAATAATATCATTTTTACCCTTAATTACCCTATTTACTATTAACCGTGGTAAATAAAAGTAAAAAGTTACTATTCAACAAAAATTATTTTTATCTTATAGATCCACATTTTACTCCTTGATATTAAACGTGTCTCTTGTATTTTTGAAATTCCACTCATAGAAGAGGTAAAATTAAGTTTTATGTAAATTTTGAAACTCTCCTAGGAGGTGGGTAAAAGACAGTGAAAAGTTCAATAAAATTTTTATATGTCTAAAATTATTATAAAATGACTCCAATGAATTACATTGAACTTATATAGGTATTTTGTATCAATTTTAACCTAAAATAAATTTAAATAAAATATATAATTATTTAAATAAAAATTCGGTTTTTTAATAGTAACCTAGTGTTTTCACTATTCATCAAAAATTGAAAGTTTTCAAAAAAATACCAAAAAGTCACCCTAGGCTAATTTCAATATTCCGAATCCAAAAATGGAGTCCATTTCGAAAGATAAAATTTATAAAATTTCAAAAAGAGGGTATTAATATTCATAAAGGCTAGTTTACATAATATTTTAATAACATATCATTGTTTAGTGAAACTCGGTATTGCGTACAACACACGCTATCATGGAAGGTAACGATTGTGTGCAATACAATCCATGTCAAGGATGCATGTATTTCCAGATCCTTTTAGTGTAGCATACAACACAAGACATCAATGAAAATAAGAAGAATATTTTTCATAAAATCTCGGGGTGTTACATTCTACCCCCCTTAAAATGAATTTCTCCCTTGAAATATGTCGGGGTTATAAATGGTTTACTACTTGAAAGTTTCTTTAATAGAAACCCACATCATAAAAAGAAATACCAAAACGTATCTTTAAAAAATAAAGTATGAAACGTAACGGTTACCCAAATTAACTAGTCACTGGGTTTCCACATAGGAGAACATAGGTGAAAATATTGATATGGAAGTGAAATCTAACCATCATGTTCTGATGGTGAGTGGTAGAGAACATGGATATGAAAAATCCAACAATCAAAAATCCATAAATTTGTGATGATCTAAGGTACCATCTGATTCATCGGATATAAGGGCACTAGGACAACCTTTTCGGTTTTCAAGGTCATTTCCCTAAAATTAAAGAATTTAAATTAGAAGAAATACTTATTTTATTTCGGTATAATCTCACCGTTGTTCGTGCCTTGAACAATTTACACATGATCTATTAAAGAAATAAAGTTTAATTTTTCATTCGTGAGGTGTTAGAAGATCATGTGATAGAATGATGGGTCATTCCATATCTATCAAACAAAAGGTTAGCAAAAGTTATCAAATATACATAAGTCCATCTCTATTGAGGTTAATCGTATATGATTCCAATAATGGACTTATACTTCATCTATCATACTGATTAATATAATAAAACTATTTTATACTAACCAGGGACTTCCGTAGGCCAATGGTATGCGATAAAGGCCTGTCGCACTTCAGTTGTGGGTTCGATTCCCACAACCTTGTCCAACGCGACAGGTTGTCTCCCGTCCTACAGGTTGTCCCTTTTTCTAAAACTACATTATAATAACATTCCTGCAATAAAATAGAAAAAATACTATCTTATGTCTAACTTAATTCATTCTAATCATTAGGATTATACAAAATACTTCTGTCCAAGCTCATAGTATAAAGATAACAATTACTAGAAATTTCATCTACTGAGCATGTGATTACTATCATTTATCCCCCATATATCATATGATATATCTTGTTGGTCACATTCCACACACGTGAATACCTTAATCATGTATTCTCTTGAACCATAGTGAAAACATGAATGATGTCACAAGGTTACTGTTTCCATATACCATAATCCCAAAAATTCTATATACTCAAACAATGATATCACTTTTTCCTTATATTAGTCATGTGCTAATTAATACTATCAAACATTTCATTATCTCCTTATCCCTTATTTATGCGCATATCATCTACTTTCCAAAATATTTGAATCACTTTTAATGGTTACCGGTACAATATAATTATCAAAAAAACACAATAAACCATTACATAGATATTCCAATGTTCCACAATACTATAAATGAGATTCCACAACATTATTTTGGAATCCCTTTATATAAACACATAATCATTCCACCACATAGTTTTCATAGTCAACATTGCTAACAGTGATCACATGTGACTTCCCTTTGTCCTTTGCCTTAAGAGGTTTCTCACGTTGATCATCATTAACCCTTGGATTAGGGCATTGATTAGCATAACGCCCCATTTCCTTACACTTGAAGCATTGAAGTGTTGGTGGTGTGTTCTCTACAGTCTTTTCTTTATTCACATCATTAGCAACCCTTTTTCAATTACTTCAACACTCAACTACTCGATGACCTTCTTTGCCACACTTAAAACATTTTCTAGTCCCTTTAAGACAATATCCACCATGTTTCTTTCCACACTTTGAGCATAAAGAAACATTTATATTCTTTTCAATATTATTATGAGATTTCTCCTTGAACTCCATCTTTATTTTCTTGTCAAACCCATGTGACGGATATGTAACACAAACTTCCATTTCTACCTTGATATCACAAAGCACAATTTATTCATAGCTATTAAAGTCTCTTATAGTTAATTCCCTTCGAAGACTTGGTTTTAAGGCACTGAAGAATCGATCAACTTTAATTTTAGGTTGGATGATAAAGCCATATGCATACCTTGCAAGACTTGTAAAATTCGCTTCATATATACCAACAGATTTATCATCCATTTGCTTAAGCTCAAAGAAATCCTTTTCCATATTTGTTCAAAGAATATGAGGGAAGTACTTATTGAAAAATATGTTCTTAAACTCATCCCATTCCATGGATTCAATTTCATCTTGGGGACTCGTATTCTTAATTAGAGTCCACCATTGATCTGCTTCACCTTCTAAATGGTAAATAGACATAATTAATTTTTCATGTTCCGAATAGCGATGTATGGAAAATTTATTTTCAATGGTACTGATCCATTGTTCAGCAACAAGTGGATCATAAGACCCACTAAAAGAAGGTGGATGTTGCCTCATGAAGGACTCAATAGAATATTTTTCCCTTATCTGATTATTTGGAAGTCCAGAATGATTCATAGCTTGTATAAGTATAACAATAATATTTTTCACTCCATCTCCCATAAAGTTGGTTTGTTCTGGAGGACAATCATTACATTGTTCATTACATTTATCAACACTGTTCCATCACGTTCCAGCCATCGTCTAAAACCCAAAAAGAATAGTGTGAAAGGAAAAAATCATGCAAGAGAAAAAACATAATAAAGGGGGAGTATCATCAATATCTAACATCTTAGGTATAATTCTATGATCGTTACCGTAATTCTAGGACTATAACCTATACTTATAATTAAACTTAGGAACATCTCTAGACATACCTTAGAAATATCTCTAGGGTTCTCACTAAAGTTTTAACATACTAGTTTCCAAAGGTAAACTAAACCTTTCCTCTGATACCAACTGTAGATACCCAATATTTGTCGTACAAGGACATTACATTAATTTTGCAGAATACTTAATACATAACAAAAACAGACACCAAAGGACCGTAATAGTTTAGTGTCTTTGGAAACTCGGAATATAATCTTCTAATATTGGTGAAAGATCTTCAACATCTCCCATAAATATCTTCCCCTTTTATTTTCTTACCTAAAACCACTCTTTAAATCCTTGGGAAAAGAAAACACAAAAAAGGGTGAGCTCAAATGCCCAGTAAGGGTAAACATACAGAACATAAAACAATCCATAAACATTTGAATGCAAAAACTTGAACATAAAATCTAAACATCAAAATCTTGAGCAAAGACATGGATCTTGGAATTACATAAGGAATATATCATAAGGGAACATCAATCATGATAAAATATCATGGGAATAAAACATGTAATTATGGAAAACCATTAATCACATGATTTGATTTCCATAGTATCCAAGACATTACTGCCAAGACCATGTTAGCGGACAAAGTCCCTTTCGGAATCGAGTTCACTCCTCATTTCAGTCCTGTAACACTGAACCAGATTAAATTACCATTACAGTCATGTCTATCTCATGAGATATAAATCTTTACCCAATGAATTGGAGGGAGATATAGGTCCCACCCATCTCATAATGAAATCATTCTTTCATGTGCCACAAAATCATAAATCATACATCATACCATAGTCCTTGTAATAGAAGGATTCTTAAACATCATGCCATCATAACATAATCCATATAAAAAATAGATATCATCTCATCATAAGAAGAATCAAAAAATTTAAATAACAGAGAAATTATACTTGAAACATAAACATATTAAATAATTTCATTTTAGATGGAAAATAGTTTTGATAAAACACTTGAAATGAATTCTTGAGGAAAATATCATTTCTTCTTCTAAATAATTTTATTTTCACAAAATGACATGAAATTTTAAAAGAAAGGGGTTTTGTTGAAAATAATCATACAATATTGTAGAGGAATCTTCATGAAAATGAGGTGCTATGAAACCGTAAAAATCCATTCACGCCGTATAAGTTAAAAACAACATTCTCCTCGTAATTTTGTCAGAAAAGTCAAAAAGTTTCTCGTGTGGTAAACAAAAGTAAGATTCCTTTCATAACATGTGGTAAAATTTAAAAAAATGGATAAAAATGACATTAAACATACATGGAAACATTTTTAGAAAATAGGTACATGGATGATAACAAAAACCCCAGTAAATACTTACAAATATACAATCTCGGATAAGAGCGAGATTAGAATAGTTATCCCTTACCTTATGTCCGATATGCTTCGTATGTATCCAGAACTTCGGTATAATTATATAAATAATGTTATTGACTTATTACAGAATCATATTCATTATTATTATGTCATATATGGTTCAATTATTACTTTATAATACCCATTCTTTTATAAATTCCATGTTAAAGTAGTGTTTTGTGTAAAATCATTTCATTTATCGTACATGTTTCAATTTGTTGTTCTTGATATTATTATTACTTATATCATGATTTAATTACTTCCAGAATGTAAATAATGATTTATATATCATATATATTCAGTATATATATATATAATAGATAGATGAATGAAATGAAATGCACTGTTCATGGAGATGGTAGGCCGTACGTACGCATGAACGCTGTTTTCCTTTCCTTATTGACTTGAATGGAATTAATTAGATGACATACATATATATAAACATAAATATAGTAGAATTATTATGTCATATATTTAATGATTACTTATTATATATACTTTATAAAAATTCTTGAATTGTTAACATGGAAAATGAATCTCATCGCATCGTGGAGACGGTAATCCGTATGTACGCACGAGCGATGATATCATTCCCATAATTATTGAATGGAATTGGAGTGGATGATATAATATCATAGAATCAGTATGATGTTATAATAATCATATATATTTATTATTTACACCATTATACCCATCCAAGTAAGGTGGTGGTGGAAAAATAGATTACAGCACGACGTGGAGACGGTATTCCGTACGTATGCACGTGCGATGATTTCGTTTTCCGTAGGATGGATAGAAGTTGAAATGGGGTTGTTTCATATTTATAAAAACATATAAGTATATAAATAATACTGATGTTAATACTATATAATTAAACAACTAATGAAGAAGAAGTTGATGAAGAAAGAAACTTGAAATAATCGTTAGAAGAGATTACATCTTCTTCGATGCACCTCCTTTAAACTTCTTAGGGCACTAGATTTGGTCTTTTAAGAAGACCATAACCTCTGTGATATAACTATAAAGGTTGAGAAGAGTAATTTTCAGGGTTTTTCCGAGCTTCAAGGCTCAAAAGGGTGTGAAGAGAAGAGGGAATGGGTGCCCTTTTTATAAGGGAGGAGAGGGGCACCTTAGGAAAACTTAAAATACTATTTTATAATTAAGTAATATTCGGTGTTTAATAGCTCCAAATTGATTTATTTAGAATATAATGTGGGTATGGGTTTAAATACTCTAAACCGATATGTTTTATACATGTTTAGGTTACTATTTTATCATTATCATTTAGATTTAACTCTATGTTAAATAATGTTACTTTTACCGTGTCTTTTTTTCTTACACTATATGGTTGATAAACATACTATAACATGCCATACAAACCCCAAGTGGTTCATTATTAATATATATATATACTTATCTAAGTCATTTGGCCGAACCATAGATTTTTAGGAATAAAATAACTCTTAATAATTTAAAATTTGTTTTAAAAACTATTTAATGTCAATTTTGACACTATTTGGTACTTGATTTTTGTGAAAATCACAACAACATTATTAGTTATAAAAAAGTTAATTAAATCAATACTAACATGTCATATTAACCTAGAAAATTATTGGAATTCATAAAAAGTCTAAAATTACATTTATTTGTGTATTTATAACATCAATTATGTTAATATTTCATTAATAAGGTAATTACTGCATCATCATTTTGTCATAACTAAATTAAATTATTTAATGTCTAAAAATTATAAATAAAATACCATTATGTAGGAAATATTTTTATATTTCTAATGAATATTTATAGTCGAATTTATCTTATGTATAACCCTATATTAAAAATGTTTTAGTTATTAAACATTGATTTTAATTATTTTAATTCTTCTTTAAATAAAATAATAATAAATGTCCTAATCTAATAAAAGTGGACATAAAGGGTAATATTTTATTCCTAAGGTTTTTTTGGTAGAATTACAGTTATCCAATAGAATTAGGAAATTTTTTAGGGTAATAATAATATCATTTTTACCCTTAATTACCCTATTTAATTTTAACTATGGTAAATAAAAGTAAAAAGTTTCTATCCACCAAAAAATATTTTTATCTTATTGAAACAAATTTTACTCTTTTATATTATCCTTGTCTCTTAGATTTTTGAAATTCCACTCACAGAAGCGGTAAAATTAGGTTTTATATAAATTTTCAAACTCTCCTAGAAGGTGGGTAAAAGACGGTGAAAAGTTCAATAAAATTTTTATATGTCTAAAATTATTATAAAATTACTACAATTAATTAAATTGAAATTATATAGGTATTTTGTATCAATTTTTACCTAAAATAAATTTAAATAAAATAAATAATTATTTAAATAAAAAGTCGGTTTTTAAATAGTAACCTAGTGTTTTCACTATTCATCAAAAATTGAAAGTTTTCAGAAAAATACCAAAAATTCACCCTATGCTAATTTCAATATTCCGAATCCAAAAATGGTGTCCATTTCGAAAGATAAAATTTATCACATTTCAAAAAGTGGATATTACTATTCATAATGGTTAGTTTATATAATATTTTAATAACATATCGTTGTTTAGTGAAACTCGGTATTGCGTACAACAAACACTATCATGGAAGGTAGTGATTTCATGTAATGCAAGACAAGTCAAGGATGCATGTATTGAAATCTCCTATTGGTGTAGCGTACAACACAAGACATCAATGAAATTAAAAAAGAATATTTTTCATAAAATCTCGGGGTGTTACACCACTCACTCAGGTTATGAATAATAACCTGACCCGCATAGAGCACCCTGATCCATAGCGTGGTGGATCAATGTCAGGTCGCTTCTTGAGGCAACAATAACCAACATTTAATGGGGGTAAAAATCCACTAGTATATGAGAAATGGATAAATTCATTAAAGAAAATATTCCACACCTTGGGGAGTAGCGAAAGTGAAAAAGTTGTCATTGCAGTTTACCACCTCACTGGAGATGCTGATCAATGGTGGTCATTGATTCCAAAAACAAAAAAAGATGATGAAGTATCGAATATGGAATGGAGGGAGTTTAAAAACAATTCTTATAAAAATACATTCCTCATGACCATCGAGCGGATATGGAAAGACAATTTGTGAGTCTGAGGCAAAAGGAGGATGAGAATGTTGCAAAGTATGAAGCTAACCTTACAAGGTTAACGATGCATGCTACAGATTATATATGTAACCCAATAAGTAATATTTACCCTTTCTTTGATGGGTTAAAACCATTTCTCCATCAAGCATTAGCATCAAAATCCTTCTCATCATATGAAGATATTGTCTTGTGTGCTACCAAGACATAAAAGGAATTCTCTATGTCTTATGAATTTAAAGAAAAGAAAGAGTAGAAGAGAGATTCTGAACACTCTGGAAATGGAAATATGGGGAAGAAGTGAAAATTTGAATATCCATCATTCAGTAAATGTGGTAAGAAACACCCCGGTACATGTCTGAAGGGAATGAGAGTCTGTTACAAGTGTGGTGAAAAAGGACACCAAGCTCGTGATTGCGAGGGGAAGAAAGAGGCTGTCGATGTCGAAATCTACAATTTTAGAGAATGGGAAAATAATGTGAATGAATTTCTTAAGCCTTAGGGAAACTTACCTCAGAAAAGGCCAATGGATCAAGACCAAGCTTATGCTATCACTACTGCTGAGGATGAAGCTCCAAAAGACATAGTGGCATGTAATTTAATGGTTTTCTCAAGTTTAGAAAATGATTTATTTGATTCTATATCATTCCAATGTTTCATATCTTCCTAGTTTTCTAAGAAAATTAGACATTTCCAATTTGATTTAACAAGGGAGTTTTCAGTCAAAACTCCTAATGGAAGTATCATTGCAACAATGTTTTTTGAATCAATCCCCATTAGGGAATATAAATTTTCTTTATCTGCTGATCTCATTGTCATACCAATGATCTAATTTTATATAATCCTTGGTATAGATTGGATTTTGGGGCATGATGTAAAAATTTATTGTAAGAAGAAGGAGGTTACTATTTTTTTTAACGATGATAAAGAACACCTTATCATTAGAGCAGAATAGTCACCACGTAATTCTTATCTAGATCCACACCCAGTAGCACCACTAAATTCAATTATTGGGGAGGAATAGAATAAAATAACTATGGGTGTTGAAAAGAATGTTAAAATAGAGGATGTACCTATTGTGAAAAAATATGTTGATGTGTTTCCAGAAGACATACCTGGACATCCTCCAGAATGAGAAATTGAGTTTTCCATTGATTTAATTCCTGGATCAAGGCCCATATTGAATACCCCTTATAGAATGGTCACTGTTGAATTAGTGGAACTATGGAAACAACAAGAAGAATTTATTAATAGGGGATTTATTCTCCCCAGTGTTTCTCTATGGGGAGCCCCTATCCTTTTTATTAATAAGAAAGAGGGATCTATGAGGTTGTGCATTGACTACCGAGAGATCAATGCTATAACAATAAAGAACAAGTATCCCCTACCTCGCATTGATGATTTATTCTACCAACTTCATAGAGCTCAATACTTTTCAAAGATTGACCTTCAATTAGTATATCATTAGTTGTGTGTCAAGAAGGAACACATTCCGAAAATAACATTTTAAACCAGGTATGGGCATTACGAGTTTACAATAATTCCTTTTGGATTGACTAATGAACTCTCTGTTTTCATGGATCTAATGAATAGAGTTTTCAAGGAATATATTGATGATTTTGTAGTGGCATTTATTGATTATATCTTGGTATACTCCAAAAGCTATGAAGATCATGAAGATCACTTGTCCATTATTCTGAAGACTCTTAGAAGACATGAATTATATGGGATGTTTATCAAGTATGAATTCTAGCTTTAGGAGATTTCTTTTCTTGACCGTATTGTCTCCAAGGATGGAATCTTTGTTGATCCTTATAAGACCAAGGCAATCGAAGAATGTCCAGCACTGACGAGTATAACTTAAGTATGCAGTTTTTTTGGTTTAGCATGTTATTATCGATATTTCGTCCATAATTTTTCCCGGTAGGCTAACCCATTATCCAATCTCATACGTAAAGGGGTTAAATTTGTTTAGACAAAAGATTGTGAAGAATGTTTTAAAGAAGTAAAGAGAATATTAGTCAATCATCATATATTTAATCTACCATTGGGGAATGATGGGTTTTTTATTTTTAGTGACGCATCAAAGAAAGGACTTGGTTGTATCCTTATGTAGAATGATAGGGTTATTTCCTACGCATCACTACAGCTAAAAATTCATGAGAAGAACTATCATACTCATGATCTTGAGTTAGAATCTATAATATTTAAATTGATGATACAGAGACATCATCTATATGGTGGAAAATATGAGATTTATGCTGATCACAACAGTTTGAAGTATATTTTCTCATAGAAAGAACTCAACATGAGGTAAAGATGTTGGCCTGAACTACTCAAGGATTATGATTGAACGATACACTACCACCCAGGGTTGGAAAATATAGTAGAAGATGCTTTGAGCAGAAAAGATCATGGAGTTTTGAATAAGATTAGAGTTTAAAATGATCCTATAAATATGGATTTAGTAAATATTGACATGGGAATAACCATGGAGGGTGAAACATCAATTATTTTTCAAATGGTTTCCAAACCATCATTACTAGAAATGATAAAAAGTTCTCAGGCAGATGATGAGGAGTTTCAAAAGAAGATTAAAGCTATGAATAATGGGAGATTGAGTAACATCATATATGAAGATGGAATTTTGAAATTAGGGAAGAGACTTTTTGTTCCTGATATACCTGATCTAAAAAAATAATTGTTGGATGATGCTCATAGCTCCAATTTCTCTATACACCATGGGAGCACCAAAATGTATAGATATTTGAAGGAACATTTTTGGTGGGACAACATGAAGAGGGAGATTGATGATTTTGTGTCAAGATGTATGGTTTTTCAATAAGTGAAAGCTGGAAGGCAACAACCAGGAAGAGTCATGCAACCTCTTCCCATACCTGAGTGGTAATTTGATAATATTATGATTGACTTTTTCATGGGACTATGAAAGACTCCTAGAAGGGATGATGTAATATGGGTCATTTTTGATCGTCTTACCAAGTCAACACATTTTATTGCTATAAGGGAAGATTTACCACTTGAATATTTAGCAAGACTGTATATTAATGAAGTTGTAAGACTTTATGGAGTACTACTATCGACTGTTTCTGATCGTGATCCACGTTTTACATCAAGATTCTGGAAAAGTCTTCAGAAATCCCTGAATACTGAACATCGTTTGAGCACTTCCAACCACCCCCAAACTGATGTACAATCAGAACGGACTATTCAAACATTAGAAGACATGTTGAGATTATTATCACATGACTTTCAGGGTATGTGGTATCAATATTTCCCGATGGTAGAATTTTCCTATAACAATAGCTTCCATTTAAGTATTCAGATTGCACTATATGAAGCTTTATACGGAAAGAGATGTCCCACACCAACCTGTTGGGATGATGTTGGTGAAAGAAAACTTGTAGGCCGAGAACTTGCAGAGGAAATTATGGAAAAGGTGAAGATAATCCAAAACCACATCAATGGAGCTCAAAGTAGGAAGAAGTGTTATGTTGATAACCGAAGGAAGGATTTGGAATTTCAGGTAGGAGATCATGTTTTCTTGAAGGTATCTCCATGGAAGGGTCTTATACATTTTGGTAAGAAGGGAAAATTGAGTCCCAAGTACATCAGACCTTTCAAAATTCTAGAAATAATTTGGGATGTAGCTTACCGTTTGGCAATGCCACCAAGTCTCTCCAATGTTCATGATGTGTTACACATATCACTATTGAGAAAATACACACCTGACCAAACGCATGTACTCACCTACAAGGAATTAGAACTGTAACCTGATCTATCTTATTACGAAGAGCCTGTCATGATTCTTGTTACAAGAGAACAAGTGTTGAGAAACCAGACGACTCATCTGGTAAAAATTCTATTGAGAAACCATAAGAAGAAAGAGGCAACATGGGGACCGGATGAAATGAGGAACCACCTGAGTCTTTTTACCCAGTAATACTCTAGAAATTTCAAGGATGAAATTATTTGAAGGAATTTATAATGTAGCACCTCAAACTTCCACGATACGCTTCTCTTTGAATAATATAGTAGTGTGTGGTATACGCAACTTTGAGTTTTAACACACCGCAACCAATGAAACTAACAGTTATGAATAGTAATACCCACCTTTTGAAATTTTATAAATTTCATCTTTCAAAATGGACTTCATTTTTTGATTAGGAATATCAAAATTATCTTAGGGTGAGTTTTTGGTATTTTTTGGAAAACTTTCAATTTTTGATGAATAGTGAAAAACACGGAGTTATAGTTTAAAACCAATTTTTTATTTAAATTTTTATTTATTTTATTTAAATTTATTTTAGGTCAAAATAGATACATAATACCTTTATATGTTCATGGCAATTCATTGGAGTCAGTTTATAGTAATTTTAGATATATAAAAATTTTATTGAACTTTTTACCGTCTTTTACCCACCTCTTAGGAGCATTTGCAAATTTACATAAGACATAATTTTACCACTTCTGTGAGTTAAATCTCAAAAATCTGAGAGACACAGTTGATATCAGTAAGTAAAATGTTGTTCAATAAGATGAAAATAATTTTTGGTGCATAGTAACTTTTTAGTTTTATTTACCACGGTTAAAAGTAAATGGGGTAATTAAGGGTAAAAATTATATTATTATTACCCTAAAAATGTCTAAATTCTATTGGATAAGTATAATTAGACCAAAAAAAACCTTATGAAAAAAATATTAACCTCTTTGGTCCAGTTGGATTAGATTAGGAAATTTATTATTATTTAATTCAAAGAAGTGTTAAAAGTGTTAAATTCAATGTCTAGTAACTAAACAATTTATAATATAGGGTTACACATAAGATAAATTATACTATAAATATAAATTATAAATATAAAAATATTTCCTACATAATGGTATTTGTTTTATTTTTTAGACATTAAATAATTTAATTTATTTAGACAAAATAATGATGCAGTAATTACCTAATTAATAAAATGTTGAAGTAATTCATATTATATGGTTATTAAACATACTATATACTTCTAAGAGAACCCCAAGTGGTTCATTAATATTTCCTACATAATGGTACTTGTTATAATTTTAGATATATAAAAATTTTATTGAACTTTTTACCGTCTTTTACCCACCTATTAGGAGCATTTACAAATTTACATAAGACATAATTTTACCGATTCTGTGAGTTGAATCTCAAAAATCTAAGAGACACAGTTGATATCAGTAAGTAAAATGTGGTTCAATAAGATGAAAATAATTTTTGGTGCATATTAAATTTTTTACTTTTATTTACCACGGTTAAAAGTAAATGGGGTAATTAAGGGTAAAAATGATTTTATTATTACCCTAAAAAATGTCTTAATTCAATTGGATAAGTATAATTAGACAAAAAAACCTTAAGAAAAAAATAATAACCTCTTTGGCCCAGTTGGATTAGATTAGGAAATTTATTATTATTTAATTCAAAGAAGTGTTAAAAGTGTTAAATTCAATGTTTAATAACTAAACAATTTATAATATAGGGTCACACATAAGATAAATTCTACTATAAATATTAATTAGAAATATAAAAATATTTCCTACATAATAGTATTTTTTTATTTTTTAGACATTAAATAATTTAATTTATTTAGACAGAATGATGATGCAGTAATTACCTAATTAATAAAATGTTGAAGTAATTGATATTATAAATATCAAAATAAATTTAATTTGAGACTTTTTTATGAATTACACTAATTTTCTTGATACATATGAAATATTATGATGGATTTTAAGCTTATTTGAAGTTGATTTATTATGATACAAAACTTACATATGGTATTTAAGGATTTGTGATATGTTTGACTGTGGATTTTTTATTTTTAAACCATTCATGGTTTATGTATAAGTATTGACATTCGATATGCTTGTTTTAATATGAATGTTTCTGTTATGTTCAAACCTTTTCATATGAGGAATGCATTAAACTTTGTATGTGATGGGTGGAGCCTACTATTTCTCATAGATGTATCGGTAGGTCTCATGAGACAAACTAGTGTCTTTGCATAAGGCCTTGAAAAAATATATTTTGTAGTCTTCACACAAGGCCTTGAAAAAATATATTTTGTAGTCTTCGCACAAGGCATTGACTATGTGGTTATGAAAGTATGTCATTATGTATTACATCATTATGAAAGTGGCTATAGATATTGCATGTGATTATACAACTAGTAGAATATCAATGTGAATAAGTAAATGGCATTATTTTATTTTTATATTTTCCATATCATGATAAATTTTATGTTTAAAAGGATTTTGTTTTAGTCTTATACATTACCTTAAATGTTTATTATTATTTATGAAAGTTTTTACTATATTGTTATACTTACTGAGAATCTGAGATCATCTCTTTCTATGTTTTATTTTTCCCAGGATGCAAAGAAGTATACTATGACTGACCTACAAGGATAGTCTATGGGATCTCAGTGTTGTCTATGGAAACAATTTTGTTGTAGTTTTCCATTTTATGATGTAATGTAATCCTTATAAATGTATCTAGTACTTCCAAGGCTACTAAACTAATCAATATTTCAAGACATGATCTTTTGTGATCATGAAAATGATACGTAATAGTGCACTGACTCTGGGATTTGGGGGTCGGGGCGTTACAATATCGTAACAATTAATTATTTATTTAAGTTCACGTTAAATGTTTTGATTATAATCGACACAAGAGTTAAAAATGACTTGGTATAATGTATATAGCCAAAATAAATAATCAGTCCAATAACTCTATAATAATTTTTATGACATAATAGTAATTTTTATACATGAATTATACTTTTAAATACATACATTGCCAATGTATATGAGAAATTAACTAGGTTGCAATCCTAGAGATGGTAAGCAGTACATATGTATGAGTAACATTTTTTATTTTTCATTGATTGTTATGGAAATAAAGTAACTATTATTTTATATCTGAATAATTATAATAAAATCATGAGTATAATATTAATAATTTAAAAATACTTATATATATCATCCTTGTGATGTGGGGGAAGAAAAATGAATCATATCGCTTCGTGGAGGTGATAGTTCACACTTACACCTGTACGAAGTATCATTTTTATGTGAATGAAAGGTAAGCAAGAAATTAGTATATTATTTTCTTATAATAATAAATATTTCATTAATATCATATATAGAATATAATTCTAAAATTATAACCAGTATTGAGAGGTGGTAATGGAAAATGAATTATATTGGTTCGTGGTGGTGATAGTTCACACAAACGCAGGAATGATTAATTCTTTTCGTATTTGATGGAAGTGGAGATGGATTTAGGTAATGATATAAACATAATAAAATCTCATTATATTTAGGATATTGGATTTATTATTTCATCATGAATGAATAATAATTTAATTAAGTTTAATAAGAAATAAAATTGAAACACTGAAATTAAAATGATACCTCTTCTTCAGATGATCAACTTTGATTAACACATAAAGGCCACTAAAGAGGGTTTTATTACTAAATTAAGGTGTCCAGAATGTGTTTAGGGATTATATGAAGGTATTTTAGTAGATATTGGCAGAACGAAAATGATTTTTAATTGTGAATACAAGATATAAAGTAGTGCCCTTTTATAAGAGAGGGGAGGGGAACTCTTGGAATTCTTCAACATATTAAATTAATATAAATTGATTTTTTATTAAAAAAGGTCCAAAATTCTCAAAATATTTGTTTTTTATTATGAAGAAAACACTTTTAAGGAAATATGGGAAACCATTCAAGTACACAAAACAATCAGTCAACATGATAAGTCATGGATGAATCTAGGATTTATAATTTTAGCCTTTTAGAGATCATACCACTGTGAAGAATCCAATAAGTAATGATAATATTCTTATCTGAATCATCAATGAGTAGTTTTTCCCAGTTGTATGCCATCTTGTCCCAATTAATGATGGATATAACACAGATATCTTATTTCCGTTTAATCCATGAGCCAGAATTCCAAGTTTTTTTGATACCAGTCATGTTGCTCCTTGGAAAGGTTACCCTGAAGGAGCCTGCCAACCAGTCTGTCAAACCCCTCTTGTGTAGTGATGAAATATAATCCTTTTTTGGAGAATTATTTTATGCCATCGATGATGGTATCCCACTCATCACACTCTATCAGTTCCCTTCCTTTCGGGTGGAAATCGGATTCAGAAGACTGCTTTCCATCATGCGATGGGTCAATGACAGAAGATTCCCATGTTGATGGATCAAGATCCACAGTAGAATTTGCCTCCACCTTCTTGGGAACCTTCGGGGGAATATTACCTTTATATGAGGATCTAGTTATGGGAGGAATTGGTAAGGAGGAATAGTCTTTCCTCCTCCACAACCTTCAAGTGTGCTTAAAAAACCTATCTAAATCAATAATGGTGTTCTTACCCTTCCATGAAGAGGATATAATATAGTTTTCGGCAATGTCAACTTACTTGGACTCAAGGATGGAGTCCAAATCATAATCCTTATCCGCCTGAGAAGCCTGCACATTATCCCCTTCCTAGGGTGTGTGGAACTCCTCTCACATCATAGTTAATCGATTGTGGGACTGAATAGACATTCCCCCCGACTTCACTTCCTCGGCATAGGATGGACTTTCCAACAGTTCCAGTTCAGACAGATTTGAACCTCTAGGCTGCACAAATCCATGTCCCATGAATTGAGCCTTCTTGTTAGTATCCTCCCAAACCAACCTTTGAAGGGAACTAACACCCGATGCATTGTAGTCTTCCATACACACCTCACCTAAAACGAGCTACCTGGATGGAACAACACCCAAGGTCATTGAATGGACTTCAACTGCAATTTAGGTGGATGGAAAATATTGGAATGCACAGACCTGTGCAGTCTTCCCTACACTTCTTGACAAGGGGGAAACACCTAGATCATGACCCAAATGGGAAAAAACATCCACAACCCTCGGTTCTGGGACCTTAGGCATTGTTACATTTACCACACTTGAAGAAATACCCTTCCTCGAACACAATGTTATCTCCAATGAAGGAATAGAATCCTCACCCAAAGATTTAGGAGCCTCATTGCATGCCCCACTCTTTGAAATCATAGAAACAGCCTCAGACAAACCTCTGGAACGGTTCCGCAACAACCACATGAGAAGGTTTACGAAGCGATGAACGACATTCCTGATGAAGGTGACCCAGACGACAAAATGAAGAACATAAATCGTACCAGTTCTCAAAAACCACAGGCTGGAGGCATCAAAGTTTTCCTTCAACCTCAATCCAGACTTCTTCAACAGGGGGTTTGGAGACGTCGACTTCCACGAAAATCCGGGGTTCAATTGGATGGCACAAAGTCCACGAACGCTCCTTGAAAGCCAAAAATATTCTGACCATATTCACTAACAATTGAAGGATAGATGGATTTTTAAATGGAAGGTGAAGACTTGAAAATCTTATCCAGATCGCCACGGAGGGGGAATCCCTCTTCCAATGGAAATCGTAGCTCCATCGCATAAGAAAGAAGTGGTGCCCTTCATAGGAATGAAGGCCTCTCGAACAAACAATGACGAGATCGTCATCATTGGAGAACCGCATATGGAAGTGCTGAGGGTCGAGGAGCCCGATGGTTACACAGTCTTGTAGGGACCAAGAATCATTGAAGAAACATTCAAAAGTTATCGATAGAAGGACTTCATTCACCGAACCGAGCTATTAGGGATAACCCATGGAGAGAAGACATCACTGAGAACTCTTAGAGGGAGAGGGGGATAGAGGGGGACCCTCGGTGGAGTGTCGGGACTTTAGGGAAAAGATGAATCCATGGAAAGTCAGGGAGAAGGGAAGGATCAGATAACGGGAAATGACGCTGCCAGAGGAAGGAGGGTGGGACGACCATCGCCACCGCCCAAAGGGGCGAGCCGCCGCTAGGGTTCCATGGGGGAGTGCGTGATCAAGCTCCCTCCCTTTATAAGATTCCCCTTCTATATTAAAAAAATGGTTCAAAAGTGATTAAGTTATAATCTGAGATTAGTATGGATCGAAATATAATCATACAATGAAAATTTTACAAGATTTGAATATTTATTCAGTGGTTATATTTTTGTGTTAACCCTTTTAACTCTTATAGTTTTATTATGTAATTTACACTTTGAGGGTCAATATACATACCAAAACATTCCAAAAGAAAATTAATTGGCCTTTTATGAAATTACAAGACTTATCCCAAATATTTGGAAGAGTTTTGGTATTTCATAATTTTATATCATTTAATAAAATCTTTTATATTTTAAAAACCATGAGTGTCAATTTCGAAACAATTCATTTCTTAAATTTTATAAAAATATAATAACATAAAGATATAGTCGAAAGAACTATTTGAAAAAAAAACTAACATGTAAAATTCATACATTTTTTTATTGTATCAATTATTTAAAATTATAAAAAATATGATATCATTTATTTGATTCTTTCATTAATTAATAAATTACTCCATTAAATTTATGTCCCTATTTAATTTAATTATTTATTTCCAAAAAATTATAAATAAATTACCTTAAAGTAAGTAATAATTTTGGATTTAAAAATAATATTTATACTCAAAGATATCCCCTGTATAACCCCATATTAAAATTACTTTACTTTTTAAGAACTAAAATGTAATAAAAATGAATTTTCATTGAATATAATATTATAAATGCATTAATGTCATCAATGTGGCTCGATGTGGTCCTAAAATCATCCCACGAATTCTATTAGTCGGAAAATACTCATATAATTATATTAGGAAATGTGTTAGGGTATTTTTTTTATATTATAATTTTTATCTTTAACTACCTGATTTACCCCTAACTAAGGTAATAAAAATTATTACTAAAGTTACTATTATTAATGTTAAAAAATAAATAGAATATATTTGAATAAATTTAGAACTTATTAGTCCAAATATAGAATCCATTTTCAAAATTCAAAACACATAATTGGTATAAATTAATTAAAAATTAATCTCTTTGACGGAATAAGGAAAAAAGATTTTTAAAGTAAAACGTTCAAAATTTTACATAGTTTCTATACCCAATTTCAATGTAAAAATGATTCCAATGACCTAAATTGGATTAAATGAAAAAAATATTCTATTTATACTTTTAAGAAATTAAAATTTTAATATAGTAAAATAAATAAATTAGATGAAAAAGAAGTTTTTAATTAAAATGTAGTTTTTTCACTATTTATTAAAATATTAAATTTATCGAAAAAATACCCAAAATTTAACCAATGTCAAATTTTATGTCCCAATTGAAAATAATTAGTTTATTCTATCAGATATAACTTTTAAAAGTGTAAAAATATATATTTAAAACTAGTTCTCCATCAAAAGGCGATAAAACATTTTTTTAGAAAAATAAAGTTCTTAGCCATAAAACTAGATTTATTATATATGTAATTGAATTTAATGTATATTTGATTTAATATATAATTAATAATTGAAAAAATATATTTTATCATTACATGGGTTGTTACATTATTTCAAATTTTCAAAAACTGCATCCATGAAATTATATTCACTTATCAAACAAGTGGGGGTATTTCTCCCTCATAGAATTCTTAGATTACCTTGTTTTATCTTAAAATATAATGATTCTACACAAAACAAGAACTTGATGAATCATATTATTCCATAAAAATTTCTCTCTACCATTAAAAACAGAGATCAGTTGTTCCTTATAAGAAATATTCTCTTCTAAATAAACTACTTCTGGACTCAAAACATGAGATGAAGCTGGTATATACTTTCTTAATAATGAAAAATGAAAAACATTGTGTACCAATGATAAACTCAGAGGTAAATACACTCTATAAGAAACCGATCCGACTTTATTGAAGATTTCATCGGGTCTCATTATCTTCGTAATCGACTTCCCCTTATCACCAAAATGAATCACACTTTTCTTATGGAGAAACTTTGAGAAAGACATGATCGCCTACTTCGAAAGAAAGATCCTTCCTCTAGTTACCCGTAAACAATTTATGCATACTCTAGGCTATCCAATTGTGTCACTAAATAAATATAACTCTCTCTTCCATTAAATCTAACAAAATTTCCCCATCAACTTAATTTCACCTACTTCATCCCAAAGAGTTATAGATCGACTCTGATTTCCATAAAATCCCTCAAATGGTACCATCTGTATACAGGAATGAGAACTATTATTATTGGAAAACTAAAACAAAGAATTGATCCCAACTTCCCTGGTAATCCATTTAACATGGATGTACCATATCCTAAAACACCATAATTGTTCATTATGAATGCCCATATGATTAAGGATGAAAAGCTGTACTAAAATTTAATTTATTAGCTAATAAATTCCGAAGGCCTTTCAAAAAGTTATAAGTGAACCTAGGATCCTGATCAGATTCAATGGATAAGGGAACTCTATGTAACCAAAATATATCTCTAATATACAACAGATAATATTTATCTAGATAAAGAGTGTCTTGAATCGAAATAAAATGGGAAGACTTAGTCAATCAGTCAATAATAACCTAGATTGTATTGTTACCTCGAGAAGCCATTGATAATCCCCCAATGAAGTCTATAGATATATTTTCCCATTTCCACTTTGGCACTGGCATAGGCCTAAGCATCCATTTTAGCTATTGTCGATCTTATTTAACCTATTAACAAGTCAAACATATCAGGGTAAATTCAAAAATATCTCTTTAAATTCCATCCCACCAGTAATAATCTCAAAGGTATCTGTACATATAAGTTATTCCTAGATGAAATAAAAAATGTTGAACTATGAGATTCACATAAAAAATCATTCATCAACTATAATAAAAAGGCACACATAATCTCTTCCAAAATCTCAAAAACATAATCTTCATCAATGTTAAATTTATGAAACTTACCCCTTTTAACCAATTTTACCTTTTCCTATAACTCACAGTCTTCCTTATATGATTTTATAATTATTTCTTGTAGAGATGATTTCACTGACACCTAAAACAAAATAGAATCATTTCCTACACCAAAATATTCCAATACCAAATTCATAAAATCATTATCTAAAGGATAATGTTCCAAATTTATCGTGGTTAATATAACATTACTTTTTTGACTCAAGGAATTAACTAACTTATTTTATTTTCTAGTATTATAATGAATCACAAAATGATAATCCTTGATTAGTTCTAGACACCGTCTCTGTCTCATGGTCATTTCTTCCTGAGTGAATATATAATTTAATTTTTTTTGTTAAATATATATTTCACCCTTTTCACAATAAAAATGATGCCTCTAAATTTTTAGTTAAAAAACAACAACAGTTAATTCTACAATTTAACAAATGAGGTTTCAACTGATGTGAAGTATAAAAAATTACATAATCTTTCTGCATTAGGAAACAACCAAGCCCCTTCAATGATTCATCACTGTAGATAATAAATTCTCCATTTATTGAAGACAGTCCCATAATTGGAGAATTTTCCAATCTTCTTTTCAGTTCCTAGAAAAAATAAGAACATTTCTCTTTCCAGATGAACTTAACTCCCTTTTGTGTTAACATAATTAGTGGGATAGATAACCGAGAAAAGTTTACAACAAATCATCGATAATAACCCACGAATCAATGAAAACCATGAGTCTCTAGGAAATTGGTAATCCATTTACATTATTTAAAAACTTTTTTTATAAGGGACAATAGTTATGTAATGTTTAGAAATAATATTACCAAGGAATGAAATTTTTTTCAATCAAATTTCACTCTTAATAAACTCTCTATATAGTTTATTTTATTTTAGGGTTTGAAAAACAATCCTTAAGTGAATTTGATGTTCCTCATAGATTTTAGAATATACCAAAATATCACCTATAATAAAAACCAAAAATGGTCCATAAACTAATGAAAAATTACATTCACGAGTTTAATAAATATATCAAATGAATTAGATAACCAAAGGGAATAATAAAAAACTCACAATTCCCATATCTCATCCAGAACACTATCTTTGGAATGTCACCCCCTTTCACATTCAGCTAACGGTAACCGAACCTCAAATCAATCTTTGAAAAATAATTAGATACATGGATATGATCAATCAATTCATCAATACGAGGCAATAGATATTTATTATTAATAGTGATTTCATTCAAGGCTCTATAATCAATAGAAAATCTCATGAAACCATCCTTTTATTTCACAAATAAAATAGGAGCAACCCATAGAGAAGTTCTAGGTCGAATGAAACATTTATCAAGAAATTCTTGCAACAATTTTTTAAATTACACAAGTTTTACTTGAACTATTTGATAAGGGGTTTTAGAAGTAGTTTCATCATCAAGAACTAAATCAATATTTAATTCAAACTCTTGATTAAGAAAAACACCAGGAAATTTATATGAAAATACATCCATAAATTCATTAACTACTGAAATGTCACTAATCAAAACTATTTCTTTATTTTCAACAACATGAGCTAGATAACATTCACTACCATATTTAATCAATATACTAGCTTATAGGTATGTTATCAAAGGTATGAAATCATTGAATAAAACTTCTCTGAATTTGAAATCTATTTTAGCATGATAAATTGAAAGACAATCTATACCCAAAATTATATCAAACACCACTAGGGGACGTTCAACAAGATTTTCAAGAAATTTTATCCTACCAATTATAATAGGAAGATTCCAATAAATATTGGTTTCTTTAATACTTACACTAATAGGTTTTACCAAAAGTTATATATCACATTAATGAGGTGATATTTCTAATTTACTTGAATGATCTTACAAAATGAAATAATGTGAAGATCTAGAGTCAAATAGAGTATTGAGATATTTTGAAAGACTCATAACATACCTGTAACCAATTCATTTTATGGTTCCACATCAACTATAGTAGTAGAAAAATATTTTTCCAAGCTCTTATACTTCTGATCTTGCTGGTTTCCACCCTAGGTAATGATGTTTGGACACAAATTGGAATAATTAGCTATTTAATTACAACTAAAACATATTATCATTGGATTTTAATTTCTTTACTAATTATATCCCATATATTCATGAGAAATATGACCAGTCTTACCACATCTGAATCACTTCCCATAATTTGAAAGACATTCTTCATGATGATTTTTACCACACTTCCCACAAGATGGAAATTTCATTTTGTTACCTTCACACTTATTTAATGAATGGTTTCTCATTTCCTTACAACTATATCCCTTATTTTTATTCTTCTCATGGGACATAATATCGCTATAAAAATCTATTTCTACCTTATATGGACATCAAAAATTTTTCACTTAGCTGTTGAACTCACATGAAGCCAATTACCTTCGATATATCGGCTTCAATCATGAGTAAAATTTATTTATCTTTCTATCAAGATCCTAGATAAAATTTGGAATGTACCTTACAAAAAATGTGAAATTTTATTCATACACATCCATTTAATCCTTATGATTTTATCTCAAATCCAATAATTTCATTTCCATCATATGTAAAAAAAACCTTAGGAAAATATTTCTGAAGAAATATATTCTTAAATTTATCCAATTAAATAGAATAAATCTCTTTAATTCCTCTGATATTTTTAACCATTGACCACCACTGATTGGATTCACCTTCAAAATTATTAATAATAATGGTTAACTTTTGGTGATCCAAATAACCCATGACAACATATATCTTTTCTAAGGATTTAATTCATCCTTCATCTAACAAAACTTTTAATGATATTATGAATAATAGGGGATGGTATATCAAAAAATTATCCACTATCATCTTGTTACTCTATGGTAGATTGGGTTTATATCTTGCATGGACCCCAATAAAATTAATTTCTTGAGTAAACTTATCCATCACTACAACAAACTACTCAGTTCCGATTCCAACCATCTCAATATGCCGATTTAGAAGGATGTTTTCTTGTTGATTCATTCATAGCATAGCTTCCATCATTCCACTATGGAAAATCATTCTAAACAAAAATATATTAGAAGAATAAATGTCATAATCTTCAAATTATATAACATTTTAATGTGACTATATGTTAAAATATTTCAATGGTATGTTATTAATATTACCCTAAACTCTAATGTTATATAAATCATCCTCCCATACAAACTATATGGACTCGACCTTAAACATTACATAATGTTGAGTTAATTCATGATTTTTAGTTTATTTCACATTGAGAATAATTTTAGGATTATAGCCTCAGAATATTAAACCACAACTTATACATTACAAAAACATAGAAATACTAAGTGGACACTTCCATAATAGTATCTATTTTTTCATAAAACAAAAAATTTTAAAATGAAACATGGTATCTTTTTGTGTTCAATCATAAAATGTTTTACATTATCCCATCCTTGTGTTTATTCTCCCAAATCCTATGAAAATCATTTAAATACATGGGATGATAAAAAAAATCAGTAATTTATAATATGAAATAAAACAGTTAGTCTTGTGAAAACAAGAAAACCCATGAATACTTTATAATAATGTAATAATTTTCACCCTAAAAAAGTAGTGAATAATTTCATTTCATAATAATATCACTGATAACCATTTTTATAATATTAATATTACCATAAAACCCATGAAATCCTTGATAACACATAAAGGTAACTTGGGAAATAATTATACTTAAATGGACTAACCGTACAATCGACTTCCAAACATTTCACTCTTACAAAATAGAATAAACTTACAGTCGACTTCTTTGCACAATGTATTGGAGGTTATAACATAACCACCAATACATTGTTTATAATGGAACCCCCATCCTTGTTTTATCCTGTACCCACCCATCAAATCTCAATGTAGAATTATATAATAATAACACATAAACAATTTTTATTTTCCGTATTGCACTCATAAAATTTAATTTTCAATCAAAAGAAAAAATTTCAAGATATTGAAATAATGATTCCATTTTAAAAACCATTTATAATACCAAAATACCCCTAAAATTGTACCAGTGATTTATTTTTACCTTTGAAAACATTACAACTTGTAGAGTAATCCAAATAACAAATAATGGACACATCGATGGAGAGGTCGTTCTCACCGTATATGTTAAAAAAGAACAAAAAATTTGTCTCCATGAAAGGAGATTGAGATGAGGTCCTATACCTCGAGTCTGATTCATCACGTATGTTATTTATCTTCTAGAATAACAAACTGAAGCTAGTTATTATTTTTATTTCAATCCCTTTTCAAGTATATTTTTCCTTTTATATCACTTGTCTCTATATCATAACAATTACTTAATTTTATGTTCATGTTTGATGTTTTGACGTCATTTGGTACATGAGTTAAAAATGAATTGGTATGATGTATAAAGCCAAAAGTGGTTATTATTAAACCATATCCAAAATAATATTAATGGAATACTAATAATTTTAATACAATAATTATAATTTTAAATCAAACTATTACCTATGGTTATACAAAATGAACTATGTTACAATCATGCAGATGGTAATCCGTATGTATGCATGAATAACATTCTCCATTTTCCATTGATCATTATGGAAATAAGTTAATAATTAATTTATCTTTTCAAAATGATAATTATATGACAAATTTTATATTAAAAATTTAAATATAGTTATATATATCATACTTGTGACGTGATGATAAAAAACGAATCACATGGATTTGTGAATGTGATAGTTCACACATATGCACAAATGATTTTATAATTATTATTTTCATGGAAGTTAAGAAAATAATTGATATATTATATTATTATAATGATAATATTTCATTAATATAGTATATAAACATTAATTTTATCATTATAATCAGTCTTGAGAGATGATAACGAAAAATGAATTACATCGGTTTGTGGAGATGATAGTTCACATGTACACAGGAATGATTAATTATTTTCCTATGTGATGGAAGTGGAGATGGATTCAGGTGATAATTTAAACATAATAAAATATCACTATATTTAAAATATTTTATTTTTTATTTCATAATGGATTAAAAATATTTTATGGAAGTGGAAGAAGAAAGAAAATAAAAACATATATAAAAAACGACACCTCTTCTTCAGATGATCACCTTTGATTAACACATTAACACATCTATGGAGGGTGTTATTACTAAAATAAAGACTCAATAATATGGTGAGATATTATAGGAAGGTATTTTATCACATATCTTGCTATCCAAAATGGTTTTAAAGTGTGAAGAAATGATAAGAAATAATTCCCTTTTATAAGATAGGGGAGGGACACTCTTGGAATTTTTCGAAATTTTAAATTAATATAAATTAATTTTCTATTAAAAAATTATAAAATGTTATTTATTTTTAATACATAACAATTATTGTTTTAAATATAATCACCCAATAAAAATTATAGAAGTTTTGAATATTTTTTAATCCTTATAATTTTGTTTTAAAACTTTTAACTCTTACGATTTTATTAAGTAATTTACACTTTGAGGGTCAATGTACTTACCATAACATTACAAACGTTTAATACAAGATTAATTTATGAAATCTTAGCTACTTTCCCTAGTATTTTGATGAATATTAAATTTTTATAAAATTTATTTCATTTATTAAAATATTTTTTTATATAATACTATTAGTTTCAATTTTTACATTACTCATTTCTTGACTTCTTAACAATATCATAAAATCATGATATATTATAAAAAACTCCTTGAAAACATCAATAACATGTTACAAACATCAATAGAATTATTTAATGCATCAATTATGAAAAATTATGTTTATTTAAATACTTATAATATCATTTATTTGATTCTTTCATTATTTATGAAATTACTGCATCATCGTTGTGACATAATTTAATTTAATTATTTATATCCTAAAAATTATAAATAAATTACCATGATTTAGGTAATAATATTTTATTTCTATAGACTATTTTTAGTCAAATATAAACCTTGTATAACCCCATATTAAAATCACTTTACTTGTTAAAAATAAAAGTTCAATAAAAATGAATTTTCATTGAATATAATATTATAAATGCATTAGCATCATCCAAGTGGCTACATGTGGTACTAAAATAGACCTGAGTATTCTATGGGTTGTAAAAAAATCATAGAATTAAATTATGGGATTTTTTAGGGCAATTTTATATTTTTATAATATATGTTTTACTATTAACTACCCAATTTACGCTTAACTATGGAAATAAAAATTACTATCAATTTTACAATTCATAAAGTGAAAAAATAAAAGGGGCCTATTTATATAATTTGGAACATATGATTAAAAATATGGAATAAATTTTTTCGAATTCAAAATAGAAAATTGGTATAAATTAAAAAAATCCCTTTGATGTAATAAGAAAATGGGTTTTTAATGTAGAACGTTCCAAAGTCATCACAAACTGTATATCAAATTTAAATGTGAAATTTATTATAATGACCAAAATTATATTAAATGATAAAAACATAAACTAATTATACTTTAAAACCAATTAAATGTGTTATATAAAAATATTAATAAATTAAAAAAAGAAGTTTTGAATTGAAATACAGTAATTTTTACTATTCATGAAAATATGAAATTTATGATAAAAGTACAAAAAATTAAACCAAAGTTAATTTTTATGTCCCTTTTAAAAATAAGAAGTATTTTTTTTCAAATATAACTTCTAAAAGTGTAAAAAACTATATTTAAAATGGGTTCTCTCTAAAAATGTGATAAAACATGTTTTTTTAGAAAAAAAAGTTTTTAAGCATAAAACAAGATTTATCATACACGTCATTTTAAGTAGTGAATATTTTAATTACTATATAATTAATAAATTAAAAATAATTATTTGATCATTACTTGGGTTGTTACATATGTACAGATTTAAACAATCCCTTGTTAAGGGGGATGATTGAAAAATACGTAGTCTAACACAATTATAGTACCTCTTATCACATAGAAACTAGTAGAAAATTTAATTTATCTAATAAGTAGATCATGAAAATTAATAATAAAACCCTAAAATCATGTTTGAGGTATTTTATCAAGAAGTTAGATGATTTTTTATGGGAACACATGTCAACCTTTAAAACACTATTTTTTTGTCCCTATTTAGGTTCATTTATGGAAATTCATTGCATTTTTCAGTGCCACTCATGAGTCGCTCGTATTAGGCTGTAAAGAAACCTAACACAGATTTTCACCATTCTAGGAAGAATAAGTTTCTGCAGCTAGTAGAGATAAAATAGTTCTTTGCATGTTCTTATGAGTATTAGATAATTAATATAGAGAATCCCAATAATCTTAACGATTGATGCATCAATCAATGAATGTTCACATATGAAAAAGGTTCATTTTTTATCTCATTTATTTTATTGTATATAAGTGAATTAAAATATCATTGGTTATGAACCTTAATGGTAATCAAAACATTCCCAAATAGATCTATTAGGATCTAAATAGAGCATGGAGCTTCTGTCAAGGTTAATGAGAAACTACTAAAGCGATACATGGAAAACTTCAAAGAGGGGTTAATTACATGTCTTAAAATTCACTAATGATGTAATGGTAAATATATCTCTTGGATTAAATAAAAGTTCCATATGAGAGGAAAATGGGGTATGATTTCTTTTTAAATCTCTTGAAATTATATATTTCTTTTTATTAGATTATGAATTTTTAGGATAATAGAGAAGAGAATCTAGGGTACCATTCTCTTCCCCAAAATAGAGCATCAAGGGAATGATATAAAAAAGATAAATTTTAATCAAAAATACTAGATCATTATGTAACTATATAAATCACACTACGATTTATTGATATCCAACATAATTCCTGAAAATACTAAATCATACAATCAGAAAATAGAGAAAATATTTAAAAAACTGGAAGCTTAACATTCATGAGGTCTTCTTCATGTCACCTTCAAAACACATGAAATTTTTTCAAAAGTGGGGGAATATGTTTTCATCATGACATAAATGGATATTGTTGCAATTAATTTAGCATAATTGTTTTCCAGAACATAAATTCTAGTGGGTTGGGCCATTTCATGAGTCCAACTCATGATTCTTTACTATAACACATATCCTAGAAAGATATTCCATGTATTAATGGCTTATGGAGAAACAATATAATATTATTAATATGGAATAACCCAATGTTTTATTGAATAAATAAATAACACATTGACACATTAGATAGAACCATGATATATTTCATCCATATAAACATTTTAAAAACAAATCCTAAATATAATAAGAACTATCTCTTTCCCTACTTATATATTTTTCATGAATTGTGGTCCTAATTCTCTAATCCACCTACATTCATATCTTAGTATCAATTTGACCCTTATTTATTTTCTATAATGTGATTTCACTAACATCCCTATCCCCAATAGACCAACCTATAATAAATATTCCCTATAGTTTTCCCCAACTGAACAGTCCCTGTTCAAACTGACATAATATTCCACACCCATCACTTAAAAAATTCATAAATCCCTCCAATACTTTTTTAAAACTCCATATTTTTACCCATGGAATGTTAAAAAACTCGTTAATATCAAATAAAAGTCCAAATTCCCACCAACCTGAAAACCAAAAAAGATATCTGCATGGTCAACCAAAAAATAGAAAACTAGATCACCCAAAATATGGTGACCCACAATTTATTTCTAGACTTTAATAGTAATTATTTTTCAAAATATAACATAAATTACTAAAAAGGACCTTTTTTGGTTAATTGTCTTGGATGCTGGGTACATATTACAAGACATACATGGTATATGAAAGAAAACATAAAACAAAATTTAATCTCTCATTAGTGGATTCATTTACTATCACATTCTAGATCATCTCATAGAATATGATTTATTGGGAACATATTTCAATTGAAATGGGTTAGAATAAATACCTGTAACTGATAAAAAATGAATGTGAACTTCATATGCGAAATAGGAAGCATAACATAATAACCTTTATATAATAACTTGAGGCATAACATAATTACATGAATATAAAAAAATTAGGAATAACATGGAAATGTGCCCATAATATAAACATGATAAATTCATAAACATATCACTAATGCTCATCACTAATGTTTTGTAAAAAATATTACCAATGAAATATTATGTAGGCATGCTACCAAGGTATCATGAACATGTAATATACATATATTACTTCTTTACCCAATGTATTAGAGTTCTATCATGGTATATCCTTCATATGGTTAACACTATGTATGCCTCATCAAACAAAAATCAGAAGTACATATCATTTAGAACCAATAGTAAGGAATTTGGGTTTCATATATTGGTTTCCCCAATAAATAGATATGTGATTCATCTAAATTAATAACATTTAATTAAAATAGGGATGCTTATTCATGACATGAAAATATGGTATGGAAATAAATGGTCGATTTCAACAACATAATTGGTATACAAAGTTGATCATGATATGGGATTAAAGATAAGGAAATAAAGTCTCTCATTATCAAGAAATCATAAATAAATTAATGGAAGTGTTTGTAAACAATTTACAATATAATTAATTAGGATTAATAATCCTTATAAAAAATTTAATTGAATTGAATAAGTGGTGGAATAAATCCATTACCATTTTAGGATTCATTTTAAAGCTATTAATATAGTTCTTAGAGGCCCAAGAACACCTTGAGTGGGATTTAGAGAGGGATATGGAGAGTAAATCCACACTCAAAGAGACTTTGAGTGGAGAGGAATAAAAGAAAGGGTTTATATTTATACTTGTGTGGGGGTGGTTTTAAGGGTTAAAATATGGGTTATTTTATTATATAAGTCAAAAAGTTGTGGGTGGTGTAACTTCCCTTGTTTTGGATCGGTTTAATTTTTGAATGAATTTGAAAATTTTGGTTAATGGTCACGAAGAATCATTAACTGAGACATGGAATGTAAATCTGAGTTTTGAAACTCTTAAAGGTGTTGTTTTTTGGATGATGTTCAAGTATTTTGTTGTTTCATTGGAGTTTTTTTGGGTTTTGGAAGCATCATCCTCCGAATGTACCAATTTTATTAGAAGCAGAATGAGGTTCATAGGTGTCGCATAATTAATTTAACTATGTGGGTCAATAGTGTGAACCATTTTATTAAGGTGAATAGTTTTTTAAACCATGAAACATCTCAAGAGAAACCATCGGGAATGGTGTAGGTGTTTTGGTGTAACACGCAAAGGCTCCTCCTGGTTCTCCCAATTTATGCACCCATCTCGCACCCTCACTACAACTTAAACTGTAGCACTACATAGTTGACACATGATTTGATCAAACCATAAGACTAAACATATGGGGGTGTGAACACTCTCTAGAGGGGGCCTCAAGGATAGAATACAAATTTCCAAACCATGTGGCTAAACCGGGTGGCTCTTTAAAAATATATGAAATACAATTTCCCATACTTTATCTTAAGTGTTCCTCCCTCCATTGATATCCACACACTATAACCCCCTCAAATAGAAGCTATCCTTGGCCTCTTCTTAGGATTGTATTATAAGGCCCCAACCTTAAACTGTACTTAATCTTGAGTTATTACAAGATTACACATTGAGTATCTTTTCAGGTTTAGATTTTTAGAGAATTAGAACATAAAACTTGCATTTCATTCTACATTTAAACAAAGTGGTTACATAAAGGATAGTATTCATTTTTCCTATCAACGGAAAAATATTTAAAATAAAACATGGATTCTTTCTTGACACTTCCTTGACACTATCATCATATCATGTACCATTCCCTTGACATGTGAAAAAATTCCAAAAAACATGGGATGAGCATAAAAAGCTCAGTATGGGTTATAAAAATATGGAAATGAAACATGAGTTCATATATACATAAGAATGAAATCATACTTTACCCATAAAACATAAGCACTTTAACATACCTCATCAAATCATGAATAAATAATAGAAATCATAAGACATAAAGGTAACTTGAGGCATTCATAACATTCTTACGTAGGGAGTAACCCTCTTGGTTACGTTTGGAATACCCATCACAATATATTCCCTAAATATCTTCAGAGAAACCTTAAAGTTTCACTCCTTCGCGTTACCCAATGCATTGGAGAGATATATCGGGCTCACCAGCCCTTAGTTTATCACGGAACCACCCGTATTCATAATAATGCCCAAGAACCACAACATAATCGTAACACCTAAAACATGCATAAAGGAAACATAACATTTCCACCTTTAAATCACAAGATATCAATACAACACGTTGATATAAAAAAATTATGAAAACCATTTTCAATACCAAAATAAAAGAAAAGTAAAACATGGTATTTATTTTTCTTTTTAAAAAAGGTATGGCTTGTAGAGGAAGCTGAAACTCAAATAATGGTCACGGTGGCGGGGAAGTCATTGTCGCCACATACGTATGACAAAAACATTCCCTTTTGTCGTTTAGTAAAACGCTTCATATAAAAATGATTTCTTTTGGATAAACGTAAAAGTCAAAGGGGTTTATACACCGTATAAAAGAAAGTTGTGTATAAAACAAAATATGCCTCAATGAAAGGAGATTGAGATGAAGTCCCATAAAAAGATAATTTTTTAAATAAAATAGATCTATTATGAGTATTCACTATATGAACACATAAAGAAAGTATAAATACAAGATAGGACATAATAGTATCATGACATAATTTGAATGTAGTAGATTAAACCAAAGAACAGAAATTGGGTTAAGAAGTTCCCTTACCTCAGGTACGACTTGACTCGATCGTTCTTTAATGTCCTGAATAATAAACCTGAGTTAATTTCTACTTGCTTAAGAACCTTTTTCAAGTACATTATTCCTTTTATATCACTTTTTACCATGTTATTAACATTATGTAATCATTTTACTTAATAACGGTTGTTTTGTCGATATTTGGTACTTGAGTCAAAAGTGAACTTCTTGTATTTACAAGTTGTTCACGTAGTCAAATATCCATTATATCAAGAATGATATTCATGATTTAGATTCCATATATCATATATATCTAGTATATACATGAATTTATAATATTACATAATCATTTATAGGTAAGATATGAAATGCACAGTTCATGGAGATGATAAGCCGTACGTACGAATGAACGCTAATTTAATTTCTATTTCATATTTTATGGAATGAAATCATAATTATATAAAGGTATATTATAATTCCAGTATAATATCATATATAATATCATAAATCCATTCTTTATACGTCCCACATATGGTATTAATGAATCAAAGCACTTTGAGGGGGCGGTAGTCCGCACTTCCTTAAATGAAGATATCGCGTTTACCCATAATGGAAACCATAAAGGTATGACCAAAATGAAAAATACAGAAGCTTAAGTAAAACATAAACATATTATATATCATATATAAATATAGTGTTATCTTAATGTCCACCTTTGAATGTGTTAAAAGAATGTTGAACAATCATCGTTTTGGGAGGTAGAAATTCATCATCCACAGAAACAGTATGTTCTTTAACCATTAGATGTAGGTGTGTGTATGTGTAGATAGAATCCTTCTTATAAAAACATCCTAGTATATGTAATATACTGTTGTTGTTACAAAATAAATGAATAAAAATAGTTTAGGGGGTTGGAGAAGCAAAATAAAACAAAAGAAGACAAGTGAAGACTTTACCTTAAAAACGGGTTACCCTTTTTGATTTTAGCTCAAAGGCTTCCTTGGGAAGACTTATGCCCAATGTGAGGCTTCTAAGAGTTATAGAGGGATTTTGAGAGACAAAATGTTCAGGGTTTGGATGATCCAAAGGCTTTGTAAGTGTGGGTAAGGTGGTAGTGGTGGGGGCCTTTTATAAGAGGAGAGGAGGGGTACTCTGGGAAAGTAAATAAATGTTACTTTAGTTTAAAATGAGTTTCGGATTTAAAAGGTCCCAAATTGATATAAATCAAGGATAAGGTGATAAGGGTTTGAAATATACCCATAAAATAGGTTTTTGAGAAGTTTGGGTCTTATATATTACATTATCTTCTCATTTTATTTAAATCGTTAAATAATGAGGTAATCGCTGCATCATCATGATGTCATGAATATTTAATTTATTTAATGTCTAAAAATTATAAAAAAAATAATATGATGTATTAAATTATTTTATATTTCCAATGACTATTTATAGTAAAAAATATGACTTGTATAACCCCATTTAAAAATTGTTTTAGTAAAACAACTCATGTTTGTGTCATTTTAATTTTAACATTAAATAAAAAGATATTAATGTCATATTCCTACCAAAGTGGCTCCATGGGGTCCCAAAGTTGACCCATGGCTTGTTTTGGTCGGCCATGACACATACAATAAGAGTAGGACATGTGTATATGTATTTTCATTTTATTATAATATCATTTTTTCCTTAAATTGCACTAATTACCTCTTATCGCGATTAAAAACTTATTAAGTTACTATTCACCAAAAAATTATTTTAAACCCATTGAACCACATTTTACTTATTAATGAAAACCATGTTTGTCGGATTTTTTAAATTCAAAATATAGAGGTGGTAAAATTTAATTTAAACGGAAAATCAGTTTTTATAAGTACCACTTAGTGGTTTCACTATTCATCAAAAATTGAGGTTTTTCAGAAAAATACCAAAACATCACCTTAAGCTATATTTGATATTCCGAATTCAAAAATGAAGTCTATTTTAAAAAATTAAAAACATATTATCTACATTAATTAATTTAATAATTAGTTCCCGCTGTCATGACAAATAGCGTGTTTTTATGAAACAATATATATCAAAAGCATGACACTAGTTTAAGACCAATTTCAAAGTGAAATTAATTCAAATGTCCACCATTGGATTACATGGTAAAAATATATTCTATTTAAACTTTGAAACCAATTAAAAAGATAATCTAACTATATAAATAAAATAGATTAAAAAGTGGTTTTGAATTAAAATACAACACTTTTCACTATTCATTAAAAAATGAACATTATCAGAAAAATACCAGAAATTTATCCAAAGTAAATTTCATTATCCCAATAATAAATAATAAGTTTATTTTGAAAAATATTGCTTATAAAATTGTCCAAAGATAGATTTAAAAATGGTTCACCATCAAAAGGCGGTAAAATAATCTTTTAAAATACTAGAGTATTCCATGCTTTAGGTTGGATTTATTCTCATTTTAAGCCTCAAAAATACTATCTAATACATAAATAGACATAGATAAAAATATCTATATTCATTACTTACTTGGGATGTTACATACTTCCCCCCTTTAGAAAATTGCGACCCCGCAATTTATTTACTTATCAAATAAGTGGGGGTATTTATCCCTCATTGCATTTTCAGATTCCCATGTTGCCTCTTCAATAATGTGGGTTTTTCACAAAACCTTAACCTGATGAATCACCATATTCTGTAACACTTGCTCCCTGTGGTCTAGAATCTAGACTGGTTGTTCCTCAAAAGATAGGTTCTCTTCCAGCTGAACTACCTCTGGACTCAAAACATGATATGGATCTGGAATGCACTTCCTTAACATTGAAACATGAAAAACATTGTGTACCTGTGATAAACTCGGAGGTAAAGACACTCAGTATGCAACTGATCCAATTATCTCCAGAATTTCATATGGTCCAATGAACCTTGGACTCAGCTTTCCTTTCTTACCAAATCGCATCACACTCTTCCATGGTGAAACTTTGAGAAAAACATGATCACCTACCTAAAAAGAGAGATCCTTCCTCCTGTTGTCCACATAACTCTTCTGCCCGCTCTGAGCTGTTCTCATGTGTTTCTGTATCAGCTGAACTTTTTCTACTAACTCTTCTACCAATTCTGGTCCCATCAACTTCCTTTCACCCACTTCATCCCAGAAAGCTGGAGTTCGACACCGCTTCCCATATAACACCTCAAATGGTGCCATATGTATACTGGAATTAAAACTGTTATTATATGAAAATTCAACCAAAGAAATATGTTGGTCCCAACTTCCCTGATAATCCATCGAACAAGCATGTAGCATATATTCCAAAGTCTGTATTGTTCGTTCTGACTGCCCATCTGATTGAGGATGAAAAGCTGTACTAAAATTTAATTCAGTACCCAACGACTTCTGAAGGCCTTTCCAAAAGTTAGAAGTGAACCTGGGATCATGGTCAGATAAAATGGAGAGAGTAAATCAATGTAACCTGACTATCTATTTATGATACAAATGGGAAAGATGATCTAGGGAAAAAGTATCTCGTATATAAAGGAAATGAGCAGATTTAGTCAAGCGATCAACAATAACCCAGATTGCATTATTACCTTGAGATGTCCTTGGAAATACCACAATGAAGTCCATGGATATATTTTCCCATTTCCACTCTGGCACTGGTAAAGGTTGAAGCATCCCTTTCGGTAACTGCCGCTCTGCTTTAACCTGCTGACATGTCAAACACTTCACAGTAAAACCAGCAATATCTCTTTTCATTCCATCCCACTAGTAATACTCCTAATGATCTCTATACATCTTAGTACTGCTAGGATGAACTTAAAATGGAGAACTATGAGCTTCACATAACAACTCTCTCTTCAACTGTGAATCACAAGGCACACACAATCTCTTCCCAAATCTCAAAACACAATCATTATTGATGTTGAATTCAGGCAACATACCCTTATGAACCAGCTCTACCTTTTTCTGCAACTCACTATCTTGCTTCTGTGCTTTCCTTATTCTATCTGATAGAGAATATTTCACTGATACCTAAAAAAACAGAAGTACATCCTGCACCAACAAATTCTATGCCAAAGTTCATCAAATCCTTAACCAAGTGATCACGTTCCAAACACAATATGGTTAATGAAGCATTACTTTTTTGACTCAAATCATCAACCACTTTATTTGATTTTCCCGGATGGTAATGAATTGTACAATCATAATCCTTGATTAATTATAGACATCTCCTCTGTCTAATGTTCAATTCTTTATGAGTGAATATATACTTTAAACTTTTGTGATCGGTATATATTTCACACTTTACTCCATACAAATGATGCCTCCAAATTTTTAGAGCAAAAACAATAGCATCTAATTCCAAATCATGTGTAGGGTAATTTACCTCATGAGTTTTCAACTGTCGTGAAGCATAAGCAATTACCTGATCATTCTGCATTAGGACACAACCAAGTCCTTTCAATGAAGCATCATTGTAGATAACAAACTCACCATTCTCGGAAGGTAGTTCCAAAACTGGAGCATTCACCAATCTTCTTTTCAGTTCCTGAAAACAATCATCACGTTATTTTGTACAGATAAACTTAACACCCTTCCGAGTTAGCTTAGTCATTGGACTAGATAACCATGAAAAATTTTCAACAAACTTTCAGTAGTAACCTGCCAAACCAAGAAAACTACGAATTTTGGTTACATTTGTGCATATTGGCCATTCTTCAACAACCATTGTTTTTGCAGTATCAACAGTTATCCAATATTTAGAAACAATATGACCAAGGAAAGAAATTTGTTGCAACCAAAACTCACACTTTCTGAATTTCTCATACAATTTCTTTTCTTTTAAGGTTTGAAAGATAACCCTTAAATGACTTTCATGATCCTATTTACTTTTATAAACACCAAAATATCATCAATAAAGACAACCAAGATTTATCACCTGATTCAACTGAGCCATCACTACAGTAAACTGCTCAATTCTGATTCTGACCACCTCAGTATGCTGATTTGGAAGGTCATTTCCCTCAGCATGCATTCCCAAAAAAGCTTCTCTGTTTCCTCTACAAAAAACCATTCTTAACACTGAAATACCTTAGGTGAAGCAACATGGTAATCTGTAAATTCTATATCATTTCGAAAAAATATATTTTGGATAATCATTTAATAGAATTATAACTCCTAAAGTTATCTAAACCAACCTAGGATACCAAATATAAGGCCCCATCCTTAAACCTTACTTAATCTTGAGTTATTACAAGATTACACATTGAGGATCTTTTCAGGTTTAGAGTTTTAGATAATTAGAACATAAAACTTTCATTTTATTCCACATTTAAACAACGTGGTTACATAAAATATAGTATTCATTTTTCCCATCAACAGAAAAATATTTAAAATAAAATATTGATTCTTTCTTGACACTTCCTTGACACTATCATCATATCATGTACCATTCCCTTGACATGTGAAAAACATTTCAAAAAACATGGGATGAGCATAAAAAGCTCAGTATGGGTTATAAAAATATGGAAAGGAAACATGAGTTCATATATACATAAGAATGAAATCATACTTTACCCATAAAACATAAGCACTTTAACATACCTCATCAAATAATGAATAAATCATAGAAATCATAAGACATAACGGTAACTTGATTCATTAATAACATTCTTACATAGGAAGTAACCCTCTTGGTCACCTTTGTAATACCCATCACAGTATATTCTCTAAATCTCTTCGGAGAAAGCTTAACATTTCACTCCTTCGCGTTACCCAATGCATTGGAGAGCTATATCGGGCTCACCCGCCCTTAGTTTATCACGGAACCACCCGTCTTCATAATAATACCCAAGAACCACGACATAAACATATCACATAAAACATGAATAAAGGAAACATAACATTTACATCTTTCAGTCACAAGATATCAATACAACACATTGATATGAAAACATTATGAAAACCATTTTCAATACAAAAATAAAAGAAAAGTAAAACATGGTATTTATTTTTCTTTTTAAAAAAGGTATGGATTGTAGAGGAAGCCGAAACTAAAATAATGGTCACGGCGGTGGAGAAGTCGTTGTCGCCGCATACGTATGACAAAAACATTCCCTTTTGTCATTTAGTAAAATTATTCGTATAAAAAATATTCCTTTTGGATAAACGTAAAAGTACAAGGGGTTTATACACCTTATAAAAGAAAGTTGTGTATAAAACAAAATATGCCTCAATGAAAGGATATTGAGACGAAGTCCCATACAAAGATAATTTTTTAAATAAAATAGATCTATTATGTGTATTCACTATTTGAACACATAAAGAAATTATAAATACAAGATAGTACATAATAATATCATGACATAATTTGAAAGTAGTAGATTAAACCAAAGAACCGAAATTGGGTTAAGAAGTTTCCTTACCTCGGGTCCGACTTGAATCGATCGTTCTTTAATGTCCTGAATAATAAACACGAGTTAATTTCTACTTTCTTAAGAAAATTTTTCAAGTTCATTAATCCTTTTATATCACTTATTACCATGTTATGAACATTATGTAATCATTTAAGTTAATAACGGTCGTTTTGTCGATATTTGGTACTTGAGTCAAAAAGTGAACTTCTTATATTTACAAGTTGTTCACGTATTCAAATATCCATTATCTCAATAATGTTATTCATGATGTATATTCCATATATCATATATATCCAGTATATACATGCATTTATAATATTACATAATTCTTTAGAGGTAGGAAATGAAATGCACCGTTAATGGAGACGGTAAGTCGTACGTACACATGAACGCTACTTTCATTTATATTTCGTATTTTATGGAATGGAATAATAATGATATAAAGGTATATTATAATTAAATTATAATATCATATATAATATCATAACTCCATCCTTTATACGTCCCACATATGATATTAACGAATCAAATCACATTGTGGGGGCGGTAGTCCGCACTTCCTTAAATGAAGATATCACGTTTACCCATAATGGAAACCATAATGGTATGCCCAAAATGAAAAATACAGAAGATTAAGGAAAAAATAAACATATTATATATCATATATAAATATATTGTCATCTTAATGGCCACCTTTTAAGGTGTAAAAAGAATGTTGAACAATCATCGTTTTGGGAGGCAGAAATTTGCCATCCACGGAAACATAATGTTCATTAACCATTAGATGTAGGTGTGTGTAATTGTAGCTTGAATACTTCTTATAACAACATCCTAGTATATGTAAGATACTGGTTTTGTTTTAAAAGAAATGAATAAAAAGATGTTAGGGGGTTTGAGAAGCAAAATAAAACAAAAGAACACAAGTGAAGAAATTACCTTAAAAATGGGTAACCCTTTTTGATTTGAGCTCAAAGGCTTCCTTGGGAAGACTTATTAAAAAAGTGAGGCTTCTAAGAGTTATAGAGGAATGTGTAGAGACAAAATGTTCAGGTTTTGGCCTATCCAAGGGCTTTGGAAGTGTGGGTAAGTTGGTAGAGGTGGGGGCCTTTTATAAGAGGAGAGGAACGAGTACTCTTGGAAAGTAAAGAAATGTTACTTTATTTTAAAATGAGTTTAGGATTTAAAAGGTCCCACATTGATATAATTAGAGTATAAGGTGATAAGTGTTTGAAATATACCCATCCAACAGGTTTTTGACAAGTGTGGGTATTATATTTTAAATTATCTTTTCATTTTATTTAAATCGTTAAATAATGAGGTAATCGCTGCATTATCATGATGTCATAAATATCTTAATTTAGTTAATGTATAAAAATTAAAAAACAAATACTATGATGTAGGAAATATTTTTAGCTTTCCAATGACTATTTATAGTCAAAAATATGACTTGTATAACCCGATTTAAAAATTGTTTTAGTAAAACAACTCATGTTTGTGTCATTTTAATTTTAACATTAAATAAAAAGATATTAATGTCATTTTCCAAGAAAAGTGGCTCCATGGGGTCCCCAAGTTGACCCATGGATTGTGGTGTTCGTCCATGACACATCCAATAAGGGTAGGACATGTGTCTAGGTATTTTCATTTTATTATAATATCATTTTTCCTTAAATTGCACTAATTACCTATAATCGCGATTAAAAACTTAATAAGTTACTATTCACCAAACAATTATTTTAATCCCATTGAACAACATTTTACTTCTTAATTACAGCCATGTATGTCATATTTTCTAAATTCAAAACACAGAGGTGGTAAAATTTCATTTAAATGGAAAATCAGTTTTTATAGTACCACTTAGTGGTTTCACTATTCATCAAAAATTGAAGTTTTTCAGAAAAATACCAAAACTTCCCCTTAAGCTATATTTGATATTACAAATTCAAAAATGATTTCTATTTTGCAAAATTAAAATCATATTATCTACATTAATTAATTTAATAATTAATTCCCACTGTCATGACAAATAGCGTGTTTTTATGAAATAATATATATCAAAAGATTGACACTAGTTTAAGTCCAATTTCAAAGTGAAATTAATTCCAATGTCCACCATTGTATTTAATGGTAAAAATATATTATATTTACACTTTAAAACCAATTAAAAAGATAATCTTACTATATAAATAAATTAGATTAAAAAGTGGTTTTGAATTAAAATACAACACTTTTCACTATTCATTAAAAAATGAACATTATCAGAAAAATACCAGAAATTTATCCAAAGTAAATTTCATTGTCCCAATCATAAATAATAAGTTTATTTTGACAAATATAGCTTATAAAATTGTCAAAATATATATTTAAAAATGGTTCTCCATCAAAAGGCGGTAAAACAATCTTTTAAAAATACTAGAGTATTCTATGCATTAGGTTGGATTTATTCTCATTTTAAGCCTCAAAAACACTATCTAATACATAAATAGACATAGATAAAAATATATATTATTCATTACTTACGTGGTATGTTACATGGATGGATGTCCCCTATTTGAAATCCAAATCGCTTGACATTGGTCTCATTGGATATCCATCGGTAAGCTCTAAAGTCATAATTATTCTCTATTTCTTTTATTATTCCATAAAAAATTCTAAATACATACAACCAATTCTCTATTTTTAGGTCATTTTTCAATTCTTCGGATTTATTCAATTATAGATCGAATCATATCTCAATATTGGATGAGTGGACCATTCTAAAAAAGTGGTAGGTGGTTTATATTCTTTTACCTAATGTGTCACTTGTTTGTATAATATTACCATTGTGCAAAGCATCTGGATTTTTTGGTTTTGATCCTATGATATGAAATGATTTAAATTACACGCTTATACCTTCATGTTAATTGTCCTAGACCCATAATACATAGTTGTAGGTGGTAAAATCAACCCTAACTACAACATTCTAATTTGTGTTGTCTTATAAATTAAAAAGTGACTTGATAACTTATATTATGGAAAGGGTACTGCCCAAAACCTTTATAATTTTTATTGAATGAATTGAACCAATGGTTTAGCATTAATTATTAATTTTATAATATAATGGGATGGTATATTATGTTATGAACAACCCATTGTATTTTAATTAGTATTAAATGAGTTATATTAAGGGTCTATTTCTCTATAGTAATACCAGAGGCCTTATTATAGAATATACGTCTAAGGGATCATAGTGTAAGTGGAGTGATCAATACTGTACTACTCTGGCCAAGATTCCCTTATTTAAATGTGATACTAGGCATGTCATCTTGTGAATTATGATAATTGGTAATGGATTACATTATTTAAATGTGATACTATCCATGGAATCCCTTATGTTATGACACTCAGTAATGGATTCCCTTACATTATGTTACTTGGGCATGGTGTCCCTCATTTAAATATGATAATGGGCATAGAGTCCCTTATAATATGTTACCTAAGAACGGCTCCCGCTACATTATGATAATTATTTTTATAATAGATTATTTAAAAGTAATATTAGGCCTGGAATCCCTAAGTAAGGAATCCATTAATTTGTGATACTAGGCATAGACTCCATGGGAAAGGAATCCCTTATTTCATGATACTGGGAATGGTTTCACTCGGAAGGGTATCCCTTAATTTATGATAATGGTAATGGAATACTTTGATTATAACATGAAACTCGTTATTATTATTTCTTAAGTGTATGATTTTTTTCTAAATATTGGGTCCACATAAGTTCATGCATATACGTGAAAACTGATTGTCTTATATATGAATATATAAACATGAATTAAGGTGTATAGAGATATTCAAGATTTGGTTGAAGTGGCTTTGGTCGACCAAGTTTCTTCATGGAACCTAAGACCAACATTTTTTATTCATTTTTTACTACATTGTATTGATATATCTACATTGTACTTATTTTGTACTCATGGAATAAATATCATTAAAAAACAATGGTGGTGGCCTACCGAGTATACCTCACACCATCTTTGGGCCTCCATTGCACTAAAGTACCCAAACAGATCTCATGATTATTGGATCATGTTCCTAGATTGTTCTTACTTACTGTTTTACC
The DNA here is from genome assembly GCA_963277665.1 of Viscum album. Taxonomy (NCBI): domain Eukaryota; kingdom Viridiplantae; phylum Streptophyta; class Magnoliopsida; order Santalales; family Viscaceae; genus Viscum; species Viscum album. Next base: position 580,720,466 of record OY728138.1, on the reverse strand, counting down.
TATGATGGAGCTCTAGAGAAAAGGATTAATCCAATGTTCCTTATTATATTAGAGATAGATTTTGTGACTTTTATTCAATTACATTTATTTTCAGCCTATCCATGTACTTGTATACCTACCTGTATTGATGTCAGATCATGTTCGTGTATGATTATCATTCATTTATTACTTATTTTCAATTATTATTATATCCAACTAAAATTATTTATTATTTCATCCACTGTATGTATCATTGATCTAGTGGGTATATTCTCCCCACTCTATCTCCATTAGACCATCACTGCTAGGTGGAAACTTCTGGCATAAAGAGAGGATCTCTTGAGGAATAATGGAAAACTGACTCAGGGAACCACTCTAGTGACTTATGAGTCAGGATGCTTAAACTTTTATGAGATATATTTTTTCCTATTGTATTAATATTTTAGGATTTTAGAGAGTAGAATAAGAATGTGTGATATCTTGATAAATAACTTGTGTCTTGGACTAGCCAACCCACGCTCGTGGGAATGATCACGTGGCTAGGGTTGTGAATATTATTCATGTTGTTCAGTATTACACATGATTATTATTTCACATTAGGTGATTTTTTTATTTTCATTGGATACTAGTTTTTGATTTTTTAACCACATGGAGAGTATGTATAAGGAAGTTAGGTGAATTCTTGAACTAGTATATGAACCTAGATATTCACATTCCATGAATAAACCATGCATTATAGGCTACATTTATATATTTCCTAATATTTGGGAAATGATTCTTACTTGAAAATTTATTATGCTTGTCTATTATGTTTTGGTAATTGTTAGTATGTTGACCAATATAAATTTTTTTAATATTTTTTATAATACTTAGTTATATTCAATGCTTGGGTGATTCGTTGCTTTCATAGTATATTTCCATGATTATTTCCCTAGTTACTGGTATGGTTTATTTTTTATAGTATACATTATTAGGATTAAGATAAAAAATTGGTTATTAAGGTTTCTATATAAACCTAAATCATTTTTACTGTATATCTTGATGATAGAACCTTAAAGAATAAATAAAGACATATTTTTGTCTTAGAACATTGGTGGCATGGAATTAAAAGTGAATGGTTGTATATAAATGGATGTCAATTTTAACTTCACAATGTGTATGGGGGAATTATAAAATATGAATGGAAATCCATATAATTGGAACTTCATGAAAAATTGGTTACAGTTACATGAATTCCAACTATAATTTATTGAGGCAAGTATCTTTATAACATAGGAATTAAAATTCATCTTACTGAGCCATGATGCTTTGACACACATATACTGAGTTTGATTTCCTTATAAAAAATGTTTCCATTATGAAGGCTTGTAACTATATAATTTTGGCATGAAGGCCCATATGAATAAATCCATAAATACATGAATAGACCCAAGTTGGTTAGATGGGGCATGTTTTTTGTGAGATAAGTTGAACTCGAACCGAGTTGGTCAGTCTTGGTGTGTTTTTATGAGATAAATCCATTAAAGGTGTTTAAGAATAATTTTAATATAATTTTTTATTGGTCTCTCCAAAATGGAATACCAATTATAATTTATAAAGCAATAAATGCATATATTGGGAATGTATTCCCAAACATTTGAAGTATGATTGTCATGATGTGAACCTCATAGGTCACCTTAATCTTTATAATCCTTGATATCCTTGGTCTATAAACTATTTCACATGTTATAATAAATAAGTATCATTGAAATGTTGTAATGATAGAAAATTTAGAGGTGTTTAGAGCATGAAACCTCATATATGGGTTAGATTAGTTTCCTTGAGTTTTTCCTTGAGCAGGAACATGATCATTGCTATATAACACTAATAACTCCATTCTAGGTATCATTAATCATAGAGGATAGGCAGTAAGGCCTAGAGATATATTTAGTAATGATTACATTTTAGGACTGATGCCTTGTGTATGTAAGGATCTATCCTAGTTATGGTAGCACCTTATGATATTAAATAATTGATGAATGATTTCATTTAGTTTTTAGATGACAGGTTCCGTTGGGGTTTCATTTATATGAAGTAGGATTCCTAAAAATAAGGTGACATCTCCATGTAAATAGGCAATAATTCAGAATGTTGATCCATGTTAAACACGTTAGAATCCTATAATTCTCTATTTCAACACGCTGAAAATTCCTCTAGAATGATCTGATGCTTTATCATTTATTTGAATTTTCTTCTTCTTATAATCTATTTCATTCCTGTAATACGTAGCACTTGTTTTACTTCTCTATTATCACAAAATCACATGTCATTACACATGATGTTTTTAAATTCAATACTTATGAGTTGGATCATTTTTTGTTTATTTTAAAAGACACCATAATACATTAAAATATATAGTTACCCAAATAATTGGATTAATGGTTTGGGGTTCTTCAAATTTATGTTTATGTGTCATCTATGAATTAGAGTGACCTGGGCATTGTGAGCTTGTTATGATCATTTTACATTTGAGATGGAAATTAAAAGGTGAGTTTTTGCCAGTGGTTAATGATGACATTATAAAAATGATAATCTGACATTTCATGATTGATGTGTTTTAGTTTTGGGTTTCATTCCCAATTCAGATGAAACACATGGACTTGAATCCTGAGGACCAACACATGTATGTCTAAGATTGAATCTGATCTAGTGTACTTATGAGGGACTAGTTTTACTCTCATCTTGTTATCTTCTTGCTTGTAACATTTTGTCCATGTCCAGGATCCATGTTTAGTTGTGATGTAATGTGTTCCATTATATATTTTCTGTTCTCAGTTACATGATGTCTAGGATACTCCTAAGGTGGGGAGCATTATATTTGTCATAAGAACCATTTACTTCCAAGAAGAATGAATGAAATTGTAGGGAATATTTAAAAATTTTAAGAATAGGATTATATGCGTAATTAAATTTATGGATTCTTATTTCCCATGTGAGTTACAAGGGATATACTTTCATAATGAGACTCATGTGCCAAGTAGCATGGTCAACCTGACGTTGGTGATGAAATACCTGTGGGGGGCATGAGTCAAGTTTGGAACTATGTGGTATGGTAGTGTACCCCCATTGTGTAAGGAATATTTGGTTCACACTATTTTCAAGGTATACTATTTGTATAACTAGTTAGTTAGTGGTTGAGTGTGAGATGAGGATTAATGGTTTTCTCATAACAACTTTGGGATTAGAATCCCAAAGGTTGAGTAAATTCAAGAGAAGGTGTTGGTACATGCTATCTTGGTATTAAATTGGTCATCATAAGGCTGTTAACATATGTTGGACTAAGACACTTTTGGTTGAGATACATGGTGTCATACGCGGTATATGGAGGTTATAAAATATTTTAAATGTAAGCATGGATTGAAGGATCAATACACACCTTTTAAGGACTTATTTTTTCACTCACTATTTAGTGTTGAGCAATGCCTCTATATTGACATCATCTTGAGTACACTAAACGACCATCAGTTATATGAAAACTTACTTATTTAAATAGGTATTGTGGTTTTCTAAAAGGAATACATGAGTGTTTTCCTTAAGGTGTGGTTATAGGATAATCCAAATAGTGTGTAGTACAACCATGGCTATTGGAAGATAATGAACCACATTTTGTTTCTAGTTTGACCATTACTGTGACAACCATTCTTTGAAAGTGTGAATGGGTGTTGGGATAAGTTACTTATCACTCAGGTGAAAGAGGGTTCTTGACTATTTTATATTTATTTTCAAAAGTGACAGGGCATAAACTATGATGACCCGCTTTTCTTTTCACAAATGTGATAACAAGGATACTCTTGAAGTGGGGAGTGGGATATTGGTAACTGGTGAAAAAAACATGATTTAGAAGACTTGTTCTAATTCAGGAATCATAGTGTGATGGTTGTTTTGGAACTCTTATGAAATTTAGTAGATGAAGAAATCCTTAGTTAATTCCAGTTGCGGTTTGATGATGGGTTTGGGTAAAATTCAGACACGGGAATTAAGAAGAAACATCCTTTGATGACCCATGGATAATGAATTATACTAGTTTCGGTGGTGGTGTTATAGAACAATGGTTTTGAGAATGATAACATTTGATTAAAAGATGATACAAGAAGTTAGGTAAGGACTTTAGTGGGCATGCTCAGAAAAATCGCAATACACGTTGGAATATGGGCTTCAAAATCAACCTTTTCAATGAATCAATTGTAAGAGCTATAATTATATAGAAATAAGTTGAATAGAAGTGGTTCAAATGAAATTATTTCTATATAGGGGTAAATTTTATGAGGATAATCCATAAAAAACACCATCAGAATGTGTATGGTGATGTTTAAAGTGTTGAACATGACTATTTAAAGAAAATATGATGCGATTAGTTTGATATTGGTCATTTAGAGTTTGAATGTTTTAATTATATGGAGGACCAGGCATAGTATCCTCACATATAATTTGATAAATGTGCCAATAAAATCATTAGAACATTATATATGTGCTTGAACAGAAAATTATGGGGTGGTAAGTACTATGGCTTAGAATGGGACATTTAAAACTAGATCCCATGGAGGGGTGTTCCATAGGCTAGTAGATATATGAAATGATTTCATGATCATGTATAGGGTTATATATGATTGTATAACCTCCCTCTAAAAGTTTTATATTTAAATACATGAATTTGATCAAGTTTAATGATTCATCCGATGTTATCTTAAAATAGAACATGAAGGTGCATTGGGCATTAAAAAACACAGTGATATTATTTGAATGTGAGAATATAACCCGATTTTATTACATGTAGATTTTTTCCCAAAGTCTTATCAGGGATGATAAGTTATAAGGGGTATAGGTTGTTATGTACCATGTTTTGGACCAGTTTAATTCTCAAAGGAAATTAATTTTTTTGTTTGATGGATGGGGTGAATCATTAAGTATTCCAAAAAATGAAAATTCGAGTTTTGTAACACTTAAAGGTGTTGTTATTGGATGATTTTTAAGTCTCAAGAGGTTTATTAAGAGTTTGGTTGAGTTTTAAAAGAATTAGGCTTCAAAAGTACTAACTTTTGGAGATGGAGAATGAGGCATATGGTTAGTCTAACCTTGCAGGTCAACCATGAGACCAATTTTATTTAGGTACATGGTTTTTTTAAATCTTGAAAACTCCTAGGAGAAATTGTGTGGTATAGTCCATGGGTGGCCCACATATAACACACATGGTTTTCTAAAACTATGACCCTATCACACACCATTTGTGCCCCTTAACCAGTACCACCACACATTTGGTGTATTGTTAAATCATATTGTGAAATCTAACCCTGTGGGGTGTTGATCCTAGGTTTAGGAGGCCACAAAATTGGTGCATAGTTTTTCAAACCATGTGGCTAAACCATTCATCTCTATAAAAATAAGGAAAATACCAATTCCCCTCCTCCCTATTATGTATTCCCCCTCTCATTCCTGTCAACGCACATCACCCCCTCACATGGGATCTCTCATTGGACACTTCATAGTATTGGATTAGTATATACTATCCAGACTCCAAATCACTCACCATCAATCTCATTGGATAGACCTCAGTAATGACTCAAACCCTCATAATTCTTTTTTTCAATTATATAGCCATATGAAATGGTCAATATGTGCAAGATTTTATTCCATATTTCCAAGTTTGTTTGATGATTCTTATGATTTATTCCATCCTAGATCTAATCAGAACCCAACATTAGATGAGTGGACAAATATAATACTGATAAGGTGGTCAATATGATTTTACCTAAAGTATTTATTATTTATATATTATTACGGTTGTTCTTCACATCATATTTCAGGGTGTTTCTAATAAAATATGAAATAAGAAAAATTAAATGCCTTTTCATTGAACTTGATTATCTTAAGACCATAATAAATGGTGGGAGGTGGTGAACCCTACCCCAAAAAAACATTATGAGTTGTGTTATCTTATAAATTAAAAATATACATGATAACATATACTATGAAATTAGAGATCCCCATAACCTTTAGAATTATTGTCAAATGAAATGGCCTAAAGGATTAACATAAATTTATAAAGGCAAAATAGAAGGTGTTGGTAGGTTATGGAATGAATAAACCTATATATTATATATAATATTAAATAAATTATACTAAGGTTATGCTACTTTTGATTCATTCTAGTGTCCTTATTACAGAATTTCAGGGTAAGGGATCATATGGTATGTGGATTCCTATATTATTTACTACTCGGGCATGGTGTCCATTATTTTATTCTAATACTGGGCATGTAGTCCCTTAAATTTTGATACTCATTAATGAAATCCCATACATTATGATACTAGAGAATCATGTTCATTATTTAAATGTGATACTAGGAATGAATTCCCGTACATTATGATACTCCGGCATGGCATCCCATAATTAAATGTGATACTGGGCATGACATCCCTAGACAAGGTGTCCCATACTTTGTGATATTAGGCATGGAATCCCAAGGTTATTTGTACCTTACTTTGTGATACTAGGAATGGTTTACTTTGTAAGGGAATCCTTTACATTGTGATACTGGGTATAAATTCACTAAGTAGGGCATACCTTACTTTATAATCTTGGGTGTGGCATCCCTTGATTAGAAGATGAAAGTCATTATTATTATTTCTAATGGGGATTTCTTAGAACAAAAACCTAGTTCCACAAAATTTTATTTATATCAATGAAAATAATTTCCTAACTTATTCATGTATATACATGATGTATGGTGTTTAGAGATATTCCAATTTGGGCTAAAGTGGGTGTGATCGACCAAGTGTCTTCATGGAAGCTGTCCTTGAAGTGTTATTATTCATCTTTACTACTTTATTTTGTATATATCCACAATGATTATTTTAGTTTCATGGGATTTATATCTTTAGACATCATTGGTGGTGGCCTACTAAGTATACCTCACACCTTATTCGGTCCACCATTGTACTCGGTTACCCAAAAAGGTCTCATGATTTCAAGATCAAGATCCTAGATTATGTTTGTTGGTTGTTGTCCTTATGTTAGAGTATATGAGAAGAGGATTGAACTCATTTTTATGATGCTATTAGATATAAATATTATGTCTCTTATTTATTTAATTTTACTATCAGTCTTTACATTTTTTTTACACCTTTCTATATTTAATTTAGATTATGTTCATGCATGATTATCTTCCATTTATTTCTAATTTTCACTTATTATTATAATTCATTGGATTTATTTATTATTTCTTCCACTTTATTTATCACTGATCCATAGGGTATAATCTCCCAAATATAACTTCATTAGATCATTGGTTCTAGCTGGAATCCTTTAGCGTACATGGATGCGTAATTTAGGACTAGCGACCAACAATCTCAGGGCACCCTTCTTGTAACTTCCTACAAATGATGGTACTGGTGAAATAAATTCTAATTAATTTTATGTTTTTAGTGATTGACTGAGAATTTGATGAAATTAAAAGCCTTCACAATTATAAATTCATCTTCCAACAAATCTATTTAATGTACCAAATCCAAAAATATTTCTACTCTCAATAATAATTTTTTAAATTCCTATGTGTAAGGTATAAATTTATAAATTCAAAATAATATTTTAAAATTAATTTATACACTTATTAAAAGAAAATTTTATTGAATAAATAGTTCCATAATTTTAAAATCATTTTCACTTTATAATAATGGCATAAAATTATGGTACTTGTAAAATGAGAATTTTTATTATTTATTAAAAAATGAATTTTTTAAAAACATTATGAAAAAATAAATCATAAGTTAGTTATGATTTGAAGAGTAAAAATGATATTTTTTATCATATTAATTTAAAAATATTATGATTTTTTATAAAATAAATATTCTTACTTATTTAAAATTTGTGTTTTTATGACATAACAAACACTCTAGCCATTATTAAATTTCTTATAACATCATTAAATTATATTATCATTTAAAAAGTGTATTATAATATTATATATGAAAGTAAAATGTATTTAATAATTCTATGTTTACTATAAAGAATTAAATAGTCACATTATTTCAAGTTCATGACCAAAAATAATAATAACCAACTATCTTATTGATTTTTAGTAAGATAATTCATTAACCGTATTGGCCAATGTTTATAATTTTGATTGACCATATAACCCTATAAATAAAATATCAATATCACATTATAATTACCTACTTAAAAAGGTTTATAATAATCCGTTCATAATGTCGGTATATTATTTAACGATTCTCATACTTTTTACTATCATTATGGTATGAGTGATATTTATAGGGGAATTCAAGTATATGGAATTAATTTTTGTGAATGTAATATTATTTTATTTCTATATCCCTTTAATATTAGTTTTATAAGTTCATATCAACACACAATGTGTAATATGATTTTAAAATGTAATATTCATTGTATATGATCATAATAAAACAACCATTATAAAATTAAATATCTTATATAAATAACATAAAGGAATTTATGGGTCATTTCATTCTACAGAAAATGAAATGGAAATTGGATATTCCATTAATATAATAAAACACCATTATATTTGAGATAATTATGTTTTTATATCAGTATATTTCAATAATATTTGAAGGATGTGGAAGGAGAAATAAAATAAAATTTCCCAGATAAGAAAGATAGCTCTTCTTCTAAAAACATCCTTAGGTTAGAACCAAAAGCCATCATAAAAGGGTTTAAAACCAAAAATAAGGATTCTATGATATGTTCTTAGACTTAATAATAATATCTTGGAAGGTATTGGCTGATCCAAAATTCATTGAAATTGTAAGGAGGGGAGGATATAAGGTGTTCTTATAAGTGAGAAAGAGGTCACACATGGAATTTATGAAAAGAAAATGATATACCCCATGTTTTTACATGAAAAAAAGATCCAAAATAAAAAATAATAGAACCTTATATGAGATAAATTATAAATATTATAATATAATAGGTATTGAACAATTTTGTGGACATTTGGACCCTTATCTTTTTAGTTTAACCCCGTATAAACATGTTTTAACTCCTAAACATAGTATTTAATTTTTACTTTGTATACTATTAATTATGAACAAAAATTAAAAATAACATAGTATATAATATTAATTATTATAATACAAAAATTTTAATCCATTTTTCCAATCCCAATTCACAGAATTGTTAGAATTTAATATAAAATTTAATAGAGATACATAATTAAAATGTTGTTTTACGAAAAATTGTTTCGCATAAGTATAAATATTTTTTATATCATAATTAGTCATAAAATTGATATAGTGAACAAAATTATATTAATAATATTATATCTGAACTAATTCTAATTTAATAACCATCATAAAATAATATATACCTAATAATGTTTTTGAATGAAAATGATATTTTTAATTATTCATAAAAAAACTATACTTTTCATAAAATTCTCAAAAAATGACTCAATGAAAATTTTGAAATGTTGATTTAAAGAACAAATTTTATTTTTTCAAATAAATTTTATAAAATTAAAAATATTTAATTTTATTATCTCATCATTAAAATCAATAAAAATATATTTTTAGAAAAAAATTATTTAAAAAAAAAACGAGTTTAGTGGTGTTTTTGTTCTTATATATCGATTTATTTAATTTATCTAAAACCATTTTATTTAATTTTAAAAATTTGGTTATTAATATTCATAACACCATGTTTAAAAACTATATTATAATGTTCATGTTTAGATAATAATATTAATAGCATATTCTAGTTTGTTAAAAACATAGTGGTGTGTGTATCACATGATATCAAAGATTTTCTTTTGAAAACATATTTCCTAAAATAATGGGGTTTTACATTGTACCCCAATAAAAATTAATTTATCCCTCAAAATTATATTACTCTGATACAAACAACTATGGATACTTCTACCTCTTCATATCCTCATGTTCCCGCGTAGCTTCCTCATGTTGGTGGTTTCACCAAAAAACAATAACCAAGTGAGTGTCCTTATTTTATAGAGAATTGTTTCTATGATCCAAAATCTCCATAGGTTTTTATGAATACGAATTATCATGACCTAATGGTATGAAATATGAGTTCATTATAAGTGATGGATCATTTATGTAATTTATCTTAAGAGATACATAGAACAAATCATGCACTTGAGGCATGTTTACTGGAAGCACCAAGTTATCGACAACAATCCCTACTCAATAAAGAATATTGAAACGGACAATATACATAGGTCTTATATTTCCATTCGTCACAAATCTTGTAAAATTTTTCCACGGTGAAAATCATAGGAAAACCTTATCACTAATTTTAAACTCTAGGCCACACTAACAATTATCAGCAAAACCCTTATATTGACTTTGAGATTCCATGATGTGTCATTGAATGGAACCAAATTTAACTCAAAATTCCCTAGATAGATAATGTACCAATAGGTTTCCTTATCCAACCTCATCCTAGCATGTTGGAGTTCAAAACTTATTCCCTAGATTCATACGTAGAAATATGAATTCTTGAGTGAATGTTATTATTAGATGAAAACTAGACTAGTGGAAGGTATTGATCCCAACCAACATTGAAATATAAAGAAAACATATAATCATATCCTCAAGGGTATAAAGTGTTCCCTCATATTGAACATATTTTTGAATATGATAAGATGAGTTGAAACTGAACTCCACATCTAGATCTCACTGAAGACATTTCTAGAACTTCAAGGTAAACCTAAGATCCCTAAAAGTTACAGTAGAATGTGGTACTCCATGCAAGATTAACAGTTCCATAATGTATTTATTAGAATTTGATCCAGAGTGAAATATTCTATGGTAGTGATGAAGTGTAATGAAATTTTAAGGTGATCGAGTAAAACCTATTTAGATTTATGCCCCTTAGACATTTTGGGGAGTCCGACAACAAAATATGTGGTTATGGTTTCTCTTTTCCATTATGGTATAGGTAATGGATATAAAATACCATTATTATTTTTTATCCCAACCAGAATATGATGACATAACAACCACTAGGATACAAACTATGATCCAACCATATTCTAGGGTGCATATTGAAATATTTATATTTTTTATGCTAAGAACATTTATTACTAAAGAAGAAAGATATAGAAGATCATTGAACATTGAGATTAAGGAATGAAAGACCCCTGGATTATTCATAGAGGCTTCAATGAAATATTGTGTCCTAATGAATGATTGGGTGCTATTTTTTTCCACCATATCATCAAAAGAATTCATGTCCTGCATGGAAAGAATTATTTTGATTATGATTAATATTTTTGGAGTGAATTAAATTAGTTGTACAAGACACAACACCCGAATGATTTCCATAAAACCAGATCGTGCCTTCTCTAATGATCAGGCTCTTTGGAATTGGTATTATCTCTAAAAAATTACTCTCCTAAAGATTAATTTTGATCATAATTATATTTTAGTTAGCCTAATAAACAATACTTCTAGGATAAGGTTTCCTTTCTGGTTCAATAATTCTTAGTCCTCCAACCATGATTTTAATAAAATGGTGACTAATTTTTGGAATTCATTTCATAGTGGAAATGATGCCTTCTATTGCATCATGTGTCTAAAACATTTAAAGCACAATATTAAAAGTTAGTTAAAATATAGTTTAAATAATTTTAATAATGGAAATGTTTCTATGAAGGCCCTTATCAAAAAAATTCCAGGTGATACAACTGGCTTCGATTTTGATATGAATTTATAGAATGAAATTGACCTCTCTACCAAGCTGATTGCTTTGCTTATCGTGAAATATAATCAGTAAAAGAAAAAAATTAATGTTAAATGGTTAATGTTTGGGGATAGAAAACCCAAATTCTCTAATTCCCTCCAATGGAATAGGAATGATTATAGACCACTCACTCTTATGAGAGATGGTGATAGAATTTTTGGCAATGAAGAGTCTCTTGTAGATCATATTTTCACTGACTTTGAGAATCTCTTCAATGGATTTAATCTCAATAAGGACCTTCAAGAAGCTATTATCCAAAAAAATGTTTAGTGATGAAGATAATAACAAACTCACTAGTATTTTGATTGACTTAGATATACGTGAAGATATTTTTAGTCTCAAACCAAACAGTGCCCTAGGACCGAAAGGTTTGACAAACAACTTCATTAAAACATATTGGGATTTCATTTAGTTAGATTTTTGCAGGCTTGTTAAGTCTTTTTTTCTCTATAGGTGTCTTACCCCATGGACTTAATGATCAATTTATCACCATTATCCCAAATGTTGAAAGTGATTTTGAGATCTATCTATGAAGACCCATTTCTCTCATCAACACCAACTATAAAATTATTACCCAGATCCTCACCAATAGACTCACCAAAATTTCTAGTAAAATTATTTTCTGAAATCAATTTGGTTTTTTGAAAGAAAGACCATCTAGGATTGAATCACAATGGCCTCAAAATGTGTCAACATCCTTAACAAATCTTATATAGGGGGATGTATAAATCTTATGGTTGATATTAGTAAATCATTTAACACTATGGACTGAGGTTTCATATTCAAGGTTCTTGGAAAATTTGGCTTCAATGGCACATTTGTGAGTTGGGTAAAAGCTTTTTTTGTGTCCTCTCATACGTCTTTTATTATTAAGGGTTCTTAGAAGGGTTATTTATCCTTATCAAAGGGTTTCAGACAATGTGACCCCCTCTCTTCCATCTTTTTATCCATTGCTGAAGATTACTTGAGCAAACATCTCACTCATATGATGTCTCCGAACTCTCGCTAGACGATTAAAGATTCAAGGAGCCTTATAGTTCGTAATCAAATTATATATGTAAATAAAATGATTATTTTTTTGAAATATAATAAAAATAAACTATAAATTTTAAAAAATCTCTGATGCATTATGAAGAGGTTTTAGAGAAGGCCATCAATTGGAAGAAATATTTCATTTATTTTGGTTAGAACATTCTTATAGCTAGGAGAGACCAATTTTTTTGTACCTTTAATTAAGGAAGGATCAATGACTATGAAATATCTTGAATTTATTCTTTTATGGGGGTGACCTAAAGCCAACCAATTTCAAAAAATTTTGGATCAAAACAAGACGAAACTTTCTTCATGGAAAGGGATGTGTCTCTCTATGGACGATAGAGTTTTTTGGTTAATTGCACTTTTGTTTACACAATTTTTCATTAATTAATGATTTAAAAATGGTATTCCTATATTCTTAATAAAATTAATGTGTTCATCATGATTTTTTTGGAGTGTCAGCATCCTAGAAAGAAAATTAGCAACTATTTATTGGAGGAAATGCTGTAAACCTATTGATAAGGGATGCCAGAGAATTAAGAATATTAAATTATTCAATGAGGATATTAATTTCACATTCACTTGGAACCTTCTCAATAATTAGTTTATGGTGATCATTTTTCTCAGAGACTGATTCATCAATAATTTAAAAAAAGGGACTCACTGCTTATATGGGTTCTTTTATTTGGTTAGCCATCAAATCCTCTTATACTAACATTATTTCTCACATAAGATTGATATCATGTAGGGACTAGAATTTTAATTTCTATTTTAACATATGGACAAGTTCCCCTCTTATCTCTTCCATTGATCTGAAACATCTCCCTTTGCATACATATATCTCTATTTATGACTTATAGGATCGTTACAACATGGTGTTCTCTAACAACCTCATCAACATTTTGAATAACTATGAATTTTCTTTTTCTGAGGATACTTTTATCTAGGAGCTTTCCAAAAATGGAATACCTGATTCCAAATATTACAATCATTCCAATTTTTAATCATATAAAAAACTCTCATAAATCAAATATTATGACAAGGACTTGACCAGTCCTTCTTGATTTTCCACGATTCATAAAATTTATCATCATAAATCACATACTGATGATTTCTTACAAAATTATTGTATTTTCTTTTGTTATAGATGTATGTTTTGAAATAAAAACTAGGAGGAAAAAAGTCACTTATTCCTATCATGTTCCATAACCTCATATCTCTGGAATTATATGAAATATATTTTCAAGTTTCATCTCCCTGAAAATTTTGCTATCACTGCTCCTTTACAATACTTTACAATAGTTTGTATTATTCCCCAAATAAAATCTCTTCTCCAATATTCTATTGTTTATCTTGTTCTCATCCATTAGACTACTCATAATGAGGTCTTTCACAGTCAGAGGAGCTTCCACATACATGCAGATATCTCATTCCTCAAATCTTAAGACAAAAAGGCCAATTCATTCGATATAGTTCAATGCTTCAGCACTTTTCTGGAATTCATGATCCTCTGTAAAAATGGTGTACTTGGGAAATACCAATAATGGAGGTTTGTTTTTGATGTTTTCTAGGTGTTCCCTCTTCAAAGTTGGAATAAAATAAATTTATATGGGGCTTTAAAAGGTAACTTGGGACCAGAAGGTTGTGGATCTATTTATAGAGACCACATCGATAAATTACTTGATAATTTCTTTTCCACCTATGAATTATCTTATTTTATTAAAGTCAAAATACATAGTGTTATTCATGATATCCACTTTACCTGACTTAAAGGAATGGATAACCTTTGGCTAGAAAGAGAATCCACCACTATGGTTCATGCCATTCACAATGGAATCATTCATTTATGTTTAAAACTCACGACTAAATGGATGAATTGTATCACTTATCACTAAAGATGAAATTAAATCATCACCCATGTTTACAAGAAATCTTACTCTATGGAAGACAAGATCTCCCACAAAGGTATAAATGGAGATCTCACATAGATAAATGACATTCCTTTTGATTTGATCCCTATTCTTGAGAAAGATTGTAATAAAATACCTTCTTTAAGACTCATGTAATCTCCCTTTATTTCAATAAATTTATCTTGGCCATTTGGCCAAGACATCCAAAAAAAAAGAATCCCTATATATTCATTGTGTCCATACCTTATATGGAATTTTTTCAGGTATATCATCTTTCTTAAATCTTAATGGACAATATCCAGTACAAAGGAAAATCTTAGAAAAATAATGTGATTAGAAAATTTGGTGAAACATGTCATCAGTATGGTGTAAATGATATTAGATATTAGTTTTAATCTTGTTTAGTTCCTGATAATATATGCAGAGTGGCATCAATTCATATTTTTTCTTAAAACATGAATAGGGGAACCCCTAGGTGATACACTTGTCTGAATAAATCCCTTATCAGTATTCTCCTTGTGTTTCTTCTTTAAATCATTCCACTCAATATAGACATTCTATATATAGACTTTGATGTAGGATTAATACCAGACATGAGTTATTTTAAGTACATAACATCAATTTTGGTGGAAGACAAGGAAAATCTACCAAAAATACATAAAAAAACTCCCACAAAACAAAAATATCACCGATGTTGAATTTCTACCCAACCATATGAGTTAAACACCCATTTTGAATATAAATTAATACCTATACAATGAAAGTGATATATATTGTAATTTCATATCTATCGGGACAATAATAGACGATCTTAGGTTGGTTTGGAATATCAAAGGAAACTTACGTTCGTTGAAAATTAATGTGGGATTTATGAAGATAAATATAATCAATGCCTAAGATAACATAAAATTCAATCAGATAGATAATTACAAGATCTTGAGTAATAATATACCCAAAAACATCAAATAGATAACATTAATATACTTGATGTGTGATCATCAGACTATTAGGTGCATTCACTAAAAATTTAAATTCTAAGCATTGGGGTGTCATTTTGATACCTTATAAAATTATTTAAAAATAAAAAATTTTAAAGATCTAGAATAAAATAAGACAATAATCATTATAAGGTGTATAATAAGTGTACCTTTAACCATGTTCATACCATACCCCTCATCAGAAGTAGTGATCACATTCCTTTTCTCTTTGTCTTATATCTTAAGAGGTTGATGACATTGTTCATTATTATTATCCTTCAAAATTGAGGACTAGTTAGAATAATTTCCATACACTGTGTACTTGAAACTTTTATTTTGTGGGTGGTGCATTCTATGGATTATTATATCTATTCACACCATTATCTTAAAATTTCCAATCACATCATCATTTTCTTACCTAATAAACTATCTTTTAGAACATAAAACATTTTTCAATGCCCTTAAGAAAAGTTCCTCCATGTTTCCTTCCACACATTGAATATAAAAGAATTAACATACTCATTTATCCATGTTTTATAGAGTTTCTCTTGAATTCAACATTTATTTTCATATAAAATATAATATATTTATTGGTAACTCTAATCTATTTTTTCCCCCTTGATTTCACAATGAATGATTTATTCATTGCTATTAAATTATTTTAAGGCTAACTCACTTCATTGATTTAGTTTTAGGATAATAAAGAATTGATGAACCTTTCTTTTAGGTTGGATGATAATACTAAAACAATACCTCACAATTCAGGAAAAAAACATCATTCATAGGTACCAATAGATTAATCATCCCTCTGTTTTAGCTCAACAAATTCATTATTTAATATTATATGATAAATAGTATGAAATCACTAATTAAAAAATGGGCACTTAATATCATCCTACAAGATGAAATAAATTTATTATTATTAACTCTTATTTTTGATAATACTTCATTATTGATCAAATTCACCTTCAAAATGATATATAGAAAAAAATGAAATTTTCCATCTCCAAGCATTAGCGAATAGAAAATATCATTTTAATGGTCAAATATCCATTTATCCGAAATAAGCGGATTAGTGTAACAAAAATCACACGGTTATTTCATGTCGAAAGGCTCAAAATAAATTATCCATATTTTCCACTTTTAGAAGTTCCCCATGATTTATAGCTTGATAAAGTTGTGTGAGCATATAAATGAGATTTTTTATTATGTATCCCATAAAATTTTGTTTCTTAAGAGGAAAATTATTATATTATTCATAGCATTAAGCATTAATATGATTATTTATGGTCCCAACCATTTAATAAAACCAAAAATAATAATTTGAGCCACATTAATCATAGTGATAGACAACATAATCCTGAAAAATAATTTATAAGCTGCCTAAATAATGAGTCTTTATTTTCAACCCATGAAACCATAGGTATAACTTAGTTCATTCATGGTCATCATCTATTTAAATCCTTCATGATAGTTTATAATTTTTCTTGGAAATTTCAAAATATATTCCTTGAGGGTATCAAACCTAATTTATAATAAGTCCTGTTCTCATGAACCAGGTGACGATTTAGTTAGATCCCAAGGAACTCTTTTTGTAGTTACTAAACCTATGTACAAATATTGTAGAGCTATATCCACTTGTAGAATCCATATTGGGATGAATTTTCTTAGAAAACACTCAATCTATCATTAAAATAATCAAGGAAATTTTTATATATATAGGCTTATCATTATGGTTCTCAGTAATGTTTTATCATCCAATTTTCCAAAGGATAATTAAAAATATATTTGATACCAATTATAGTGACTCTTAATTTTCATATATAGATATAATAGTTTAATATATGATTATTCAGTACATAATATAATGATACATGTTATAATCATCTAATCTCTCACATTTGGAATCTTAAAAACATAAAAAACTGGTTTCTTATTGAACAATATCATCGCCCACTAAGTTCATCATAACAATAACTCTTCTAAGTCTTATCATAGATAATAACTTCCTTCAAAACTGGGGAAATGAAACCTTATAATGTTTTAGATTATATGCTTAGTAAGGGTAAAAAAATGGATATCAATATAACATTAGCATACAAGTATGATAACATGATAATAAAAATATAAATTCATACCCTCTATATCATAGATCATGGAATTTAGTAATGGAATAAATATAAACACTTCAAAAGATAATAATCATAATGCAATGATATAAAAAAAATCTGTGAATCTAAAATATTTTTATAATACATAGTTTTTGGGAATACACATAATTATAGAAATAAATTTCTTTATTATTCAAGTCTTACTTCCAAGGATATCATAGTTTAATGGGTTGAATTTTCAAACCATCATATTAATCAAGGATCACTCTGAATATTGTCATATTGGACCAAGTATTTTAAAAAAATAGGTTTACTCCTCATTATAGTCTTATTTACCTCATGAGATATCAATACTTACCCAGTGCATTGGAGGGATACATAATTATGGGCCCAAAACATCACATAATTAAAAGCATATATATCTGTTAAGGAAGATAAAAAACACTAATCATACAACTATACTTGAAAATGAAATGGGTTTCATTATCATTTCATTATAGAATAACATGTTGAAAAGAAACTAGTTTCATAAACATTTCATAATTGCATAACCCACAAAAAAATTGGTTTCATATAGTTATCATCATCATAATCATATAACATGAAAATAGATAACATAGATGCTACCATTAGACCATATACCTAATAAATCACAAAAATTATCCAAATTTATTGGCCTTAATAATTAAAAATACTATAAAAATACCATTAAAAAATTCTTGAGTAAAATATAGTTTCCATTTTGAAATCAATTATTTAAAATATATATTTTTTTTAAATATTAAAGAAACCATTTTATTTGAAAATATCTTTATAAACTTATAAAGGAATATTCAAATAATTGAGTGGTAATGGTGATTCAAAATTTAGTTCATGTAGTTTATTTTAAAAGAAATATTCCCTTTATATTTTTGGAAAAAAGTAAATAGTACCTCATTTGAAAAATGATAATAATATTAATTTTAATCCATTTTTTGTAAATTAAATCTTAGAAAAAATGGATTTAAAAACTAATATATAAATTTTAAAAACATTATTTAAAGCATTTTTAGAAAATATTTATATATAAGAAAAAATAGTTTTTCCCAATGAGAAAAATATAATCAGTTTTAATTAATAATATTATTTGAATTTATTGTGTACATAGAGAGAAGAAAATTAAAATAAAAAATTTAATTTCCAGAAAAAACTATAGGATTAGAAAATTATTGAGTTACTTGATATATATATATCATAATATTCCATCTTTATAAACTTAATCATACAAAATTATGATAAATAATGAGATCGTATTATAAGTCACCTATAAATTTGTTAAATTTATAATTTGTATGACCAATGAAAGAATGAACCATATATGGATATTTATATTCTATAATTTATGTTAAAATAACCATAAAAGGAATCCATTTGTAGTATATATTCCACAAAAAAGAAATAAGTGATGAATATGGCATGTGTCCCACAGAAATAAAAGTGAGACGAAACTCACTTACCACAAGTTTCAACTTTATTCACACTTATTAGAGTGTACTGTAGAAGAAATATTTATTTAATATAAATAAATTATGAAAACATATCATATGTATCATGAAATATTTATTTCCTTATAACATTTTATCACATGTTTATTAACAATTCTTTGTCTAAATCACCTTTTTATGTAAAAATTGTTTTGTTTTTCATGTATGTTTTGGTTTTTTAATTATGGACCTTGTAATTTATCATTGTTCTATAATATCTTTTATATTAATAATTATTTGAATATAAAATAGATTCATTATATATTTATTTAGTATAACACATAAATGTTATAGATAAAAAATGAACTATACCATTCAAGGAGATGGTTGGCCAGATGTACTAAGGAATGTTGTTTCAATTTTCTTGAAGGATGGAATTAATGAATATTAAATAATAATTAATATGTGAATAATAATTATTATATAATATATATAATATATAATCAATAAATATAACCTTATTACTATATATGTGAAAATAAAATGAAAAACATATCACATGTCTTCTTGGATGTCGTAGTCCACATGTGCGCACAAGCGAAGTTATCCTTTTCGAATGACATAGAAGGTAAGAATGAAGATGTTATATTATAATTCCAAGATTATATGTATGTCATAAATGTAATATGTATAAATTAAATACATCATTATATCCATCCATTAGAGGCGGTGATAGAAAACAAATTACATTGGTTTATGAGGTGGTAATCCACAGAACACAAGATCGACGATTTCATTTACAATTTTATATAAGTGGTGATAGATATAGGTTATGAAATTTAAATAATAAAATATCAGTACATGAAATATAATTATTTTATTATATCATAATATTTTAAAAACATTTGAAATAGTTGGAAGAAGAAATAAAATATAAACACTCTGTTATGTACGATATCTTTTCTTTGGAAAAGTTCCTTAAGTTAGAGCCAAAACCATTCATTAGAGGGTTCCTTAATAAGCATAATTTCTCTAAGAATTTTTTATGGAATTAAAGAATAATATTTTACATATAATTTTCAATCCAAAATAATTAATAAGCATGAATAATATATGAGAGGTGTTTATTTTTTATATGTGGGGGAGATGACACACATAGAATTTTAGAAAAAAATATATACCCACATTTTGTACATACCAGAAAGATATAAAATGGATCATTTTTTAACCTTTTAAGATATAAGGTTTCAATATAGGAATATAATATGAATTGGACAAAATTTAATGTTATTTTGATCTTTATTTTTTTATAATCCCCCAGTAAACCCGTTTTAACATTAACCATGATAATAATTAATTTTTATTTTTACTATTCATTATGTATTAAAATTAAGTTAAACATACTATTTAATATTACTTAGTATAATTAAAAATATTTTATAGATTTTAAAAAATATAGTTCATATAAGTTGAAGAATGAAATTTAAAATTAAATCCACAGAAACGATGAAATAATGGTTTTCCAATGAAAAGGTTTTTAATAGTATAAAAGGTATTTAAATACGAATTAATCATGAAATTTATTCCAATGAAATAAATCAGATAAATCCCAAAAATAAATTTACTAATTTTCTTAAAAAACATTAAAACCAAATAGTACCTTTAAATTATTTAAATTAAATGATAGTTTTTAATAAAAATCAATATTATTCACAATTTATTAAAAAAATAATTTTTTCATAAAAATTTAAAATAGTTACTATAATATAATTTAACATGTTAAACATAAAAATGAATTTTTTTAAATAAATTTTTTAAAATTGTAGAAGTTTATTTTATTATTTTTGACATATAGAAATAAACATTAATATTGATAAAAAAATATATTTTCGAAGAATATAATAAGGTTACTGAAATTTATGTACTTATTTATAAATATTTTTTGTTTAACTAAAACCATTAATTAATTTTAAAAAATTTGTTATTCAGATTGATACCACCAAGTTTAACAACTTTTTTTTATTTCTAAATTTACATAATAATATTAACAGTATATTACAGTTTGTTAAAACTCGACATTGAGTGTAATGTATGATATCGAAGAAATTAAATGTATATGAAAGAACATATTTTATAAAATTATAGAGTTTTATAGATAACCAAATTGGATATGATTTATAAATAAAGGTATATAAATAACAATGTAATTAAAGCAGAATTAGTGTGTAGATTCAAGAATGAATTAGTATTGGGATCCTAGTAAGGATTATTATATTGATGTCTAATGATGTCTAGTTAATACTTTTTTTTGAATTTTTTATTGTTTTTAACATTATAAAGGATTATATTCTTTTATAATCTTTCTTGAAATGATTTTTCTTGATGATAAAAATTTGTTCATTTCTGGCAGGAATTTGATATCTTTAAATTATGCAAACCTTTTTATCATTGTTTTCACTAGGTAATAGACTTAATACTCTATAATACTATATATATATATTTATTATTTTGGGATGATTCTATATTATAAGAAGATATAGGTAATTTATATAAATTGTTTGAGAACTTTCAAAGAGTCTATGCCATAATAGGTCCATTTACAATGTCATCAGGTTAAAGCAACAAAATGAATTTGAAAAACCAAGAAAGAATAATGTATTGAGTAGAAGATACATGTCATTATAGAGACATGTGTGAATAATAAAAATTAAGCTATATGAAACCATGACGTAATCCACACGCTTCACACTATAGTTATTTACATTTGAATAAAATGGGTAGTATGAAGGAGATGGTTATACAATAATATTTTCCACTACACCACAATCTAATTTCATGATTTTTTAAACCATGTCTTTGTATGATTAAAACTATAACACTAAGGTCTATGTAATAATTTTCCACACACATGTTTGATTTTCTATCAAGGACTTGTTCCCATGTAAAATAAGTTTACATTTCAAAGAAGTTGATGAGTTTTACTGTACTATGGAATGAAGAATCACACTATGATGAGATATATAAGAATAAATTGTAGGAGATATATTATATTGTGATAATTAGTGGAGATAAATTGGTTTAAACTGATGGGTTTGTTTGATATAAACATAAAGGGGTTTTATAGATATTGTCTCATGGAAGGTATGTTTGTGATATATGGAATTTTCTATCTTGGGGACACCTTATAAATTCATATGATATCATGCCATGGTTTATTCCTATTCAATCATTATGGGATGAAGGATATGCGATAGTAACATCATTATTAATAATTTTTTAATATGTTTTAATTTAATTCCATGAAGAATTGTAGATAGATAAATGATGATAGGATCACAATTGACATATTTGTAGAGTCATTACATTACGTTAAGGTTAATTTTATTTCAAAGGAGAATATATTTGATTGTGACACAACATTTTATGCTTAAACCATGATGTAACCAATCATAAATATTTGACATGATTTTTATATGTTCATTCTGTGATGCACATCATTTCACAATGAGGGGTAAAATGTATATCAATAGGACAAGTTAGTCAAATTTTAAAGAGTTTTTGACTTTTGATGGTTTTAGACTCTGTAGCCCTATTTCATGGTTTTCATAGTATTCTTAATTTAGGTAAGAAATTTCTAGTTTTATTCTTTCTTCTCCCACTCACTTATTAGTATGATTAAATTAAGCATGGGTGAGTTTCTTTACACCATGAGTGACAATTCCCTTATGGGGTGAGGGATAAAGGGTTGGATTATGAGTGATTTTGTAATTTAATTTATTGATTTAATGTATAAATAGTCATTTTAATTAAGAATTACCTCGAGAAAAAATTTCATTTCATCATATAATAAGTCTTTAATCAAAGGATTTATTTTTATTGGAAATCTAAGGCAATTTATTTGATTAAATTATCACGAGTAGTTTATATTCATCTTTAAATTATATGATCAATATTAATAAAGTTATGTTATTTTATTTATCTAAAAAATATATCTTGATTGTATTAGATATAATCAATGTAATTGACTGTATGAATTTTGTTTTTGTAGTGATCTTTTATCTGGTTGTTTTTACCCATTTATGAATGAAATATATAGACATCATTTCTTAATCATTCTCTGAAATTGATACCTTAATTTGGTTTCTAAATAATTTTTTTACGTTTCAATTTTAAATGTATGTTTTAGATTACAATAAGTATATTTTTAGTTTTATATAATGAGGATAATATTTATAACACCCCGAGTTTTTAGGAATTATTTTTTATAGATTAATTGAAACTTTTCCGTATTTTCCATTTCTTACAACACTTAATATTGCTTGTGTTATATGAATGAACTATGTTATTCATTTTTTACACATCACCAAGTTGATATTTCACTAAAAATAGTTATATAAGATTTTGGAATCTGATACCATATGTTTGGATTGTGTTACACATAATTTTCTATTCTTTCAATAACCTAAACGACCCGAAAGACCGAATTTCACCAAAAAACAACTTATTATTAATAATATTATTAAAATATTGTTTTAGTTATCACACATCCATTGGAATGGTATATATGAATAATATTAACTAAATTGTGAAACGATTATTTAAACATATTTATAAAATTAATCCTTTTATTATCAATTAATTAGAAATTAAAATAAAAACCAACTAAATATAATAGAAATGTTTTTATAAAAAATAACTATTTTTATTCATAAAAAGGTGTTTTATATTAATAAATAAATTAATCACTATTATTGAGAGGTATTAATGAAATTTATATATTATAAATTCAACCAATTTGTTTGAAATTCATAAAATATGTTTGATATGCATAAAATAAGAACAAATTGAGTTTTAAGCATAAAGAGCTATATTATTCATAAAGGAATTTTACCACCTTTTAATTAAATAGTTGTTTTGAAACTAATTTTTGAAACATTTATAATTTTAACTTTTCAAAAAAAAATTTATTTTTTAAAAAGGAATATCAAAATTTACTTTATAAATTTGTAGGCATTTTTATGAGAAGTTTCATTTTCTGATGAATAATGAAAAATAATTAATTTTAATAGAAACTACATTTTCATATAATTTATTTAAAAAGTTAAATTAAAAATAAAATTATTTTTAATGTATATTTTGATCAATTATAAATCTATCAATATAATTTAGGTCATTGAAATCTATTTATCATTGAAATTGGATATAAAGATATTTCTACTATTTAAAATTTATCCTTTAAAACCCCATATTTTCGTCCTATTTGTTGGATTAATTATAAAAGAATTCATACCACTTATGTAATTATAATTTTAAAAATGGATTAAATATTTGGAGTAAAAATAATTTTTAATTTATAGTAAGTAAAACTCAATTTTTGATCAAAAAATTAAGGAAAGTACTTAAAAAATTATTGTGATAAAGGTAAAAACGAAATTACATAGTTGTTAAGCTTTAACTTAAGAGTACAAATAACATATATATATTCCTAAAATCAATTTTTTGGAAATATTTTACAATATCATTCATTTTATTTAAAATTAACCATCACTTGAGGCACATAACCAAAGGGGGGCCTCCTAATTGTGTTTATATTTTTATATTTACAAGAATGAGACTCCTCCTCCAGTATAAAAGAAACCCAACCACTCACTTATTCACGTATATAAATCCTTCTTTATGGGGTAAAACATCTCAAATATCCTCCAAAATTCCATCCCATATTATTAAATTCTTCAATTTTGTCATAAATTCAACCAACTATGCCCTTTGATTGAAACCCAAAGGAGTTACCCAAAGGCGAGGTAACATCCTTCAAGAATAAATTTTGTTTTATTTGTTCTACACCGCTCAGTTATTTTTATTACATGATTATGTAATAAAATAAATATATACTGAGATATTTTTTTTATATTAGTGGTTTTACCTACACCTACAAATACATCCATCAAATAGGATACACAATCTTTATTTGTGTGTATGACATACTATCGCCTTGTGAACTGATATTGTTCATTCTTCCATTGGAATATTTCAAGGTTGAGAATATTAATGTATTTACTTTTATTATTATTATTCCAAATACATGTATAAGAGATTTATGATTTTTTATGCTTATGTAATTATTATATAACACATAAATTCATGCATTCCATTTTTTGGGAATATTATATCTTTATTTTTGAATGTGAAGAATACTACCTCCTCAAAGCGATGCGATTCATCTATACATTTCATGGAATGAATTAAAAATGGGTGTATTGAAATTATATTATATACATAAAATCATTACTATAATTTAATTATAATATATATATAAATTTATATATTTCATTTGCTTACTTTCTTTGAATATAATAAGAAAACAGAAAGAATGTTTATGCATAAAAATGACCTACCGTCTCCATTAACATTGTATTCTATTTAATATTTATATCAATTATATATTATTATAAATACCTATAGAATATATATAAATAATATATAAATAATTTTTTAAATTTGATAAATAAGTAAATCATTATCTAAGTAATAAGATCTTGAATAACAAGTCAATACATATATAAAAAACAAAGTAGTTATTACCCGAAACACAAATTTATCGTGAAAATATTAATAAAAGAAAAATATAAAGACACTATAAAATCAAATATGATATTATATATAATAATGTGGTTCAATTTTATATGTATAATAAACTTATATTTAATATATAGAAGGTTTGAATGTGTAAAAATAATTTAAAGACTTAAGATAAGGGTTCTCTCATCTCACTTTTTTCAGTGAGACATATGCTATATTCATTACTTATTCTTGTTATGCAGTGTATAAAATTCTTTATAAAATTTTATATCTTTAATTTAATTAATTTCAAGATATTAAATGTTTCATTTTTTTATTATTTCATGGATCTCATGTGTAAAATGATACTCACGTATTAAGGGTATTTGTTGTCCCACTTTTATTTCTATCAGACATATGCATTAGTAAACACTCATTTCTTTTCTATAGTGGATATAATGATCCTAAATGTCTTATATTATTATTATCTTGAAATGTATATTTATTTTCTCATCTATTTAATGAAACATATTTCCTAGTGCTTTAGTATCAAAATGTTACCAAATCGATAAGGTAATTTAGTCTCAATTTTTATACTTTGAGACAAATGTTTTGTTATACACCTATATTATTTTAAAAGGTGCATATACTACCATTTTTCCTGTTATATAAAAAATATTAGTATTTTCATGATATTTTAAGCTTCATGTTACATTATTATTTCATGGGGACTTTGATTCAATGTTACCAAAGTAGTGAGAGTTTATTTCTAAAATCTCATCATTTATTGGGGTTGTTTACAATTATGATTCCATTTATATAATATTATGATCCCTATGTCAAGAAATATCATGAATTTTAGTATCATATGGTTATTGATTATAACTTAATGTATTGGTTCCGTTTCTACTCCTTTTTTTATTAAGATAATTAAGAATTTTTTGTAAGAATTTCGGACTTTATGTATCTTTTCAGTCAAAAATATATGTACTTCTAAAACCATGATTTCTAAAAATATTTTAAAAAAAATTCTACTATTCTCCTAGGATATTTAATGTAATTATTTACCCATTTTATAACTTTTTTATGAAATTGGGTTTTAAAAATAAAGCATCTTATCATTTTATGGTTGAGTAACTTTTAACAAAATTTTATGGCGATAAAAAAATGTTCGGCATGTACATATTTATCCGCCATCATGACCATAATTTTGTTGAAAATTCATTTTCATGTTGAAAATTTTATTTTTTTGGAGATTTTTTCCCTAATAATCCCAAAAATCATATTTTTTAAATTAATTGTCGATGAAAATGATTTTTGAAATTTTTTATGTTTAAAATATGTTTTAAATAATTTTTAAGATTCCATTATATGTTTTCAAAGAAAAAGGTTTTAAATTTTATTTATATTTAAAATGTTTTTTAAATGATTTTCAGGATTACTTTTTTATTTATCAATGAATATGGTTTTAAAAAATTTATTATTTCCAAAAAGTGTTTTATACAAATTTCAAGATTCCATTATCTGTTTTCTAGGTTATTTTCAAGAAAATGGTTTTAATTTTTTTTCATGCCCCCTTTATAAGTTTTCAATGTTTTAAAAATGTTTTAAGGATTATTTATAAATTTTCAAAAATTTAAAAATATTTTCAACCGTACTTTATATTTTTTTTCAAGTTTTTTTTCAATGAAAATTGTTTTCATAAGGTTTTATGTTTTAAAAATCATTTTTGAAAGATGAAAGTATATTTTAATAAAGAAATGTTTTAAAAAGATCATTCAAAATTAGTTTCCATCTAAGTTGAGACCCAATGGTGTTATTGATTCATTAATAGGGATATTATACAAGGGTTCCATTCATATTATTTCTCTAAATAGTTTATATTTTGATTCCATAATGTTTACGAAAACTATTTCTCTTTTATGGGTTATATGTTTATGATACTCGTTTCTATTTGAGGGGTTATATTTTTATGAAAACTATTTATCTTTAATTATGTATATTTTTATAAAAACCATTTCAATTTTTTGTTTTATATTCTTATTAAACCTTCTTCTATTCACAGATTATGATTTGATTAAATGATTATTAAATCTATCACTTTTCCATAGGTTATGATATTATGACATGTTTATGATACCCTTTTCAATTCATGGGATATGATATGATTGGTTATGATCTTGTGGAAAACATATGTATGATTTAATTATTATATAGGTGGTATCTGTATCTCCCTCTAATTCATTAAGTAAATATTTAAATCTCATGAGATAGATATGGATGGAATGAGAAGTGAACTTGGTTCTATAAAGGGATTTTTATTCTAATATGGTCTTAGGAGTGAACCTAGACTACTAATATGGTCTTGGGAGCGATCCTTGACTACTAATATTGTTTAGAGAGTTAAATAATTCTACTATAAGGAAATGGTTGCGACTGGGGGTGGTGGTGTCTCCCACACTGTTGGTGTATCCTCTATGGAGTTCCCTAATAAGTATTACCAATGATACATGACTTATAGGCAATAATTTTATATGATTATGTGTCTACCATAAATTCCATGTATTATTCTTTTTTTTATGATTTAATTTCTTATTCTATTTATTTCTTTGTGATTCATGGCTTATTAACTGCCAATATTTATTCCATGATTCATGTTTATAATTATTGATATACAGGGTATGATCTTCTATGATACGATCATTTTATCATACCCTTGTTATCATGAATATGCTTACATATATACCTTTTATAACCTTATAGAGCATCCATGATCCCCTTTTATTATGTTTCCTTTCCCCATGTTATAAATAATGGTTTTCAATAGGAGTACTAAAGGTGAAGATCTTTCTGAAAAACATTGAAGATCTTTTACCATGTTAGAAGATTATGTTCCATGTTTCCAAAGACACTAATATATTATGGTCCTTAGGAATATAAATTTTTAATTTAAATAATATTCATTTAAAATGATGTAATATCGATTTATGTTATGCCCAAGTCACTATAGTTGGTATCAAAAGAAATGTTTAGTCACCCTTTGAAAATAAGGATGAGAAAACATTAGAGAGATACCTAGGGATATTTCTGAGGATATTTCTAGGGGTGTTTCTAAGGTTAAGACTATAGTGTCATATATTTAAAAGTATGTGTTTTTATTTAGGAATTATATAATTAAATTTTCATTATTATGTGGTTTTCTACCAGGGTAATTGTTTCTCGCACTATGATTTCTGGTCTTAATCAATATCGTTAACTAAAAAGAAATGGGTTAACATTGAATGTTTCAGTTGTGGAAAGTATATGAATTATATAAATTGATGTACTAAGTTTAAATATCATGAAGAGAATTAGAAAGGTGGTATGAGTATTGGTTATACCGCTGAGGATAAAGAGACTGTAAATGACATGTGAAAGGTATGAGATGTTAAAATAGTATTGTTTATATTAAATATAAGAATAATAATTCAATTTAGGTTGAAGAACATTAACAAATGATTCATATTTGATATTATTGTAAAGGGGTATTAAAGTATAAGATGATGAATATAATGTTTTTATTATAAAGTTGGATGATTGAAGAGTATATGTTTTGGAATTCAAATATTATTTAATACTGATCAAGAAATATATACATTTTTTAGTATAGGTTTTTTATTGGGGTTTGAAAATGACATGTTTAATGGTGATAAGGACTTAGAAATGTGATTTAATGGAAGAGTGATATTTTTATTAATGTAATTTAACCCTTTATGTGTTCTTAAGGATAAAAAGTGATATTTATTATGGATAAAGAGATGATGATCTGGATAAAGTAAATTGGATAGTATTTATGACATCAGAACTGAAAAAGGATTTGTTGAAAAAGTGTCTTGTGATATCATGGATGGAGATAATAGAATTTAAGGAATATATCCAATGATATTTAGAATATGTAATAATTCATGTTTTCAATAAGGGTGTATAGTAATTTAGTTTATTACTACATTTCAATAGAATACATGATAAAAGTATTCACATGTTTAGAATATGAAAACCAAGATATAGCTTATTATATATGGGAGATCAATGTTAAGATTATTAAGTGTAATTATTTATAATGTTTTGTAATTTCTTATTTTATAAGGGTTACAGGTTTGAACATTTATGTAATGGATTAAATTAATTTTTTTGAGGTTTTAGAGATTAAAGTATTATTTCACTATATGAGGATTTTATGTATATTTGATAACTTGTGAAAATGTTTTTTCTATGATGATAACTAAAGATAGATGGAATGAATTATCACTATACATATGGATCTTATGATCCATTAGTTCTTTAGGAATAAAAAATTCACCTCCAATTTTGATGTATTAGATTAAATGGAAATTGGTGAAGACACAACCATAGGGAGTGATTTTGTATATGAAGTGGAATAAAATTATGTAAGTAAATATACTATTGAAAATTATTCAACAGTAAGAAAAAGAAATTGAAATAAAAAATTTATCCTAGTACATTCATTTACAATGAATCAAATGGTCCCTTAAATCAATGTATGTTAATGGTTTTTAGATCATTAACTTTCTCTAGATCACCCACTTCTATTAATGAATGTTCTCTATCACTTTCCATCCGAACATGATAGTTATATTTTTCTTCCCTGTACATGTTTTCACTTTCCACTTATATTTTCTTATGTGTAAACCTGGTTATGAGTTACTTTAGGTAACAATTTTTCTTCCATC
This sequence comes from Viscum album, assembly GCA_963277665.1. Lineage (NCBI taxonomy): Eukaryota > Viridiplantae > Streptophyta > Magnoliopsida > Santalales > Viscaceae > Viscum > Viscum album. The sequence goes on along the minus strand of OY728138.1, from coordinate 580,689,931 downwards.
CTTACATTTTTAAAGGAAGTTCTAGTTTTCAATTTTATGATGTGGGTTTTTATGAACGGAATATTGAAGTATTAAACATTTTGATAACCCAAAAAAAATTAGAGGGTGAAAATAATTTTAAGAGGGGTAGAATGTAACAACCTGAGTTTTTTTTTGTGAATTATTATTATTTAATTAATTTAATATTTTTGATATTTTTCATTTAACGCTACACCGAATATAGCTTGTCTTATATGAAAGCACCAAGTTATTCTTTCTTTTTTTGTAACACCAAGTCAATATTTCAATATACCAAACAATTATATTATCATGTGGTATAAGGAACACTATTTTTGGATTTTATTACACATAATTCAAAGTTCCATTGATAACTTTCAGGACACATAAGACCTAGTTTTACCATACTTCAATGTACTATTAATATTATAATAAAAATATTGTTATAGGTATCACCTAGATATTCGATTGGTAGAAGTGAATAATATTAGATAAATTATTAAACAATGGATTATAAATGTTTATAAAATTAAATATTTTATTGTCAATAAATTCTAAATGAAAATATAAACCAACTGAATAAAAAGAAAGTGTTTTTATGCCAAAGAACTATTTTTATGTACAGAAAGAACTTTTAGATTAATAAGTTAAATTAATCCCAATTAATGAACAATATTATTGAAATTTATATATTAAAAATTAAAAACACATTTATGTTCATATAATATGTTTGATAGGCATAAAATAAGAACAAGTCCTGTTTTAGGAATGAAACTTATATTGTTTTTAAAGCCCTTTTACTACCTTTTAATTGTATGATTTCCTTAAAACTAAATTTTTTAAACTTTTATATTTTTTATTTGGAAAAATAAAATTCAGTCATTAAAGTGTAATATAAAAATTTTCTTTGGGTAATTTTTTGGAATTTTTATGAGAGGTTTCATTTTTTGATTAATAGTGAAAAACAATGAATTTTAATTGCAAACTACAAATTCATCTAATTTAATGATATATATAAATTATATTTTAAAATTTTTTAAATTTTTATTTAGATAAATTATACATATATTAACAAAATTTAGGTCATTTGAATCAATTTCAAAAATAAATTGGATATTAACATTTTAAAAATTGTGTCTTTTTCACTTTAAAACCCTGTCACTTCATCCAGTATGTGAGATTAATTTAAAATTATTTTACTCCAATTAGGTGATTATAATTTTGAAAATTGGATTTCATATTTGGAATCATAATTAATTACAATTTAGTGTAATTTTAAATTAGTTTTTTACCAAAAAATATTAGTGAACATAATTGAAATTAATTAGAGAGATTAAGGTAAAAACGTGTTTTCTTAGTGGTTAAAATTAAACATAAAGGTCCAAATAACCTAGAAATATTCCCAAAAGCCACTAGCTTTCCATATTTATACTATATATTACATGTTTTTTAAAATTTATTATTATATGAGACACATTATTTAAGGGAGACATCTCAATAGTGTTTTTCTTTTTATATTTACAAGAATGACACTCCTCCTCCAATATAAATGGGAACTCACCCCAACTGACATATTTACACCTCCGAAGAATTTTTTGGCCAAAAAAAGTCCTAATATCTTCCAAAATTCCATAAATTCAATCATGATGCCTCACTTTGAGAAGAAATCCAACCAAGGAAGCATTTTGGGTCAAACCAAAAGGGGTTACAAAAAATAAGAGGTAACATCCATCAATAAGAAATTTGGTTTTATTTATTTATCAACCACTTAAATTATGATTATTAAATACTTATATAACATCCTCAGTGTCTTAAATATTTTTATATGTTGTTATATTATGTTTTTTAACTAAAACTACACACAATTTCATCAAACGGGATACACAATCATCATTCGCGTGTATAGTGGACTACCATTTCGCAAACTAATGTCATTTATAATTCCATTAAAACATTTAAAGGTCACAAATAATGATGGAATTTCTATTTTTATATAAAATATATTATATTTATTATGTAATTAGGATTCTTGAAATATTATATATCACCTAGCTTTATGATTTCAATTTTGTGGGAATATGATAACTTCATTTGTGGATGTGTGGACTACCGCCCCCTTAAAGTAATGTTATTAATTCAATATTTATGAGGAATTTATTAAGAATGAGTTTGGTAAACGTATATGATATGAATTAATTAATAATTGTACTATAATTATAATATATATAGACATATATTTCATTTACTTTATTCCTTTTAATACGAAAAAAACAGAAACCACATTCATACATAAGTATGGTCTATTATCTCCATGAATGGTGTATTCCATTTAATATTTTATATATTTTATATATTATTATAAATAATTAGACATATAATATAAATGTTATTTAAGTAACGTTTTAAATTCTATATATAATTAAAGAGTGATCTAATTAATATGATAATGAATAAAAAGTCAAAACAGATAAAAAAAGAAAGTTCTTATTGCCCGAAATGTAACTTTTACAAGAAATTATTTATAAAAGGGTAGTATAATGTCACAATAATATCAAATATCGTATGATATATAAGAATATGGTTCTTTTTTATATTTATAGGAAACTTATATATATAATATATGAAGTTTTAATGTCTACGAAGAAATTCACGACTTAAGGTAATGAATTATCATCTCACTTTTATTTCTATGAGATATATTATATATTCACCACTTATTTTTAGTGTGATGTGTCTATAATTTACTATGACATGTAATATAATAAATAAATTTATTTAAATAAATTAAACTTTTCAATTGATTTTATTCTTTCATGGATCTCATTATTAATATTTTGTTCAAGTAGTTAGTGTATTTATAGTCTAACTTGTATTTCGACAAGACTCATTCCTTATCCACTAATAATTTATTTTTTGTCATATATATAACTCCAATTAATGTATACAATAGTTATAATACTTAAATTTATGGGTATTTAAATATCTATTTTATTTTATATATTTCATTGGATTTTACAATTCAAAAGTTACCAAATCGATAAGGTAATTTTATTTAAATTTTTCTTCTTTGAGACACTATTTTTTTATACACATATATTCTTTTACAAGGTGTATATAAATATTTTTGACATGTTATATCATGAATTTCTTTATTTAAATGATATTTTAATCTTCATAAAATTTTATTCTTTAATGAGTACATTTATTTAATGTAACCAAAGTGATAAGAGTTTATTTTTATAATCACATAATTTATTTGGATTTTTTATGACTATACTTTCAGTGATGATATTTTAAAATCCATATAGCAATATATCTTATTAATTTTATTATCATATTATTATTCTTGATATATTAATATATTGATACCATTTTCCACTCTTTCTTACATTGGATATTTTAGAAAATTTATTTAATTAAATTCGAATTTAACTCTCTCTTCTGTCAGAAATACGTGCTCTTCTAATACCGAGTTTTTTTAAAAAGTTTTTAAAAAATTTAAAATATTATTCTATGATATTTAAGAAACTGTTTAGTCATGTTTTTTCATTTTAGAAAAATAATTTTTAAAAAGGAATTTTTTTCGGTTTTATAATCAAGTAAATATTATAATATTTTTATGGTGGAAAGGGAATGTTTAGAATGTATAGATTTATCCATATTCATAAACATAATTTCTTTGAAACTTCATTTTCAAGATAAAAATATTTTTTAAGAAATAATTTTCTTCCTAATTTTAGGGAAATTATTTGTTTTTAAAATGGTTTTTAAAGAAAAAGTTTTTCAAAAAAATTTCATGTTTAAAAAGTTGTTTAACTGATTTATAACATCTTTATAAGTTATAAATGTAATAGTTTCTAAAAAATATTTTTTTTAAAAAAAGTTCTCTAAATTAATTTTATTATTCCTTTGTATTTTTTCAAATAAAAATGTTTTTAAAAATGTTTTATTTTTAAAAAGTGTTTAAAATGAATTTCAAGATTCATTTATATATTTTCCTGTTTATTTTTGAGGAAAAATGTTTTAATTTTTTGTTCAAGATTTGATTTTAAGTTTTCATGGTTTAAAAAAATACTCAATCGTAATTTCTTATTTTTCTAGGCTATTTCTAAATAAAATGGGGTTCAAAAGGGTTAATGTTTTAAAAATTATTTTCATAGAATAAAGGACATTTTCCTCACGAATTTTTTTAAAAGGTCTTTTAAAATTATTTTTCATTTAAGATGAAAAACATTGGTGTTACTATTTCATTACTAAGGATACGATCCAAGGGTTGCATTTATATTCTATCTTGAAATGGTTTATATATTGATAGACTCATGTTTACAAAACACATTTATCTTTCAAATGTTATATGTTTATGAAAACCATTTCTCTTTAATGAATTATATGTTTATGAAACCCATTTCCCTTTCCTGGGTAATATATTTATAAAACCTATTTCTATTTCACGGGTTATATGCTAATGAAACCCACTTCTTTTCATGTAATATTCTTTTATGAAATGATTATGAAAACTATATCTTTTCCATATGTTTTGATATGACAAAATGTTTATGATACCCTTTTCATTTATGGGTTATGATATGATTGTTTATGATCTTATAGAACATGTATCTATGATTTAAATTTAAGATGGGTGGGAAATAAATCTACCTCAAATTAATTTGGTAAATATTTATATCTCAGGAGATCAATGTAGATGGAATAAAGAGTGAGCTCAGTTTAGTAAAGGACTTTATCCTCTGTGATGGTATTTTGAGTGAACTTCACTATTAAGATAGTCTTGAGAGAGTACCTTTAATACGAAGATGGTTTTGGGAGTAAAACCATTACACCATAAATAAAGTCTTTAAATATGGATTTTGGTGGTTCTATCACAGTAGGTGTATCTCCTCTGATGTTCCCAGATAGGTTTTGGTAACATTCTATGGCTTATAGAGAATGATTTTATACTCTTATGTGTCTGCCAAAAATTCCATGTCTTATTCCTATGTTATTATTTAATGAATTATTATCATTATTTACTTATGATTAATGACTTATGTACTTCCATTATTTATGAAATTATTTATTTTTATAATATTTTATATGCAGGTTATGATCTTTTAATGATATTATCTTATTCTGATACCCTTATACTCACGATTATTGTTACATATATATCTTTTTTACCCTTACTAATAATATGACCTCAACCATTATTTTGTTTCCTTTTCCCAAGTTATGAATATTGTTTTTGAGTAAGAGTACTAAAGGGGACAATATTTATGGGAAACATTGAATATATTTCATGAGGTTAGAATATTATGTCCTACATTTCCAAAGACACCAAAGTATTACGGTCGTTGGGAATATAATTTCATTATGTGATTAATATTAATCTAAAATAATGTAATATCCATGTTTTTATGCTTGGGTCTCTTAAAAAATTTATGTAATTAAAGCCCTTGAGGATCACCCATAATCCATGTGGCTTTGACCATGGGCTTTCCATTGGAAATTCATTAGTAATTAGTTGTTAGAAAGAGAATATTAATAATTTTAAACATGACTGACTGTTGGATGTAATAATTCTAGTGATCTTGTTATATTTTATTTTTTATAGTATATGATGAAGATGCACATATTTTTCAATGTATTTCATTGTTTTTAGTATCTTCATAATGACTCCCACATGATATTTTAAGGTAATTTTGGATGTTTCGGAGGATGCAAGGTTCATGGTGCTATTAATTTCAAATTAGTATCATTATAAGAAATTTCTATTTTGGAATTTCATTCCCTTAGTTCATGTATTATGTTTGAATAGTGGATTATATGAGTATTTTACATTTTTTTTATGATGGAATCATTTGGGATAAGTAAATTTTTTCTTGTTACTCTACTATGATGGTTTGAGTAATTTAATAACTTATTTCTAAAATTAGGGGCCATAAGGATTTATTTATTAACACCTTAGAATACACCTTTGTTAAGAGAATGGTTGTTTAGGCTCATTCAATCTATTTAATGGGGGATTATTTTTTACTATGGAACTCTAGTACAACCTTAAGATGTATTCTGCAATCATTCACAAATTCTTGCATATGATTAGCTACAATTGTACTGATAATTGTTCATTATACTGAATTTATTTGAAGATAAGTATGTATAAAATTTTATCCTTCTTTCTCAAATTAACTATAGATTATTATATTTCATATATAATGATTTAAATCCATATAGACAGGAACTCTTAATTTTATCACCATCTAAGTGATTGTTAAGTGTTTATGATGTTGGAATCAGACCCTTAAGAAGGGATTCTTATGTATCCTTATCAATGGAATAAAAAACCATGTATTTTGGTCACATTTAATGGGAAACATCGTATATTTTATGGTTATGTGAGAAGGACCACTTTCATGTAGTTTTACATCATGTTGAATAGATGATTATTGGAAAGGTCGTTAGAAATAGTTGGTATAGGTCTTATACATGAGAAAACCTTTCTAGATGACGTCAACTTGTATATGGAAGGATGAATATGGATTTTTTATATTAATATATCCCCATGATATGTGTTCTTTTATGGGATAATAGGAATATATCCTTCAAAGAATGATATTGTTTTTTAGGAATATGAACAAAGAAATGAAATATAGTGATAACAAGAGGGAATATGACCATTTAAGTGGAGAATGTTTTCTTTTGGATTATTTATAGGTGAAATAATAGTTCGTAGGGAATACGGTTCTAGTAAAAGTAAATGGGGGTATTAAAAGAAATATTCCACAATGAGTATGGACATCGAAGACCACAAAGAATATGGCATAGTGAGGAAGGGAATAAACAATATCATTCGGAATATGGTCTCTTGAGGATGGATACATAGGGTTAGTGTTGTTGGGATTTATCTTCTCATAGACATTATATTATCTTTCTAATGATGAATAAAAATCCCATGTAGATCAATTCGCAATGTTTAATATTGTTAGATAAGACCTTATCATTAGTTTTTATGCCTTGTATTATTGATGTTGTGGTAGAGTTCATTATTTTTTAAAATAGTGAATTTACCATATAGTTTAATGTTATACTTTAAGGATTCCGTGCCATAAAATAGGAAACAAAAGGGGCGAAGGGGAGAAAAATTATTAGTTATTCCCTTATATTTGAATAATTTTTCAAGAATATGACCCATTGAAGAAATATAGATTTTGGGTAATATAGCGCTATGATGAGGGTTTTAATAGAGGATAGGTCTCTATGAAAATTGGTTTTTTAAGAAATAGGATTTTTCATTAGGATAATGAATCCTTGGGTGTATATGGTTGGTTTCTCTTAATGATTTCCTCGTTAGTTCTTATACCTAGAAGGTGTCCCATATGATTATTTGGAGCTAGGAGAGAGTGAGTGGGTCTTACATAAGAATGGGTGTTTCTTAAATATAGATTTTATTTCCTCATTCAAGATTTGATGTTATGAGATCTTCAATGGAATGAATCCTGGGATCTATACTCATAATGGAATCCATTATGATCCAAGATTAATGGGTGGACCAAAGTGTCCACTGAGTTCTCAAATTGATAGGTCTTGAACCGTAGTCTTCTAAGTTATAGTGCATGGATTACATATGAAATCAATGATGTTCATATTATAGGGACACTTGGTATAATGTGGATACAATATTGTAAACCACATAAAGTCCATATCTATTTGGGTGACACATAAAAGATTCCACTTATCAAGGAAACACATGATTGAAAGGGGTATACACTAGTTCATATCCCCTGAACTAGTATATCTAGGGACTTCTGAGTAGGACTTGGTAATTTTGTTCCCTATTGGAATACCAAGTTGAAGGGATTATCTATAATTTATTCTAAGGCAAACATGATACCCTATAATGTGAATGAAGGATGTAGATTCAACCTAATGATGGGATTTATATTCATCCTCACCCAAGTGTTGGATTATCAAAAATAGTTTTTCCTAGTGAGGTCATCAAAGTGACTTCACTCTAGTGAGGTGTAGGATAATACTTTTATTCACATACATAAGGGATACAAGAATAACTTGGTTCACCTAAGTGAGGGATCAAATGAATATCATACTTCTCATAATATAGGGCTATGAATTTGGTTTGGTTCAATCGATTTGGTTTCATGTAATGAGTATACTTATATAAATACAAAACTAAGAAATAGGTATACTTCACTCCATAAAAATAATTTTCTCAAGGATAAGAAGACATCCCTATTTTTCCAAACTGACTAAAAGGAATCATTTGGGTGATTTCTAGTCTATGTGAGTAGGGGTATCCTTAGATGTTTTTAGGTGGATATCACAATTATATTTCACTAAATGAATGTATTTCACAATGTTTGTAATAAAACATGTGAAATTTGGTCTTTTTCCAATGGGTTTGTCACACATTTGACATTTCAATTACATGATTAATATCTTTTGTTGGTTAATTACCTTAGGATTAGATATAAAAATCTACCTAATGGGGACTTGGAGAGTTAAGTGATGAGAGTTCTGAGTTCCTCTATTCCTTATCCAAATTCTCTAAATGATAACACCTTGAATACTATTTATAGGGAAATATAAATTTTTTGTTGTAAGGGTTTGAGAACACACATAGAGATGGGAACATAGCTTTTGATGGGTATGATAGACTTACACTAGAGGATATAATATTTATAGGTTGGGAATGCATGTATCAATTGGTATAGAAAACATGAAATTTTTTAGGGACTTGTGAAAAATTTTGATTTTCAATTTGAGATATTTGGTCTTAGCAATATTTATTACTCACATATTCAAAGGAGGATGAAATTCATAGGTTATGAACTCTTTTTCTATCAATATAGGGAACTCACATAACCTATCCATATCAGATCATAATGCATCATCACTTAAATATGATCACATACAAGTTCATGTATATAAATATAGGGTATGTCATCCTCTGGTGTATATCTTTTTGACTAAATCTATCCTTGATGGTACCACAATCGGTATTTTCTTTATATCCTCCAGGATTATAAAGTTCAGCTCTATTTTCACTATTTAGAAAGTGAGAAGTCATTATTTACTAACTCACTCATACTATAATGATGTGACTTGGGGAAAAGTGTTAGGTGAATCCATGTTTTTGTTGGTGTACCTAGTAACTCATACATGGATGAAGAAGGATGTGTGTGGGATGTTATGAAAATAAATGTGTTTGTGATGACATTGAAAAATAATTATTTTCAAAAAAATCACCTAGATAATCCTATAATTTATTTTGGAGATTACAGTCTCATTATTTTATCATAATAATAAAATCATTTACCCTTTTGTAGATTTAAGACAGATTTCATGTATTATACGTTATCTGATAATATAGATTTTACATAGATTAAACTTATAATTGAAGGAATAGAACACTGGTATCTATTGGAGTGTAAGTATTTAATGTTTTACTTTGAAGAGGTCATCCAGATACACAATCAAAAGTACATAGGTTTAGGTTTTCTCTTACTCTTTGATGGTGGATTTATGAGTGATGTGGAAGTTCCAAGGAATGATGAAAAACTTATGGGCTCATGGTACAATTTATAAAACCACCAAAGAAATGTCAACATATCATTTAAGTGGGTTTATATCGATTCTAGGTAGATCACATCATCATTAACATTGAATATTAACAATATTTAACCTGATAACTAATCCTAATAATTCTATCTAGGAACGTACTAATACTCCTCAATTTTCCCATAATCCGTCAAAAATTAGTTAAAGGGATAGATGTAGGATTGGGACCTACATCCTAGAAGTGGTATAAATCCAGAGTGATAGTGGACCTACTAGGTCCATAGAATTTTTTTTGACTCCAATGATACATAAGATGCAATATTAATCTTTGTGGTGGTGTAGATCTCAAAGAATTTTTCTTATGTCTACTCCAATATCATTTTTGGTCCTTCCAACCTCTAGAAAAAAAACATTATTCCATATAGTCCATAGAGAATTGGGCATTAGTTTTTATGATATTTACCAAATAATGGGGGATCCAATACTAAAAGATCTATATGATGTGTTTTCCCTCCCAAGTTTGTATGGGATGATAATTGAAGGACTCATAGACTTTTTCATATACTAATGATAGCGGTTTAGAATTCCATGGGAAAGGAAATCCTTCCTTGGAAAAAATTGGTTTTGAGACATGGATGAATATATTCCTGACTTCTAGTATTGTTAGGCCCTAATGAAAATGAAAAAATAGATGCCCTTCAATGTTGAAGAGGGGATCCACCGAAAAGTATTGGGAAAAGTTGGAGAGGGGACAATATGAGACATGAATGTCCAAATTAAACCCCCACATTCCTCCCATGTCCCAACTACCAGATTTTGATCCATGTGTCTTAGAATATACTTTATTTTTTTCTATGATAATCATACTAGGGATATATAACCACACATCTCAATTTATATTAACTAATGGAAGATATACAAATCCAAGAGCCCAGATTCCATCCATTTATTCTTGTTTTTTCAGACATTAATAATATATTTCTAAAGGGAGATATGATTATAAATATATAAATCATGCACTTATAAATCCTATTCTCTCCCTAGAGATAACCTCCCACCAACCTGATAACATATGATGAAATGAAATGTAGAACATTCTCTCTTAGAATATAGCTACACAAGACTCTACGTTATCCACTTAGATCGATTTTGATTTTGTTTCTTGAGGATTATATACCATTCTAATTTTTTAGGTAGTTTATGTGTGTGAAAAATCATGGGGTTAGGCAATTGGTTGATGTAAAAAAAGAGTGAAATTTGATGATTGAAAGAAAATTAAGTGTAATATTGCTCAATAAGATACTTGATACATAATTAAACTTCCTTCAATGGGTGAATCTATTGGACTAGTACACACCTATTTCCATTTTTTGATATCACTATATCCTAATAAAATAATATCAACTAACATGCCCATTATTACATCAAAAGAATCCCAAGAAAGGGGATTAAGGGACACTATGGAGATAAATAAAATAGGGTTTTCTAGGGGAAGTACTAATTCATATAGTCGGTCATGACTATAGTACTTCAAGAACTAATACACTAATGAATATCAATACCTAAAACCAACAAAGAGATTTTTCCAGTATCAATAAAATTTTTCTCCCATAGATTTTGAGGGATATAGGAAGAATCTAAATTCAATAGAGTTTGGGTTATCCTCCTCGAAGAAGGGAAGCATAACTAAAAACCCAATAGAAGATGTATTTTCTAAGGATATAAATCATTGGTAAAGTTTAATCCCTACCAATACTTTTGGGTAAATATGGTCTATCCTCCAGGGTATTGTTCATATCCCCTAGAGTGGAAACATGATGGATAGTATAGAAATTGATGACACAACAAATCCTTCTTTGGTGGAAATGTATATTCAAGATTTAGATATATTGATCCTAGGATTTAATGATATACTTCCCATTAAATTTTCAGTATATTATATGAGATTTTAGGGAATTATAAAATGGGTACTCAACCAATTCACAGACATGTAATATGAGTCAAATATTGATCCAACATATGTTAGTTCATCATCCTGTATCTGTAACATTAGAACATTAAATTTCTTTTAATGTATGGTATAATATCATTACTGTATGAAATATGAGAAAATTAAGTACAAAATAAAATCCCTCAAACATGTAGATGATGGTACTTTAGAGGATTACCCAAATGGGGGTTACTCCAACGTAGAAGTAGGTGATCTGTCCCATGAATAAATGATGTGTATCATGAAAGGGGAGTAAATATCATCCACAATTCATCCATTGAAATAGATCCATATGGATTCAAGACCAAATCCTTCCCCATCATAAATCATGTTCAATCAAAAATACAAAAAATTGTCTAGTTCTATCCTTAATGATAGGATTTTTAATTTTCTTAGTTCCATCATTTCTTTCTATCACACACACAGACACAGACACACACACACATACACACACACATATACATGCATGCAAATCAATGTCGTATCACCAGGGATCATTGACCAATGATATCCACTCAATAAACGGTATCTTGAGAATATCAAGGAAGCCAATAAGGGGATCCTAGGAAAGACCCAAATAAATAATATTAAGAAAAATATCTCTATAGTGGAGGGACAACCAAAAGTAGTCCTTCCACCTACCCCTACTAGTGGTGAGGAAGATGGTTCAGGTATGATGAAAAAACATGTATACCATGTTATACAACACTAGATGGTCTGAAATTTTATAACATGTACCTTGTGAATCCGGATCCCTCACACATAATTGAGTACCTCCTAGAGATATAGATTATATCTTTCACTAAACCAGGTTTTTAGAAGATATGAAGTAGTAAGATATTCTTGAAGTGGTCCATAAATTTCCTCCCTATATTCCACCACACTCAAGGGTTCCTACCAGTCTTTTCAATAAGGTGAATATCAAGGATAGTGTTTAAAGCTTTATGGGTTGTCAAAAAATGATAGGGAATGAGAATATCCCTTTTAAATCTGTATAAAAGATCACATCAATGATTCCTTCTCTCACTTATTCTAATAAAAATATCCCTATCTAAGGATACATTCCTATGGTCTTTCCAAGTGAGCTGGCATTGACCATAGAGGCCCATATGTCTATTGAAAGGGGTTAGTGGTCATATTTAATTTAGATAACATTTAAATCCATTAACTAGTATAAATTTAATATATCATTCATAGTGCTATAGTTCCATGTGAGTATCCTGAACTTATAATTTCCCAGCTTCATGGATTAGTAGTTGGACCATAAAATGGTTGAATCTATCCCATCACCAATAATTTCATAGAGATTTATTATAGAATTATTCCTTAGTGGTGTTATCCCTATATATATCCCAACTTTTGATAGTGAAATTGAATTATAATAAGAGTCTTTGACCTTCTTCCATATTGCTCAATAATGTGGTTGAATTAATTTATAAATGATTATTTTGGAGACACTCAAAGCCCGTCTATACTGAAATATGGACCAACTACATTGTAAATTTTCCTATATATAAAAATGGGTTTAAATTTTTAATCCATTTATGATAAAAATATATATTATCCACGAATTATAGGTTCAAGAAGAAGAATTTGGGATGCCCATTTTGGATTCATAATAAAATTCCTACACCACTAGAATCTAAGACATGATGCATCAATTTGAATCATTTTTTGAATGGGTAGCCTTAGAGTAATAAATTTTCACTAATAAAATTCTTTCCAACCTAATATACATCTACTAAGAGCTAGATTCTACCAATGGGGAACTAAAAGAACACCAAAAACTCTTATAGGAATACCATAATGAGGGGATAAGGGAGGTTTCTGAGGCAGAGTCTTTACCATGCCTAGAAGGTAGAAACTACAAGGTTATACAGGTTTCAAAATAGAGTTAATGGGGACAGAAAATCTATTAGATAACATTTTTATTCCATAGTGTTCCATTTTTTGATATAATATTGTCATAAATAGGGACACTTATTTGTGGATGTACTTATTCTTTTTTTTCAAGTTAATGAAAACATATATTGTTCTGATTTTTTTGACTTCTCCACTATAACAATCAATTCATAAAATCCTATAAAACACATTAATGTAATGTAAAAGATAACATAAAACCATTCGAACATAGAATTTTGAATGTAAAAAGTCTATAATGGTTACCAAACACTTTATTAATAATTGATTTCTTTCTGGGAAAGGGTCACATATTTGTATATGAAGAAACTCTTCCATCGTACAATATAATTATTCTATTAAAATTATTTCTTCCATGTCATGGATCATAGATGGGTATAAGAAGAAAGTCTATCATTATACACTATAATATTTCTATTTAGATTATTTCCCCTGGGTATGTCTCATGGATGGGTATAGGTAAAAATGATATCACCATACAATAGAGTTTTTCAATTTGGGAGATTGAGATGACTCAATGTGATGTGATTAATTAATGGGAAACTTTTTATGAGGATTTAGATATTCAAGAGGGTTTGAGTTCCCAGATGTAATATAGATGCACTGAACCAATAATCTTGGGATGGTGTGATGCTAAATGTTTTATTAGGAAAAGGTTCCTAGAAACAATAGATTGAAATTCTCTTAGATTCTATAGTGGATGTCACAATATCAATGTTTATTTTTTGTTTATAACTTCCATAAATATTTACTAAGCCTCATATATGGGAATAATTGTGTGTAGGAACAAAGATTTTTCTTTGGAAACCCTTTATAGGTCTTTAACATAATGTAATTTATTCCATTTACACATTAAAAAATCAATTTTAGCTAGGATATGTGAGATGTATTTTTTGTGAGTGGAGGTTTAATTTTTCTTAGGATTCCCTTTACCAGTTTTAACCTATTTAGATATGTGTCTCTTTCCTTAGTTTGTATTTGGTTTCATATTATGGAACAATGTTTCTAATGTTTAGGGGTCATTCACCCATAACTAATAGATGAGGTGATCTTCATATAAACATGGATGAAGAACAAATTTACATGAATTTTGAACCCATTGTTTCTAACAAGTTTGAAATTAATAACAGAACGTTTAATGTTTATGGATATAGTGATTAGAATATGGGTTAGTGATATTTTTGGTCAAACAACTTATAAGAAATATTTTTTTAGTTTAAGTTTGTATATTTTTAATAAAACATTTAAGATAGTTCATCTAGAAAGGTTAAGAAAAATCTTGATAAGAATGACTGTTCCATTACTAAAAATGAAGTGTCCTAGAAAAATTGAGAATTGTGTTTATGATCATTAATCCCGGGATATTTTTTCTTAAGGTTTAGGTTCATGTGATGAGGATCTATTTAAGGTTCAATGGTGAGACAATACATACTTTTTTAAGTGTGACTCATAAATGCATAACATCAAGGATATAAAATAAAATTTACTATTAAAATTATCAGTTTTGTAAATTATAACTCCAAGAGATTGAAATAAGGATGGTGATATAAGATATGTTTGTAGGGTATGACCGATTAGCATATTAGAAATATGGGTTCTGTTGTAATGGTGTTCAAATTTATAGATATTAGAGGACCTTTTTCATAGGTTGATAATGTGTATTTTATTAGTAGGCCATATTGGGGGAGAATATAAAGAGAAACTTCAAGGGCCTATATGAAAAACCAAACAAAGGTGCCATTTGAAGCCAGATTCACCTATTACAAATAACCCTGAAAGGTTAGGGAGGATTCAATTTTTTTTGAAATAGTGTATACTAGTGGGATATAGATATATAAGGAGGGTTTTAGAAACCTAAAAGTTATTCAATCCTGTATGGTACATACATCGGGGAAAATAGATATATAATGTAATTAAATTATGTTTTTCCTAGATCAGTTTATTTACTAAGAACTATTAATCTATTTCTAGGTGGATATGGTAGGCCTCTCAAGATTTTTATTTATTCATTTGAAACATTATATTTTTCCCATAAATTTTATAGGGGAAGTCCAAAGAGTGGAGTCTTGACTTTTTCTCACACTAATGTTGAAGGGTTTTTAAACAAATAATATTTATTTCATTTTTACTAGAATTTTATGGTCTTATGATTTGGACCAATGTGGAAAAGAATTTAAGGCCACACAAATTTAACAAAATAAGGGTGAATGGTGAGAAAAAATAACTAGAAAGGGTGAGGGAAACCCTAATATGAATAGAATGTGTAATTCTAGTATAAATTATATCATAGGGGAGTGCACAATGTTTATAGTCATAGTGCTTGGGAAAAAAGGAAAAACAAGTTTTAAAATAAGAAAAAAGACATACCAGATGTGAATCAAGCTTCGGGATATGGTAGATTATCTTAAAAGGGGTGCATACATTTTAAGGTATTGATTCTTGGATTAGAGGTGAATTTGAATTCTGAAACAATTACCAAATTATGTGATTTGGGACAATAACATCTCAACACCATTTGAATAGGTAATGAAAAAACTATTAACTAAGGATCAAAGTTCCCTAATAAGGAGTAATGGTAATGGATAGGTATTGTCACGACCCGTCCCCTAGGGCCCATTCCGTGACTACCCCAAGCCCGCCTTCTATAGGTCAGGGGATAGCGACTAGATCCAAAGGTGTATTCCATAAATCTGGGAAGGAATTGCCTTTACATCTTGTAAACACACGTGAGAAAGTACAAAACAAATTATGAACATGAGTATACTGTATAGTAAAAGTGTGAATAATATAAGAAAAAGGGGCCAAAATACAAGCCCAACTGGAAAGTACAGGAAAACTGAAAAGTATAAGTAAACTAGAACATCTCCTGTGAACACTCGCCAAGGATCCTACCTAAAGGGTAGGTACAACTCTTGAATGGTCATCTCTGCGGTACACCTCATCTATTGTCCACCTCCAGGCTACCTCTAGTCCGGGTACCCTTGTCCTTAGTCAGTGTTGTCCATCGTCTGCACCATACACAATAAGGTGCGGGCATATCTCGTGAAGGTGTGAGTATAACAATACTCAGTAGGGACCCTGAGACCCTCAAGGTCTCACAAAATCCACAACGGATAAACCACAAAGTATGAAATCAACTGACAACCCTACATAGGTATATGCCCATACATATACCTAAGTTATCAAGTATGCCCATCTCAATAAGGAAGAAACACCGAGTCCAACTCAAAAGCCCAAGATTAACGGTTCCACAAAGTAAAGAGTACCACTAAGGTATGTACCACACAGGTACACCACATATAAGAATACCACCAAGGTATTACCACAAAGGAATGTACCACATAGGTATGGACTCAGATCACACCAGTTATAATATAGGTACAATAGTAGAGATGATTGGATGTAACTACTAATTCATATTGCTCTGTTAAGAGGTATACACACGTAGGGTCCAAAATCATCATCAGACCCATAGAGAATCATAGTACATCGTCAGAACCATACAGGATCCTAGTATCTCGTCAGACCCACACAGGATCCTAGTACATCATCAAACCCACACAGGATCCGAGTACATCATCAGTATGTCATTATACCCACACTGAATCCTAGTACATCGTTAGTATATCGTCAGACCCACACAGGATCCTAGTACATCGTTAGTATCTCGTGATACCCACACAGTATCCTAGTACATCATCAGTACGTCATCATACCCACACAGAATCATAGTACAACTCCATACCCACACAAGATCATAGAACATCGTCAGTACTTCTTCGGACCCACACAGGATCCTAGTACATCATTAGTACATCGTCAGACCCACACAAGATCCTAGTACATCATCATAGCCAACTATAGGTTTTCCACACTATGATATCTTGACTCTGGGAGGGTCCGCTCCTCAATCCCCTGGTCAATAATCCAACTACCACGAAGCCCCAAGAAGATATATCCTAAAGGGCCACCATGTAATGGGGGTATCAATACAATAGACAGTGCGTGAATCAGACACTCGGTCTTTAAGTTATTATCCTTTTAGTTCTGAGGCCCCGGTTGGATTCGTGCTCTATCCAACCCGACTATACCCCAACTTTATCAAAATATCATGTAGGGTATACCAAAAATAATGTATCACCCTAAGGTTTCCAGCGCTGTAGACGGTTTGTCAAACAGACGCCCGATATCAAAGTTATGGCCAAAAGTATGAAATGGGTTGAAACTGGTCTGGGGCCTGTCCGACCCGGCCTGGTCTAACCCGGTTCGGGTTAACCCAGCCCAACCCGCTAGGTCCGGCCTAGCCCACGCTGCACGGTCCAGCCCACATTGGGTGGCCCCGCCTGGGTGGCCCGGCTTGGGTGGTCGTAGTGCGGTGGTCCGCTGTGGCAGGCCGGATGGCCAACCGTCCTCTCCATGCGATGCGGTCGTGCACCGCACCTTCACCGGCGGCCGACAGCGAGCCGACTGCCCTTTGCTACCAACCGTGACACAAGGGTGTGATTTTATTCCATCGGGCTAGCGGTCACACGCCACTACCTTCGCCGAGGCTAGCGGAGTGCCGATAGCCGTTCTCATGACCCACCGGTGTCGGTTTCAATCCTCCTCCACCACAAGGAACACAACAAAACATCAAGGGATTGCAGAGATGTCAGGCCATGTCCATTTTTCCCACACTCTCCTTGTTAGGGTGATAACTGTTGGAGTTGGTGGCCTAGAACCAACTAGTTTGTACTTTATTCATTAATAAAAGCCTTATCACATCTTGTTTGTTCTTCTACGTGACAATGCTTGTGATAATGTCCTAAGGACAACTGTTGCATTAAAGGGTCATAGCGGATACCTGCTATGATGAGTACCTAAAAGTGCCATAACACTATTCCTAAATATATTTTCTATGGAAGGATGATGTTATTTGAGGGACACAAATAATACAGGTCATTAGGGGTGAGGACTCATAAAACTCGGAGGCCCCTTCTCATGGTGTGCGCCCTTGGTAATATCCAGGAGGATATTATGAGAATGAGACCCGCCAGTATGAAATCCACATATCATAGTGTCATTGGATGTTCCTATCTGCGGACGTGTGTATTAGTCCTTAGAATTTATGTTTATTATTAATGGGTATTACAACTCACACACTTAGATTTATTAACGAAAACTGTGATGACAAACTATTCACAGTGAGGTAGGATATGTTGGGTGCATCACGAGTAATACGACATTAATAGATAATCCAAGAAAGGATTTGTCCCTTATTTTCCATAATGGAAGTAGATATCTCAGGCCCTTTGATGGAATTGATATAGCCTAAATAAATCCATGTACATGGTAAGGTAAGGGAAAGTTCAGTTCCGGGAAGTCAAAGAAAGAATAATCGATCACATGGGTTGATGGCACAAGCATGCAGCCCGCTTGATTAGAGACATTGAGACCAAGGGATTATATTACATGGTTATCATTCATAGGAGGTGACACATCATTGCAACGTTAACTTATTTCTCTATGGGTGCCTTGGCGTGTTTCTAGATGCTAACCTTGGACTTTAGGCAGGCTCTGCCTAATGCCACTGAGAAAGAGGCCTAGAGGGTCCGACACTAAGTGTGTCCATGTATCTCAATTAAATATTAATTTTACAAGTTAAATAAATATTATTATTGACTGTGGTTTAATAATTATTTAAGGATTCTTGATCTCATGTATTTCAACACTAGTTATTTGAGAGAATATATTGTGGGTAAAATAATATATTTATTAGCGAGTAATGCAGTTACATTTATTTAAGAAATAAATAGCCATTACTCAAGGTCTAATAAATGTGGTGGAGAAAAATGATAATAAAATTAAACTTCGTGTATATTATATATACACGCCGTGTAGTTTTATGGAAAAAAAGTACATGCCGTGTATTAATTATTACACTCCGTGTAGTTTTCCAGTCGGGATTTTGAGGATTTAATATTTTTTAAAATGATATTTATTATAATCAGTGTGGTCGCATGTCAAGGAATTAATTATTCGATATGGGGGTTTTCAATAAGAGTTAATGAAATAAATAAAACATGTAACACATTTATTTATTGTCATAACTCTATTAACCTCAAACCCGATTATAAATATCCTCAGAACCCCAACACTTTGAAAGATCCATTGTTGTGCACAACGGATTTGGAAATACTCTATAGCCAAGAGAGAATTCCCTTTCCACCAAGAATGACCTCAAGTTATGAGAGCGAGATCCTCCACTGGATCAAGGCGGACGAAGGCGGACATCGCAAGCGAAGGTTCTTCTACGCTAGCACCCAAAGATCCCTTCAGCGACATCCAGAGATATGTGGATCATGTGTGGATCACCACTAGAGGAATCCTATACTTGGATTCTACGACATAATGAAGGATCACATGATCGTGACCAGAGACATCGACGAAGAAACAATTCCACCAAGGTAATTCTTGTGAATTAATTAAATTAATTATAACCAACATATGATGATCCTATCTCAATGGTTCCAGGAATCTTCTTTTCTTTTTCGTTCTTCGTTCCACTCTGAAGATTCGACGTTTTATATCACGACGAATCTCAGATTGAACGTTGTTTAACTCTAAAATTAATGTAGGGAAATCCCACCAACGCGCTTCTACTACTCTCGGAACCTACATGTGGTATCAGAGGGGTGATATCGTTGATTATAATTATCTAGTTTTTTGTAGGTGATTTACGCATTTAATAATTTAGTTATTTTAATTCATGTTTAATCATTCTGGAAATCTGAATGTCGAGATCTGTTCCTCCTCCCTCTTTTCTCATTCACCTCACAGAAATGAATTTTTTATTTTAATTTTGATTAAAATAAAATAGAGGAACTCATCCGGAGGAGACACATGTTTCTGGCTTTAGAACACCAGAATACACTACATGTTTTCAAGAAGTACACTCCGTGTAGTCTAGGTTCAATGCATTGACTGATCCACCAAATCAATCCATGTATTGGATTATTTCTATTAATTTAAGACACCGTGTGTTGACCAAGAACAGGTGGCACACAGTTTTCGGATTACATGCCATGTGGTCCAATGACCACGGCATGTGGTCCCTTCGGGTTAGGGTTGGGCTATGTACCCCGTACACAACTTGCCCAGCTGGAAACCGTGTAACTCCGAAACTACACGAAGTGTGTCCAAAATAACAGGTCGTGTACTCTGAAAATTTCCGAAGTACATTTACACGCCCTATCCCCGCGCGTGTACTTCAGATGGATGGTGAATAAAATTACACACCATGTAGTCGGAACTAAATGTCGTGTACTCATCAAAGTTACACATATTTATTAAAATTTATTATTTATATTATACAAACCCTTGAGACGTGTAGCATGGTGCAGGCATAAAGCTGAGGCACAACACGTGATAGGTGTTTTATATATATGTGTTTAATTTAACATCTGTGTAATGAATGAGAATTCACTGGGTTACCTCCATGGTACAAGTTATGTACAAGAATAATTTTAAATGAATTGATTTGTTTAAAATTATGATGAGAATCTCAAGGAAGTTCAGAAAAGGGTTTAAGATAAAAGGATTGATTAATTAAAGATAATTAATTGATTCGAGCATGATTTATCTTAAACAAGAATGATTACATAATTGAATGCTAGATTTATTTATGTGTAAATATTGTGGCATGTATGTATGATCATGATCTAGACTGATACCTTTTGTATGTGAACGGTTTCTTTTAATTTATTTATTTAAATTAAATTTGTTGGCATGTGAGCCATTTCCTCATTAAAATATAGGGCATTCATGCCTAGGGATTCTTTTATGTAAAAACCCCTTTTACCCCTCACCTGCATGTGAGATAAATGCATATGTAATGGATGGAGATCCCAAGCTAGTGGTGGCGGCTCAACTCAAGAGCCAAGGTGAAACAAATCCAAGGAGATACAAAGGTGGATAGGTGTAAATATATAAACAAGAACCCGAAAGGTTCAAGGTGTTTCTCCCCTAGGTCTTGGGTTAGTTTATAATCCGCTAGATATACTAACCAATAGAAAAAGCTCATGATCATACCATTTATTTTATTTTTGTCCGTTGCATGGTTTATTTATTGTGGGTGTGTTGTGACAATCACACAATTAGTGAATTAAACAGGCATGCAAGATGGAACTAAAATAAAAACCGTCTTATACGTAAATATTATCATAGAAATGGTTAATCACTTAAGTATATCCCACTTAATATTAATAAGAATGTAATGAATGATAATAAAAGGGAAATTTATGTATAAGGATAAAATACATCAAAAGAAATATTACGTCAGTATAGCCTTCCATAATCATGGTTAGAATCGAACCATAGTTCAAAGTGCTTGACCAACCCTAGTTGGGGTGATTTCAATTATAGAGGAATTCTAATTCAAGGTTTTGGGTTGAATTGACTTGGTTCGCATCAAGGGTTGATTTCCATAGTAGGACTTGGTGTGACCAAGGGGCAAAGGTAGAGGAAATCCAAAATAAAAGGATTTCAGGATTTGGGAGTCCACTCAGCGGATCAAGGAGCTACAAGTTAATGTAGTTTTCATTTGGAATGTATACCTAAAACCCTTAAAGTAGCTTGAAAAACCCTATTTGGGGTAATGCGAAGGGCAATATGGATCCTTTCCACTAGAATATTCATGCAACAGAATATTCTAAAATCAATGGGGAGGGCTATTAGATTTAGATAAAATAGTGGGATTCTAATAAGTATTAATTTATTTATTTGTCTCCATTTTGTAATAAAGTACTAAACCTTTGCTCATATTAGTTTTTAGAAAAGACAAGAAAATAACTTCAATCATATCATTGCGAACCATACTCAAGAATAAAAACCTTCTCACCGACACCAATTTCCAAGAGTGGCCGAGGCGTTTACGCGTCATCCTTCGCCACGAAAATAAATTTTACGTGCTGGAAGTGCCTATTCTAGTTGCGCTTGGGAAAGAGGATAGTGATGAGGAATTATCTCTCTATATGAAACACATGGGTGATTCCACAGATGTACAGTGTTTCATGCTTTCAGCCATGTCCAGTGATCTCTTGAAGCAACATGAAAACAAGGATGCGTATAGCATGATGTCTCACCTTAAGGATCTCTACCAAGAGAAGGTGAGACATGAGAGGTATGAGATCTCCAATTCCTTGTTTACAACTAATCTTGGATATTCTGCGCGATCTGGGCCTTATGTAGTCAAGCTTATTGGCTACATTGAACGCATGGATATCTTAGGGATTAAATTCCCAGATGAGTGGCGTACAGATCTCATCCTATCATCACTGCCAAAGACCTTCTCTAGCTTCATTGTCAACTATAATATCAGCGGCCATGAGAAGAGTCTATTAGAGCTTCTGACATTGATTTTCCAAGTAGACAAGGACATGGGGTCTGAAAAACCCATGGTCCTTATGGTGAACCAGAAAAGGAAGTACAAGGAAAAGGGGCCAAAGACTTATAAACGGTCTGAAGCCCCTGAGCACTGTCCCTCCAAGAAGGGGAAGATCCAGAGGCAGGGCAAGGAATGGGAGGCAGTGTGTTTATCATGTGGCAAGAAGGTCCACTGGAAGAGGAACTACACCCAGAAGCATGGGGATGCTAAAGTTGCATTTGTTATCAAGTGAAATCTTTCTATTTCTACACATTGGATGTATGTTGACCATTTCCAGTAGAATCTAGAGGTGGATGTTCTTACTTCATTACTTTTACCGATGATTTGAGTAGATACAGATTTGTATACTTAATGAGGTATAAGTCATAAGCCTTAGAGAAATTTAAGGAATTCCAGAATGAAGTAGAGAATCATCTTGGTAAGAAGATAAAGAAACTTCTATCAGACCGAGGTGGAGAATATCTGAACCAAGAGTTCATCGATCTTCTACGGGAGTCTAGGATTCTATCTCAACTCACTCTTCCTTATACACCACAATGGAATGGTGTTAGTGAAAGGAGGAACCACCCCTTGTTTTACATGGTGAGGTCGATGATGAGTCATGCAGATCTTCCATTATCATTTTGGGGACATGCCTTACAAACTACAACATACACATTAAACTGAGTACCAACTAAGGCAGCAAATGGAATTCCCTCGGAGTTATGGAGTGGAAAGAAACCCATTTTGTCGCATACACGTGTATGGGGATGCAAGGCATTTGTTAAGGCCTTATCAGGAAACAAACTAGCACCCTAGGGAAAAATGTGTATCTTTATAGGATATCCCAAGGAAATGAAAGGATATTACCAATATAACCCTCAAGACAAGAAAGTGACTGTCGCCAGGCAAGCCATCTTTCTTGAGAGGGAGCACAACCTCAAGAAGGATAGTGGGAGCAGAATTCACTTCAATGAAGTTGATGCTCAAGATACACAAGAGTTGGTACAGGAACAAGTTCTAGAGGTCCCCGTGGAGGAGGTTCCAGAAACACAAGTACTGTGTAGGAGCTCAAGAGAGGTAAGATAACCAGAGATATTTGGTTTCCAAGTCACCGAGGATGGTGAATCATTATTGCGGGACAATGATGAGCCTCTCTCCTACAAGGAAGCAGTAGAAATCTCAGAAGCTGCAAGATGGATTGAAGCTATGAATTCTGAGATGGATTCCATGTATCAGAACCAAGTTTGGGTTTTGGTCGATGCGCCAGTTGATGTAAAGCCTATTGGATGCAAATGGGTATTCAAGAAAAAGATGGACATGGAAGGTCATGTTAGAACCTATAAAGCAAGGATAGTGGCTAAAGGATTCAGACAGCTTCAAGGAATTGACTATGATGAAACCTTCTCGCCAGTTTCCATGTTTAAATCCATAAGAATTATACTTGCCATATCATCTTACCATGACTATGAGATTTGGGAGATGGATGTCAAAACAACATTCCTTAATGAGAACATTCAGGAAGATGTCTATATGACACAACTAGAAGGGTTTGTGACACAAGGTGAAGCCAAACAGGTTTGTAAGTTGCATAAATACATTTATGGATTGAAGAAAGCATCCAGGTCATGGAACATTCGATTTGATGAAGCCATAAAGGAATTTGGTTTCATTAAGAAAAAATGTGAGCCATGTGTTTATAAAGGTTTTAATGGGAATGCGATCATTATCCTAGTAGTATATGTTGATGACATATTACTTATTGGAAACGCTGTACTAGTCTTCCAGTCAGTTAAGGACTGGTTGAACAAGTGTTTCTCCATGAAGGACTTAGGAGAAGAAGCCTACATTCTAGGGATCAAGATCATTCGCGATTGATCGTAGAGGATTCTTGGACTATGTAAGGGTACATACATTGACCAGATACTAACAAGATTTAGTATGGAACAATCTAATGGGGGATTGGTTCCAGCATCACATGGCCTACATATTTCTAAGAAAATGTGTCCTCAAATGCAAAAAGATAAAGATAGAATGAGTAAGATCCCATATATTTCGGCTATAGGATCCATCATGTATGCCATGTTATGTACCAGGCTTGATGTTGCCTATGCATTGATCATGGTAGGAAAATATCAAGAAGATACTGTGGAAGAACATTGGACTGCTGTTAAGACTATCCTTCAATATATCAGAAGAACTAAGGATATGTTCCTAGCGTATAGAGGAGACGTGGAGCTTGTCATCCGAGGGTATACTGATTCTGGTTTTTAGACAGATCAGAATGATCTAAATTCGCAATCTGGATATGTTTTCTATCTCAATGGAGGAGCTGTGAGCTGGAAGAGTTCAAAGCAGCCAGTTGTCGCTAATTCTACAGCAGAGTACGAGTATATAGTGGCTTCTGAGGTAGCCAAGGAAACTGTCTGGATTCGGAACATTGTCCAGGAGCTTGATGTGGTGCCTAGCATTACAGATCCAATTACATTTTATTGTGATAATACTACAACAGTGGCTCTTGAAAAAGAACCAAGGTCACATCAACGAACAAAGAACATACTCCAGAAGTATCACCTCTTGAGGGATTTCTATCAGAGGGGTGAAGTTGTAGTGAACAGAGTGCCAACAGAAGAGAACGTGGTGGACCACATGACTAAAGGCATATCTCAGCAGAAGCATGAATATCATGTGGGAGCTATCGGGTTAAAGGTTGTTAGAATTTGGTTCTAGTCCAAGTGGGAGTCTGTTAGATTTGGTGGCCTAGAACCAACAACATTGTACTTTATTCATTAATAAAATCCTTATCACATCTTTTTTGTTCTTCTATGTGACAATGAATGTGATAATGTCCTAAGGACAACTATTGCATTAAAGGGTCATAGAGGATCCCTGCTATGATGAGAACCCGGAAGTGCCATAACACTGTTCTTGAATATATGTTCTATGTATAGATGATGTTATTTGAGGGACACAAACAATACAGGTAATTAGGGTTGAGGACTCATAAAACATTGAGG
This sequence comes from Viscum album, assembly GCA_963277665.1. Classification (NCBI taxonomy): domain Eukaryota; kingdom Viridiplantae; phylum Streptophyta; class Magnoliopsida; order Santalales; family Viscaceae; genus Viscum; species Viscum album. The sequence continues at coordinate 580,664,034 of OY728138.1, read as the reverse complement.
TCTCTTCTTATTTCCCTTGGTAATATCCAGGAGGAAATTATGAGAACGAGACCCGCCAGTAGGAAATCCACATTTCACATTGTCATTGGATGTTTCTATCTGCGGACATGTGTATTGGTCCTTAGACTTTAGGATTATTATTAATGGTTATTAAAACTCATTCACTTAGATGTATTGACGAAAACTGTAAGGAAACACTGTTCACATTGAGGTAGGATACGTTGGGTGCGTCACGATAAATATTGCATTATTAGATAATGCGAGAAAGGATATTTTTCTTCTGTTCCATAATGGAAGTAGATATCTTAGGACCTTTGATGGAATTGATATATCCTAAATAAATCCATGGCCATGGTAAGGTATTGGCGAGTTCAGTTCCGGGATGTCAAAGAAAGAATAATCGAGCACATGGGTTGATGGCACTTGCATGCAACCCGCATGATTAGAGATATTGAGACATATGGATAATATTACACGATAAGCGTTTGTAAGAGGTGACACGTCATTGTGGCGTTAACTTCTTTCTCTATGGGTGCCTTGGCATGTTGCTAGATGTTAACCTTCGACTTTAGGCAGGTTCCGCCTAATGCCACTGAGAAAGAGGCCTAGAGGGTCACACACTAAGTGTGTCCATGTATCTCAGTTAAATATTAATTTAACAAGTTAAATAAATATTATTCCCAACTCCGCTTTAATAATTATTTAAGGATGCCTGATCACATTTATTTCGAAACTAGTTATTCGAGAGAATATATTGTGGGAAAAATAATATATTTATTATTGAGTAATGTAGTTAAATTTATTTAAGAAATAAATATCCATTACTCAAGGTCTAATAAATGTGGTCGAGAAAAATGAAAATTAAAGTACACGTCATGTATATTAAATATACACGCCGTGTAGTTTTATGGAAAACAAGTACCCGCCATGTATTAATTATTACATTCTGTGTAGTTTTCCAATTAGAATTTTGAGGATATAATATTATTTTATTAAATGATATTTATTGTAATCAGCGTGGGAACATGTCAAGGAATTAATGATTTGACATGGGGGTTTTCAGTAAGAGTTAATGAAATAAATAAAATACGTAACACGTTTATTTATTGTCATAACTCTATTAACCTAAAACCCAATTATAAATATCCTCACAAACCCAACACTTTGAAAGAGCCATTGTTGTGCACAACGGATTTGGAAATACTCTCATGCCAAGAGAGAATTCCCTTTCTACCAAGAATTCCCTCAAGTTCCGAGAGCGAGATCCTCCACCGGATCAAGGCAGTCGAAGGTGGACATCACAAGCAAAGGTTCTTCCGCGTTAGCACCCGGAGATCCATTCGGCAAAATCCAAAGACACGTGGAGCACGAGTGGATCACCACTAGAGGAATCCTATACTTGTATTCTACGATGCAACGACAGATCACAGGATCGGGACCAGATACATCGACGAAGAACGAATCCCACCGAGGTAATTCTTGTGAATTAATTAAATTAATTATAACCAACATATGATGATCCTATCTCAATGATTCCGAGACTATTATTTTCTTTTTCATTCTTCGTTCCATTCTTATGATCCGGAATTTTTTATCGTGATAGATCTGGGATTGAACATTGTTTAATGCTAAAATTAAAGTTGGGCAATCCCACCAACACGCTTCCACTACACCCAGATCCTACAATAACAATTAACTCGATTAAACATGAATCATGATGAATTTTCAAGAATGGGTAAGGGGGAAATTTAAAACATCAAAACCTACCTTGATTTATCATTTATGTTGGTGAGGATAATAAAGGGGTGAATTCGATGACATCGGCGTTTCCTCGATCATTGGTTCATTCGTCATTGGAGATCCTTCGACGGAGTTCTTCTTGGGAGAAATATTTGTCAAAGGAGAAGAGTTATTCATTGCAGAATGTTTCTCCAAATTTCTCCCCACTCTCCATTTACTAATAATTTCCCCCAATGATAAAATAAGAAGCCAACATAAATGTAAGTAGGTTTATACATTTAATATACATTGGTAGAAAATTAAATGGCTCAAATAATAAATTGGAGAGTTGGCATAATTAAACAATTGAGTAGGCATAATTTAAGTAGGGGAGTTCAGATATTTTATCCCATTAAATGGGGATTGGGTGCTCTCCACCTTTAATTTTAAAATGGGGGTTTTAGTTTAGGTTGTCCTTACCTCTTTAACATACATGTGGGAGGTTTAAACAAAAAATAAAATAGATGTTTATCTTATTTTTTTTTATTTCAATGAAAACGTAAAAATGTATCTTTCACCCTCGACCCACTGTGGTCGAGGTAAAGGTTTCCTTACATAGATTCCGGCGCTACGTGTTCAACGATATCCTCAGATTTCAATTCCATGCACCAGTTTAAAAGTTACAAAAACCCATTCGTACTTTTGCTGAACGTACCCAAAAAAAAGTTCAGAAATTCATTTAGGGCACACCGGGCCTCAGAATCATGGACCGTCAATTTTTGCGGACTCTTAAAATTCCAATATAGTAAAAAAATTACATGGAATTCTTGGGTCTTTACATTCTCCCCACCTCAGGGCTTTCCATCGCAATAAGCCACAACTCAAACTAAGGGAACAAGTGGGGGTACTGAGCATGTATCTGAGCCTCTTTCTACCATGTTCTCTCCTGGAGGTTCCCATGCCTCCAATGAATGTGCACCAAAGGTATCAACCGCCCATGAAGGACCCACTCCTATTGACCCTCAATCTCCACTAGAACCTCCATAAACGTTTCCCCATCATCGATGTCTAGCTCACCATGGTCGATGATGTGAGAATGGTCATGAACGTATATCCTCAGCTGGGATACATGGAAGATTTCATACACCTGATGCAACTGATGGGGAAGTGCTAGGTAGTAAGCCACCTTTCCACCTCTGTTGAGGATCTGGAAGGGTTCGACGAACCTCAGAGATAACTTGACACCTTGAAAAAATACCTGCAAACCTCATCGAGGTGAGACCTATAGAAAGGCATGGTCACCATCCTTGAAATCCATAGGTCTCTTTTTTTATTGGCATAAGAAATATGCCTGATCTGTGTAGTATTCATCAACTCCTGGATGATTTCTACTTTCTCTATGGTATCCCATACCATATCTGGTCCCACGAGTGGTGACTCCCCTGGGTCAGTCCAACACAAAGGTGATCTCCACGGTCACCCATAAAACACCTCAAAAGGTTCCATCCCAATGGTGGAGTGATAGTTATTGTTGTATGCACAAAATTCACAAAACTCATGTGATCCTCTCAACTGTGACCGAAGTCGAGGACCCAAGCATGATGTATGTCCTCGAGGGTCTAAATGGCCCGCTCAGTCCGGCCATCCGTCTGAGTATCGAAGGTTGTGCTCAAACAAAGATGCATTCCGAAATCCTTAGGCAACCCCTTCCATATTAGAAGGTGAAACATGTATCTCGATTGGAGACAATCATCGGGGATACTCCATGTAGCTGCACAATCACTTGCACATAGAGGCGTCCCAAGCTTTCTAATGAACACTACTCTCTGGTCGGTAGAAAGTGGTCCAAATTGGTGAGTCGATCGACAATCACCCAAATAGAGTCATGACCTCTGGATGTACATGGAAGTCCCATCATGAAGTCCATGGATATCTCATCCCACTTCCTCTCTAGGACCTTTAAAGGCTGAACTAAGCCTACTGGTAACTGATGCTCTGCCTTTACTTTCTGGCAAGTGAAGCACTGAGTGACAAACTCTACTGCTTCTTTCCTCATTCCCAGCCACCAGTTCTATCATTGGAGATCCTGAAACATCTTCTCCCCTCCTAGATGTACCGCTAGATGGGATGTGTGGAACTCCCTCAACACTTCCTACCGAAGTAACACTGGTACCATGCTACATCCTCTGAAGAGAATAGCTTGCTACCCACCTTTAAAAAATTCAACAGGTGCATTTCATGTGGATATCTAAGCACGTCAAGCCTCACAGTTAGTGTCCTCATGCTGAATCTCCCAAACTCACAGAAGGAGTGGGGGAGTGACTGCAAGAGACTCTAGAAAAGCTAATCCATCTCGTTTTACAAAGGATATATGCAAATCAGCCAACTGCTCCATCGCCTCACTTAGGAGCTGTATGCCAGATCTTCTGCTGAGTGAATATGCTACTATGTTCCCATTCCCAATAGTATAGACTATATCGAAGTCATAGTCTTGAATTAACTCAATCCAACTTCACTGTCTCAGGTTCATGTCTTTCTGAGAGAAGATATACCTGAGACTCTTGTGATCCATGTAGACTGTAAAACGATCTCCCATCAGGTAATGTCGCCACATCAAGGTGAATACCACTGCTGCTAACTCTAGGTCATGGGTATTGTAGTTTTTCTCATGTTGTCTCATATGTTGAGAACCATATGCGATCAATAATCTCTCATATGTCAGGACACATCCGAGCTCAGTCCCTGATGTGTCCCAGAATTCTACATACCCTACGTCCTCCTCCAATAGCCTCAAGATTAGGGCACTTGTCAGCCTCTTCCTCAGCCTCTAAAAACTTCACTGGCATCTCTTCGACCAAATGAAGGGTTTCCCCTTCTTCATAAATTCTAATAGAGGTGAGAAACTCTGGAAAAATCTGGCACAAATCTACGGTAGTATCCAGCCAAACCCAAGAAACTTCGTTCCTCCGTCACATTTCTAGGTGGCTCCAAAGAAAGTACCACATCAATCTTCCCTAGATCTACTACAAATCCAGCCTCCAATATTAAATTTCGTAGGAAGTGAACCTCTCAGATCCATAACTGGCACTTCAAGAGCTTACCATAAAGCTAGTGCTCTCAGAGTGTGTTGAGACCTATCTGCAAATGATAAGCATGCTCTTCCACTGCAGTTGAGTAGATCAGAATGTAATCGATGAAGAATACTAAAAATAAATCAAGGTATGGATGAAATATTATGTTCATGAGTCCCATGAATACTACTGGAGTGTTGGTCATGCCGAACGGCATGTCCAAAAACTCATAATGGACGTACCAAAATCTGAAAGTCATCTTCTGGACATCCTCATCCTGTACTCCGAGCTGGTGGTAGCCTGATCTGAGGTCTATCTTGGAGAACCACGATGCTCCCTTCAACTGATCAAAGAGGTCATCAATCCTTGGAAGTGGGTACATGTTCTTCACGGTCACCTGGTTCAGGCGCCGATAGTCAACAAAAATCCTCAAGCTCTCATATTCCTTCTTGGTGAACAAAATCAGGTCTGCCCAAGGAGAAACACTGGGCCGAATGAACCATTTCCAATTTAAGTCCTGCAGTTATACTAATAGCTCATGAAGCTCCACAGAAGCCATCAGATATGATTGTGTAGATATCGGTGTCGTCCTGGGGTGCAATTCAACGTAAAATCCCCCCTCTCTATGAGGATCCAGACCCAGAACATCATCAGGAAAGACATCCGTGTCCTAGTCCTCCACTACAGGATAGCTCAGACTCTCCACTTCAACCGCTCCAAGGGTAAGGCAAGCCAAATGATGAGTGATCACCAACACTCTCATCTGAGTATGTCCATAATATTCTACAAATTCTCCCTTTTCACCAGTAAAGGTAAACCTGGTCCCATCCATGTAGACACACCACACTTTTCTCCTAATACAGTGAATCAGAGCATGGACTGAAGATAACTTGCTCATATCCAAGATGACATCATAAGACCTCACCACCAGCTGAAGCTCTAGCCTCCTAGAGAAAGACCACACTATCGAAACCAGTGTGTAATCATCGAATCCGATCTTGTTGGAGTATCTAACCATTAGGATCAAGCCAACAGATCCATCAGAATCTCTGAGATCCGAATGAGGGAAGTGGCAATTAACGAATGATTGGGACCTATGTATATAAGTACTGCAACTATGGTGGAGTAGACACAGAGTGTACCTCACATTATCACCAAAGTTCCATGGTCATAGGCCTCAGCTGCCTCGAGCTGAGCTCGCCCATGTCCACATACTCTTTAAGGACGGGGTGGAACACCTGGTGGTGGTGGTGGTAACACCTCGAATCGTCGCCCACAGCCTGCTGCATGGCTAGATCCTCTTCCACGTCCTCCTGCTCTCTATGTACCTCCTCAGTCAAACCTCTGTCTCTGCCTGGGCGGTCCTTTGACTGTCTGCTGATCATCAGTATGATGGTTCGGACAGTCACAAGCCTTGTGACCCGGAAAGCTGCATGTGAAACAATTACTTTTCCTTTCATGACTGGCTCTGTCTTCGGTACCCCACACAATCGATCCTGAGACATGAGATCATCCACCTGTAGGTCTTGTCCTCTTGAACCTTTGTGACATCTGTCTGCTACTAGTTGCAGAAGACTATACTATGTGATGTCAAGTGGTGGGTCTCACTACTGGTGACTACTCAGCAAGAAAAATATCTAAGAATAGGCCTCGCTCTAGCACCCCCACCCACGTCGGGATGTTGAGTGAAATCATGAAATTTTTGATCTCCCGCCCGAGTCCCTACTCAAATGTCCGGGACCTAAAGAATGGTTCCCGCTCCATATCAATGGAGTAGCATGAGAGGTCGGTGAACCTTGCTGAGTATAGAGCAACAGTAATGACACCCTACTGCAGATGAAGAATCTCATGTATGCGCACTGCATGAAGAGTCACTAAGACAAACTCTGCCCGAAACAGGATCTCAAAGTCAATATAGAGAAGCGTCACCTCATTGTGAACCTGGAGAATCAAGCTCCACCATCTTCCTGCTGCTACCTGTAGAAGAATAGTGTTAAAGGTCACCATGAGATCAGATGGCCTCCCTACCATTCAGAAAACTCTCACCACGGCCTCCAACCAATCCATAGCTGCCTATGGGTCCGTCTCTCCCCTAAACTTGGGTGGCCTCTGGCGCTGTAACTCGTGCAACACGATCAAGTGGCATGCACCCTCTACTATTGGGGCTGGTGGAATCAGTGGCCCAATGTGTAATGGAAAAGCTGGTTCCGCCACTGGTGCCTCTTCTAGGATAGGGCCCTACATTGAGGCCTCGTCGCTCAGTGTGCTATCAGAGTGTACTATACCCGGTACCCTAGCTGGTTGTTTGTGTGGAGGCTTCCTGAAAAGAAATAGGTGTTCCACAGTCAATAAGTTATACCTGGTGAGCTGACTCAAAGATATCAAAATGAAAACTCTTAAAAACACACACGAAATCAGTGATTTTCGTGCAATGAGTTGGAAATCAGATTTCAGGGTCCTGGTGTATGGATACGTCTGCCGCTGCAGCAACACAGGATTCCCTAAAATGATAAACACACTCACTACACTTAACACTATTTCCATTAAAAATAAGATCAGAGTCCAATGATCTACAGTAGAATCGACTCCTCTGAAACCAATTTGTCATGACCTGTCCCCTGGGGCCCGTGCTATGACTACCCCAAGCCAGCCTTCCATAGTCCAGGGGCTAGCGACTAGCATCGAAGGAGTATTCCCTAAAATTGGGAAGGAATTGCCTTTATATAATGTAAAAACATATAAGAAAGAACATAGTAAATTATGAACATGAGTAAACTATATAGTAAAAATGTGAATACTGTAATCAAAAGGGGCCAGAAAAGAAATCCCAACTATAAAGTATAAGAAAACTGAAAAGTATAAGTAAACTGGAATAGCTCCTGTGAACACACACCAAGGATCCTACCTGAAAGGTAGGTATAACTCTCAAACAGTTGTCTCTACAGTATACCTCGTCTAATTTCCAACTCCGAGCTACCTCATGTCCTGGTACTCTTGTCCTCAGTCATCGATGTATGTCGTCTGCAACATACACAACAAGGTGCAGGCATTTCCCATGCAGGGGTGTGTATAACGATACTCAGTTGGGACCCTGAGACCTTTAAGGTCTCACAAAATCTACAAAGGATAAACCCCAAAACATGAAATCAAATGACAACCCTACATGGTATATGCCTATACATATACCTAAGTTATCAAGTATGCCCATATCAATCACGAGGAAACACATAGTCCAACTCAAAAGCCCAAGCTCAACTGTTCCACAAGGGAAGGAGTACCACTATGGTAAGTACCGCACATGTATTCCACATAGTAGAATAACAACAAGGTATTACTACAAAGGAAAGTACCACATAGGTACAAACCCACACATGATCCTAGTACATTATAAATATGTCGTCAGACCCACACAAGATCCTAGTACATCGTCAATACGTCGTCAGACCCACACAAGGTCCTAGTACATCGTCAGTACGTCTTCAAACCCACACAGGATCCTAGTACATCTTTAGTACATCGTCAGACACAAACAGTATCCTAGTACATCGTCAGTATGTCATCAGACCCACACATGATCCCAGTATATCGTTAGTACATCGTTAGACCCACACAGGATCCTAGTACATAGTCAGTACATCGTCAAAACCACACATGATCCTAGTACATCATTAGTATATCGTCAGACCCACACATGATCCTAGTACATCTTCATAGCCAGCTACAAGGTTCCCACACTATGCTCGCTTGTCTACGGGAGGGTCCTCTCCTTAATCCAATTGTCGACAATCCAACTGTCATGATGTCCCATGAAGATATATCCCAAAGTACCGCCATGTAATAGGGGTATCAACACAATAGAAGGTGCATCAATCAACCATCTAGTCTGTAAGTTATTAGCCTTTTAGTTTCAAGGGCACGGTTGGATTTGTGCTCAATCCAATCCAACCATACACTAACATTATCCAAGTATCAAGGGTGGTATACCAAAAGGACCGACTCGCTCAAAGGTTTATGGACCCCCAAAAAATTCATCAAACAGACGCCCGATGCCAAAGTTATGGCCAAAAGTATAGAATGGGTCGAAACTAGTCCGGGTCCGGTCCGACCCGGCCCAACCCGGCTTGGGCTGACCCGTAGGGTCCGGCCCGACCTGGGTGGCCGCGAGGCGATAGGGTGGCTGCAGTGTGTCTGGGAGGCTGTCCTCCGCTGTGGGTCGGATGTCCAGCTATCCTTTCCTTGTGGCGAGGTCGCACACCGCGCCTTCACCGGTGGCTGATAGCAACCCAACCGCCCTACCATCTCCGTCGCGGCACAAGGCCACAATTTTCTTCTATCGGGTGTGCGGTTGCACACCGCCACCTTCGTCGTGGCCGAATAATTTCCTGCCATCGTTCCCGTGCCCCACCAGTGTCGGTTTCCATCCTCCTCCAACACGAACACAACAAAACTCAAAAGGATTGTGGAGAGGTCGGGCCATGTTCTTTTGGCATGAAACCTCCGCATTTGGGTGATAGAAAGCGACTAGATTAAATTTGAATCATGAATAATTATCAAGAACGGGTAAGGGGGAAATTTAAAACATCAATCCTTACTTTGATTTCTCATTGACGTTAGTGAGGAGAGGAAAGAGGTGAAGTCGGTGATGTCAGCAGTTCCTCGATCATCGGTTTGTTTGTTGTTGGAGATCATTCAACGGAGTTCTTCATTGGAGAAATATTTGTCGAAGGAGAAGAGTTCTTCATTGGAGAATGTTTCTCCAAAGTTATCCCCACTTTCCCCTTTTCCAAAATTTTTCCCCCAATGATAAAATAAGGAGCCAACATAAATTAAAGTAGCTTTATACATTTAATTTATGTTGGAACAAAATTAAATGGCTCAAATAATAAATTGGGGAGTTGGCATAATTAAACAATTGATGAGGCATAATTAAAGTAGGGGGTTGAGAGGTTTTCTCCCATTAAAGGGGGTTCAGGTGGTCCCCACCTTTAATTTCAAAATGGGGGTTTTAGTTTAGGTGGTCCCCACCTCTTTAACATTCATGTGGGAGGTTTCAACAAAAAATAAAATAAAAGTTTATCTTATTTTTTTTATTACCATGAAAAAGTGAATAACTATCTTTCACCCTCTACTCACTGTGGTCACAATAAAGGTCTCCTTAAGAGAATACAGGTGCTGTGAGTTAAACTGTGTCCTCAGATTTCAATTCCAAGCACTGGTTTAAAAGTTACAAAAACCCACTTGCACGTTTACTGAACTTACCCGAAAAAAAGTTCAGGAATTTTATTTCGAGCACACCGGGCCTCATAATGACGAACCTTTAATTTTTGCAGACTCGTAACATTCCCATATAAATAAAATAAAATTACATGTAATTTTTTGGTCTTTACATGTATGAAATGGTTGAATAAAAACATATTTAAATGATAGGTTCAATGATGACATTGTTAGAGTGTATATAGGTTAGATGAAATTTTTATTGTAATAAAAACATCCATATATTTGACATGATTTATTTAGTGTGTGTATGCAGAGCTATATTAGGGCCATGTATTTATATCCATATATAAGTGCCATTTAAATAAAAATACAATCCTTACAGATAGATATCAATTGTTTTCAAAAATATAGGGTACATTCAATATGGTGTTTGACACTATGGAAATAGATATTTAGGATTAGATTTTCCATGGATATGCTATTATTTAACTTTGAGAAGGATTTCAGATGGTATTTTTTTATACATGAGTCCAAAATATATGACATAGACATATATACATATCTTTAATTGTCAAGAATAAATCCAAATGTAGTTATTAAATTTTCTAATTAGTTTACAATCATACTGGATGGCCCATATATATTTATGTTTAACATCAAGTGACAAAGATTATGGTTTTGTAAAGTTTATTATCATTAAATAAGAACTCATTTTTTATGTAGTTTAATTTATTCTGATAAAGTCTCATCATTACATCATTTTTATGTCATGCGATGAGGACTGGCACCACGAAGTTTGATATCATACAAGAGAGATTCACATATAGGGAACATTATACCAATATGACTCATTAAAAATATTAGAAAACCCAATTTTAGTATTGAGTATATAATGAATTATAATTAGTATGAGAGATCTATACATGGGAGGAATTTTATCCTACCATAGGTTTCTAATATACAACTATATACTAGAACAATTTGGTTTGGGAAAACTATGTAAAAAATTAAAATTCTTTTCCTATAAGTAAAATGAGGAGTAAAAAATGGGATATGTTGATGTTTGATTGGATGTTGTAGCTGGGTATAAGATGGTGGACCCATGAATCTCCATGTGTCTCATTAGGGTGGGAATCTATAAGAATATAGTTATTGTAAGGGAATTTCATCTATTATATGTTAGTTAAAAAAATAAAATTTTTCTTTTCCATTATAACTATATCTTCATAGATTCTTCATGGAATAAAATAAATATCCCAACATATGATCCTTCATAGTATGAAGTATTTATTTTTGAAATAATTCCTTGATAGGCATGGGATATAAGTTCTATGAATAAAATATCTAATGATAAAAGGAACTGTGTCACACATAATTCTTATAAAATATCTCCATAGTTATGGTTCATGCGTATAGGAAAATAATTTGGTGGTCCGACTCTTGCATTATAAAATTTTCAGAATCTTGATGTGAATCAGTAGGAAATCAAATTAAAAAAAACCAATGGGGTATGTGGATAGAATAAAGATAAAATATATCGACATCAAATAATATACATTAATGGTATTAATTAATCCCTTTTTAGTTCTTGAGTTTCCTCCTATATAGATTTGGATCATACACAGGATAGGGAAATTTGGTTTGTAGAATTTGTGTTTGGGAATAAGATCATGAATCCATGCATCAATATGTATCCCAAAATGTCGAGAATGAAGTCAAATTGTTTTCTAGGACTCTATTACAAAGATCAAAGTCATGTTATGGGGGAGAGGATGATGATTATCTTAAAAAAGGTTTATCAATAAATATTTCTGTGGATTGGGAGAAAAAAATAGTTAATGTGTAAAGGGAAATTGTTTGCCTCCAGAATTTTTGACTAGTATTACGATTAGAGGTCCATGAATCACTATGTAAATCGTATTGTCAGGAATCTAACCACAAATAGTTTTAGAGTGGGGAAATTTTATCTAAAGGTAGATTAATTCCCCATGATATCTTACATAGATCCAACTTCATGTAATGGAATAGCGTTTCATAAATAATTCATCCCATGTGGTTTAAGTATTCATGTATGATAGACCTTATTTAGTATAGTTTAATATCATGTAACTATGAATAACTTCCCCTATATTTAGTACATCACATCTCAATCATTCCCATCATAGTGGTTTTATGATGCCTCTAATTTCATATGATTCAAAGTCATGGTGGGAAACTAGAATTGTATGGGAAGTGATTATGATTATATGAGGTTGAACTATGGTGAAGACAAGTGGTAGAATTTCTTGTTGATGTAAGAAATAAATTTTTTCTTGTGTTCAAATCCTATATAGGTAGAATAGGTTGAGAGTGATGGATATTCTTGGATGGGCCTAGGATAGAAAATCCAAGTGTCAGATTGTGTCTTACAATAAGTGGAATCAATCCACACAAGGTTTTTATATATATGTATACATATATATGGGGGTGTTTTTAGATCATTGTGGGATGATATAAATTGGGAGATATACACTGCAAGTCCTTACATGAATTTATCTATCTTGTAAGGTAATAAAAACATACAAAATTTGTTGATCCATGCAGTTGAAGGTCACGTAACACTATAAAAAAGACCCTATTAGAAGGGGTTGTTTTTTAGAGGGGATTAAACCCCCCTCAAAATACATTATCAAAGATTACATATAACAATCACTTATATGACCTCCCACTTTTTTAAGGTCATTTACGGTAAAACACTAGTAATGTATGGGTATATTTGTGGTGTTCAAATTATAGGGGATTTAAAACCCCTCTAATCTCACTATAATAATTCAGTTTAGGGGTTATTGTGAACACTTTATAATTTATTTAGAAATTAAGGGAATGTTTGATGGGTTAATTAAGGCACTTTTTAGTGGTGGTTCTAAACCCACTGCTAAATATTCTTTTTATAAATTTCTGCTGGTAAGATAAGAGTATATTAGTGATGGCCATATTATAAAGGATTGAAACACTCTCTAAACTTACCATACAAACTCAATTTGACAATTTGGGTTAGTTTTGATAGAGTATTTGAGGCAATTTTTAGAGGAGGTTCTGAACGCACACCGAAATAGTTTTTTTTTAAATTTTATTCTCCCTCACATTTCGTACTATACCCTCACCCCAACCTCTATTGTATTTTCATTCCCCCTTTAATTCCCTGAGATGCCCCTAAATTTCCTAGATCCCACCTCTATTTCCTATCCCTGGGCCACTTCAATTCCCTCAGTTCCCTTGTATGTGACATGCCCATACCCCTCCCATTGATTTTCCTTAGATCTATATGAAAATTGGCAGCAAGGCATATCAATCCCAGTTCTCCCCTTAGATTCATCTTCAACTCAAACACCATGCCAATTTATTTTATATTAAATAATTACACATGATTATATTTATATAAATTTTTGAAATATTATTGAAATAAATATAATTCTCATAAATATTTAATTATATTAAAATATATAACATATATAAATATTTATAAACTAAAATATACATGTTTATATTGTGTATTTATATTAAAATACATTTCAATTGTATTAATATGAGACATATTTTATATGTTTATTTTCAGATATTTGAGTAAATATATTTTTTAAAATATATTTATAATTCTATTTATGTTATGTATGTACACATATATAAATATATTTTTGTAAATTATTTATATACATAAAAATATATTTATATACCTAAATACATATTAATGTATTATATATGTGTTTATTTTTATAATATATATAAGCATTTATTTAACATGTTTACATGATGACTTTAAAAATACACTTATAATTTTTTTTAAATACACATATAAAAATATGTATTAAGTACTATAATATTATAAATAAATATATGTATGTATGTATAAAATTAAATGAGTTTATATTTTATAATATGTATAAAAATATATAAATTATACGGACAATCAAATACATTATTTATATAATACATATATTTTTATTTTTATGCATGTGTGTGTATGTATATGTATAATATATATTATTTTTATTATATAAATTATAAAAACTTTAATTTTTTTTGTGTGATATATTTTTTGAATAAATTATATAGTGTATATATTTATATAATATGTTTATGGATTTCTATTTTATGTAATTAATGTTACATGAAATACAAACATATAAATATATATTAAGTTACACATAATAAATTTCTATTTATGTATACATATAAATAGAACTAAATAAAATCATAATAATATTTTATATAATATGTTCATATATAATGTATTTGAATACATTATTATATTGGGTTTTAATTATAATTATATATACAACAAAATTTGTTTATTAAGAAATTAATGGGTTTTTCTGAACCCCCTCTAATTTAGGACATTAGGGGGAATGGGGTTTGAACCCCCTAGGACATGATAAATTATAGGGGTTTTTGAACCCCACTAAATTATTACATCATATGGAATTCTACACCCCCTCTAAAATCTAACGAGATATTAAAAAAATTAAGGTTAAAAAATTATATGGGGTTTAAAACCACCTAAAATTTAATAAATTAGAGGGGGTTTATAATATATAATAAATTTTACGATTAGAGAGGGTTTTTAATAACACCCTCTGATTTTATAGAAAATGAATGGGGCGGGGGTTGTGCATAACCCCCTGTAAAAAACCACCTCTAACCTACTATTTTTTGTAGTGTAAGATTAGTCCACGTGTTGTGTAGTTTAATGTCGTGTTACTAGGATAAAAGGGGAAATGTTTCCTTGGTATTGCCTAGAAGATAGAAAAAAACATTAATTAAGGATCCCACATGAACCTGGGTATCATGTGAGGTAATGTCTACGATGGTGGGCCATTTTTAGTTGGTTAAATTCATGCATAATGGCCTTGTTAATGCCTGAAGTTTATGGTCATTGTGTTTTGACCAACATTCCATAAACTTTAAATTAATTTTATTAGGAAGGCCATCATGTAGTTTAATTTATTTTTTTAGGGATTTCACATATTTTATTTTCAATCATACAGTGAAAATAAGTTCCAAATAGTTTTGGGGCTTACAAAATGGAGCTATGAAAGCAAGCGGTTTAAGGTCCTAATGTTCAAACTGACGGGTTATTATGTTTAAGGTAATGTTACAAAGACCCATACACACATGTTAAATTATTATGGTAGGTATTTCATCTACATATTTTAGATTCATGTTTTGAGTATTTCGTCTATATATTTTAGATTCATGTTGTGAGGATGAGTTTTGAGAATATTAGAGTCAATAAATATATAAATTTCTATATAGTTTAATGTGTTGCATCTCAGACTTTTTCAACTGATGTGAAATTTAAAAAACAGTTCTTTATAAATATTTTATGGGGGGAGGGGGTGTGAATCCCTTGTAGTCAATATTGGACAAGGAGTATACTCCATTGGAATAGACCCTAGTTATTATATATGGTTTGTCCCATTATTGTTTAGGTTTTGGTTTCCTCTTTCTAGGGATCATGGGAGTTTTAAAAATCAATAAAAACTCTCACTAGAAAAATAAGTCAATGAGAAATTTCTTATTAAAATCTGATGAAAACATGTTTTGATGGGATTATTGGTTATCAAATGTGTTTAATATTTTTTTTCTAGTCACCCCAACACATCTAGTCACTTATTTGATAGTTTATCATCATATGTATGGTTGTAAATTTCATTGTGAAGCTAGGGAAACTAAACCTAAATGGGTAGGGATTCTCTTATACCATAAAAAATTGATTATTTTATTAACTATAATGCACTGTAGGTTGTGTTGTAGTAATCCCATAAATAATGATTCAACATATATGGCCATGAATTCTTATATTTATTCACCATATTATATAGGATATTTGATAGGGTTTTATATAAGTCCTTTGTTTTTCTATTTTCCACTACTTGGTTAGAGGATGGATAATTGGAAATGATTTCATACTCTTCATATGTTATTTTCAACTATAAAGTGCATAATTTGGGGTTTTTAATACTCAGTATTATTCAAGGGAGACCGGATTTTGTGATTATGGTTGATTTCATAATGTTAGGGAAAACCTTTGAAACAAATTCATTGAGGGGTATAACTACTTCCCCTTTTAATAAAAAGTTGGGGTTAGTGAGGATGAACATGAATTTCCTATATATAAATAGGGGATATGTCCCCAAGACATCAATTTATTAAACATAATATTTATAGGATTATTTAATTGACTATAGAATCTCAAAGGGCTTATTGATAAAGTTGGAATGTAATTGCGAATCATGGAACCATTTGGTGAATTCTATATATCCATGTGTAAGTTATGGGAAGAAATAAAAAATTCTTATAATACAGTGAGAGATCTTGTTCCCTAACTAGTCATCTTCACTATATCTATAATGGAATTATAACATTATAGTGGGGATATACATTCCCATAATGCATATGAGGAGGATTCCATTAAAACCTCATTTATAGAGGACTTTTAAGGAATCAAGATCATTGTAGAGGGTGAAGTTCACTACCTGATGAAGAATAATTTCTCTCTTGAATCACTCTATTAGAAAGATCTTATCTCTAAGGTAATTTCTAATTGGGGACTTCCATTCATTGGTGAAAATAATTTATGAGTATATAGGATTTTGCTACAAAAGGGTAGTGTTTATTGACTGAAAAATATCATTTTTATTTTTTTGAAATGAAACTCAAGATACAAGAGAAATCATAGTAGTCGAAAAAAGTGTAGGCACAAAGAATCATTAATAAAAAACTTCATCCCCTCACTAGGAAATGATCCTATTCTAATGATATATGACATAATTTTATTTGGTGATTCCATGGACACAAAGAAATTTGCAACTAGGTTCCCCTCCCGCCATGTGTGGGTGATCTTAATGTTATTAACCAGAATTTGTTTGTACTTATTAATTAAATATACACTATTCCACAGATATTGTCCTGTACATTCTAGTGATTTGAATAGAATTAAAAAATAAGTTTCAACCGCCTTAAGAATGATGGTCCGCTGCTCGCACGTCTCCAAAACCATGAGCATAGCCAGTGCTTTAGCATCTAAATCATCACCCCTGCCATAGAAGGAGAGAACTAAGCTACAAAAGACCCCTCCCAGTTCCAGATGACTCATCCACTTCTCCTATCCCCCGATAAGAGATCCATCCTTATTGAGCTTTAGCCTGAGGTGGAGAGGTTTCCAACAAACCCAATGCCCCTAACCCAACCCCCTATTATGATTGGAAAGAAAATAAACCAGACGATGGATTTAACTGATGGTGAATCATGGAAGTCGGAACATAAGCATACCAGATCCTGAAATGAGTTCTTTATTTTAATGAGAATTCTAGCTTGATAACTACACATGATTTTGTGTTGCGCATCATTTCTCTATTTCCAGATGGTCCAACATTCTTCAAATTTGATAACAGCCCTCACCTTCCTCTTCGGATCATTATATCTTGCACCTTGAAACCATAAACTAATGAAGGTGTCATGAATCCCACCCTGGTCGTTCCATCCAGTGAAAACATTAAAGGACAACCAGATCCATCAATCCAATTCTCTATAAAAACAAATAGATGCCCCACCATTTCTCGCTTTGGATCATGGAAACACCAACAGCTGGAGGAAATGTTGAGGTTCATGCACTAAATGTCGTCGTCAGTGGGAAATTCTCGATCCCTCACCCACCATAAGAAGAAGTCAAATTTGGAGAGAAACCTCCTGGCACCACATGGTCACCCCCATAGACCATCCTTGATAGCACCCCTCATCACATGAGAAAATTCCTTTAATGAAAACACCCCTGAAGGGTAGCATGTAAAAATGAGGTTATCAGGTATTTCATTAGTAATAATTTTATTGAAAATATATTTTTGATTCTCATCAAGAATAGACTGAATAAAATTGGGGTGGCCACTAGCCTCTCGAAATGAAAGAGTCGGTGTGGGGTATCCCATTAACCACAACCTGCCTACCCCCAATCTTGAGTCCAGAAGTTGATGTTACCACTTCAAACCATCATCCTTGAGTGATGATGCAAGAACTCAATGTATTGGTGAATTTGTTTCCTAACTTTTTAGGGCCACGTCCTCTACTCATTCACATTCAGGCCTTATATATCATGCATTGTCCTTCCCCATACTGATATCCCTTCCATAGCCTTCTATGCTAGTTTAGCACGGAGCCCTTGCATGGTCAATGAAACAATACTCAAATTAATGCCCCTTCTAATAAAGGTCTAGCAAGACGCTTTCTCAATGCCCAGCGATGCCTACCTTCCATCTACCCTTCCTGAAGGTATTAACACTTCCTTATTTATGGAATGTTTCCAATTGATTTTTTAATCACTATTTTCAAATCACTATTGATTCTAGGGTGATCCACTAGTATTTTTAAGGTCAACTCTAAGAAAAATATGCACTATTTATTATCTACCTCATTGTTAGTGAATCCTTCTAATAATAGAAAATAATTGGGCATAAATATCTTGGTAGGGGAAAAAAACACAATCTATAATCTATTGCAGTTATCTTTTGGGTTTTGTATTCACCCTCCTATTGGGATTTGATTAAAACAAAAAAAAACATTTCCAAATCATGGTATATATAATCTATATAGATGAAATCCCCATCAGAGATAAATATATTTAACATGACACTCTTAGGGTTTGGTTATTCTGTAATAATGACTTATAATTTCTACCCCTTGAAGCATGAAACATATGTTTAACTATTATAAGATCATCTTACATTATACCATAAATCCAATCAACATTGGAAGACTAATGACTTACTTTAGGAGGTAAAAAAATGAATCTCATAAAACTAGAGAGAGTTACTCAACTTCTATTCCACAAAGATCAATGAAAAATAGTTACTCATCATATTTGAATATATATTCTTACTATATAACATGGTTAATATGATATAATAACAAATATTTTCTTTACCCTCACAATTTTTCTAGGATTAGAACGCTCCAATTGAGTATTCTATCGTCATCACATAGAAGAAAAGTGGTTTTTATTCGACTATCAGCATCAAAATAGGAGGGTTTAGGGGTACTTATTATGGTTATAAAAGGATAATTTTTATTACTCATCCTACTATTAAAAAATACCTTTGTTTATTTATTTGTCGAATGGTTGGAATTTTCTAGTGATTTTAGTGATCAATTGACCATTGTAGGCATGATTCCCTTGGATTCCTACCATTTCATCAGGATTTAGTGTTGAGGAATATTACAAAACTTCTCTGGAATTTTCTATATCAATGTTTATTCCATTATGGAACACTATGAATCCAATATATTTTCATTATTTCACCCCAAAAGTAGACTTTATGGGGTTCATTTTTAGGACCTTTTTTTAAATGTTTTCCAAAAATGACTTCAAGGTCAGTAATATGGTCACCGAACAATTGATATATGACCACTAGGTCATCCATATTTCACTCTAAAATTTTTTGTAATAAGGATTTGAAGATGTGATGCATAGATTATTGATATTTCGTAGAAAAATTCTTTAAATTTATGGTAGTTACATAATAAAAAATATATTACCTAGGGTTATCTAAAATAAGTATATTGATAATCATCTAGGGACATCAAAAATTGAATATATCTAGAGTACCCATTTATAATGTATAGCTCCATAAATACATCCATCACTTAAATTTACTTTTTTTTGATTGGGATATGTAAGTTATGTTTTGGTTAGTTCTTGTTGAGGTCACTGAAGTCAATACTAACTCAAATATGATCATTATTCATCTTGATAAATATTATTTTATCCAATCACTTTATATACTAAACATAATGGATGATTATACATTTTTTTTATTTTCATTCACCATGAATTTATAAATTTTGATCCATAAAAAAAATTCTCAGCATAACTCGTATATGAAAGAAAATGAAGTGAAACGAGCATAAGAAATTGTACATGGTTCAGCCCCTTCAGGGGAGACCAATATCGTACCAAGGATGATTAGTCTCCCCAAAAAAAATTTCTTAACTATAATCACAATATTTTACGACATAAAACATGATTATAGGATCATAATATTGTTTCCCAAAGTCACACATAGTTGATAAGTTTTACACTACTAACACAAAGATAATTAAATAAGAATTAGTAGTATCCCACTAACACTTTAATTGATTTATAATAAGTATATCCTAAACTTCAACTATGATCCTTTAATAATATTCTTTAACAACTTTCTCACTTTATAGAGACTATGATATAAATCTTCTTATAGATTCTCAAATATAGATGATTGTATTTATTTCTATAAATTTTATAGATATAATTGATGGATTTTAAACTACAAGCATCCAAATATTTTATTTTATCAATTATTTGATACATAGCATAATTAATGTCTTACAAAAAATATATTAGAATTATCCCCATATTTAGTTAACTAAAAAATTCATAGAATGAAAATAATTTTTAAATACAATTTCTTACTCTGCCTTTTTGAGGGTTATCTCAATATAACCATACACCACAATAATTTCATTTCTTCATTTATTTTTTATCTCAAAGATCCAAAAAAATCAGAAAAATATTATTATATTTCATTAAAATTATGTCTCCAACAACATTAGACTCATAACCATTATTAAATTATTTCAATAAACAATGAATAATATTATTTGAGAAAACTATTCTGATAAAATTTGAAAAAATAATAAATAAAAAATGATTTTTTGAATTATAGGAATATAAATATTCTTATTTTCACAATAACATATCAAACCCATATTTTTAGTTATCTCATATAATTAAAAACGTTTTCACAACATAACCATAGAAAGGTAATCTACTGAAACAGATATATTTGAAAAACGTTAGTTGTAATTACCACATTAATTACTTAAATTGATTATTTGAACACAAATACCTCTAAAAAACATAACATTAATATTTCAAAAATAATATTTATAAATTAGTTAAGAAACAAGTCACCATTTTTTATTTTCTTAGTTCTTAGTTAAATAACAATTAAAAATTCAGAAAAATATACACGATGATCACCCCTTTAAAAAAAATTTTGAATCATCCTGAATGATTTTTCAAATGTGATGTTTTAACATTTTATGATTATATTCAGAACCATTGGCTTTAATTTCATTAGAATATTCAAAATAAATGTCATTAGAATTTTTAGACTTTGGAAACATAAAAAATACTCTATGTTTTGATTGATACAATGGTATATTAATACTTACCTAAGAAAACACATTATTTATACAGATCATGTTTACATTTTCTGGATGATGTTTACAAACTATATATTCATGATTTTATATAATTAAATTACCTAAAATGATATATTCACACATAAAACTATCCTTATAGTTCAATATATGTAAAGGACCCAAAATTTAATACATAGATATTTCATCTTAATATATATACATTCACGGGAAAATATAATGATCCATGCTAGAATCATTTTCTTATACTTAACTTTAAAACATGAATACATAAAAAACTAGTTCTTAAGTGAACTACATAATCTCATACAATGTTCTTCATAAATTTCACCATTCTCAGATATATCATATATAATACATTTCTCTATAACCTAGGAAAAGGAAACATAAGAATGGGTGTGCTAAGATATTTACTAAAGGTAAATAAGAGAGATATCATTATAACATTGTCCTAAGGGTATGAGAAAATGAGAATAACATTTAAAACCATAATCTAAATATAATATATCATAAACATGAGTCATGGGATATATATTGGAAGATTATAAGTCATAAAACATAATGAAATCAAAGAACACTATCCATGAATGAATAACATTGGCATAAGATATGCAATTTTGGCATACACATAGGTATAGAAAATCATTTACACAGTTGTAAAGGATCTTTTCGAAGACTATAATGTGTATTATATTCACTCTCCAAACCATCATAGTAGTAAAGGTTCACTACCAGGAAAATCACAATGAATTTGGTTTACTCTATAAACAAACATAGTTATCATGGTTTACATCCATGACAATTATAGTTGTTAGAGACCCGTATTGAATGGGGTTTACTCCCTATTACAGTCTTGTTTATATCTGGTGATATCAATATTTACCCAATACATTGGATGGAGGCATAAGTCCCACCTTTCACATAATTATAATAAAAGATACGTATTCATAATTATCATAAAACATTCATCATATCAGAAACAATGAAAATAAATGGCTTTCATAAAAATTTTATTATAATATTATCCATGGAAAATAAATAGGTTTTATGAACGTTTCCTCATAGCATAAACCCTGGAAAAGAAAAGAGTTTCATAAATGTTCATATCATTTCATCATACCATAACCCATAGAAAAGGAATGGGTTTCATAAATATATTTTCATCATAAATATGAACCATTCAGAGAAAAGAATAAACATGTTATCATTATATCCTATCCTCAATAAATCATAAGAAATAAAATATTATGTCATATTATATGTAAAATTATTTGGAAATATCACTTGAATAATTTTTTGAGGATAATATCCTTTGTAATTTTAAATAACTTATTGAAAATCCAAAAAACATCCAAACTACTAAGGAAAAAATTTTCTTTTAAAAATAAACTTAGAAATTTGTAAGGTTATCTTTAAATCATTGAATAGTCATGATGGTGAGAAATAATTTTCATGATGAACTGATTAAAATGAATATTGTTTTAATATTTTTGTAAAAAGTAAAAAATTAATCAACTAGAAAATCAGAAGAAGATTAATTTTAAACCATTTTTTTAATAATTCAAACATGTGTATAAATTACTTTAAATTCAGTTTATAATAGTAAAAACATTTTTTAAACCTTTTGAGAAAACATGGACACATAAGAGAAAATTTTGTTGACTGAAGAGAGAAATAAAGTTGGGTTTTCTTAAAAATGTTCTTATGAACTCTTTAGTATCATAAGGGTGGAGAATAAAAATAACAAATTAATTATCAAGGAATAACTATATGAAAATAAATTTCAAGAGTTTCTTGAGAAATATATCATATGATTTTATCAATAAAAACTTAATCCTAAATAATCATGATAAACAATGAAAATGTAACACAAACCATTTTCTAATTTGGTATCTTTTGAATCATAAACACCATGAAATAAATAAACATATATGAAAATTTATATCAATTAATTATCTTTATACGTATTATTGAATACATTCATATGAAGTATATACACCACAAAAAATAAACAAGTGATGAATATGACATGTGTCCCATGAAACAAAAACCTAGAAGAAGATCCCTTACCACATTGTCAACATTTGAATCATAATACCCATTAAATTATAACATAAAATTTATATTTAAATTATCAATAATAGAATTATATTTATGATATATCATTTCAATTTTTTTTATAAACTTTACAAATGAAATGAGTGGTGAATATGACATATGTCTCCCAAAAATAAAAGAGAGACAATAAATCAATTACCTCAAGTCTTGAATTTATATGTAAAAATTTAAACAACATGAATGAAAAATATATAATTATTATAAATATATTAAATAAAGATACTAATTTATATCATACCATATATGATTTACATATTACCTTTTTTTAAAAATTCCATATTAAAATCACATTTTGGGTAATAACTCTTTTGTTGTTCATGTATGTTTTGGTTTGGTATTTTTTTCCTTTTAAATTGATCATGGTTAAATCATATCAAAAGTGTTATAAAAGACATAAATATCATATATATTCATTATATTTTAATTTATTTTAATTTATTAATTTTTTAGAAAGAAAATTAATTAAATTTTCTATAGAGACGATAATCAGTATGTATTGTAGAACATTATTTCCATTTTCTAGATGGATGGGAGAAAAGAAAGGTAAATATTAATTAAAAATTTTAGAATATTTATTATTTTATATATATTTTATATATTCATTAAATATATCCTTATTATATTATATTTCTAAATAAAATGAAAACCCGTATCACTTGGCTCTGTGGATGTGGAGGTCCACACACACGCATGAGCGACATTGTTGTTTTCTGTTAGATTGGAAGGTATGAATATATATGAGATATTTTAATTATATGAGTATAAATATTTCATAAATTTTATATCTAAAAATTAAATCTATAATTCTATCTATTTTGGAGAGGTGGTTATGGGAAAATAATTACATTGGTTCATATGGTAGTAGTCCACCGTACATATGATAAAAAATTTCATTTTCCATTTGATGGAAGAGGATATGGACATTGGTTATTTAATTAACATCATAAAATTACATTATTTGGTAGATATTTATATTATTATGTCATAACAGTTGAATAATGTTTTAGGTAGGTAGAAGTAGAAAGAAAATAATAACAATCAGATAAAAATGATACCTCTTCTTCGGACAACCTCCTTAGGTTTGCAAGAAAAGACTTATTAGGAGTGTTTCATAATAAAATATTACATATAGGATGTGGTGAGGTAATTAATGAGTTTTTTAGGTATTGGATGATACAAGGGGTTTTGGATATGTAAATAGAAGAGGAGTGGGGGTTACATTTTTATGTGGCGAGAGGACAAACATGTAATATTTTAAATGAAAAAGATGTACCAAAGTTTTAAACATTACAAAAGGATCAAGAATGTCTTATTATAATTAATTATAATATATAATCTCTAAATATTTCTAGAAAATTTGAAGTGGAAATGTTTTAGTTAATTTAACCATTATATTTTTAGATAAATCCCTAGTAAACCCATTTTAACCTTAATAACGATAATTATTTTTACTATTTCTACTATTAATTTTGTAAAAAATTTGAGATGACAATATTATATAATATCAATTATTAAGACTATAAATAATGGAATCCATTTTTTCCAAATTCCATTCAGATAAGTGAGAAAATTTAATTTAAAAGTAAACCTGTAGACGCAATGAAAAGAGGTTTTCAAAATAGAAAGTTTTCATAATTATATAATATTTTAATAATAAATTTCAACATGATTTAGAATCTAGATGATGTAAAATAGTTTAATAATAAAATAATTTTACTATTTTATCTTTTTTCATATAGTTTTAAATAATATGTAAATTTTTAAATCTTAAAAAATGGATATTTTTAATAAAAAATTTATTTTTCCCTATTTATATAAAAAATAATCTTTTCAGAAAATTATCAAAAATATACCCTAAGATAATTTTGATATGTTTATTAAAAAATAAATTTAAATTTTTTAGATAAATTTTACAAAAGTGTTTAAAATAAATTGTAATATTTTAATCAAAAAATATACAAAAAATCATTTTTTTTGAAAAAGTTATTTTCAGGGCATATAATAAATTTAATAAAAATTATGTATTTTCGGTCAATATGATTTATTTATATAAAAATATTACAATTAATATTAAAAATAGGTATATTCCTACTCATAACACCATGTTTAATATCTAGGTTATAACATTCATTTTTAAATAATAATATTAATAATATATCATTGTTTATTAAAAATCGGTGGTGCATGTAACACAAGATATCAATGAGATTAAATTTATTTGAAAAAAATTCATAAAATCTTGGGTTGTAAAATTATAACGAACATAACATTAATTTTTACTAAAAAATTTCATTACTCTGATTGAAACAACTAAAGATACTTTTGCCTCATTATAACCTCATATTTCCGTGTTTCTTCCTCATGTTGGTTGTTTCGTCAGAAAACCTAGACCATTCGAGAGGTCTTGTTTTTTAGAAATTTATATCTATAGTAAAGAATATATATAAGATTCTATTTGTATGAAAGATCTTTATCTAGTAGCACAACCTTTGAGTTCAATACATGTGAGGGATCAAGTATGCAATTTCTCCAAGAGATACATATAAGAGATATATATTTTTATTTGTACATTATAATATATGTAAATAAATATATATTTTATTTTTTCAAATATCTATCGATTTTTTACATTATAAACATATAATAGTATATATATATATATAATTATAATATATATATATAATGTTTATATATATATATGTGTATTTACAAACAGATATATATTTATATTATATTTTAGTATATGGAAATGAATATAATATATAATATATTTTAACAAATATAAGTATATATATAAGACACACACACACACAAATATATTTTATATACGTATTTAAAAATACTTATATAAATATATGAATAAAATGTATACATTAATATGTATATAAATAAAGAGATATATCGTAAAATAGACAATGAAACATCTTGGTGTAGTGGTAAATGTGTTCGAGTTCAAAAGGATGGGTATATGAATCAAATCCAAGTAGGCACAAGAAGCTGTAATTTCATAAAGTGCAGATAGAGGGGGGTGGGAGCGCTGATAAAGGGTTGGTTGGGAAGTGTTTAAAAAGTGATTAAATAGGGAGGGGAAGCACAAATAAAGGAGATGAAGAAGCACTGATATGGGGATCAGAAAGGTCTAAAAAAATAATTCCCCATTATCATCACTTAAAAAAATGATTAAGGGTGCCTTTATAATAACATTATAATATCTCCCATAAAGCCTGCAATTTGACCTCTCTCTCGTAGTTAGTGCATTATAATTGCTGATAACGATCCATTACTTTTGTTATTAAAACCCAATTTTTTAGTGGCATGGTTACTCCTTTGACATGGAATCCATCACTTATTCATGATTAAGGAAGATACAATGTTTCATGATCATGTTCCCCAAGTACTTAACATATCATATTAAGAAATGGCACTTTAATAAATTATAATGAATAGGGTGATACCTCAAAAATTCCAAAAACATGCCTCAAGTGAAACACATGATCATATTTTGGAATAGAGTACACTATAATTTCCTCTAAAAAATAAAAAAAAATATATGTATTACTGGTGGAAAATCTGGTTCATCAATACCATGAAGAACGAAGGATCATTTTTGTCCTAATGGCATCACAAGGTACTTGATAAAGGAAAACCCGCTCCTAAAGGACATCATTGGAATATAGAACTCATAAATTATAAGTTAGTTTTAACTAGACCGAAGATCAATTTTAGAAAAATAATCTTATCCTTTAAACAGGTTTAACAAAACATCATTGTGAGGTGGAGAAAATTTGTTCTTGAATGTTAATCAATCGTCCTTACAATAATCGATGCATAAGAGAAGTGATCCATCAGAATTATATAAAATATAATGTTTGATTTCTAATGTTACACACTTGGGTGTATAAATCCATTGTCTCTCAATTAAATGAATTGAATTTTTAGCTTCTTCGATTATGTTGCAGCCAAATGGTAAGATGACATCGACATTAGGTGAGTTATAGTAACTTGATCAATCATGAACTCCATCTCCCATTATAGAGGCAAGACCAAGAAGTAATTTAGAATTAATTCCAAAAACAAATTTTATTGTTAGAGACATATTATATTTATATATTAATGATATAAATAAACTATACATAAATATGTCAACTTAGCAAGATCCTGAAAAGATAACCTTTCTTGACAGGACCATGGAACCCATTCTCCCTGAAACACATTAGATCACTGATAGCAAGTGGAGAAGAACACCCATATATGATATAAGTAGATCGAATCCTTGTAGGAGATCAGCAAATCTATCCTCATAATCACTTTGATGTGGTCTAATTTTAGAATCATCAAACATTAAAATGTCTCTCCCTCTGAAAAAAAAGAAAGTGAACTCGAGATAATAGAGACCCTTCTACTTTCCTAGAGGCATATCAAATACCATAATGAATGGTAAGATCGCCATTGGGGGTTTTATAAGATCCACCAAAATAGTTGATACAAATGAGTGAGAGGAACCTATGTCAAGAAAATCTATTTCTATAGTGGAAGAAATAAAAATGGAAGCTCTCTCAACCATTGGACCTGCATTAAGTTGTGGAACTCTTTCAATGTGTGTAATTACTTCATTTTGATGCCCTAGGGTTTGAACCCCATAGAATATGAATCATATGAGTGCACTAATGATCGTCTTGGTGTGGAAAATTATATACAAGTTTTAGGAAAAGATATATATTGACATGAATTCTATAGATGAACCTAACTCCCACAAGAGTTACAGAACATATGAGGGATGGAGAAAATGTACTTTATGTGTCCTGTCTAGACTCATTGGTAATATATTTAGAAACTAACAATTGATGGTGGGGATGGAAGATACCTCTGAGAAACAGCATGACTGTTTCCCCCATAAAACTCACTTTGCTTCCTCTTTCCCTTTTAAGAACTACAATAGCTACCACCATGAGGAAAAGAAACTCTAACCAATAATAACTTACCCTCTTATTTAAGATCAACCATAGACACCTTATCCCTTACCACAACATAGGTGATCATATTTAACACAAATACATAAGACTGGATAACAATTCAAAGACCCATATGAAACCATTGAGACTTTATTTTCTCATTATATTTTACCTCAGATGAAAACATCGAGAGATTAGTGAAGTGATTGGAATACTCCATCACTAACTGATTCCCTTCATGATTTTTGATAAACTTAATAGATTTCATGATGATCATATAGTCTATGTTGAACTACATGTTAATGATTTCCATAATGTATTCCCACTCGAAGCCATCAAGATTCTTATCCATGAAAAATAAGTCCCATCAACTTCTACAAAGACCTTTAATCCTGAATATGACATAATTCATTTATTATAAGTAAAGAATATCTTGAAATTTAAAACACCTATTATGCTTTCCAAACTATTCCCTAACTCTTACTGATAATTTATTCCTTAAAAGAAAAATTATTTCTACAAATGAAATTCATGGGATTTTTTCTTATCTTTAACCATTCAGGGTTTCGTATCACTATCTTTAATATGGGTTATTTATGAACCTTGGTCCATATCATATATCATAAACAAGGCTATATAGACCATATTTTGACTAATTGTTGAATTTCCTTACCTTTGTTCATTAGAAGAACCATCTCGAGGAATCCCTTGAAGTCTTCTACGGGGAATGGTACAACAAATCAATAGAAAAAGAGACACAAAAACATGACAACCATAAATAAACTATTATTTAAAATAATAGAGGTAAATATGAATTTTCTAGAGACATATAAAGATAAATATAAAGATTAAGGCAGTTAAAATGCAAAAGGTCACATTTCCCAAAAAACCTATAGTAACTAGAGGTTCATCATGATTCTAGATTTCCAGATACTCATGTGTAACATACCTCTCAAATCCATACATTCCTATATCTTATCTACCAAGACATCCCCAAATGCATAGCAACAAATGAAATAGGTGAACCACTCTTTTATACAAATTTTTTGTAAAACAACCATGGTTTCCCAATAATAAAAATCCCGAGCCAGTCCTGATATGATCCAAAGTGCAATCCAGATTTCCACAGATTGAAGACAAGTGCCTATACCTCAATAAAAAATTTGGGGATTATTTTTTTCCATAAAAACATATTACAAAAAGGTATAACGATAAAAAACAATGTCATTATTCTAAAGAAAATAATGAAGTAGAAAGATACAACCATCATGAAAAACAATTTACAAGGTACAATGAACAACAAAAGTACTCAATAATTGCATATTCCAGAATCAATGTGAGATGTTGTCACCACCAAAATCCCACACCCAACTGTCAAACAAATACACAATCACCAAGAAAAACCTCTCCCCTTCCCGCATCAGACGGAACAAGATCTATATACAGCCATAACTATATGTTGGGTGTGAAAAAATAACCAGGAAGGATCCCACCATGTTTTTTATAAGTCGACATTCACTATGACATAGTAATCTTTTAGTGGCAGTTTTTTTTGTATTAAGTGAATGTTTAAACCACTTCTAAATCATACTGTATTGGTTTTAAAAACCTATCTCTAAATCGTGTTTCAAAAACCTTTTGGTGGTAGGTTTTTAAAATTTCCTCATAAGGATTTAGAGGCAGTTTTTTGAAACCAATCAATTCATTTAGCGGCGGTTTAAACCTCCCTGCAAAGATTTAGGGGCTGATATTTTATTTATTACTATTTCGTATTTCATATTTCATATGTAATTTTTATTTTAATTTATTACTTGTTACATATTACTTATTTAATACCATGCACATTCCAAGAAATTCCATGCTTGCATGCTTTCATTTGCAGTAAATTCCATCAAGAAGTTCAATATATAGATGCATTGGTTGAGATTTCAATCCCTTACCATTTGGTTATTTTTGAATGACTTTTACAATCTAGTAAGCTATGCATATGGTGAGTAAACGAATTTTAATATATATATATATATATCGATAAAACAGATAATAATAGTAAATTTTTTATAAATAATAAATAAATAAATAAATAAATAAATCAAAATAATAATAATAGTAATAATAATAATAATAATAAATAATAAATAATAAACGATAAAGAGTAAATAATAAAATGATAAAATATTAATGAATACATAATAAATAGAAAATAAATAAGATATAAACAAATAAATTATATATAATAAATAATAAATAATCAACAATAAATTTAATAACAAACTTTAAATTCTAAATTATAAATATATAAAAATTAAATAAAAAAACATAAAAAATAAATAAATTTTAGATAAAAAATAAAAAATAATAAATAAGTGAATAATAAATAAAAATTTAATAATAAATAAATAAATAATTAATAATAAATTAATAATAATTAATAAAATAAATGAAAAAAATTAATATTATATAAGTAATAAATAATAAATATAAAATATTAATTATTAAATAATAAAATATAAATAATAAATATATAATTAACAAATAACAAATAACAAATAATTAATAATAAATAATACGTAAGAAATAATAGAAAAATATTAAATGAATAAAAATGTTAAAAAATAAATAATTAGTAATTAACAAAAATAAAAGAATTAAAAAAATAAAAAACAAGAAATAAATAATAAATAAATATTAAGATGATAATAAAATTTATATATTAAATAAATAAGAAATGATAAATAATAAATAATTATTAAATAATAATAATAAATAAAAATTAAATATTTAATGTAAATATTTAAAAATAAGAAAAAATAAAAAACAACTAAAATAATAATAAATAATATGTCATTTATTAGTTGATAATAAAAAATAATTAAGTAATAAATTAGTAATAAATAATAAATTAACAATATCTTAAAAATAATATGCTTTAAAAAATAAAAAATAAAAATTTATTATAAAAATTAATAAATAATATAATAAGTAGAAAATAAAATTAAAAAAAATAAAAAATAAATAAAAAATAATGAATAATATATAATAACTATTATGTAAATTAAAAATTAATAGTAATTATTAATTAGATTATAAATTAATCATAAATTAAATATAATTTTTAATAATAAATAATAAATAATAAATAAACATTGAATAATAGATTAAAAAAATTTATAATAAAAAATAAATCAATAAATATTAAATATGTAACAACTAAATAAAAAATTTCTAAATAGTGATTTAGTTAATAATAATTGTATAAATAATAAATAGTAAATAATAAATCACAAATAATAAATGGATATAAATAGTTAAAAACAAATATACGTATATCAAAATTTATATAAATATATATAAACACACATTTATGTTACATAAATATACATACATGCAAACAAAAGTATAATTTTATATTAATATAAATATATAAATAAAACCCAGTATATATATATATACACACACCCATATAAGGCATAAATATATATTAACAAAAATTTATATAAATTTTTACAAAAATATAGAAATGTAGAAAAATATTCATATATATTATAGATGATACATCACCAAAATAGAAAAAGAACCAAAATTTAAACCCCATTAAATCAATAGGAATGTAAATCCCTAGAATAGAATCACAGATGAAACAATAATCGTTTGAAGATACTCTTAAACGAAGCTGAAATGTCAATAAATGTTGGAAAAACATGGCATCCGAACCAAAATACTCATTTTGGAGACCTTTTAGACAATTTGTAACTTAAAATATAGTGATTTCCTCCCCAGGGCCCTAACAATAAAGAAATTATTGTAATCATTAATTTGATATATGTTAGAGCTAAAACGGACACCCAGATCAAATGTTGTGGCCAATTAAAGTTAAGTTTTAATTTCCAAATTCTCTGAAAACATTAAAAAATTATATTCTATTAATTAATACCAAATTATTAACAAATTCCATTGTATCTCATTTCACATTATTCGATTTCATAGGTTGTGGAGCTTAAATGGACCCCATGATCAACATTTATGGTCTTTTGATGCTAAATTCTACTTTTCAACTTATCCAAGAATAAATTTATATTTAAAATAAATATTAACTAATAATTATATATAATTAGTCATTATAACATTATAATTAAAAAAATAATAAAAATCATTATAAATCATTATAAATTGTATATAAGAATTATTGATAACAAATCATAATTAAATACGTAAAAATTAATATTTTTACATTAATTTAGATGTAGTTTTTCAAAAAACACCTCCATATATCAACTATTTTTTTTAAAAAAAATTAAAAAATCATATTAAGATGAGTTTAACTAAAACAACTGCTAAAAAAATTTGAAAAAAATTAACCACATTTAGCGGTAGATTTAAAAAAAACCTATAATAAACCATTACATATTTTTTTCATGAAAAATTTAGTAGTAGGTTTAGGAACCACAACTTAAAAATTACCTATAAAACCATTTTTCACCTATTGTTCATAAAATATACCAATTATGATCATGTAAAAAAATTAAATGAGATACGATTATGAAAAGTTGGATACAAAACATTGACAAATCAACCATTTTAATAATTTATAAACAATACCAATAACCTGGTTATCACAAGATTTCATTAAACAACCTAAACATTTAAATGGTAATCACTAGTGAAAAAAATCTCAAGGGTATCAATATTTTCAAGTCAATGTGAATCATCTTAAAAATATCCTGATTTGTGGGCCACCTAGTTTACACGTTACCATAGTGGAATATATCTAAGGGTAAGACAAAATTATTGAGAGTGGCTCCTTGCCACAAGTTAGGGAACCTGGTGAATAGATTACCATAAGAGAATACGTATAGAGGGAATGATTTCATAATCAGGGATGGATCCCTACATCATCATCGATCACATTATGGTTTAAAATAATAGAATATCGCAAAATTCATTTCATCTTTGAAACCACATGAATCTTTCTTGAATCTATTATCATTAATAACACAATGGGAGTAATCCATTTAAAAAACCAAACTAGAAACAGTTTCTTTACGAAAACATTTCGTATGAAATTAAAAACTATTTAAGAATCCATGTCTATTAAATTTACAAGAAATAAATTCTCTAGCAATTTAGAAATCAATTTCAATGTGTAATCAAGAATAGTTCACAAAGACTATGTGAATTCATGAAACTAACTATCTTTAAACACTTGGAAGATCAATTACCATGGGTAAAAATTAAGAAAAGATCAGTCAAGGGCCTTAGGAAATGTGATCAGATCCATGATCAGGAAATTCCAATAATAAATCTCTAAATTTAAACATTCAATAAGGAATAAAACCAAAGGACATAATTACAACCAAAATTTTTGTTCAACGCACCACAATGATTGAATATATAATCAATACCCCATAAATATTCAATGTATCTATAAATAAGAAGATTTAAAACTTGGTTCCAAAAATTACCCCATTGACCAAGCTGATACATCAGGAGAAACAAGGGGACTTCGAAGAATATAATGATCCAAGATCAAAACAGAGATCAATTTACAAAGCACAGACTATAACATTTATTTGTGAATAAATCCAATAAAACATTATGCCGAGATATCCAATAAATCCCTCAATAATTATTCAGATTGAATTGTATGTATTAGGGTCAAAGGTTGATTATTTTTTGCGGGGGGAGGGGGGGAGTGGTAATTTATATGTAAAAGTGAGAAACATAACAACATGAATTTTTACACAAACCATGGTGTAATGCGGACTCACGTAGAGAAAATATACAACTTATGTTAAGGGATTACACCATAACCAATCGTTGGAAAATCAGTTTTTAGAGTCGATGATATAGTAAATAGTGAGATCATATATACAAGGAAAAGATACCACACCTTAGGGTAACAACTATACTATAAAATACTAAATCCAATAAGATGGATATGCCAAATCCTAGCACCATGACACAATGACCTCAAAATTGGAAGAATAAACCATGTCCCCGTTCCCAAGATCCACTCCCAATACCTTGATTTACTCTAAAAATATTCTAAAAAATGAAAATTACCACCATAACATTCCACTATATCGTAGTATCCTAATGATGTCACATTCATAACATCTACGATAGAAAACCATAACCACATTATATAATTCCACTATACCCAAAACAAAAAATGATTAAGAAGATAAATAATAAAACTAATAAGAATAAGTCCATACCAAAAATATAAATCAAGATATTACAAAACTTCCACTATAGGTTAATTCGTTTTTTAAAAGAACATCATACGACCAACATTATGATAATTTTTTGATTTAAAATTTTTTCAAGGGAAATTGTATTTCTTCAATTTTTATTATGGTTACTAGAATAACTTTTACTTGGGGTATCATTCACCAATTCATATGCGTGTTATAATGGAAATGAAATAATTTTTGTTCTTCATTCATTTTATAGTTCTTGATATATTTCTATGATGATTGGTGGGTCCGATATAGCCCTTCAGTTCATTTGGATGTGATTTGTTCTCAAGAAGATAAAAGTCGAATTAATTTAAATCTTGTAAAGATAATGTACCAAGATTCTTACCTAGTTTTTTATGCATTCTTTGAATTATAATTGAAATATTTTTATTTCATGAGGTATGTAAATGGGTTTATAAATGGTTTTGACCTAGTAAATGTGAATGGTTTTTTGAGTAAAATGTTTTCATGAGTTCTTATATTTTCGCAAAAAATTATCATCGTCATGATTGTTTTATTAGTGTTAAAAAATATTTCATGGAAAATTTTTGGAAAAAATTATTTTAATGAGTAAATAAATAATTATTTGTGGTAAAAGAAATTTTTTTATAAGAATATTTTTATGGATTTTAAATTTTATTTATAATTGAATTATATGTTTAATTTATTTTTATATCCATTACCGAGCTTTGATCTTATTATCCCACATTTTTAAATTACTTTCACAAGACATTAGGATGTATATGGTCTATTGAAAGATCAATGGTGGTAATGGTTTTTCGAGAAAAAATTATCATGAATGAAACAAGATGTTAAAAAAGAATAAATTATTTTTTTGAAAAATTGTACGCTGTGTTGAAATGTCCATTTTTTATGTAGTGTTTTTCCAAAAATCTCTAATACTATAATCATTAGAGGCACTGGAAATGTAATAATGTGTTACCCTTATTATATATCTGGTAATAATGGGTTGATTATAATAGGAGGTGTTATAGTCTAACATTTCTTTTATCTTAGATGATCCTGAATCATATTTCTATAGTAATTGAAGTGCTAAATGTTTTTTGAACATGATCTTGGGAATTGGTAAATTTCTCAAAAGATTAACATTCAGATTCAATACACGATCAATGATTATCTTCCCCTTCTTTAACCATAATGCATCTTCCCTTTCTTCTAGAAAATCGTTTCATAATTTTTCCAGCCTTGTATGAATCATTGGAATTTGTACAATACTTTTTTTATAAGTTTTCTTATTATTTTCATATACAAATATTAAAACATTATTTTTCGGAAAAATAATTGAATAATTTCCAATTCCATTGCATAAAAATTACCTAATATGAACATTTACTTTACTATTTATATTTACCTTCTCAAACCCCTTTGATATAAGTGTTATGATTCTTTGATGGTATTCATTTTCTTCTTTATCCTCAGATTCACATGGATTTTCACCATCATCATCTTATTTTATTTTCATCTTTATCATGGACTTGAATACCATTTCATCTTTGATATTTCACTTTAAATATGGGTTTTAATCATTTCTTAGGGAATTTAAATTTTATTTAATTCATCAAGATAAAAATATTCTTGGTATTCAAGAGTTGAAACTTTAGGATAAAATATAACCGAGAAATTTCTAATTAATGTCTTGACCATTTTAGTGCCATCCAACATTTCACCAAACCCTAAAATATAGCAAAAAAAAATCATAAATAGAAGTGAAATAATCATCAATTTTATCTTCCGTATTTATCTCGATGTCTTCAATTCATCTTCCCAAAATATGTAATTTTTACTCCTTGAATTTCAAATTTACATCATAGAAAATTTAAAAAATTTCTCATTTTTTTGTCTTATTGATGTCTTATCACTATTAGATATAGTTTTTATGAAAATTATATTATAATATATTTTCATTCATTACCTTGAAAATCTATATTTCATTTAATTGCACAATTCATTGGACCATTCCCATTAATTAATGAAAAAATGATAATATCTCATACCACCAATCTAATGGATAGAAGAGTTAGACACAAGTAGTTCTACAATCAATGATAATTTTTCCTTAAAATTTATTCACACCCATGTGGTTGAAAAAATTCAATTTTTTATTATTGGAACCTAAATGGAATAGAAAAAGGAAACTATGATCTAATGTTAGTTTAACTATATAGAATTAGGTTTTTATGTAGATAAGTGGGGGGTGGGGTGAATCAATCAGGACCCGTTTTTATAATATATTATTTCTCAAATGAACCCCCACAAAATGTTCAAACTTTATCTGCTCAAAAAAATTCTCAACCTCACTTATATATAAAGTACATTAATGAGAAATAAATTTGATAAATTATATAAGTTTGTTTGATTTTATATGTAGTCTATTCATTTTCATGGCTAGTTGGTCTCTCTAAGCACCATATCTTATCTTTATACATAATTGTTTTGAAATTAAAACATGTGTATAATATCAACCTATA
The DNA here is from genome assembly GCA_963277665.1 of Viscum album. Classification (NCBI taxonomy): domain Eukaryota; kingdom Viridiplantae; phylum Streptophyta; class Magnoliopsida; order Santalales; family Viscaceae; genus Viscum; species Viscum album. The sequence goes on along the minus strand of OY728138.1, from coordinate 580,626,997 downwards.
ATTTTACAATGTCATGATGGAATATGGAGTTTTAATATACTAAAAAAAACATTGAAACAACAATGAGTAATATCTATTAAAAGAGTTGTTTATTTTAGCAACATTAGATTTTGATCTTTCTCCATGAGCTTTCAAGAATATTCCATAATATCTTGATCAATTTATAAAAACTCTTATGTATATCTAATTATATACTCTCAAACATAGATGATCTCACTAAATACTCAAGCTCAAATAGATATAGGTTTGGGAATATTATTTTTTGACATCATAATATCTTCTATAATGAATTTTTTGAGATAATACTTAATGAATGGAATAGAAAAACTCAATTATATTTCTCCCCAAATTTCTACAACTCATAAATTGGTATAATTAAAACAATTCAATAAATAATATTTACATATAACCTTCTCAATATTTATCTCAATATAATTGTAAATCATGATACTTTCCTTTTTGAATTTGGTTAGTTATTCACACTAGAGCCACAATCACAAAAATATTATTCACTTTCATTAACAACCAATCTTTATCCAAATTCTAGTTCAAACATTCATTTATTTATTCTTAACAAACAAGTAATAAAAGGATTCAAGAAAAATATTCATCGTTAATATGAGAAATAATTCACAAATAAAGGATTTTGTGAATTCTTAGAATACCCATTTTCTTCATCTCACTATAATATCTCAAAATAATCATATTAATTTGGATCAAGACATGAAGTGGTACTCGATGAAAAACACTCAAAATATCATAATGTCGAATATCCGAACTTGAATAATTCATCTATAGTCATTTAATTTACTAATGAAAGTGATTATTTGAGCTCCAGAACTTCTTAACATCATCATACTATCATTTTAGAAATAATATTCTATTATTATTCAAGAAAAAGAAAAAACTTTATTATCTTGTTACTTTTTAGTTAAATAATTCTTGAAACCTCAAAAAAATATACACAGTTATCCCCAATTTTGAAATAATTTAGGAATAAATATAAGTCACATATTAAATTTTGTTTTTTACCATTTCAAGACTAGATTAAACATCGTTATATTTGGTTTCTTCAAAATATTAAAATTCTAGAGAATTTAAATTTTCAGTCTGTAGTCAATTGAAAAATTCCCTATGTGCTGATAATTATTTTGATGGATTATTGATTATGTAGATCGATTGATTATTAAATAGTAGTTGTCAGGTTTTATAGAAACTTATTACAATGTGTGGATGGTGTTTACACACAAGATATTTATGATTATTTATAATAAATATTCCTTAAATGATATAGACAAAAAAATAACATCCTTATGGTTCCACAGAGATCATCCAAACAGTATGACAAATTATTTTTATGCGTGATTTCATGTTTACTATGATCATCCATACTTTAAGACGATCCTTATAGGATATCATTATTATGATTCCTTTCATGATTATAGGCCTGATCATCTATAAGGTGTCCATATATATATATATAGAGGTTAATTATCCTTACAATATTTATTCTTATAGAATGAAATTATGTTTTTGGGTAATAATATTTATGACCTTAATAAATTTAATGATATATAATAATAGATATTTCAATCATAGAATTGAGATTGTTTTAGTTGTAAAATATATTAAAAATGATGTAGAGAAATTTATCCATAATAATTAATATTTAATGTGCTTCTTTTTCTTATTTTCCCTTTCACTGCTACTTGTTTTCAGTTACTTTTTTTATTTCTATTATTTTTTTCATTTCTTAGTGTGTTTAGAACTAATAACTTTATTTATTATATAAATTTTAATCTCCAAAAAAAATTAAAACATTAAAGTAGAAAATAATAAAAAATTGTGGCATATATTTCTTTAAGGTAAGTCTCACTGGGAGACAACCTTGGTTTATGTTGTATAATAGTAATTAAATAAATTGAATGATGTCTAAAAGAGACACCAAAAAATCAACTTATTTTAATGAAAGTATTAATACATTATTTATAAGTTTCAACAGAACAATAATCATGATAAGATGGTTTGGATAAAATTAAGGGATATCAATATAAGAAAGAAACTATAAAATATTCCTTATGAAAGATATATTTTCAAAATTTCGTCATTGGATGTCGCTCATTTAAATATTATTTAGTTTCATGAATCACATAAAATTTTCAATTCTTATAGAATATTTTGAGATTATACATTTAAAAATAATAAAACAATATTATAATAATTCAAACTAGCCATCAAAAAGACATAATCATATGTTTAAGGATAAATATTAATCTATTAAAAAAATGAATATTTAAAAAATCACGATGATCCTGATAATATTATTTCACATAATTCTATATTTTCTATAATGAAAATAACTGTATAATGGAAAATTTAATTTTTAATTCCTTAATTATGGTAATATTGATCCATTTTATATAAGATACAAAAAGAAAATAATTCCTATAATGAAGGATTATGGCATTAATAAAAATATTCCATAATAAAAATTAAAAAATATCATTTAATAAAAAATGTGGTAAGAAAATCTTTGGATGAAAATAATTTGTTTTTAAAATACAAAAGGTGTCACCTAAAAATAGAAGAGGAATTAGAATTGATTTTAAACAAATACACTAGATATTATAACAAAAAAATCCTATTTAATTTCAATGGATGGGTTTCTTTTAGATTTATATTAGGTGGGAAGGTAGTTAGGAGAATGATGGATGAGTTTAAAGAATGATAAGTAGGAAAGGGAAAGTCTTCCCAGGGTTTAGGGAATGTTGAATACCAAATGTCCCTGGAACCGAAACCAAGTGTTGCTCCTAGGAACGTTGACCAAATTATTTGTAGTAATGGGTTCCAGATGCTTTCTAGTTAGTAACAAAATATTTTATATTGTTAATATTTAATTTTAAATATTTATTTCATACATTTCATTCCCTTAGATAAAATTTTTTATTGTTTCAATCAATATTTTGAAGTCATTGATGTTCATTTCAACCTCCACGAATCATATCCTTACATTTACTTACCTCTTAAGAAATATAATATGTGGTTTTCATTCAGGTGGATTTATTGGTTTTTCGAATCTCCCTTTCGACATGATATAATCCTATATCATCTTAGTCTACCTTTGTTTGTATGATTTTTTCAATAGTTGGTGTGAACCTCATATACTAATGTTTCGGTCCTATGAAATATTTCAACAACATTGATTTTATTTTTGTTGGGTGTTGTTGGAAGGTTGTATTGGATGATATTGATATATTATCATGATTTTTTTTGTTTTTTTCTAATTTTTTTAATGTTAAACCTAAACCATATTTATATTTATATTTTAGGTTCATCATGAATTTCAAATTTTTTATTTATTAATTACCCTATACGCCATGAAGAAATTATATAATTGAACTATTAAGAAAACCCCTTTGTCATGTAATATTATTAAAGGGTTGGGTTAATATTGGTATAGGTCCAAGAAAATATATTTCCAACTAAAGGTATTTTATTTAAAAATGTTTTCTTAATTGGTTTTGGATGAAATTAATTTAGTGGTGCTGTTTTGGTTCTATTTTTGAATTTACATTACATTATTAAAATTTACTCAAAAAACATGTTGGGTAAATGTTAAAGAAACTATATGTTTTTATTAAGGATAATGATTAAATATAGATCGTACATATTGACTTCATTTCTTATTATTTTTTATCCATAGTAGTCATATCATTGTGTATATTTAGTGGGCATGGTCTCACAATTTTTTGATTTTATATATGATTTAGTGAAATTAATTAAAACTTATCTTTGAAAGGGGTATGTTTTACTTTTGTAAATGATTTAACAATGTACACTTATAGTAGTTTTATAATTTGAAGGAATGAGATGTGCCCACATTACCCAATCATTATTTATCCCATTTCTATGACCATGAATATGATAGTTAGCATGAATCAACTAACTCTGTTATAAATAATTAATTTTCTTCCTAAATAGAAGGTTATATCACATAAAATTAGGTTTGGTTCATATCATATAAATTTGAAGACCGAATTAGGTTTGATAGGCGTTAACTATCCAAGTTAATAGAGTTAATTATTATAGATTAAACTGAATCTTTTAAAAGTAATAAATAATATCTAAATTTGAAACAAATATTATTCCTAAAACATGGTTATTCTTCTTAATAAACATGAGTCTAATGATTGGTGACTAGGGGTGGGTAGCTGTTACCTATGGAGTATAACTTAATTAAAACATGCATGGGCCCCTCTCAGGACACATAAAAACCATTTTATATGTGATCCAGGTAAAGGAAAATCACCAGATAAGGAGAACTAACTACATGACCATATTTTTACCTATGTATATCATTTTTATTCACTCAAATATAATTATAATTTATGGGGTTATGGCTATCTATGAAACACTATTCTATACCATTTCACAAAAGGGTTTTTTATTTATTTTCTTATGGACAATTTAGATGATAGTTTATGTATATATCTTATATCGGAAAATTTACATTTACATTGGGAATGGTAGTGTAGTTTTGGTCTTTTTTTATGTATTACTTATATATTAAAGGAAGACCATTAATTTTTATAGTTATTTTGTTCGAAATTCATATGTTGCTGATGGGTTACACTTTTTTAATCCCAATGTTTTTTTGGTCATGCAACATTTGGTCTGGAACTATTACTTCAATACCTCTACACAAGGGGAGAAATCATATTCATAGATACTTACTTTATTCCACAATTTCTACACTAGACTCTAGGGATCAAGAGGTACGACTGAAGTTTTGTGGGGCCTGAATTGATATAGTTCGGGTTATCACGACATAATTATTTCCAAATAGTATCATAGCCCACTATAAGTGCTTTGAGGTTATTTTACATGAGATTTTATAGGTGATAGTATTATTGGGAATCCAGAATTTACCCATACATATGACTAGCCACACAAAACTATAGTAGAATATTGAGTTACTAGGGGTGTCTTTGGAATGTTTTTTTTATTTTTCCATATAGGAAATTCTTTATTCGTATAGACTCATGCATTATATTAATAGTTAGTTTGTTTTTATAGGACGAATGACATTCCATTTTTCATTCATTCCTTTTCTATAAATTTATATTTATGGAATCAATTTTAGGGTCATATGAACCAAAATATTAATAATAAAAAAAATTCCTCTCTATTTATTGATAAATACCAGGTCAACATGATTAAATAATTGGGTCCTTTATTTGTATATTTATTTCATAGTGTTTCTATTTACTTATTCTATGTTAAATATGAATCTAGTATATTAGTTTCCATTAAAAAAATTTAATACATGATTTAACCATTTCTAAATTTTATTGAAGGCATACATGATTACATTAAACTATCAGTGAAGACAATTTTAAAAATAAAATTAATTTTTGGTAAATATAGGATGAAATGTTGAGAGGAATGGGGTAGGAGATGATATATGTTATTAATACATTATTCTTTAATGTTTTATAATTTTATGAAAAGTATTTTGGCATAGTTATCCACCTTATTGTAGAGGATTCCTCATTGTCAACCACAGTTGTTTATGAAGGAAGTCGCATTTGAACACATAGCACGTTAATGACCTATAGTAGTTCCTCTAGTCATAGAAGGGATTATATATCTTGTAAAGGTGGTTGGTTAGGTATTAACATCAATAGATCCTACCATTTCTAAATTTTTTTATGGATTTATACTTCCAATATGATACAACCGTTATAGGTGATGTTCCAGCAAAGGTGGTTGAGGTGTGGGTCATCCACCAATATCAAATCATTGAGAGTATTTAGACACCCGATAAACACTAGTTTTGGAATGTAGATTATATGGATAAAGAAGTAGTCTACTGATAATGTGATGTGATAATTAAATTTAAGATTAAATATGTATCGAAGTATAAGAACTTCAAACTTCAATTCATCAAGTAGTTCTATCCTGAAAACTTACACTATACTAAAGAAAAAACATTTATGAATCTACATTGGGGCATGATGATAGTCATAGACTGTGATAATAAATTCACTGATCTTATTCTGTTTTCACACTATTTTATTATTGAAAATAAATCAGTGATGATGTTCACTGAAATTGGATTGAAAAAGTTTATATATATATATGTTAAACTCCCTAATATACCTACTTTGTTTATATATAGTGAAGAAGAATGATTTGGGTGAGATGATTTATGTGGGAGGATTGGGAGAATGTGTTCAATTACCAAGTCATGCTATGGGTTATTCTTGTTCTAGTTCTTGGAAATTATAATGGGAGGATATGAGATGGGGTTTCTCACACCCAAGGAGTTAGGGAAATAGGTTATTTTTAGATCTTAGTTCAAAAAGTCCATCTAGAATTTGAAAAAAGTTAATGAATTTTGGCCATATCATAACATATTGAACTTTTAATGTGACAGAATTATATTTTTGTGGCCAGTATGGATAACAATAGAGATTTTAATTCTATGGTTCATTTGGGACTATCAGGTAAAGACTTTAGTGTACATAAGTGTTTGAAGAACATTAAAAATCTCTTATATTTAGGGTAGATGAACATCATATCATAGGTTTGGTACAATTGATTGATGGGGAGTTGTTGAAATGTAGTGTTAATTGAATCCTCAATATAATTTTATATTACTTTGAGTCAATGAAAACCAATTTTTAGGGTTTATGTATCAGATCAATCCACAACTAATAAAGGATTAGGGATATATACTTTTAGAGGAACTATTTTTTTTTACATTACTTCATCATACAATTTTATATTATTGTTTGATAAGACTCTATTATTTATATAGAACTAGTAACATTATTAGGTATTAATGCTGTAATGGCCGGACCTGAACCGCCAGGTTTGAGCCAGTGGGTCACATGACCACATGCACTCTTCTCCATTTATAAGAGTCTTTCGACCAACAGTGAGGGTCTATGTTCATTGGTTGGGATACTATACCCTTAATATCATGTCATTAGGTATAAGAAAATAAATAAATGGTATATTAGTGTAATAAATTCTTAATCAAAGTAATAATAAATAAACTAATGGATGAAATATGAGTCATACAAATAAAATTGGATCCCAATGTGGAAAGCCTATCCAGTGTAATGAGTAACAGGTAAATAAATGAGTTAATAAATAGCGGGGGTCCTCCATAGTCTAGCTCGGTATGACACATGATTTTTACTCGTATTCTTATCCATATAGCATATAGATCTATCCATTTTATGGATCATTCATGAAATCTACACGTTCACCAAAATGACTATGTAGGGTATGAGAATAAGAGTCAATCAGACACCACTAATGCATACTAAACCTATTGGTCTCACATATGGTAGTTGTATTCAATAATAATAATAAATTAAAAATAAGTATAACACCATATAATACAAATTTGGGCAGGCATGTGCTAACTAAGATGCCATAAACCCCTATCTAGACCCGCTTCCACTCCATTCTGGAACTACAATAGAAGATTTCTGTAGTGATGAAATTAGAGACAATATGAGGTGCTCACAAAGATGTGAGAAAATGCATCCTAGAGTCCTCTATCCATCATGTAGTTCATGATTCCTGGTGTCCCCTAACTGTTAACTAGGCTACCTAGAGGGTATAATACTCAGAAGATGTTAGGATACCTTGAGTATATCCTCAGCATGGTCTCTATGGCTACCTCATATCTACACCATATACTCTAGTCCCTCTTCACCATTATCATAAATCAACTGCAATCCCACTTTATGGGATGACCATTTCAAATTAGTCCAACTATCTCCAGTAAGAATAAAAACCACAATGGCATGGTAACACACATACCTAGTGAATCATACTAGTAAGGAATAATATATAATCATGATTATACATCGGAACACATAAAATCATGTGATCAAAATAAATCATGAAAAAAACCCTAGTATCATTCATGGAATCAATTATCACAACGGGTCTCACAGGTTACACCCATACACCCACATGTAACTACAATCAACCATGATATCAAATATCACAGTGCATAAATTATAATATTAAAATGTGTTTAAACATGATCACAATAGGTAATGGACTTCCTACCAAAGGTGTCATCATAGATTTTGAGGTTCTCTCAGGGTGTCATCACCTAAACCACATTCACACATGAAAAAAATATCCATCAAATTCCAAGGAATAATTTAACCAATTACAATCAAACATGTTATGGGTTATAGAGTATGATAATTTGATACATGTGCATGGGATAGATCCAAACACATCCAAGGATAATATTTGAGAAAAACTATTATGTTTTAGAAGTTTTTGTAGGTTATATGGTGCAAGAAAGGATATGTGGCATGTAAGTGTATCGGAAAACAAAAAACATGGTGCAGGGTGGTACACCATGATATAGAATGTACTTGGAGATATACACCATGGTTCATGTATGATGGCTTTGAGGTGGGATTTGTAAATATGAAAAAATATGGTGAAAAGGACAATGTATATGACAAGGGGAATAAACCACCACAGTGAAAATGAGGAGTTTGTGGAAAAGGATTCGACATAAATAGTGTAGGAAAGAGTTATGGGGAATGTAACCATGAAAGATCAATAACTAATGGGAATAAGGTTGTGATTTGAAACATGATATTCAATTTAGATCCCTTTAGGAACACTTGTACCATTCTAAACATCCAATATTGGAGGGATATTAAGAATTTGGTTTATTTTATAACGTGTGGATACATTTTTTTAATCCTAAGAAAACTCCCCATTAAATTCATAAATGGATTACCCAAATACAAGATAATAATACCTATTTAATTATTTAAGTCATTAATATTATCTTTTATACATTACATCTATAACTGATGTTGAAATGAATCTGTGGTGTGGTCAGAGGCACCATGTTGTAGCCTCCATATAACCAACCCAACACATTGAAGGCCATGACATATAATCATTTAACAACCATTCTATGGTGAATCCCCTTCTTCTTTGACATATCCTTATCTCAAAATAATCACTGTGAAAAAACCATGTGGTCCATGACATAGTTCTTCTATTTTTAAAAGAAATATTGTCAAAAAAAAATTTTAATCCTACTTAATAGTCCCAAAACCCTCACGATTTTACACAAAGACGTCCATGTATAAGAACAAAGAGAAACATGTATTCTTATTTAAGAAATAAATTTCATGCATTCTAAATTTTCCCCCACTAAAGAATTCTCACCCCCAATAATTTTCTATAGGTGTCCTTTTTTGCACAACTCATGACACTGATCAAAAATGTCACCATCTCACTTGTAATTATCTTCCTAAATCTTATCATGCTTCCACTGAATCTGGAAAAGTGGTTTGGAATTCCTTTGGGTGACTTTATCACTCCATTATATAATATGCATCGAACTTTCCTCATAATTTGGATCAAGATTTAACTAAATGTCCTTGCAATCAATAACATCTGTGGGGTTGGCATATACCTTAAAATTAGTGAGACATGAAGGGAAATTTTCCTACCTATATAGAGTGAATGAATTTATAGACAATATAAAACATCCATTTCCCACTCCATGATCACTATGTTTTCAAAAAAAAACATGGAACTAGCTTTCCTCCCTTCCTCATACGTTAATGACAAAACCAAGTAGTTATTCTCAAGAAAACCCAATGTAATGTCATGACATGGGTTCCACACACTAGTTTCCCAAGAGGATCTATTACATGACCTTAATCATTCATTTTCATATGCTAGTGGATACCAACTAGTAGCAAGGGTCTAATATATCATCATGGGGTGACTATACCCTCCTTTTCAAAGTATCTCAAGAATGGTAGTAAATATGAAATAATCAATGGGAAATAACCATAAACCATAAAAAATTGTATCATAAGAATTACAAAACATAAATACAATATCCAAACCAAAACATTAGATATGTCATGGCAAGTACATGCCATGTTTCAAATGAAAAACCCAAAGATAAGACACTGGATACTCTAAGCGGGTTCCAACACCATGTATAGTTCTCTCATCTAAGATCTATCTGGACTCATCCATATAACATTATTCTCTTTCCCTTATCATGTATTGAAAAAACAAATTCTATTAAGTCATTGATAAAAATCCCAAGTGGCGTGTGAGTACAACTCACTATGCCACCATTGTCATGACCTGACCCATGCTGGGGTTCGAGCTGAATCTACCCCATGCCCACCTTCATAGGCTAGGGGATAAACACTAGCGCCAATGGCACACAAATCTTGGGGATGAATTTTCCAAATAACATGTACACACAAATGAATCGAAGTCAATGAAAAATTAAAGTGGGACGTAAGAAACAAGATATAACACTGCTATATATATAACCCACAAAAATGCATTGACACATAATCTGTAAAAGTACATAAAATTAAACTGAAAGGTATATGGGAAAAATAAATTTCCAACCATAAATGTTCCAAAACATGTTAGTAACTAAAAATTAAAATAGCTGAGAGATCCCTTCTCTTGGATCCTAAGCTTCGACCACCATACACGGTCCAAGAACTTGTGTCTCTATGCTCTTCAAAAATCACGATCAACCTATCCATCACCTGTAAGGGAACCCCATGTGTGGGAAAATACCATGTAGGGGTGAGTATAAAGATACCCAGTAGGATTACTCAAAGGATTAAGGGTTCAACAAGGGATGTTTTGAAGAGGGGAGCAGAAAGAAATAAAACTGAAGAGGAAAGCAGTAGAGAGAACATGGTACAACAAAATAATATAGTTAAAGAGTGAAGATCATCCCAAAAAGAGTGTAATGTAAGATTATAAAAACACAAGGATCTTGAAACAGTGGGAATATAAACTTTTCATTTAGTCTTCAATACCTATAGTAGGATATTAGACTCATCCAACCAAGAGAATCTAGACACAGAAACATGTGACATACCTCATGCGCCTTTTCCACTCCTATAAAGAAAGTAACAAAAACCCGTGGAGTGGGAACTAGAAATATATATATATATATATATATATATATATATATATATATATATGCTCAATAAAAGAAACCCAAATGAGAGATGGAGGGAATCTCCATCTCACAAGCTTAGCCTAGGAAATTTGAGTGGCCAATAGTCTGAGAAGTAACCATAGATTCCTATAATCCCACACGTTTTCCCTAAATTTCAAGTTAATGGGACTCAATCACTGCACCATGATACTATCTTATTTGGGAGGCACTGTCTCACCTACATGGTTTTATGTGGAATCACAAGGACACGTCATAGGGGTGGGGGGAGTTCCCTCTTCCTTGGGATTCCATAGTTATGTCAGCGCATGTCTCTTTACTGTGCCACACAGTCAATAGATCATGTCTCAAGGTTGAGGACACATGCCCATCCCGATTGTAGGGTTCTACTCTAGAATCATCAAGGACCCATCCCCATACCAGTTGGAGGGTACTATTCAAAAAAGAAAAAGGACCCATTCCTAGCCCAAATGAGGGTCACACTCAAGTGTCATTGGAGACCCATCCCCACCCTAGCTGGAGGGTTTTACTTTAAAAATATTTATGAAAGATTCCCAGAACAGCTGGAGGGTTCCATTATAATCTTGTCGAGGACCCATCCCCAGCCTAGTTGGAGGTTTATACACGGAACGACCACCAAGAATCACTATCCATCCTATATGGAGGTAACTATGGAACTACTCTAGATATTCCTTCAGAATGGTACCTCTTCGAGTGTCGAGGAAGTCTTTCCTTTCCTACTATATTGTACCTATCCTAAGGCTACTACAGTCATTGGGTGTCTCCCTGGATAAGAATCACATATGAAAAAACTCACATAATATCTTAGAATCCAATACAAGGGGCACCATCACATTCTATGTGAAAAAACACTCCGGATTGGCTGCTCATATACTGATGTCTAAGTCCAATAGAAGAAGATATGAGAGATATAAGATTCAGACAGTTGTACATGGCAGGTGTGCATCCCTCAAGTTGTGTGCCCCCTCATCATCACCTGGCCTTGTACCTAGCCATTCTTGGTTACTCAAATATGATCAATAACCCATAATAATATCAGTGTACTCCCAGAGTACATGTCATGCATATCAAAGGGCTATCGAGTGCACGATGCTCGATGTTGATTAGAAGGGAAAAAATTTAATTTCACTAACATGCCTTCACAAACAGTCTAGAAAATTTGACCGAATCTCTTCATACAACTTATTCACTCTCACAAGAGTCGACGCTGACCTAGTCCATGGTTTCTCTTCCAACACATCAAAAAATATCTTCCACCGATATTTCTTTTGTGTTTCCACATTTAAGGAGATCACAAACAAGGCTCTTTATGTTGGAACTGATCACACCATTGTGATCCCAATGAAAAAACACGCAAGATCTACTATTCTATCACCATAAATAGACATCCGATGGAAGAGTCATAAGATACCATATTGCGCTCAAAATACCTCTCATGGGGACCATGCCTTGATCCCGAAACAATTATATGGATCGTGATATTGTGATCCTCACAGAAAACAAATGAGATGGATGACTCCTTCATCCAAAACGGATACCCAGTGGAATAGATGAATTTAAACATAACACATGAAAACCGACCCTCAGGGGATCCGCACCTTGACATTTATTTAAACACTCGAAACACATCTCAAATAATTCACCACAACTATATGGTTTCTCCACTACAGATGGTACTTCAAACTGAAATCTTGTTTTCAAGATAAGTTTGATGTAAGATTCTCGAATAATAATAAATATTTTATTATTATAAAACATAGTCATTTCGTGAAACAAAGCAATAAAAAAAATACATAAAAACCCCAGAATAGTCTATAAAGATCCATCTAAATGAGAGGGCCCCGTGGCCACATAGGACATGTTAATTGGAAGTGCGATTTTGAAGAAACAAGCATTAAATGGATCTTGGTCCAAACTAGGCCGGTTTGGCCCAAACTGGCCAAAACCTCTCTTCATGAGTCGGTGCGCCCCAGCTGGCCTGGTCTCGATCACAAGATCACGGCTCAACCATGGGTATGGCAAGTTCTGCCATGTATTGGCCCACCTACCATGGAAATTCCCACCCGCATAGCCCACAACCTGCCTACCGACACCAACCAACTGAGGGGTCGGTCCTCCCCTGGTCCACTTGTCAACAGGAATCCCAAACAACATGGGTCACTTCTATCCCTTGGGTCCTCCTCTAGACCACGACATGGTTCCACTTTCCTCTAACGCCGCACACTCAGTTGCTGCTCCGATGCGCTCCCGCTCCACCACGCTCACTAGGTTCACCGTGCGGACACCCATGGATGCCCCTAGCTGCACTACTCACCAGTCTGCCTTAGCCCATTCCTGGACCACTACCTCTTCACCATATTGATCTATGATGCATGACAAGCTGCACTAGAAGCCGGGTCCCGCGACCCGCTCTAGCATTGGGCTGCCACCGGCACTTCTACTCCGGTGGCCCCTTCCGAGGGCAACTGCGGCCACACCAGAAGTATGAAATTATTTCAGTCCCAGTTCCGGAAAGATCATGATGAGATCTTCAGTGCCATGGCCTTCATTACTAAAACTATCAAAGAATCTATGGTTCCAAAATTAAATGTGTATAAACCCAAAGAAAGAGTGAATAACACGATAAACAATAGTGATTTTCAGTGAGGATTGATGGACAAGTTTTTGGGTCCATCAACGAAGATAATCAAAATTAAGAAACAAATGGAAAAAGAATAATATTAAATTAAAAACATGAATCATAACTCAATAGTTTCGAAAATAATACCTCGATCCATACTTTTATCACTATCAATGTGATCATCATGATCCCACCTTTATTTTATGAGGTTTTTAATAAGATCTATCTTCAATTTAATGAAAAATAATGAAGATCATCTTTGGGAGAGAGAGAGGATTGTAGTGAGGGGGGGGGGGGGTGTGGGAGGATTAAGGATCTAACCCTAATCTATCACCTTAAACCTCAATTTATAGGGATCTCGCTCAGCACGAAATCTGAATCTACCATGCCCTATCATTTTATGATACATCAAGGAAAACACCCCATTTTGAACTTAACACCAGTCCTATATTTCCAATATGAGATCTTGATAAAAAGTTATTTGATTCGGAATTTGAGATAAAATAATAAATTTTAATTATTTTAATTACAATTTTCCCTTATGTGGAATTTTTCACATAGGAATTGTGCTGAAAAAATTTATACCCTGCCTATGATAAACTCCACATTCTAGACTCAACTGTGGCCACATATTCCTAATATGAGCTACTGTTTTAAAAGAATATCATTATCAAACATGTATAGTACAACAAAAATCATATTTTTTTATAATTTATTTTGGCTACTCCAGTCATCAAAATTTCACCTTGTCTTTGCGCCTAGCTCTACAAATAAATTTTGAAATATTATAGTCTTACAAAGAAAAAATTAGGTCTATACATCACTCCCTCCATCATTATTTTACCCCTAAAAATAAAAACTAAGGAAAAAACTTGGGGTAATGAACTCACACTTGTCTCTCCCACTCCCATGAATACTTGCACATTTTTCCTCAGTTGCGACATGTTGGAGACATCATGAAGTAGCTCCAACTATTGGGGGGATAGTGGTAGGAATCCTCACTATATATTTTCATGGTCTTGAATGGTCTAAAGGGACTATGGGGATTCTTTTTCCTCCCCAACTGAACCTCTACACCCCACATCCCAACTAGAATCACCGTTTTTTCTAGAATAGGGTCTCATGATTCCCTCATTCAGATTATCCATATGGTGAAACACCCAAGGATATATGTTCATGCAAGATTTCAGTGTCAATCCACCTAAACCGATACTCTCTTATACGGTCGGGTATCGGAGGGCTCAACACCATTGAGTGAAGAAAAATTGTACCCTCCTGTTCCACCAGGTTCAGCTGTAGAGAAGCTAAGTGCTATGAAAATTCCCAAACTGGGAAAGCCTTGGAATTCCCACTAAGGGAATTTACTACAATGTTTCCTCTAATAGATTATAGACAATATCGAAGTTGTAGTCCTATGGTAAGTCCAACCAACGTTGCCGCCCTAGGTTCAAGTATCTCTGGGTGAAGACGTACCTGAGGCTCTAGTGGTCTATTTAAACAACAAAGTGCTATCCCAGAAGAAAGCATCTGTACATTATCATTGAAAATACTACCAATACTAGCACCAGATAGTGATTAAGGTCATTTTGTTCACAGGTTCCCCATCACCTTGACCTGTACTTGATAACTACAATATCAAGATTGACGTTGAGCACACAAGGTACCAACGAACAAGCCAGGCAAGAAAACTCATCCAATCGCAAGAAGCTAGACACAGAAAGAATATCACATACACCATGTGTATTTTCTTCCAACAGGATGTGAGTAATGTCTGAAAATACACTCCTCTACACCCACTAGAGGAATTCCCAGAAGAACTGTCAAGTAGGAAAACTCCACCGGTAAAGCAAGGACCTGATCTTACAATCCACCACAAAAATTTTCCCTGAACGGACATGTTAGAGAGACTCTTCTACCAAACCTAGATACTATCATATTTGGGAGGCACTAACTATTCCCATCAATTTTTCTCATCCCATAAAAATGTGTGTCAATGGGGGAAGGACACCGTTTTTTGTCCATTCAAAGTTATGTCAAACAACACCGACCCGGGGTTACATCGACACCCCACGTCATCTAGGTAAAACATCAAGAAAGGATCATGGATGAAGGAGTACCTCACATAGTTCCTAATAAGTTCTACCAAAAACAGGTATAAGGGAATTATAGAGTACCTCTTACCATCTCGTGCACTGCAAGATTATAGACATCTAAAGCATGAAGTTGCCCGCTTCCCCAGACCACCATCTCCCCGATCCAGACGTGGGCTGCCCAGTGGTGGTGTAAGGACCTCGTATCATTGTCCAGAAACCATAGTTATTCCAACAAGAATTCTAGGTCCACCTACCTAGGGACCACAATGTCCTCACTTTGGAGATCCCAATTCACGGTACCGCCTCTTCCGTGGTGGTACATCTAACAATTACATGGAAAACTCAGTAGTTTTGATCGAGTATTTTGGCACTATTTTACCTTGACTATCACAAGAATAACACTAACCCATACAGGGTTTCCCCAATGCTCAAAATTTCATATTCCTCAAATGACTATGTTCCTGAGACCAATTAGGGAGAGGCCTCATGCTTCAAGACCTTATCATCTTACACTAACAAGGTATGACATACATATCAACTATACTTCACCCACTGCCAAAACTGGCCATCTCGCACCCCTATTAGAGAAATATCTCTATCACTAGTGCTCACTCCCGCACCTCAGAAAATTTGGGGTTTCTCAAGGACACTACACTAGCACAAATATCCTCTATAGAGACCCTAATCAATCTTCTGTTCCTGGAACATGTCATAATGGATCATGTGTAGAGTATAGCTTTAAAGGTCTGTGAACCGAGTCACATACTCATTCATCATCATCCCTCTTTACTGAAACTATGGGATCTCTTAAATTCAAACATAACACAAGTTGGAATGGTATAACTGCTCCGGAAACAGCTGCTGAAAGTCATCCCATGAGATTACCGACTCATCAAGTATCTATGTAGCCAAGATCCTCCAATTCCTAGCTACTCAATGGAAAAGTCTGGTGGCCAAATCCACCATCTGGTCTGATGATGCTTGTACAAGCCTAAAAATATAGACCACCAACTCTAGCCAATATGATTATGTTTGATGGTATGGCTTTCCACGGAACCTTAGCGGTTTTTGGTGTTGTAACTCGCGTGGTGAGCTCAACTTGGGCACATCCTTAGCCTGCTCAGATGGGTCTGGAACTGAGGCCTTGTGGCACACATTATCGTAGTAACGAACCGAAGTCGGTATCATGGATGACTATCAATGTGAAATAATTTGGAATATTATCAAGGAGTAAAGTGGTAAGATGAGAATATATATGTATATATATATATATATATATCAATGATAATAGGGAGCTGACTCAATAAGGAAAGTCAAAGACTCAATCCTATATGATGAATGCACCATTTTTTCCTGCAATAAGTGTCTTAGGGTGCCGAGTCAATAACCTGGTAATTAGGGTCATGGTGAATAGATACATCATCCACCCGTACAATCATTGGACTCTCTATCATAATATCCTCTCTCAAAACACTTTGACACTAATTCCCCAAACCCAACCAAGACCTTTTAGGGATACGTCCAAAAAATGTCCCAAGGGTTGAACCGCCTCTGATTCCACATTGTCACAACATAACCCAAATCGGCTACCTTAAGCCCACCTATATAGGCTAGGGGCTAGTGACTAGCACCAAAGGCACAAAAAACTTAAGGAGTATTTTTCCTAAGAACCTATAGACACACATATGCAAACAATTCAATGAAAAAAATGCACATGGAAGGAAGAAACGAGATACTATACTGATATATATATATATATAACTCACATGCATGAATCAACCTCTAAATAGTAAAAATACAGAAAAGAAAACTAAAAGGTAAAGGGAAATAATACACACCCAACTAGAAAAGTTCCACAACATAGTAGTAAATAAAAAGTAAAATAGATGGGAGATCCCTACTCATGGATCCCAAGCTATGACCACCACACATGGTCTAAGAACTCGTTACTCTATGATACTATGAAATCAAGATCGACATGTCTGTCATAAGTATGGGATATCCAAGTGCTGGAAAATACCTATCAGGGGTGATTATAAAGATAATCATTAGGATACCCCAAAGGCTCAAGGGAGTAGGAAGATAATTATTTATGATGGAAGAAGTATTAGATACAAATGAATGGGTAAAAAGTAGAGATAACAAGGTCCATTTTAAAAATAAAATAAAAGAGTGTAGCTCAACCCAACAAGATAGTAAAGTAATATCATCAAAACACAAGGAGTTAAAAAATATGATAAGATGAAATTCTTGTCGATTTTGCACTACCTATAGAAGCAGTGTATACTAATCCTACCACAAGAAGCATGACATGGAAATCATATGGCATACCCTGCGCGTCTTCACCTCTTCTGGAAGGAGAGTAACCAAAAACAAAAGAGTGGGAACTAGAAATAGAATATATATATATATTATTGGTCAAAGAAACAAAAATAAGAGAGTAAGGGGATCTCCATCTCACTAGATCAGGCAAGGAAATGTGAGTGGCCAACATTCCTGTAAGTAACCAATGATTCCTAGCATCCCAAACATCTACCATGCACAACAAGTTAAAGAGACTCAGTCACCTCACCTTGATACAATCCACTTTCTGTGGAACTATCTCTCCCACATTGTTTTAAGTCGTGTCTTGGTGGTAAAAATGGCCCTCTTCCTTGATATTCAAAATTTATGTATACGCACATCTCATTCCTATGACGCACAATTGAGAGATCATGTCTCAAGGTTAAGGACCCATGCGCAGCCCGACTAGAGGGTTCTACTTTAGCATACATGAGGATCCATCCCCAACCTAACTGGTGGGTTATACCTAGAAAATATTGAGGACCCATGCCCTTCTTGGATAGAGGGTTCCACTCTAGTGTTTTCGAGGACCCATCGCCAACCTAATTGGAGGGTTCCACTCTAATAATATTGAGGACCCATTCCCAACTCGGCAGGAGGTAAGTCAGGAATTGCTCTGTCCATCCCTATTGGATTGTACCTCTCAGGGAGCGTTAATGATATATGGTCATCCCTTCCGAATGGTACCTCTCAAAAGGCTTATACGGTTATCGGGCATCACCTCTGATAGGTGTCACACATAGAATATCTCAAATAGTTTCTTAGAATCCACTATAGAGCGCACCATCACATTCTGCGCAGAAAAACACTCAAGATAGGCTACTTTTATGCTGAATTCGGAGTCCAAAAGAAGGTATGAGAGGTTGAATATTAATAATGTAGTATATAGTGATTGTGGGGCCCACATGTCATGTGTCCCCATCTAATTTCTTGGGTATGTACCTAGGAATTCTCGGGTACAAAACATAGATGAAGCAACATGAAGCATTTCATTGTACTCCCAGTGTACATGACATTCCTAGTCAAAAGGCTATCGAGCGCAGGACTTTTAATGTTGATTATAAGAGATAAAATTTAATTTCACTAACATGCCTCCTCAAATATCCCCAAAACATTTAACTGCATATCTTCATACATCTTCTCTACTCTCATAAGAGTCAAAGATGACCCGAGTTGTGGGTTCTCTTCAATCCCATCAAAAAGGATCTTCTGTTGATATTCTTTTCATGTTTACAAATTTAATGAGACCAGGAACAAGGGTATATAATTTATAACGGTTCACACCATTGTGATCCTTGTAGAAAACATACAATGATATACTATTCATTCACCCCAAACAGACATCCGATGGAAAAGTCATAAGTTACTACATTGAGCTCGAAAGACATATCTTGGGGCCCATGAATCGATCATGAAACAATCACATGGATCCCTCCATTGCGATACTCATGGAAAAACACATGAGGTAGACTAATCATTCATCCGAAATTGATACATGGTAAAAAGTCACATCTTACAACAACAGCTATGAACCGGCCATCATGGGGCCTACACATAGGCTTTAGTTTAAACACCCAAATGACATCTTGATACATTCTTCTCAACTCCAAGTCCATGACACCACTGATGACACATCAAATAGACATCCCATTTTCAAGATAGGTCCAATGTAAGATTCAAGAATAATAACAAATATTTTATTATTATTAAACTTAGGCGTTTGATGAAATAAAGAAACAGAAATCATGAAATAAAAGTCTAGGACCAGTCTCAAAATATCAGAAATAATAATTTGGTATCTTTGATGTGGATGGAGCATTAAATGGATGCATGGTTTATAAGAAACAAGAATTTAAATGATCTCGGTCCAAAATGGGCTGGTCCGACCCAAATTTTTCAGACCCTCTCATCCTGGGCCGGTCCACCCCGGTCGAACTACCTCAAACAGCCCGGTCCAGATCACTGACCGATGGCCAAGCCATCATTCCTACTCATTCTCTTACAGCCTGGATCGCCTGCCATGACCTGAACCGCCCATGTGGCCCGTGACTCGCATTCCAACATCGAACAGCCAAGAAACTAACCCTCCCATAGTCCTCTCATCAATGTATGACTCGTGTAACATAGGCCACTACAGGATCATGATTACTCCACCTGACCATGACACAATTCCATCGTACGCCAATGCCGCACACCCAGCCTCCACTCTGACGTGCTCCAGCTCCGCCTTGTAGTGCCCGGTTTTCCATGCCGACCCCGCTTGACACCACAGCCATAGTGCTTGCTGGTACACTGTAACGACCCGAAATTTTGAATAAATCTTGTTTCCTAATTTTATGTGTTATTTTATTTTATTTTTATACTCAACAAAAATGTTTCATTTGATAACATGATTATAATTAAAATGAGACCGTTGGGTTTAGACGGTTATATGACCATTGGTCAATATGACCGCTGGAAACTAAACGTTTTGATTATTGTCTCTAAATACAAGTAATCTTGGTTAATTATTATAGAAAGAAGATTCGATGGCCTCACCCAGTGGTCTTGGACCGATCGAAGCCCATCTAACAGAACTTGGGAAGAGGTAGCACCACTGGGCTTTGATCTGGACCAAACCCAAGCCGAACTTCATCGTGTGAAGCTAGAATGGAATCGCCTTTGCGAGAAGTTCAAACTGATAGAAATTAATACTCGTGCGATGTTAGCCGAGCCTCACTCAGATTCTCTCACTATAGCACACCTTACACTTAGGTCCTATGATGGTGTGATAAGGGGTTATTTAAGGAGACCGTAACTGCCTTGTGTAACCATTTGTTTTAAATAAAAATTGGGATTTCTTTTTATGATGAAGTTTATGAATTTTTAAATGTCCGGATAAATATAGTATGCATATTTTTGATGAATTTTAGAAAAAATATATTTTAAAAATGATTATGTAAACCTTAAATAAGTAAAAATTTGTAATGATTTTCAAAAAATGGTCTTCTACAATTATGTTCAGTACGAAATTTAGAGTCTAATAAGATCAACTTGATTTTTGATGAATAGTAAATTATGAATAGTGATTTTATGATTAGGATTAGTAATGTGTCCAAATGGATTAGTAATCTCATTTAAAGAAAGTATTAATATAATCTAAGATCCTTGATTAAGTATGTGATTCAATAAAATGGTTAAATAACGGTTTCATAAATTATTTTTCAAGTATTAGTTTTTTCGAGTGAATAGTGTTTTTAAATTAAAAATTAAATTAAAAATATTAAAAAAATTATTTTTATAAATTGGATTTCATTTTTGAACTCAGAGCACCGATATTATGTTATGGTAATTTTTGGGGTTTTTTCTGAAAAAATGAATTTTCGGTGAATAGTGTATTTATTTAAAAAAATAAATTAAAAATATTTAGAAAATTATTTTTATAAAATGGAGTTCATTTTTTGAAATCAGAGCATTGATATTTGGTTAAGGTGAAATTTTGGGAGTATTCTGGGAAAGTTGAATTTTCGATGAATAGTGAAAATACAGTTTTTATGTTACGGGTGTTTAATGACATCATTAAATGATGTATTAAGTTTTTAATCAATATGTTTGACTTATAAATAGTAATATAAGGTATGAGGTGTCCCAAGTGGCCAATACCATGGGCAAATACCATGGGCAAGACATGGTTTTTCCAAAACCACTAATGAGGTGTCCCTTGGCCATTAATGCATTGTCCCCTCACTTTCCCTATAAATACCAAGCCATCCTCTCATCCATTCGACTGTCCACTATCCCCCCAACGATGTTCTGGTCTCATTACCTTTCAAGGAGTCCTCCCAAGGTGCCCACAGGCCCTCAAGGTCCCAACCTTTGAGTTTTAAGAGTTACGTTTTAAGGTAAGGGATCCGATCTCTCTCTTTCTTTTCAAGAAATCTCTTTTATGTAATTTCTTTTATGCACCATGTTCATATGTTAGAGGATGTTATTTTATACTCATTTTACTGCCTTTTCTATGTTCATATATTGATAGATCCCCTTTTACTCCCATTATTTCGTTTTATGATGTTTTAAGTGGCGCCGTTAGGCTGCCGAAATTTTTGTAACAGATTCTTTCTCCCTTCTCATTTTTCAAGATCTATTTTCATGTAAAGTATTTCAAGTTCCTTTTTATTATGTTGGGGTATGATCTCTAAATTTATCATACTAATCATTTATGATCATATGATGAGAGACCCCATTTGATTTCTTCAATTCAGTATTTTGATGTTTTAAGTGGCGTCGTTAGGCTGCCGAATTTTTAAGTGGTTCTTCACCCTTCTCGTTTTGAAGTTCTACTTTCATGTCAATTATTTCAAGTTCCTTTTTGTTATGTTGGGGTATGATCTCTATATCTATCAAACTGGAATATTATGTTCATATGATGAGAGACCCTATTTGATCTCATCAATTCATTTTTTGTTGAAGTTTAAGTGACGTCGTTAGGCTGCCGAATTTTTAAGGGATTCATTCACCCTTCTCCTTTTCAAAGTTCTAATTCCATGTCAAGTCTTCCAAGTTCCTTTTTATTATGTTAAGGTATGATATCTATATCTATCATACTTATATTTTATGTTCTTATTATGAGAGACCCTATTTTACATCATCAATTCATTTTTGGTTGAAGTTTATGTAACGCTGTTAGGCTGCCGAATTTTCATAAGATAAATCTTATTTTTGTCTTCCTTTCATGTTCTTCATTTCATATGGTATATTTTCAAATTTCATTACCATGTTCTTAAATCCCTTATATTATTTACCTCTACTGTTTTATGGGTCATTTATGATTGTTTGACCCATGTACCCTCTCTTTTCAACGTTTTCTAAAACCCTGTAATGTAGCCGTTGTGCTGTAGAATTTTCGCCTCAAAATTCCTTTCTCTTTTCTCAAAATTATTTTATGTTATAAAGTGAATACTCAAAGATCTTATTTATACACGAGTATTCACATATATACCAAAATGTTCTATTTTAAATTCTGGGATTTACATACATGAAACCTGCTTTCCCTTTCCGTGGGTTTAAAGTGACGTAAAGATCATGTCTTTAAAGCAGTTTTTAAAACGTTATGATTATGAAATGAAACCCATTTATTTTATTCTAT
The DNA here is from genome assembly GCA_963277665.1 of Viscum album. NCBI lineage: Eukaryota > Viridiplantae > Streptophyta > Magnoliopsida > Santalales > Viscaceae > Viscum > Viscum album. The sequence continues at coordinate 580,603,775 of OY728138.1, read as the reverse complement.
ATGGGTTATTTATGAAATGTTTGATGATAATATATGTGGATCACATGATAATAAAGGCAAATTTAAGGGTGTGCCCTGATAGCGCTCCAATGCATTGGGAAATGATGTAACCACTAGAGATTACAATTTTCATGATATCTTGGTGAATAACCTTGGTAATTTTCAAACGACACCTTGGGGATGGACCTTGGTGATATGTTCATGATTTTCTATGTTAAATGATGTAGCCACATCTCAAAGTTATGAAAAATGTTATTTTTATTATTATATTCCACATGATTTATTTCTCATGCCTTAAAGTTCTTTTTCATGACATAGTTGATGTATCTCAAGTTCACATGTTAAATGTTTCCCTTGTTTCCCTTACTGGGCTTTCTGCTCACCCTTTAATTTGATGTATTTCCATAGGTTATGAGATGCAGTAATGAACCTAGGATGAACATGAGGAGAATCCTTTCAAGTGTTAAAGAATAATGTTTTATGTTTTCATGTTTTATGTTCCTGGTTTCCAAGGCACTAAACCTTAAAGATCCCCGATTTTGTAAAATGTATTGAAAGTTTATGTGATAAAAAGGCGGGATGCTATAGTTGGTATCAAAGGATGGTTTAGTTATTTTTGGAAATTAGGATATGAAAACTTTAGGAAGAAGCCTATAGAAAAGTTAAAAAATAGGAAATCTTTCAGGTATTTTGGTGAGTCTTGAGTAAGGGGTTTCCAAGAAAATACATCCCTGTCTGGATACGAGCAGGTAGAGGTGGCTCTGGCACAGATGTACATAGGTGTAAAACCCGAAAACACCTCTTTGAGCTAGACTCAAACGGGAACTGGTACACGACAATGGGACTTGCTGCACTCTTGGTTACGACACTCCCGGGGGATATGCTTTGGTAAATTCATAAGCTTAGTATGAACCATTGTTAAAGGAACAAAGATAAAATAAAATAAAGATTCACATAAGAATATATGATCATGGATAACCTAGATGGGAACCTAGGGGATCACAAGTTAGTGTATACTTTTCTTCTATAAGTTATCCTTATATGCTTTCGATTCCTTTTCATGATTATTGGCTAAGTATTTAATCCCCTAATTATGGTTTCTTGTCTTAGTTAATGGCGGGACATGGAAGAAAATGTCCCAACAACCAATGTGATAGGAAATGAGACGATTTTTGTATTAATATGATAGGGATGAGTAGGGAATTAAAATATGATTATTATTTTGGAAGATGTTCACTATTTTGGGGACCCTATATGATCTAGGTAAATAGATTACTACGGTATTTTCATTGAGGGGTAAGGTTTACTTATATTTTGAAGAATCGATGAATTTAAGGTGGAATTATAGTAATTAAGGTAACTTATGGAAATGATTAACCTATCTTGGGTAAATTATGTTTAGGTTAGCTAGTTTTGTTATAAGATGTTAGGAGTGATTGATGTTGTTTGGAGATGAACAATGAAGTTTATTTTGGAAGACTATGTTATCAAATCCTTCTTGTATTTGGGATTTAATATTATCTTGGTTTATTTTGAGGAGTCTTAATGACCGTTATTTATGGAATGGTAAATGATGAACTATGGGTAATACCACGGAACTTTGAATATTTAAAAGTAGTTTCCATTCCTATGGGATTCTTTATTTTTGAAGAGGTGTTTTACCTTACACTTTCTGTTTTTGGGATAATGTTTAAAGATAGAAGAAATAGATAGTTATTCTTTTGTGGATTATGAAGATGATTCTTGTGTTTTGATGAGGCCAAGTAGTTTTCAATGATCATAGTTTGGAGAAAAGATTAGTTTTGGGTATAAACTTATTAAAGGATGAAACTCTACATGAAGATAGGTATATTTTCTTATGTTTTTGTTTTATGTTGTAAATGAATTCCTCAAAATTATGAAAAGGAACGTAAAACAAAAACGTTGTTGGTTTATGTTTCCTACTAGGTAATCAAAGACCCTTTACACACATCATAAGTTTGAGATTTTCTTATGGTTAACGTTCTCCTAATAATGTTCTCTATCACTCTCTCCCAGAACATGACCCTTTGTTTTTCTTCCATGTCCATGTTTTCCTACATGGAATCTTAGTGTGGGTTAACTCGGGTGACCTTTGTACTTCCCTTTCTTTCTTTTAAAGTAATAATTTTACTGACTCTTTTTCTGATGTGGGACTTTCAATAAAATTTCAAAACCCAATTTTTAAAAATTGCGAGGACGCAATTTCTTAAGGGGGGAAGAATGTAACGACCCGAAATTTTGAATAAATCTTGTTTCCTAATTTTATGTGTTATTTTATTTTATTTTTATACTCAAAAAAATGTTTCATTTGATGACATGATTATAATTAAAATGAGACCATTGGGTTTAGACGGTTACATGACCATTGGTCAATATGACCGCTGGAAACTAAACGTTTTGATTATTGTCTCTAAATACAAATAATGTTGGTTAATTATTATAGAAAGAATATTCGATGGCCTCACCCAGTAGTCTTGGACCGATCGAATCCCATCTAACAGGACTTGGGAAGAGGTAGCACCACTGGGCTTTGCTATGGACCAAACCCAAGCCGAACTTCATCGTGTGAATCTAGAACAGAATCTCCTTTGCGAGAAGTTCAAACTAATAGAAATTACTACTCGTGTGATGTTAGCTGAGCCTCCCTCAGATTATCTCACCTTAGCACACCTTACACTTAGGTCCTATGCTGGTGTGATAAGGGGCTGTGTAAGGAGACCGTAACTGCCTTGTGTAACCCATTGTTTTAAATAAAAATTGGGATTTCTTTTTATGATGATGTTTATGAATTTTTAAATGACCGGATAAATATAGTATGCATATTTTTGATGAATTTTATAAAAAGGATATTTTAAAAATGTTTATTTAAACATTAAATAAGTAAAAATGTGTAATGATTTTCAAAAAATGGTCTTCTATAATTATGTTCAGTACGAAATTTAGTGTCTAATAAGATCAACATGATTTTTGATGAATAGTAAATTATGAATAGTGATTTTATGATTAGGATTAGTAATGTGTCCAAATGGATTAGTAATATCACTTAAAGAAAGTATTAATATAATCTAGGCACCTTGATTAAGTAATGTGATTCAATAAAATGGTTTAATAACGGTTTCATAAATTATCATTCAAGTATTAGTTTTTTCGAGTGAATAGTGTTTTTAATTAAAAATTAAATTAAAAAAATTTAAAAAAATTATTTTTATAAATTGGATTTTATTTTTGAACTCAGAGCACCGATATTATGTTATGGTAATTTTTGGGGTTTTTTCTGAAAAAATGAATTTTCGGTGAATAGTGTATTTATTTAAAAAAATAAATTAAAAATATTTAGAAAATTATTTTTATAAAATGGAGTTCATTTTTGAAATCATAGCATTGATATTTGGTTAAGGTGAAATTTTGGGATTATTCTGAGAAAGTTGAATTTTCGATGAATAGTGAAAATACAGTTTTTAAGTTACGGGTGTTTAATGACATCATTAAATGATGTATTAAGTTTGTAATCAATATGTTCGACTTATGAATAGTAATATAAGGTATGAGGTGTCCCAAGTGGCCAATACCATGGGAAAATACCATGGGCAAGCCCATGGTTTTTCCAAAACAACTAATGAGGTGTCCCTTGGCCATTAATGCCTTGTCCCCTCACTTTCACTATAAATTTCAAGCCATCCTCTCATCCATTCGACTCCCCACTCTCCCCAAATTAAGTTCTGGTCTCATTACCTCCCAAGGAGTCCTCCCAAGGTGCCCCCAAGCCCTCAAGGTCCCAACCTTTGAGTTTTAAGAGTTACGTTTTAAGGTAAGGGATCCGATCTCTCTCTTTCTTTTCAAGAAATCTCTTTTATGTCATTTATTTTATGCTCCATGTTATTATGTTAGAGAATGTTATTTTATACTCCTATTACTGCCTTTTTCATGTTCATATAATGAGATATCCCCTTTTACTCTCATTATTTCGTTTTATGATGTTTTAAGTGGCGCCGTTAGGCTGCCGAAATTTTTGTAACAGATTCTTTCTCCCTTCCCATTTTTCAAGATCTATTTTCATATAATGTATTTAAAGTTCCTTTTTATTATGTTGGGTTATGATATCTAAATTTATCATACTGATCTTTTATGATCATATGATGAGAGACCCCATTTGATCTCTTCAATTCAGTATTTTGAAATTTTAAGTGGCGCTGTTAGACTGCCGAATTATTAAGTGGTTTTCACCCTTCTCGTTTTGAAGTTATACTTTCATGTCAATTATTTCAAGTTACTTTTTGTTATGTTGGGGTATGATATCTATATCTATCATACACGACTCTTATGTTCATATGATGAGAGACCCTATTTGATCAAATCAAATCAATTTTTTTTTGAAGATTAAGTGACACCGTTAGGCTGCCGAATTTTTAAGGGATTCTTTCACCCTTCTCCTTTTCAAAGTTCTAATTCCATGTCAAGTCTTCCAAGTTCCTTTTTATTATGTTGGGGTATGATCTCTATATCTATCATACTGATATCTTATGTTCATATGATGAGAGACCCTATTTTACATCATCAATTCATTTTTGGTTGAAGTTTATGTAACGTTGTTAGGATGCCAAATTTTCATAAGAGAAATCTTATTTTTGTCTTTCTTTCATGTTCTTCATTTCATATGGTATATTTTAAAATTTCATTACCGTGTTATTAAATCTCTTATATTATGTCCCTTAACTGTTTTATGGGTCATTTATGATTGTTTGACCCGTGTCCCCTCTCTTTTCAACATTTTCTAAAACCCTGTAACGTAGCTGTTGTGCTGCAGAATTTTCGTCTCAAAATGCCTCTCTCTTTTCTCAAAATTATTTTATGTTATAAAGTGAATACTCAAAGCTCTTATTTATACACAGGTATTCACATATATACCAAAATTTTCTATTTTAAATTCTAGGATTTACATACATGAAACCCGCTTTCCCTTTCCGTGGGTTTAAAGTGACGTAAAGATCATGTCTTCAAAGCAGTTTTTAAAACGTTATGATTATGAAATGAAACCCATTTATTTTATGCTATATGGGTTATTTATGAAATTTTTGATGATGATATATGTGTATCACATGATAATAAAGGCAAATTTAAGGGTGCACCCTAATAGCGCTCCAATGCATTGGGTAATGATGTAACCACTAGAGATTACAATTTTCACGATATCTAGGTGAATAACCTTGGTAATTTTAAAATGACACCTTGGGGACGGACCTTGGTGATATGTTCATGATTGTCTATGTTAAATGATGTAGCCACATCTTAATGTTATGAAAAATGTTATTTTTATTATTATATGCCACATGATTTTTTTCTCATCCCTTAAAGTTCGTTTTCATGACATAGTTGATGTATCTCAAGTTCACATGTTAAATGTTTCCCTTGTTTTTCTTACTGGGCCTTCTGCTCACCCTTTCATTTGATGTATGTCCCGAGGTTATGAGATGCAGTAATGAACCTAGGATGAACATGAGGAGATGACTTTCAAGTGTTTAATAATAATGTTTTATGTTTTCATGTTTTATGTTCTTGGTTTCCAAGACAGTAAACCTTAAAGATCCTCAATTTTGTAAAATGTAATGAAATTTTTTGTGATAAAAAGGCGAGATGCTATTTACACATTAGACCATCCACATACCACTGGATCTTCTCCATCTTAGCCACCGCTGCACGCTCAGCCGCACTGGTGGCCCGCCGCCACCTTGGGCCACAGTCAACCACCACCAGTTCTACTTCGGCGACACCTTATGAGGGCCACTATTTCCACAATAGACATTCAAAAACTATTTCAGAATCAGTTCTGAAAAAACCAAAAAATTTTGTTCAGTATGTTGTCCTTCGTACCATAAACCATCGAATAATTGTTGAGTCCAAAATTAAACGTCGATAAAACCAAAAATGGGCGAAGAACACGACGAAAAGAAGTGATTTTCAGTGAGGATTAATGGTCGTGTTAGTGTGGACATCAACAATGAAAAAAAATGATGAAAAATATGGGCAATGAAGGATATTCAATTAAAAACTTGAATCAATAATCAAAATTAGAGAAAATCATACCATGATCCGTCTGTTTATTTCAGTTGATGAGATCAACATGCTCTTGGCTTGATTTGATGAGGTCTTGACGAAGATCACTCCTCAATTTGATGGAGAATGATATGTGTGGACTTATAGAGAGGGGGTAGGGGAGAGGTTTATAAAGAGAGTGATATGAATTAAGATCTAACCATAATCTGTCTCCTTAAACCTCTATTTATTGGGATCACTCTTAGAAAAGAATAATAATCCATCGCACCTTATCATTTTATGTCGCACCTATTCAAAAATCCCTATTAAGACTCAGTAGCACTCTCAAATTTCTAATTTGATAGCCTAATCAAAATATATTTGATTCAGCGCTCGAGTTAAAATAATTAAGTATAATTATTTTAATTACAATTTTCCCCTAGGTGGCGTTTTTCACAAAATTCATATGCCTATGAAAGATTTACCCCCCTTAGGGTAAAGGCCACATTACAGACTCAACCTTGGCCTCATATTTCTGATCTAAGCTACCATTTGAGAGATATCCCATTTCCAAAATTTACATAGTACAAAAACACTTATTATTTATTTATAATTTATTCATGGAACACTAGGCCTCATAATTGCATGCTATCTCTGTACCTAGATATGGAAATATATGTACAAATATAAAAAAATCTTACAAGGAAAAAACCAAGTATCTAAAACCACCAACGACATCTAATATAAATATCTGATCAATAATAGTGTATGAAACTGTATAACGAAAATATTACAGTAAATAAATTAAATTGTTATCATAATTTATATTCTTTATTTAACCACACAAACCCTCGGGTTCCCAAGAACACTCAAACCCTCAATACCTGCTTTGTTCTATACTAAATTCTAAACTATATCATAAAACCTTAGTTATTATTTATATTTTCATTTCAAATCATATTAGGACCAATTAGAACCATAGTACAATGCCAAAATCATTGGATTAGATCATTGTGTAGAACACCCGGTGGGTATTTGGAGCCTCTATCCTTGTCCCATACCTCAAATTCATATAATAATTTTTATACTAAGTGAATTTACAACAATTTTTAACTCATATTGGTATTTAGAGCCTTAGTCCTTATCTCACACTCATTTTTCACACATGGGTATTTGGAGCCTCAGTCCCTATCCCACACCCAGTATCTCATATGGGTATTTAAATTCTAAATCCATATCCCACACTCATTATCACATAATATTATTTGGAGGCTCAGTTCTTATCCCACACTAATATATAATATTCAACCACCCATCTATCACATATACCACACCAATCTTATTTAATCAATATTAACCCTCTGATAACAGTTCACATCCTGATTTACCATTTCAATTATTAAAAAAATCATGATTCAATAATTTAATCACAAGGAATGATATGATAAATTCCCCATCAATCCATTTTATAAATTTTAAATAATGAATCCATTTAACCAATTAAGTTCAAGTCAACCATTTAATAATTATCATTGTAAATTTATTCATAATCACATTAATTGACTAGTTACACAATCTCAATTTTCTATAAATTCCATAATCAAAACATTCCATTAATTAAATAACCAATTAATTAATAAAATTTCACCAATTTCATAATCACCATTACAAATATGCAATTTTCCTATATTAAACTCATTTCATAATCACATTAAAAGTTAATTAATCTATTCAAAAATTGCATAAATTAATTAATCAATTAATTTTTTCAATTAATGTATCAATTTTAATATATTTCTATTAAATGATTTTTTCGGGCTTCTGGGGGTGGGGTGTTACAGTTCTCTTACAAATTATTGGATTTATTTGTATATTGGGGATCCTTAAGGTTGGATATGATCTAAGAAATATTCTAGTTGTCAAGATTGTATTCTTTTTTATATATTTTCATCTATTGATTTTTCTCTTTTAATGGATTTATTTATTTCCTGATGTATACTAACCTGTGGTGTAAAATAGTTAGTTTTTTTCACTTTTTTGTAACATGTCATATATGAATGAAAAATGTGCCTTATGTTGGTTTCAGAACTTGTAGGGAAAATTTTATAATAATGTTACAATCCTTTTGGAACTACGAAAAAGTGTTATTTGAAATTATATATAATAATAAAAATAATAACCAGATCCATAATAATATTAATGGATCTTAAAACCTGAATGAATACATTCTCCACCATTTAATAAATTGATCTCTCTAAATTTAAATTATTAATTGTTAATAAATCTAAAAAACTGTATCTATAATGTGGCTAAAGATTTAATTTTTGGACTCATATCAATACTAAAAAATTAGGAAACATATATTTTTCCAATGAATAATATTATTCTTGATATTTAGTTTTCTCTAACAATTTGAGCTAAGAGCCTATTATTATTTTATATCTAGACCAACATTGAATAATTTCTTACAAATGGTTTTCATAATCATCCCTACATAGGCTATCATATGTTGATATAAAATGTCATCACTGTATTCCAAATAATATTTTTTCCGTGAAATTGATATCACTAATCCAATTCAAAAATCATATTAAGTTTATAAATGAAGGATAATTATATTTTTATGAGACTCTTTTCTAAAGGTATAAACATGGTATACAATAATCCCACCGCTATATATTTTTATTATAAATTCAACATGTATAAATCGAGGTGATGATTTGATATTATTAGAAAAAGTTCTATTTAAAATAGAGTGGGTTGAATAAAATTGAAATTTAATACTTTTAGTTATTTAGTGGATTATCAGTGTTACTTACTCCAAAACACTTTTAAAACTCACTTATGTAGTTATGATTTCATTGGATTTATATTTTTACCATGGATGAAGAATTTGTTGATGAATATCATCCTTTTTAGAATTTACATTAGGACATTAACACATATAATTACCAATTATTCCAAATATAATGATTTATGTCATGATTAGTGATTTTGGTTTCACGCTTTCCAATCTAATCATGGGAAATTACCTCTTCATATTCTTATAGATTTTTAATGCTCAATAAATCCCACTTCTACAAGTAAATCATTTTTATCCACTTGAGTAAATTGAATTAAGGATTGTTCCTATATTTTTTACAACAATAAAATTGATTCTTATTTAAATCATCATCATTATTGAATAATTTTTCATATTCATCCATCCTTCACTTATTTGTAACACTAATTTTTTCAACTATGGTTAAGCTTCTAATCATGTTTTTGGATAGGAGGTGTGAATAATCACAAGATTTACCAATACATATACCATTAGTGTTGGATGATAATTGAGTTTATCATAAAGTTCCCCCACACAAACAAGGATTACCTGGTTCCATTTAGTTCCAGGACCCACTTAAAATGAACAATGTTCTGATCCAATGTATAATTCAATGGGAATTTGATTGTTTTAGTGTTTAGTGGATGGAAAATTATTTGAACTGATCATCGGAATGTAATACTTAGAGTTTGAAAACTAAAAATTGTAGTTTTTATACTTTTCAAAATTCTTGAAATGTTACATAGGTGTTTTATTGAGTTCTAGATGACTCAGATCCTAGAAACAAAAAACTGATGAAGTATTATAGGGGTGCATAGTTTTTATGAAATAGTGTGACCCTTTAGATGAAATAGTGCATCTAAACCATTAGAGATGGTGGTATTTCATTTTTTGGTCTAACCATGTTTAAGGGACATCATGTCTAATCTATTTTTTATGGTTTTCTAAAGCATAAAATCTCAAAATTTTTACATAGTTTCTCAAATTGTGCGCATGATCCATGCAAGCCCCATTCCAATGAAATAGAGGAAGCACAGATGGTGCATGGTTTGAAAAAACATGCGTCTAAATTGTGAGGGCCAATTTTAAGGGGGTATTTCAAATTTTAGCCTGTACACTTTTTAACCCTATCTCTTATTTATCTTATTTTCCCTAGTGTACAACACTTCAACTTTTATCATATGGGTTTCTCATCCTCCCCCTCTAGGCATGGTGTTATCTATCTCATCTGAGGTAGGATTCATTATATATCTTTCTCAATAGATTCCTCTTTGTAATAAGTTCATTCATATTAAGCATTTTATTCCTCTACTCTCTCGATGGAGTTATATTGGTGGGAGATCATTTCACTTATTTTCAGGCCAAATGTCTTTTTAATTGATTTATCTCAAATTAGACCCAATGAAGCCTCAATATTAGACGAATGAAGAACCCCTCATATAAAGTATATGGTTTATAGATTTTTTCACTCATTTTTTATTGATTTATAAATATCTATATTATACGGAACACCATCCTTTTTCGCACATCACTCTAAAATGAGTTCTTCATTTCTATATTACTATACACAATATGTATTCCTTCCGTTGAGCAATGATATCTTATTAGATGACTTCGAACTTAATTTTTTACACCCCTTTTGGGTGTGCCAACTTATTTTTTATCTTTTAAATAATTTTTTAAAAGCATAGAATGCCTAAAAATCATTCATTTAGACTACAAATGAAATTTTCCATTACATGTAATCTTTATAAATAATGAAATTTATTTTACATGTTTGGTATCTTTCTAAAATGATCTTATTTGGTGAATTAATTTATTCCCCTTTAATGTGATTTTTTTATTCTAAATGATTTTTTAACAATGTAATGTTTTATAATAAAACCCATCAGATGGAGTGCACTATAATTTAAACTAAAAAGTAGTGATTAGTGATTTAAATTGTTCTTGGTCTTGTGGATTTGGTGTTTTACTATGGATTTATTTTATTTCTAGATACACAGAATTCCTAGTACATAAACTCAAATAATATTTTTAAATGAACTAAATAAGTGTGGATGGCCTTCCTTTTGAACAATTGTTTCAATGACCAACCACCTTATATGAGTGTTATCAAGGTGTGATTATAAATTTACACCCATTTATAATTGAAATGTATTGATTAAATTGAATGGTTTAAATTAAGGGTAATTTATTTGGGTGGAATTACCACACCACTTTCTATATTTAAATAATTATGGCTTATGTGAATTTCAATGAATGTGATGCCCTTAGTTATAATGGGATTATGGATTTTATTATTCATCAATGAATCATTTTTTATATTAATCCACCATTGGTATTGGTTTTGGTAAGACAGTTATGGAACTCATTGAGCATGATGTTTCACTCTCGATTAAATCAGGTTCAGAGCATAGCATCTCACACCGTTGCCACTATTTTGACGGAGGGAATGACACACAATGTCATTTCTTTTGGGTGATAACATGGTCAATCAGACAAACATATAAAGTGTTGATCATGAAATCATACATTCACTATGATATGTATGGATTTTAAACAATGTGTGAGATTATATGATCATTTAGACTAGTTATGGATGCCTGAGTAATGCCTCAGTGTATCCAACACCTTGTATTCTAGGTATAAGGCTACTTACATCCACACAAACTTTTTTCATATATGTGGATGAATTATATTACTATAATAAATATTTATATATTAACTATATATATATATACTAACTAGACTATCATCCCAGACTCTGATGAAGTAGGTAGAGTCAGCCTGGTATTAGATTGGTACCTGACTTCACTAGTATTTATTTACAGAAATTTTTTATTATACATTATAAATTCACACTACTAAACCTTATATTAAATGACTAGATTTATCTAAATAAATCATTGGTGGTGTATTATTGAGTATATACCACACCCAAATAAGGCCACCATTTCACTAGGGTACTCGAACAGAGCTCAGGTTTGCAGGACCATGGAATTTTTCTTATGCTAACATACTTTTACCTTTTATATAGGAGCATATAACTAAAATAATGATCATGGTTTTCATAGAGTTTTCCCTTGAGGTATTAATATTTTTCCTTATTCATTTACCACTTTGTATCATGTTTCTTATTGTGTGCCTATTATTTTATAATAGGTATTATCTTATGTACATGCATGATTTTTTATATATTGATGTTTTTTATTTATATTCAATTGATATTGATCTTCAGATTCCCATTATTTTATTTATTAATTCTTAAAATTTTGTTTGTTATTTATTTTTGAATATACCATTGTTCTACTCTAATAATGGGGTATATTCACTGAAAGTTTCCATAATTAAACACTAGTTTCTAGTCAAAAAACTCTAGCATATGTGTAGGCATACTTGAGGTCATATGGAGACTGGTTTAGCTATATTTTCTATAGGAAGTTGGGTTGGGACATTACAATGATGCATCAGAGTAGTTATTTTTTTGTTTGTCTTACCATTTGCGGATAATATACATGAAACTAAGAATGTTTTAGTTCTTGGTAAATAACTGTGTCCGGGGGAGACAAACCCACTCCCAGGGAAAATCCCAAGTATCCAAGGATGGTATTGCTGTTCATGTCATTCACTGTTATTGTTGGTTATTATTTAACCCTGATTGGTTGGTGTAATTTATGATTCTTATTAATTTATAAATTTTATTATATTTCACCCTTGGTTTAGTGTGGTGAGGACGTATCATTACATGAATCATTATAGACACATAAATATTTATACTCTATGCATATTCCATTCTATGTAGTTCCATTTGTACACTTCTTGGTGATTTTGATGATGTTAATTGTCTGTTTATTAGCATTGTTGTTATATACCATGTTTTATATTTTAGGGATATTCTTAGTTTTCTACCTATTTAGTTATTTTGTTAGCATTCATATTTATATAACATGATTGTGTGATTTATTTATTATGTTAATATGCTTTCTTAATTAGGTTACTATAATCCATGACACCTAATTATTGAGTTTATATTGACTATGTATTAGGATTTTGTCCTTATTTATAAATTTTCTCTATGTTTATTTCTTATAGAATCATTATTTGTAATAAACATGATATATAGTTGCCTATTAAAGTTCTATCATTGATCTAAAAGTAATTTGTATTTATATATTTACGATGACACCTTAACTAACCATTCATGAGAAGGTTGATCCATGTACCATTGCTCCATGGGATAAATCATATTGGTCATGATTAATGGGAGAAAAATTACAATCTATCAAGTGTGTGGGAGATTCACAGATTGAGAGATGGAAACCCATATATTCGAACCATTATATAAGTTAATGATATATTTTTAAATGGTTATAAATTTAAAAGTTGTTTAATTTTGATCGGAAATGAATTGGATGATTATAGACCCCTTGCATGACTCAATTATATAAGGTCATTTATGTTATTTAAGCTTATCAGATTAATTACATTAAGAGTATTTAAAAATTTAAATTGTTGATGGCTTCCGATATAAAGTCTTGTTAATGTATCACATGGGTATGAATATCTATACGAATAATTCTACTAAATGCTAAATTAGAACCATGTAGGTTTGTTGGGGAATGGTTCTTATGAGACAATCCACTACGGGTGTTCTGAAATATCGATAATTTAAAAAATGTAGTTGGGTTTCATTTTTCTGAATCCATGTTGGGTTAACGGGGCCTTCATAGATCTCCTAATCTATTATAACTTAGTATTTAACCCCATGAAGGTATACACATACAATATTGAAATATTCATTTATAGCGTCTAAAGATACTTATATGGGTGAATATAGATGTATGTCGGTACCGTACTTTACCGGTTCCCTCATAAACTGATAATTAACTATATATTATTTTGAGCTAAATTTATATAAGGTGTTAGTTAATTAATATTCCAATTTCAACCAAAACTTTGTTTTCCACTTTATATTTAAATCAATGTTTTCTTTAACTATGGCCGATTGTGAAATTCCTTATTCATAAAAAATGATTAAAAGGGATTTATATGATAAATTACCTAATTATGATGGGATGTCAATAAATGATTAATATTTAAAACGTCTTTTTGAAAAAAATACATTTTTCCTTGAGTTATTAATTAAATCTACTACCATGTGTTTTTTATTATAATTGATACATGATGTTATGAATTAAATCTTTTAATTGTTTAAATATATAATTATAACCTATATAATGATTTAAAATAAGACCTCAGGCGGTATCCTTAGTTTAATCCCCCATTTAAGGGTAGCTTAAACATTTCTTTAAGTTTCTTTAGAAAGGAAATGTGAGCGTTTTTTATAGTATTTTTTATTTTTAAGCAAGGGATTAAATGACATGAGTAGGGCCTAGTTAAATTTATTTAGTGTGACATAGTGATAGGTTCAGAGATTATTCTTTTGTGTGGGGATATCATGATGTAGATATCACCCTTAGAGATTAAATTATTTCTAAATAATCTGATATTTTTGACATATGGTAGAGTTAAAAATCCATTTTCCATAGTAATAAGCTTAGATTCTAAATGACACCCTTGTTTGGATGGGTTGTCATGGAAACCTTGAACCTTGTTATAGGTATGGGCATTAACTAATTCTTAGTTTCAACAGGTTAAACATTCCTAGGGAATGTCAACCACTCAATAGGTAATTTAAACCATTCTTCTTCCTCAGTAATGGACGAATCATTATGTCATCATCCTGGTTAATGTCCATATGAGGAAATATGAATTTTGGTTAAATATCTTGTACGAACCACCTAATACATGGATTCATAGGGTGGAAAACCTATGTATGGAGTCTAAGATCAACCATCCTACTTCTAAAACATCATGGTAGTGTGAATTATTATATGTGGTACTCATAGAGTTTAAAAATAATATAATGAACCATTTGAATTTGGTGGAATTGTTGATCATTGAGATATTGAGTAAATTCTCATGTCATCTTCGGAGTAGAGTGACCTAGGAATTAAAGGAATGACATTCATCCCAATTCGTAGGAAGGAGGTCCTAAAGTTTCATGTGTTTTGACTTTCCAGTCAGGTTGGTTTTGGATTTTATGTGAAATTTTATGATGTATATGAGTATTATTCATAGAAGTTTCTTTCATGTGTTTATGGTGGATCTAATATAAAACTATCATGAGAAGATACTCTACCTCTCCCTTTAATTAATATGGAACTCTTAAGGTGGAGAGTATCACATTAGTTCTATTGAGTACGTGTCCTTCTGATAGAAGGGTCACAACTAAAGAATACCATTTTAAAATGGTCAGTGCTATTTTTGAATTACTGTGAGTCTGGTGGGTCATGTAACAAGTCAGTTCTTGGAAAGCAGTGTAATAGTGAAATGGTTAGCTATGTATGTGACCTTTGGTAATAAATTTGGTCATATATATACTTCCATGGTAAAATTTGAATTACCACAAGATTTATTGGGTGGTAAAATCATTTTAATCAGTTATTGGTGATGTGTTGGCAGGTGAAGTTGAGATTGTTTCCGGGGAAGTTGACCTGTAGTGATTTAAATGCTCTTATTTTATTTAGTTGGAATGCAATTGGTATGAATCCACAAAACAATTATTGTTGGATATGATATAATTCTATCTAATTTTCTTAGTAGCCATCAATATATTCTTAGTGTACTCTTATTTTGGTGATGATCATGTCCCTTATCTTAATATTTTTTGGGTACATTGAGAGAGTGTTGGTTATACACCACACACAATTTTAAAGTTGTTCACCAAGTTTGGTTGACTCAATGGGAGTTATGCTTCTACAAAATGATTTTTTAAACAGGAATGGTTATCAATTAGTGATACTTGGGTTCCCATGTAATAATTCCCTGGACCGACTCACATACACCGGTCTGTTCTTGACATGACTGATGATGCGATCAATTAGTGTTCATGACTTGTGGATGTCTCAGATGTGCACTGACATCTCACTTGTAAATTCCAGAGTGTAGTCTTTCTTGGATGAAATCCTAAAATTATAGTTAATGATTTTGAGGTTACCCCAAACTTCATTAGAGATCATATAGGATTTTTTGAGGGTGGCGATCCAATTATATCAGATCGGGTGTACACTTATGTTCATGGGGAGGTAAGACAATTTAAAGGGTTTTTGGGCATCAAACCTCACTGGATTTTATAAACGATCCTCAATAGATGTTATTAAGGGTAATTAAAAATTCGATGGAGGAAGGTGTTCTATTTTTTTATGTAATAATATTTCCATATAATCTGAGCATTTTGCAAATGGTCATTCAAAGGAGACCTGAATTGTTTTATTTTTTCTTAAGGAGTACAGTCCGTGAAGAACCATTTCTGGAATAACTTTGGGTGGAGATGAGTATTGTGTGTGCTGGCCAAGAATTTTCATGAAAAGATATATTGAATTATAAAATTTAGTAAGATGGTGAATTATCTATTTTACAAATTCAAAATCACACCAGAAGAATCACTAGAATGCTGAAGGTGTACAATGTAGGAAATTAAGACGTTGGAGGCACCATGGCTCGAAATTGGCCCCTTTTGATGTTAAAAACTAAGTTAAGAAGAATCATTGGCCAAATTTATAAATACATTATGGAAATAATGTGTCACTAATTAAGCAGTCTTGGGTAAGCTATATTTTAGTTTTTCAATTAGAAAATGAGAATTGGATTTGGTTTGAAGGATTAAGTTCCATACACTTGAGTAAAGTGTAGATGTGTAATATGCATTTGGGAATGAAACATGACCATTTGGATGAGACTTCATGTCCATTATAGGTAAGGTGATGTTTTAATTATTTACCTAAGTATTATTTGGGATGAAGAGTTCTATGGTGGGGAGGTTTTAACGCCCCATGTTTTGAGATAATGTATAATTCCAAGAGACCATGAATTTTTGGAATTTAGTAGAAAATCTATTAATTGATCTGAGATTCAAAAAGTAATTATGAGAGTTGTAACACACAAAAGTTTTTTTGGAGACGGTTAGAGGCTCGATAGCTTCCTCAGGTGCATTTTTTAGTTTTGAAAGCATCAGAACACAGAAACTCAAAACTGGTGAAGGCTGATAAGGGAAAATGATTTTTCTAAAACATTGAGACCCTCCAGAAGAAACTGTGTGACTAAACCAGTGGAGTTGGAGGTCTCAAATAGTTTTTTTCAAACTATAAAATAGTTTCTACATGGTAATGATGTTTTTTGTAGATATTTAAAATATGGAAATTTCATAGTTTTCACAAGAACTCCCAAACTATGTGAATGAATAGTGAGAACCCCCATCCCAAGAAGTACAAGAAGCATGTTTCATGAACAGTTTGGCCAACCATGCCATCAAATCGTGAGACCATGTTTTTTTGGGGGAATATAGAATTTTCCCATTAAATTTTTTTAAACACCCTTCCTTAATTTTTATTCTTCTCCCTAGTGAACAACACCTCCCCTTTTTTCAAGTGGGTTCCAACTCCTTCCCCCTATAGGCATGGTGTTGTATCCCTCATTTGAAGTCATATTTGAGCTCTATTAGTCTATATGGATTCCTCTCTTTAGGATATTATTTCTTATTGATTTGTTTTTTATTTAAATCTCTCTTAATGTAGTTATCATGGTAGAAGATCATTTTCCATATTTTCAAGGAAGATTTCCATTTTTTTGCCTTCTTAGGAACTAGATTGAATCTATAATCAATATTAGATGAGTGAATAATCCTTAGTATAATGTAGGTGATATATACCTAATGTCCCAAGAATCCCTTTAATTATAAATATAGATGTTATGCCACATGTTTTCCTTTCACACACATAGTCGTACGATGAGTTATTTGTTTCTAAATTATTATCTTCACGATTTAGTACATTCATTAGGCCTTTCTATGTACTTAGAGGATGTTAACCACAATTTTAACCACCCTTTTTTGTGTATTACAAGTGATTTTTCATCTTTTACATAATTGTTTAAAAGCCTAATATGATTTCTAAGCATTCAACGTGGACTAAAAATTAAAATTTCCATTACAGGTGATTTTTATAAACCGTGAAATTAATTTTCCATGTTTGTTAGATTTATAAAATGCTTATTTTTGTGAATTGAGATATTCATCTTGAATGCGATTAATTTTCCTGCTAAATTATTTATTTGTTAAAAATGCCATGTATTATAATAAAACCACTCAAATGAGGTGCACTATATTCTAAACTAAAAGGTTGTGATTAGATATTTAAATCTTTCTTGTTCATAGGGAATTGATGTTTTCCTATGAAATTTTGTTATTTCTAGACATGTGGAAGGCTTAATAAAAGGCCTCAAAAATATTATTAAATTAATTAAATAATGAGGCATGACTTTCTTTGAGATCCATTTTTTCAAAGAACAACCACCTCCTAAGTGGGATCTGAAGCATTCACTATAAATTTCCATGCATTGATAAATGCAATGAATTTTTTGAATTGAATGGTTTAAATTAAGAAAAATTTAATTTGGTGTACGACCATGCCACTTTCTATATTTAAATAAGCATGGCTTCTGTGAATTGTAATAAATGTGACACACTTTTTTATAATGAGAATATGTATTATATTACGAGGTAATTCCTTATTATTAATATTAATCCACCATTAATATTGGTTATGATGAGATGGTTAAGGGACTTTTGAGCATGAAATTTCCCTCTCCCTTACATTTGGTGTTGAGCATGAAGTCTCACACAAGTGACACTATTCGGACTATGGGTATGATGTATAACATCCCTTGTTTTGGGTGTTGACATGAAGACTCACCCACCATCTCGAGTGTTGAGAATAACTTCTCTAATTTGGTATGACATTATGAGATTTAACCCTCTAATTCAGCTTATAAACTCATTTAGACAAGTTAATAATTCCTAAGTTACACCCTAGTCCATCCATAATCTAGTATTCCTGGTATATGGATACTCAAATTCTCATGTACATAGTCTATATAGGTGGATGTTGTATATATATACTATATATATATTGTTACTATATATATATATGTATATTGTTACTGAACATGCAATTATTACATCCTATGCTGATGTGGGTAGAGTTGGCCAGGTGTCCTATTGGAACATGAGCCAACTAGTATTTATTTACTCATCATTGTGTATTATAATTTACACCTACACACTACTGTACCATATATTCATGGAATAATTTCAGTTGTCGACACCATTGGTGGTGTCATACTTATTATATCTCACATACTACTCTAGCCTCCATTAAACATGGGTAACCAAGAAGATCCCATGTTTGCAAGACTATAGAGTTTTTCATGTGGTAACTAACTTGTACCTAGGAGGCAGGAGAAACAGATTGACCAGGAACTCACCATTCTCATAGAGTTATCTCTTAAGGATATAATTTCTTTTCTTTATTAATGTTTGGAACTGTATAATGTTTGCTGCTATGTGTCTACTATTTTAGTTTATGTATCATTATCTCTACATGAATTCATTATTGTATATTGGCATCAGCCATTTATATTTCATTGATATTATACTTCTAATGCCCTATATTTCATTTATTATTTCTTCTAATGTTATATGTCATTTATTTTTGGATGTACCACTATTATACTCTAATAATGAGGGTATAGATTCCCCATTGTGCCATCATTTGACCCTTACTTATAGTTGGAATCCTCTAGTATACAGAGAGGCACACTCAAGGACATAAATAAACCAATCCAGTTGCTAATTTTATAGACACTCAATCTAGGGCGTCACACAATGATAACCAAAATTGGAGACTAAAATTTAACATCATTAGGGGATTATCATAATCAATAACATAAAATGGATTCAACCTTAGATATTTTTATTCTTTTTCACCATCATTTTATCCCTTAATTCCTTTACTAAATACTATTTCAATCTTTGACTATCTTAGGTCATTTATGTCATTTATGTTGGGATATCTTATACTAATCAACCTATTTTTACTAGATAACTAGAAAATCATTCCTTCATTATAGTTCATAAAAATTCTATGATAAATCAAAGAATATTCCCAGAGACTATCTAGGAATGTGTCATTCCTTTGGGGAACTCATCATGCATCATTTTGATGATCGAGTAATTTCTCAGCTAATAATTTTCAATCTGATTACCCATTGGAGAATATGTTCCACAACCACATCAATATAACTTTATCGACATAAGGACACATTTCTTTTAAATTAAAATAATCTATTCTTTAACAAATATATAATGATGTTATCATTTTCATAGTCTTATCAATTGAACTTATCTATAGGGTTTTTGCTATGGTTTTATCATCCTAATCTCAAAAAAAATCACTAGCCCTTATGCTGATACAAACTATAGTGACCCAAGCATTAGATATACTTTAATTCAATATTTATAACAAACAGTTCCAATAATAAATGTCATGGATTTAGAGGTATAATGTATTTTAAGGATTAGATATACATATATACTAAACAAAACATAATATATATTTTTTATTTAAAACTCCATAGAGTGATTCTAAATATTGAATATATTATAAATCTGTAAAAGATATCCTATGGAAAATACAAAATAAAACAATGAGATTCAAATATGAGTAAGGGAGTAAACATTTCATTAATTAATGACACAAGAT
This sequence comes from Viscum album, assembly GCA_963277665.1. NCBI lineage: Eukaryota > Viridiplantae > Streptophyta > Magnoliopsida > Santalales > Viscaceae > Viscum > Viscum album. Next base: position 580,583,243 of record OY728138.1, on the reverse strand, counting down.
TAACAATTCATAAATGATATTATAAAGAGTATGATAGTCAGCATAAAAAATATCCTAGATAAATTATATCATATGTAATTTGAATCATATACATATTAGAACAAAATAAAAAATGATATCTTAAACATAAAATCCCTCAATACCATCATCATAACATGCACAAAGTCTCGTGGTGTATTTGTTTCACTACCAAATCCCATTCAAAACAAGAATTAATTTATAGAAATTTACTTAAGGCATTATATTGATGTTTAATTTTTGGCCCACCAATCTCCTAAAAAAACCATACACATTTGATCCATATGTGGGAAAAAAATATACATAAATTATAATCATGGTCAAACTAATGAGAAAGTGGTGGGGTTTATAATTATTATTCAAGGCATTTCTAATAGATAAATCATAAAGATTACAAATATAAGATCAAAATAAATAATTTGAACATTCATAATTAAAAATAAAAACGTTTTTCTTGAACATGGAGATCCAATGTTTAAAATCCAGGAGGACGCCCCTAGAAAAAAAAATAAAACTAAACCATTTGGGTTGTATTTTGTGACATATGTAAAGGATTTATTTATAGAACACACGAACATTAATGTTTTCCATAAAAGGATAACTGAACCAGGATAGTTATCTATTAAATAATGACAATCTTTTAAAGACAATCACAATTTAGTAATATTTTATATAGTCTTTTCTTGGCGTGATACAAGAAATATAAATGATTTGTTAAACCGAGTTTACATAAATTTTTAAATTTCAAAGGGATCTAAAATCATCTACAATAGTAACAATGAAATTTATGCTTATCATGGTATATTTGTTATGGAAATATATAAAAAAATATCGGTGAAAAATTAGAATAATTTTTCATATAATGGAGAAAAATAAAGGGAATTTGTAAAATAAAAGTCATGAAAGAGGTATGAATGATGCTTCAATTTATTTTACAAGAGTTTTGATGAAAATACCACATCATAAAAAAAATAAAAAAAACATATTTTAAAAACAGGAAATGCAAATTTAAAAATTCTCATCAATAGACAATTAATTAGGTATCCAAATAAAAAGAAGAAAATTTTCAAGATGGAAAATTATGGACAAGGAGTAGAAACCATCATTTTAAATATATTTGAATTATTTATAACATAATTAAATTTCAAAAAAGGATTATAAATAACAATAGAATAATATTTAAAAAAGGAGAGCTTAAATTCTATAAATATTGTATTCCATATTAAATTAATGGTACACTCAAGGAGGAATAATTTAATTTAAGAATTCGATTATGTTATAAAATAACCATATTTTCTTGGGAAGACATCAATCATATCTCAGAATAATGAAGAGAATTAATGGATTTAAATTTTATAATTAAATTGTAATTTAAGATATTTAAGTCCTGTAGGTATTAGATATTTAATTAAAATGAATATTTATACATAATTTCAAATCATGCCTCAATGAAGGGTGATTGAGATAGAACTCTTACCTCATGTCTAAAATCCTTCTACATGTGTACCTAACAGCCCAGAAAATGAAATTAATTTGATTATTTATTTACCAAAGAATATTAGTAATATATTTTTCATATTACATTTTACTTTAACTCTCATATACATTATATATATATATATAATATTTTTCTACTTATATTGGTTACTTGAGGTTGTTCAGTCAATTTATTTGTAAATCCTAATGTACGTTGACCATGGTAGAAAACATTGCAGAAAAGTTTCACAATATCCATAATAATAATATTATTATAGAAATATTTTTTACATATTAAATATATTTTTATGTTAAACCATGATGTGTGATGATGAAAAATTAATCTCATTACTTCCGTAGGTGATAATTAGCACGTACACACAATTAATGTTTCCATTTTTCAATGAATAGGAGGGGAAGAAGGTAAATGATAACATAATTTTTTTAATCATATTTATATTTTAATTTCCAATTTTATTTATCCATTACATCCTTATAATCATTCATTAATTTTAGTGATGAAAAATTTATGACATTTCGTTGTGGAAGTGGTAGTCTGTGCAATCCATTGATGATAATTTTTTTTTGAGCATAGAGAGGAATACAAATTAATTATTACCTTAATATAATTACATATAAGTATAATAATGAAACTTATATCATTATATTTTTATATATTTAAGGAATTTTGAATTTAAATATTATGGAGAAAATGTAATGATGAAGTTAATACATACATTGCAGAGTTTATCATAACATAGATATTTTCTTAGAAGTGAAGGCTATAAGATAACTTATAGAGACTAAGAACATAATGATGTGAAAATTAATTATAGTATAGTTATATAAGTTATATTTCACTAGGAATTTTAATGGTAATTGTGACCATGGGGTGGTGAAAGTGTTCTTCTTTTCTATATTAAGATAATTGAAATTTTAGAAATACCCTCTACAATTCCACAATAATACCACACTCTTCCTTGGTCATTGGCTCAAAAATCTATTTCTAATGCATTGTGGTGGTTATATTGGGCTGTTAAATCATCATATAACACTTTAGTCACGTGTTTCAATGATTATTTAATTCTTTTACAATAGTTTTTTTCCTTTTTTACAATTTTCTTACCTTGGTGACTTATTATTAACTAAGTAATTTATATTTTATTTAAAAATATAAGTTAACCCTTATTACCAAATTTTTATGTATTGAACATAAATTTATTATTCATTTAATTTTACTAAATATATAAAAATCATTAAATCGATTTTTTATATTAAAAATTAATAATATAGAAAAAATAATTTTTTTAGAAAAATGTCATTTAAACCATATTTGTTCTTAAATATTATTTATTATTTATTATAAATTGAATCAAATTTAATGTTAAATTTTGGTTAAAAAATTACATTACAGTCACAATTTAAATTTGATCATTTATATTTTATAAATGAAAATTTTCATGATATTAATAAAATAATTATAAAAAAATAAATTTTACCATTATTTAAATAATAAACATTAATATTTAAAATATTATCTTTCATAATAAATATAAAATTCAAATTATTATCTATGGCTGAAATATTAAACACAAGTATTAAATAATTTTTTATATATTTATTTTCAAAAAGTGATGAAGTCTAAATTTTATTATTAGTGAGTAAAAACATTTTTTGTTAAAAAATATTACTTATGGTTCAAAAAAATTAAACAGATTTTTTTAGTTTAAAATAGTATTTTTAATTTATTTCCATTACTTATTAAATATATAGTTTTTATTTTAATTTTGTTTCTTAAATTTTTTATTGATTAAAGTATTACAAAAGTCAATGTTTTTAGTAAAAGATAGTATTTTAACACTTAAACTAAAATTTATTTTTTAGATAAATATAAAAAATTATCCTTATGATAATATTAATATAATGAATTAAAAAATTATGATTAATTTTAAAAATTAAAAAAATGTATATATTTATATTTTTTAAAATATATAAATTATATAATAAAAATAAAATTATTTGAAAATGATGTTTATGCATTATGTGATGTTAATGTTATTTTATATAAATTACCAATTTAAGTGATGTTAATATATTTTTTCACTTGTAGTAATATTTTATGTTTCCAATTAATTTATTTTATTTTAAAAAAATATATAGTAAATAGAATATTTATTTTATACTAAATACAAATTAGAAAATACAATTAATTATTTATTTATATTCTAAAATTTACTTTTTACTACTCCATTAATATTGAAATATTTATTTGAATTATATATATATATAATATCATTTTTTAATAATAATAATATTATTATTATTGCGCAACCCTTAAATATATATTTTTAAAATTTTGATATAATATTTTTATTTCATTGTGATTTATATTATTTTACATTTGAAACATAACAATACATAATGTTGGTATACCTATAGAATTTTCGACCAAATAGAATATTTTCAACGACCAAAATTTTAATGCCCATATTTACAAAATCCAAATTTTATTTCTATATATAGGATTACAATATCATTCATTAATTCCACTCTCACTTCAGAAAAATAGTTCTTATTTCATATTTTTATAATTCTTTTCCATTCATGGAGAACATCATCATCATGGGTTTTTCTTGGTAGTTGGAGATCCTCAATAATGGTGGCGATCTAAGAGAATTATTAGTCATGAATATATTTTTTATTTTTTCTTTATTATCCCCTATTGATTTTTTCACTTTTAATGGACATGTTTTTATCAATGACGAGTAATAACCCATGGTTTGAAATACTATGTTTTATGCATTTTTTACAACATTTATATTATGAATTAACAAAGTGTTTTTAGTTTGTATTATATCTTATAAAGATAATTTAAAAAAAAAAAAATTACCTTGAATGTATAGAGAAACATTCAATAAAATTATAAACATAAATAATAACAAAAAAACAGAAAAAAGAACGACACCAATAATAATAGCACCTAAAACCTTTTTCATTAAAATCTAACCCACCTTAAGTGTGGTTTTTGAAAATATTTTTGGATAAATATTGGATGTAAAAAGAGTTAGAAGAATGATAAAGGATTTTGTAAAAGAAGAACATGAAAATTGAAATTCCCCTAGGGTATAGGGAAGAATAGGTATCTGGTTTCCTAGGATGGGGTACCTCGTGGGGTTTGTAGGTCCATATTCCCTCTATTTAGGTATAATAAGAATAAAATGAATTCTTTTTGGTATCTATAATTCATATGAGAGAAAACCATTATAAAAATATATTTATGACATTTAATGACCTTAATTAATCCCATTAAATATTTATTTCAGGATTTTATATCCATTAAACTTCATGTATTCCTCTATCAAGCCACTTATTTCTTATTTTCCTCCCTATGAGTTAGAATACCAATCTTTTATACAAGTGGGTTTTCTATTTTTGTTTTGGATGCCCTCTTTTACCCTGGTAATACCCTATATGGCCTTTCTATATCATTTTTTCTCTATTTTTCATACGAGTAGGTGTGAAACTCATCTACTATTTCATAGGGCTGGTGAAACTTCCATTGTATGAGAATTAGGGGAAGGATATTATAGACAATACTAAGGTATTACCATGATTCCTTTTCTATATATCATATTTCCTGTTATATTTATCTCAAACTCTATTTATATTTTTTTAATTTACTTTGATAAAAAAAATTAAAGTGTTTCCTTGATCATCTCATCATCATCCAATGAATCTATTATGAAACTAATATCGTATGAATACCACTTACTCATCTTATATTATGAATTTATTATGTTAGAAATAGTGTAGAGATGATAGAATATAATAAAAACCAAATTCTATTAATTCAATAATTTTTTCAAAAATGAGTTTGGTTGAAATTGATTTAGTGTGGATATTTTTATTGTAATTGTGAATTCAATTTAAATGTTTACAATTCCCTCAGAACAATGTTATGAAAATTTTCAATAATGTAAATTTTTTTAATGCGGAGAAGTATTAAATATTATGCATTAATTTGAATTTATTACTTACTCTACTTCGTAAGAGTTATGACATGATTCGTTGTGTATGTTGCAATGCCTCATCCCGGAATCCACTGAACAAACTCCCCCAGATGATCCATAATAAAATTGTTAGGTAGAAATACCCATTTTTCAAAATCTATAGACTAATATCATTGGTTAATGGGGGTATGATGTGGAGACTCTATCCACATATCAAAGTAACAAAATAATGGAAATAAGTGAAATCATATACGTCATTTAGGTATATATATATAAGACATAATGAAATAGACAATAAAAAAATAAACTATTATATGTAAAAGACTCTGTAATCTATGAAATGAAAGAATAAAAAACACACAATATACAATATCTCAAAGGACAATAGATAAAATAATGGACTCACTACCAAAATAGACCTAATTCACAGCCATATCTTAAGCTCCTAGGCTCCGTCTAAGAATCAAAGCTATCATAATATTAGGAAATTTACCATACCTGAACCTACAATGAAATAGTGACATTTTCTTAGGTTCTTATGTTTTATGGTTTTTTGAGTTGGGTGTAAGTACTACTCCATATGCCAAAACCAATGGAATCCCTAAAATAGCCAATCCATAATAACATTCATCTAGAATTTTTATATGTATGTAGTTACTACATTTACAAATATAAAACCTTGATAGCTTATAATTTAAAAATTTAAATTAAAATAAATAAGAAAACATCAATGTATTGAGATCTACGGTGACACATGACATTGGTTTATGCCTACTTTAGATAGGACTTGTTTGTATCTGATCATGGTACAATTCATGGCTAAAATTATTCAATGGTATAAAACCAAAGAAAACATATTCACAATAACATTATGGATTCTACGTAGATCTGTAAGAAATTTACTCACAACAAATCCCACCATGAATCCAAGGGGTGACCCTTGGAATTCCACTGATCTTGTATACCATTCAGAACTCATTGAACCATCATTGACATTCACAATCATGACTTGATTCGAATCCCAGGCTCACACCAATGCCATTCAACGCAAATAGAAAAGTCAAAATATGGGGAGATCATCCCAGGAAATTTAATAAGTGTACCATAAAAGCATGGATTATATTAATCTATGGTATTTGATAAATATATAAATTACCATTATCTAGGGGGAGGGTGGCCTAATGATTTCACAATAAGGAATATAGGTAGAATCCAATGGGTTTCTTAGGGCATTTCATATCACGTACCCTCAATGAATCAAAAGGGTCCCATCACATAAAAACATTCATATGAGCCCCTAATGAAATCCATCGATCACTCACAACATTATAAATCATCACATATTGATAATGAATCAATGGAAATTCTCGAAGGAAATCTAATAAAATCCTAAGACAAAAAACGATAATCCCTATAATCAAATATTAATTTCAATCTGTATATTCCCATTAATAAATTATTCTTTTTAATCATATCAACTATGGATTTATCTGTGTAACACTCTAGCACATTCCATTATCAAGGCTACTAAATATTACAACAAAAAATTTCATTATGAATCCCCTTTTTATTTACATGCCTCAAATCACAAGGTGATAACCACTCTATATACCTCACCAAGGTTTAAAAAATAAACAAATCATTTCTTAAAGTAATTTATAAGGATAAAATTCATTTTAGGTAACCAAAAATTTAATTAAGGTTCAATTCACATCTATCATTGATTGTGAAATTTTATTTCACCATCAAAAATCTAAATGTGATATCATTTTTTAATATGTTAAACATTAAATCAATCATTTAATAGTAACACAAAGGGATAATTATTTAATTTATCATTAGCTTGGCCAAGAGAAAATGACATGAACCTAATACAAAATTAATACCAATATCAGAGACATGGAATTAATGACATAAAACTTTTCATTTGGGGTCATAGCATATAAATTAAAGTTAATATATTAATGACAGATCGACCAACTCATTTAATTAATTTTATGTTACTATCTGAATGTATGGAATAACATAAAGCCTTAAAGTAATGAAAAATAGGAAAGAATATGGGTTTATTTTAAGGGGAATCCAAACTTAGTCCTAGGAGAGTCAACACTTCTAGTATTGGAATTTGTTTGGCATAAATCATATGAAAATTAAGATGAATAAAAATTCTGTAGAAATATTTCATAATTGCTAAAAATAATGAGACACTTCATGAAAGAAGATTAAATGAAAAAGTAAAGAAGTGGATTCATATCCTTACAAATAGATCACTAAATCTTCAAATGGGATGAGAAATCTTCCCTATTTGAGCGGAATCCACAAAGGAGAATGAATTAGGAGGAGGGGATAAAGGGGCATCGCTACATGTAGTTTGAGGGTGGAAAATCTGAGTAAGGGTATAAGGGTATGAAACTCGTATAATTATGGGGATTTCTTTAATATAAAATCTTCCCAAGATTCCACTGCATATCTATTATCCTCCACTAGATACCTTCCCCTATAACACAATCTATCGACTGAGCCCATGAAGAGACACCTACCACTATCCCTGGCCACCGGATGGCTGGTGGCTCCATATCGCATAGCCAATGGTTCTATGGAAATATACTATAATTCCATAACCTATAAAACTAATACTATAACACCTCATTAAATGATATGAAACCTTAAAAACATTATTAAATATTGTCACATGATGATCAACAAAATATTAAACAATCTATACTTACAGAACCATAGGGTTTTATAATCTCTCTACTATACAAATACACATCCCTGATAGGCATTCCTGAGCACACATAACTTCAACAATGAAAAAATCCAACCATGGATCTAATTTTACTCTTCAATGAATCCAAAATAATTCAATTTTTCCCTACCTGGTTCTCTTTTTAACCAACTCACCTCTTACTAGATACGTTCATTTCACCATTAAACATGTTACCAAACCGAACAGTGTGGCACCAATCACTCCAATGAACATCAATACATCACCACACCTCCAATGTAATTTATGAATTCCTAAAACTACCATCATCAGCATACTAGTTTAATAAAATGGTAAAAACCAACCCATTATCACTGGTCTATTTCATCAAACTCATGGTTTCACCAATAATACAATTATTGCATTAGGCCTTGCCTTATATTTACATCAGCATGCCAACCCAAAGAATTGAAATATGATAGACTTTGATACCCCTAAAATGATTATATATTAACCACATATGGTAATATCATCTAATTTTAGATCCACACCACAGGGTCACCAACTACATGTCAAGAAAAAATATCAGTATTTCATAAACTAATGTTTATAGTGGCACATTACCTATAGGATTGAATTACCAACCAACATGGTCAACCAAATTAGCCACGTTGGACCATGTTCTTTTCTAAAGTGGGAAAGAATTTCTGAAGCACTATTAATCAAAAAACACATATATTCAACACATTAAGCTGATGCCTGAAATTGTTACTAAATTATGATATAGTGTTGACATTAACTAGGCTATCGTGGGACCATATAATATCCTCAAATAGGTGACCAATTGGTCTATAGTGATCCCATGTATCAGAATTTCACACAACTTCCAACTATGATCTATTGTCCCTCCATCACATAGAATTACCTAAAATAACTCATATTCCATGTTTCCATATCATAGATGGTGTGGTATCTATCTCACCACACCCATCATTCATGAAAATATCAACTAGAATTTGATATAAAACCTTATTCTCAATATTTGACAAAAACAAACGAGCCTTTAAAATTTAGGTGATATTCTAAAAGAAACTAGAAAAATATTGAGAATACTCATAAATTACAATGATGTACCTATCAAATCTAAGAATAAAGACTTTATACAATTGTAAAATCCAACATCTAACTCTATGTGAGAACACAAGTCATACTTCCTCAGGTTGACCTACTTAAAAATTCATGTCTACCCTATCCGACGCATTAGTGACACACGTGACCATGATTATTAAAATGTTATAGTAACAACATGATTAAAACATCATCTATATAAATTTATCTTTACACTTCAAAATAAGAAATAAAACATAAATGATTTGATGAAAACCATATGTACAAATTCTACATAAATATTCATCCTAATGTTAAGACTCTTACCAATGAATCCTCCAAACTCAACTAATTTTACTCTCTAAAAAAATAGACAATTCAAAATTTATCTACAATATAACATCCTAGAGTCATTAAAATAGTTCCTGGTTGGTATCATTCCATCTATAGTCTGAACCGCATGAAAACGCACACCATGACCAGATGTGACTTCCCCTACATTCCATGATGATAGAATAAAACACCCACCAATGGTGAACTCCGCAATATTTATCTGAACTATACAGAACCTCACCCCTATAATGGTGAACTCTATACCATAGGTACTCACCTACTTTGAACTATCGAGTGTATTCTTATAATGTTTCATCACCAATATACATGTGTCTCTTCTCCCAACCATTTATTTCTTATGAAATTATCCTATAAAAATTGATAGAATCATTTTGACTATTCCATTAAACATTTATCCATCCATGATTTGACTCTCACCACTGAAACATCAAAATTCTCATCAGAAATCCCTGGTTCACAATGGCCACAAGCATCTTACAAAACCCATGTTGATCCCTTTCACGCACATGGAAAATCACATGTTTATTACCCAACATGCACTATATTTAACCATCACACAATTCCTAGAAAAATATACAAGAATAACGAGTGAAATATTCAACAATAAAACCCATAAGACGAACAACAAAAAACATCCCCACCTTACACTTTACTCCATGATATTTTTTAAAATCAATGTGTTGGTCGGAGTGGATACTCAAGAGGGGGGTTAATTGAGTTCCAATTAAAATTTCTGTTAAAAATATTTCTCTTAAAATCCCCCAATTTAAAAACAAAGTTAAACTGTAGTGAATCTATACAGAGTGTAAAGGTTCAATTAGTTTCTCAAAGATTAATTAGGTCATAGTTAACTTAATCTGAAGATTAAATTAATGTTTGAAACTAACTTAATGATTTACAATCAGTATAAACACTTGCTAATTTAACTATCAAAGTAGCTTCAAAATAGTTTTTTATTTCAAATTAATAGTAGCGGAATAAATAAATATAATACACTTATAGAATTAAATTAAAATGCACAGTAGAGTTAACCAAGAGGTTCAGTCTCAAGCCAAGACTTAGTCCTCTCATCAATTTATATAAATTGATCCACACCCTGGATCGGGGTCAACAACAGTGAATGACTGTCAATACCACACAGGGACCTCTACCACAGTTCTTTGTGGGAAACAAAAACAATGACCAGGCCACACAAGGACCTCTTCCGCAGTTGTCATGGGTAAACAAGAGTGAACAATTTTGGTTTGAGGACTTTGATATCCTCCAGTTTAGCACAGGAGTCAGTGTGTGTGTGTATGATGAACATAGTACACACACTACTAAAAAATGTAAGTAAAATAATCACTAAGAGATAATGTATCGGAGTTTAGAGATTTCTAGTGATTGGTAGTGCAGCTCTGGACTCTTTGGATTTAGCAGAAATTCTTCTGAGTCCTTCTGTGGTTTTTCTATTAAAAACAGAGTATCATGATTCAGCTTGATGTCCTTCACACTCAAGTTTGTTATCTGATTTCCATTGTTCTTTGTATGTTATTTAGTAGTGCTAGATTGCGTGCATAAGAGTTTTCTTTAGAACTTGCAAAATGCCCCTTTTTCTACTTCGTCGTGTGTTCTTTATTCTTGCATGTATATTCAAGGAAGAATTCTCTTTCTATGCCTTTTCACGCATCCATTCTTTTTACTCCAGCTCGATCTTCATTTTTTTCCATGAGATCTGGAAATGAAAATGATTACCTTTCCATAGATACAAGGTATGGTCTCTTGACATGACAATAACTAACATTAAATGTCATTAATTACATTAAAAACATCAATTATGACCGTTAGAATTAAATATGAATTTATAGAGGTTCAAACAGTTTTCATGACTATCGACGAGTCAAGAGATCGGTGAGACATTTTGAATCTGCATCAGTTTCGGTTGCATCAACATCGGTGTCTCAACATCATCGGTGTCTTAGCATCAGTGTCTTAGAATCAGTGTCTTAAAATCATTAGTGCCTTAGCATCGGTGTCTTAGCATCAGTGTCTTAGCATCAGTGTCTTAGCATCGGTATCATAACATCGATATCTCAACATCGGTAGCTTAGCATCGGTGTCTCAACATCGGTATCTCAGCATCGGTAGCTTAGCATCGGTATCACTTTGGACCTTTGATAGTTATCAGTGTGACCATTCATCATCAGTGACTCAGGAAAAAGACTATCGGTGAGTCAAGACATGGAATTCTTACAAAGTGTCTGTTCAATCAAGAATACTTCCAGGTCAACCATAACTATACATTGATCATTGATAAACATTTGTAGATATGATTTAAACACATTTAGAACAAGTTTATCAAAAGACTAAAAGGAAATAAATAAAACTAAGATTTGTGATTATTAAAATAACCATTCCACAGAGAGTTCAACAATCTCTCCCTTTTTGATAATCACTAATAAATGGCATAAATGAAGAGAGAATATAGTATGTCATTCATTATTCTCCCCCTATAAAAAATAATATATACCAAAAGATAAAACATGGTTAGAATAGCAACCAGAACATATATATAACTGAGAAATTATAATCTTTCAACATTTCTGCCCCTGTGTATACATGCATGTGATAAATAGCCAGCATCGGCTCGTATGGACATTATTTTCACCCATCTAGATACATGATTCATCCAGATACATGATTTCCCTGAGTTCGCATATGCATGCATGATTCCCTTGTTTTCACTTTGTGATTTCTCTCCCCCCTTGGGATTATCAAAAAGAAGAGATAAAGAAGATAATAAATAATATTCCATACCAACAATGAGTACACATATTACAGACAATAAGAAATAGTTCAAGAAAACAAACACCCTATCAAAAATTGACTGTAACAACTATTTCTCAGGGTGCAAGGGAGGTTTCCCTTTAGCAGTAGGAGGAATTGAAGGTCTAGAATGTTGTTGGGTAGATGGTGGAACTGGTCTTATGGAGAAGGGAGGTAGGACAACCCAAGATGGATGAACTGTGGGTTCTGAGGTCACTTTCTTCGAAGAAGGTCGTTTTGAATATTGTTGTTGAAAGACTGGTCTAATACTGGAAAGAGCTTGAGAAACATACATCTGGCCAGGAGCAACATCTGATGATTGCAGAGTCTCAGCTGTAGGAAAAAAATGGGTTTTTTGCACATGAAGGTAGTGTTTTATCAAATTGATGAAGCCCTGAGTGATTTCTCCACTGTACTTCATGGATTTTTCAAAATCATCCTTATTTTGCATGAAATTTTCTAAAGTGGGTGTAAAATATTTTAACTGCTGAACTTGAGCTTTAAAATCTTGAGTCACTGGAGGGAATCTCAAATTATCATCCAGTACTTTAAAATGATGATTCAACTCATGATTTGTGTATATCATAGAGAAATATTGATCTACTTTCTCCTTAATCTCCTTTTGAGCTTTTGTAGCATCAACCAAATACAACTGTACCATTTTATGCACATGATCACTATGTTCGTTAATTTTCTTCAAAGAATATAAATCTAAAATCTTCCCAAGAGCAGCCAGCACTTCTCTAACAACATCTCTTTAGGTATCTAATTCACGAACAATGATCTTGGTCACCTTGGCATTTCCAGCTTGAGCAATAACCTGAGTAATATCAGCTTTTAACTTCCTCAAATATGCTTTCTTAAAATGTTCTATCAGATTTCATAAAACATCCATCATACCAGAGATAGTTGTTATGAACTCACCTGATAGAGAAACAAGATTGCTGCCTAACTCCGTAAGTGTTTGATTCAAAGAGGTAATATGCCTGCCAATCGATTCACTGTAATTGCATAGGTCTGGTTTGATAAGGCTTGCCACTCTTTGATCCAAATCATTCGTAGAAGAATCAGATAAAGTTAAAGGATTAGGAGCAGGAAGATGAGATAACTCACTTTTCATAGTCTCCCTAATAGCTTGAATCAATTCAACATTGAAATTATCAAAATTTGACTGAGAAACTGCCGGATCCGGTATACCTTGAGATACTGAAGGATCAGGTCTGACAACTGTTCTTTGCACAAACTCAGCAACAAATTGAGCCTTAACAGAATCACTTATGCCTGCAAGATATACTTCTACACCTTACTCTTCCTCTGGGTAGTCTAATCCTAGAACAGCAAGACCTGGATGCTCTTCCCATGCCGCTTTGCATGAAGGGTATATAGGTTTCACAAACTGAGCTCGTCCAGAATTTTCAGGAAGGACTTCTCCATCCTCATCACTCTCCAATTGTTCTATCCTCTTAGCGTCAGAGAGATTTTCTTGCTCAATAGGTTGGGTTTGAGGATCATCTAGAATCACATTCTGACCTTCAATAGGTTGAGCATCAGCATCATCACTATTACTTTCACTATCACCGCTACCACCATCACCATCAGCATCACCCTTATCACCATCAACACCTTCATTATCATCATCATCATTAACTAATCTCTCACCTGAACTGTCTGTACTTACGGAATCATACTCATCAGAAGTTGATTCAGTAGTCTCGCCTTCTTCTTCATCATCTAAAAATGGTTCAATTTCTGGTAAATTGGGAGGAGGACTTGCTGAACCAAATTCCATCCTTCTTCTCTTTGGGATAACAGTATCAGGATCACACCTTTCATCAGGAGATGATTCAGCCTCTTCCCCAACATTTAGATTCTCATCAGATTCTTCTTTTTCTTATGTTCTTTTCTTATTGTATTCACCAGTTTCTTTTGTAACAACCACTTCTTCTTCTTCATCCGAATAGATCACTTCCTCACCAGGTTTTGAGATAAGATCTCTTACTTCCCTTGGTCTCCTTCGAAGATCAGTAGGATTGAAGGACTTATATAACTTTTCTTCATCAGCAACCCAATATTTCCTCCATGGGTTCCAATTGATTTTCATTCTCTTACAAATAAATTTGTTGAAACAAAATCAAACCGATGAGATACACTCATCTCCATCATCCACACAGCCTAATAATTTTAGCCTGGCAGAAATCTGTTTAGAATAAAAAAGAGTAGTAGCTTTCTTTGAAGGTTTTATCATCTCAACAATATGGTCGGAAAAATATCGACATAGATTGATCTTTTCACCATTCTGAAAAAGAAATAGCAGAAAAAGATCTTGATACGTTACTACAAAAATTACCTTTTCTCAGACATACCTGATTTTGATTAAATTTGAACAGGATTCGGTTCTCACCATCCAACTCAGCAGAAATTATCCTTCACGATTCAAACTTCCTAGTCAAAAACAATAGGTCTAGATCATAAGAAAAGTAACCAGTTGTGGGAGGAATATTACCAGAATAGTCCTCATATCTTCCATTGTGAGGTACTACTACACATTCAGCCCATTGTTTTGATGAATATGTAATCTTTTTCCTTTTATTATAGAAGAAAATATCGCAACCTCTATTCTGTCCAAATCTATATCTAGGTTCAAATAGAACTCGTACACCAGCTTCGGGTAAAAGACTCTATCATTATTACAGAACCAATCCTTCCAGCCTTGAGTTTCCAACACTTTCAAGAGAACAAACTTTCTAGATAAAACCTATTCCGAACAAATTTCCTTTTCAGCTATAACTTCTCCTTTTTCAAGCTTCAGGTTCACAGACCTCTACGTCGTACTTCTCGACTCACCTCGAGCACGCTTGACAGGTGAAGTTCCTTCAGATTCCTTACTCTGTCTCTTTTTCTTGGCTATTTTGATATTTTGAGACAATCCAGAGGCTTGGAAATATTCAAAAGGCTCGGGTTACAGATAATATAGGAGAGATTTTGGAGGGAAATGAAAGGTCAACAGTCTTTAGAGAATGGAATAGCCATGTGTCATTATTTGTATCATTTAGGGTTATAAATAATAATATATTGATTAAGTAAAACAAAGTCATTTTAAACAGACAAAAATAATTTTGAAAAATTGTACGTCCCAATCGGTAGCACAAATCAACAAGATAGATTGGTGTGACAGATCGGTTTGAAAGATCGGTTTGACAGATCGGTTTGACAGATGGGTTTGACCGATCCGTTTGATAGATCGGTTTGACAGATCGATTTGACAGATCATTTTGACAGATCGGTTTCACAGATCAGTTTCACAGATCAGTTTCACAGATCTATCATACCTAACTTTTGTTAAATCAGGTTTAAACTTTCACAATTTAAGTGATTGGTGAAAATATCGACTAATTGATGTTCAGTTCCTATAAACTTAAGATTAATATCACCTTTTTGGTAGTGATCTCTCAAAAAGTGATGTCTGACATCAATGTGTTTTGTTCTAGAGTGAGACATAGGGTTCATTGAAATGTTAATTGCACTAGTGTTATCATAGTTAATTGAAATATGATTCAAATCATATCCATAGTCCAAAAAGGTGCATTTCATCCACAGAATTTGTGCAGAACAACTACCAGTAGCAATGTATTCTGCTTCAGTAGTAGATAATGCAACAGAGTTCTGTTTCTTACTACACCAAGATACTAAGGATTTTCCCAATAAATGTCATGTTCCATATGTGCTCTTCCTATTAAACATGAAAACAGCAAAGTTAGCATCTGAATAACTGATTAGCTAAAAAGATTGTCTTTTTGGATAAAACAAGCCTAAATTTACAGTGTGTTTAAGATACTTAAAAATTATTTTAACAGCAAGCAAATGAGATTCTTTTGGGTTAGCTTGAAATCATTCACACATACACACACTAAACATAATATCTGGTCGACTAGTAGTAAGGTAAAGTAAGCTTCCAATCATACCTCTGTAATTGGTTTGATCCACTAGTTTCCCAGTTTCATCTGCATCCAATTTATTGATTGTACTCATAGGAGTATCACTTTCCTTAATACTATTCAAACCAAAACGTTTTAGAAGATCCTTTGTGTATTTACTTTGATTCAGAATAATACCATTTTCATTTTGAAAAACTTGAAATCCAAGAAAATATTTATGTTCTCCCATTAAACTCATTTCAAATTCATTTTTCATACTCTTTAAAAATTCAGTAAATAAAGAAATTTTAGAAGATCCAAAAATAATATCATCAACATATATTTGTACTAATAAAACATCATTAGAAAATATTTTAATAAAAAGACTTGGATCAGAAATCCCTTTAGTAAAACTTTTTGAAATAAGAAAATCACTAAGTCTATCATACCAAGCTCTTGGAGCCTATTTTAAGCCATATAAAGCATTATAAAGTTTAAAAACATGATTTGGAAATAAGGATTAATAAATCCTGGTGGTTTTTCTACAAAAACATATTCGACAATAAAACCAGTTATAAAAGCACTTTTGACATCCATTCGATATAACTTGAAATTAAGATAAACAATATATGCAAGTAAGATCCTAATGGATTCTAATCTGGCTATAGGTTCAAAGGTTTCCTCATATTCTATACATTCATCTTTACAATATCCTTGTGCAACTAGCCTAGCTTTGTTTCTAACTATGTTTCTAGAATCATCAACATTGTTTCTAAAAACCCATTTCGTGTCTATTGTTAAAGTGTCCTTAGGTATGTCGACTAATTCCCAGACATTTTTTCATTCAAATTAATTTAACTCTTATTGTATATCCATTACCCAAAATTCATCATTGATAGAATCATTGAAATTTTTAGGTTCTAGCTATGAAAGAAAGGCTTGATGTTCAACCTGGTTTCTTAGAGAATCTCTAGTCTGTGTCCCTCTATAAAGATTACCAACAACAGCATCCAAAGGATGATTCTTTAGAATCATTGCTGATCTAGTAAAGGTAGGACTAGAAATTTTAGGTTTATCTATAGGATCGGGTTAAACAGAAGCAGATTCTGGAATATGTCCAGAACTGGAGGTTTTTATAGTAGGTTCTTAAGATTTATCATTAAGGTCCAGAACAGATAAATCTTCTTCAAGATTTTCAAGAGAGGTTTTAAGCTCATGTGGATCAGTTTCATCAAACATGATGTGAACAGATTCTTCCACACATTTAGTTCTCTTATTAAAGACTCTATAGGCTTTGCTATTTAAAGAATAACCAAGAAGGATTACCTCATTACTTTTAGAAGCAAACTTGTCCAGATTATCCTTTGTATTAAGAATAAAAACATTGTAGCCAAAGACTTTAAAGTAAATAACTTTAGGTTTTCTGTTATTACACAACTCATATGGGGTCTTCTTAAGAACTGGTCTAATTACGACTCTATTAATGATATAAAAATATGTATTTACAACATCAGCCCAAAATTAAATATGAAGGTAATACTCATTAAGCATAGTTCTTGATATTTATTGAAGGGTTCTATTTCTTATTTTTACTACACCATTCTACTGAGGTGTTCTAGGAGAAAACAAGTTGTGACTATAGCCACTGTGTGAGCAATAATATTCAAAGTATTGATTTTCAAACTCACGGCCATGATCACTCCTTAGAGTTTTAATCTTAAGTCCAATATAGTTTTTTATAGATTTGGAATATTTAACAAAGTATAAACAAGATTCACTTTTGTGAGCTAATAAGTATACCCAAGTAAATCTAGAAAAGTCAACTACTAGAATATAGACATAATGCTTCCAATTTAAACTAGAAACTCTTGATGGTCCAAACAAGTCCATGTGAACCAACTCGAGAGGTTGAGAAGTAGAAAATTATTTCTTTGATTTAAAAGAAACTTTATGTTGCTTTCCCATTTGGTAGGGATTACAAACTTTGTCAATTGGGAATTCAAGTTTAGATAGGTCTATAACCAAGTACTTCCTAGTTAGTTTTCAAAGTGAATGGATGTTGCAGTGCCCTAATCTTCTGTACCAAAGACAAGACTCTTTATAAAAAGCATTTAGGTAAGTAACATTTTTCTTAGCTAATGAATTTAAATCAACTGCATAAACATTTTCATTTCTTAAGGTAGAAAAGACTAAAATATTTTTAGAAATAAAAACATTACAAAAATAATTTTCAAATTTGACATTAAAACCGTCATCACACAATTTAGAAATACTTAACGGATTATATTTCAGTCCATCAACAAAGAAAACTTTGGAAGTTAAAACTAAATCAGTGTTACCAATTTGGCCTAGGCCGATGATTTTTCCGTTAGAATTATCACCAAAGGTGACATGGCCTCCATCAATCTTGAGTAGTCTTTTAAACCATGAGTAATCTCCACACCTGTGTCTCGAACATCCACTTTCCAAGTACCATATCTTCTTGTGAGAACTCTTCAAACAGGTTTCCTATAAAATAGATTTAGATGGAAAATGACTTTGGTACCAAGATCTTCTTGGTTCCAGACAGGTTAGCAATCAAAGATTTTGGTACACACATTTGTCTTATGGGTTTCATAAAAATCACAGAATCAAAAGATTTTGAAAGATAGACATTATTTTATCTATAACTATGTGAATCACTAGTTGAGGAATATGAATGTCCAGAACTAGAACTACCAGTATTCTGTCCAGATTTAGGAATAAATCTATTCTTAGTAATCTATCTCTATCCAAGTTTGTAGAATGTTCCAGTAGTGTATTTTGGTGCCACTTTCTTTCCTATAATTTTAGTTAGCATATCCTTTCCATTTGTACACTTCACTAAGTCTTTTCTAAGTTTCTCATTAGACATTTTCAGTTTTGTATTTTCCTTTAACAGTTAAGCATTTTTATCTTTTTCCATAGTAAGTTTGGTTTTAACAGTAGTAGTGAGAGCATGTTGTTTCTTCAATGATTTGTATTTATCCTTAATTTCATTTCATGTCTCTTCCAGCATATTACAATATTCTAATAATTCCATACTAGTTATGTTTTCAGAATCAAAATTAGATTCTGCATCATCTCCAGAATAATAAGAATTCAAAACAGGAGTATATAAGGTTACCTCGGATGTGTTGGACATGAAACACATGTTGGCATGATTCTTCTCAGAATCAGACATTTCAGATTCACTTGTACTGTCTTCAGATGCACTCCAGGTAGCCTTCATAGCTTTCTTGTACTTCCAGTCTTTTTAGTCATATTTCTTCTTGAATTTTATCTTTGGGCAGTCTGCTTTAATGTATACTTTTCTTTTTCACTCGTAGAAAAAAACTTCATCATTTCTATCTGGATTTTTTCAGTCCTTCTTCCAATGTACCATATTGTTATACTTTCTTTTGTAATATGATTTTATGAAAAATTTCTTCTTCCTATGAAATTTCTTAAACCTTCTAGCCATCTGAGCCATTTCAGCATCACTATCAGAGTCTAAACATTCACTTGTTGGACTGTCAGTTTGAATTTGAACTTTTTCTTTGTCCTTGATCTTTGAAGCAATAGTATAGAAAGCCACTGATATACTTTTTGGTTCATCATCTTCCTCCTTATTCACCTTTATTTCTTCCTCCTACATCATTAGTTAGCCAATAAGTTATTTGATTGGCAGAGCTCCAATGTCACAAGATTCTATGATTGAAACAGATGCACCTCTCCATCGGTCTGGTATACATCTCAAGATTCTCATGATTTGTTCCTTTGCTAGAACATCTTTACCAAGTGAATTCATTGTATTGACTATCTCATTGAATCTGAGATACATATCAGAAATGGGTTCATCAGTTTTCATATTAAAATTATAATATTTAATAGTATAAGTATTCAATTGAATTTCTTTAACATTAGTTGTTCCTTCATGAGAAACACCTAAGAATCCCAAATTTCAAAAGCAGTTTTGAAAGCAGATATTCTGTTAAATTCCTCATCTCATAAATCATAGTACAGGACATTCATAGATTTAAAATTATTATTGTAAGCAGTCTTTGTAGGTTCATCCCAAGTTATTCTTTCAGTTTCTGGAATTTTATATTGAGACTCTATAGCAGTCCAAATATCAAAACCCATACTCTCCAAATGAATTTTCATTTTACGTTTCCACTGAGCATAGTTCGTGCCATTAAAGAAAGGTGGACTATTAGTAGCATCACTATAAGGCCCCGACCTTAAACATTACTTATTATTGAATTAAATGAATAATTCACATTGAGGATCTTTTCAGGTTTAGAGTTTTAGAGAATTAGGAGATAACTATTTCATCTCAAAAGATTAAAAACTAGACACTTCTACTAAGTTTCCATAAAATAAAATCACTTAAAAAGAAACATGTCTAGTTCCATGTTTTAGATAACATTTCTTTCCTTGATCCCATCCTTGACCCTATTCATCTTTTAGTCCTATGGAAAACATTTCAAAAACCTGGGATGAGCATAAAAATCCCAGTAAAGGATACACAAGGAAGGAAAACTGTTAGTTTTTCAAAACAACAAGTAAACCAAGAATACTTTATCAAAGTAATACTTTTCACCTTTATGAAGTAGCAAAAAACACTTCACTAAATAAAAGATCATTACGTACCCCTTTTATAACCAAAAGATTTCCATAAAACCCATATAGATGACATATCAAGGTAACATGGGACATAAACATACTTAAATTGAATAACCATACGGTAGACTTCCACACATATCACTTAATGGAATAGCCATACGGCCAACTTCCATACCCAATGCATAGGAGGATATAACGTAACCACCCGTCCTGGTATTCACGGCACCACCCGTCATA
Organism: Viscum album; assembly: GCA_963277665.1. Taxonomy (NCBI): domain Eukaryota; kingdom Viridiplantae; phylum Streptophyta; class Magnoliopsida; order Santalales; family Viscaceae; genus Viscum; species Viscum album. Next base: position 580,561,989 of record OY728138.1, on the reverse strand, counting down.
TGATTTATCATGTAACCACCCTTAAAATGTCCAAGTAACATCATTACACATAAAAATATTGAAAATATAACCATTTCAATAACAACATTTCATTTTCAATCACAATAAGTAATTCCAAGATATTTAATTAATCAATCCATTTTCAAAAATCATTTAAAAAAGATTTTTGATTCAAAGTGTCCCATACCACTTTTAAGATTTTATAATTTTAAAACATTAATGTCAATATAAATAAATACTAAAAACCATTTTGAAAACATGGACATTAAAGATAAAAATTTAAAATAATGAATCTTTAAAACATTTAAAACGATATTTTTGTTAAAGAGTTCTTAGCCAAATGAGAGACTCTTGAATACAAATAATTGCGGAATAACATTTAATCAGAACATTATAATACCATGAGAATAAAGGGATTCATGATATAATATGTCAAAGGACAGTATACACACCATATAAGATTGAATTGGTGCATAACAACAATGAAGTCTCAATGGAAATGTAAATTGAGATGAAATCCATTATAAAGATGGTATCCTTAAATTAAGGATAAATATATCACATAATTATGTGTGAGAAATATAATTACACACAATATAAGTGGATATTAAGTGTGAAACAATCAGAGGCCATTCACATGTAATCTTGGAAAAACAAAACCAATGACATAGTTATTTAACTCAATGAAATGAGATTGAGTTATGATTTCCCATACAAGTTCGTAAGAATTTATCAATGAGATGATTTTGTGTAGAAATAGTATATCCACACAAAGGTTTGTGGAAATTACAACATAGATATTCCACACATAATATTGGAATAATAAAATCAATAAGTAGAGGTTTAACCCAAAGAATTGAAAGTGGGTTAAGAAGTTCCCTTATAGAAATCTGACAGCCTAATGACGTCACTTTAAAATTATGAAAATGAGTTGATGAGAGAGAAAATGGTATCTCATCACATGGACATAAAATTTACATCAATAAGGATATATAAGAACATGTCCCAACATAATAGTATGTGAATTAAAAGACATAACAAAAGAATTTTTTTTAAAAAAAAGAGGTGGGTGAAAGGTTCCCTTACCGACTTAAGTACCTTTCGAAACGTACACCCCATGGAAGAAGGGTCATACCATGAAGATGTAAATACCCATAATTGAAATTATACCACAAAAAGAGTATAATAATGTGCAGTACATACACCACTCAAAGTAATTGGTGGACAACATGGTATAAATGTCACGAGAATAAAAGGGAGATGAAAAATCCTTTACGAAAACTCGGCAGCCTAATGGAGCCACTTAAAACTTCCAAAAATGGTTTGATGAGATAAAATAGGTTCTCTCATCATATGAAAATAAAAAGTAAAGTAAGAGGAATATAAAATAACATCCCCAAACATAAGAAATATGAGCTTAAAATAAATGACATAAAAGAGAGTTCTTAAAAAGAAAGAGAGAGGTAGGATCCCTTACCTCGTGTCCGACATGACTCGATCGTTATTTAGTCTCCTGAATAATAAAATTTGGTCAATTCATAATTTCTTAAGGACATCCTTTAAATATTATTATTCAGATCATATCACATCTTTTAATTTTATAATTATTGGTTAATAAAGTGAGTTCATATCAGAAGTTTTTGTCGATGTTCGGTACATGAGTAAAAATTGAACTTGTTGGAAAAGATTTTTTCCATGTAGTTATAGGTACATCATCTCCAGAATAGTATTAATGTTTTAAATTTCATATATAACCAGTATATATTCATTTTATACTATTCCATAGAATTTGGAGATAAAAAAATTAAAATCACCGTTCATGGAGACGGTAGGCCGTACATACGCATGAACGCTACTTTCATTTTTTGTCATATTAATGGAATTAAAAAATGAGAGAGATATATATATATATATATTAAAATTCCAGAATGATATCCATCATTTTTATGTAATATATTACATTTATATACATTATATATATGTACTTATAATAGTACATAACATTTGGAGATAAGAAATGAAATGTACCGTTCATGGAGATGGTAAGCCGTACGTACGTATGAATGCTACTTTCATTTCTTTTTTTAGTATTCAATGGAATGAAATAATAATGATATAAAGGTATATTATAATTACAGTAATATATAATATTTAGTACCATTAATTCCATCCTTTATACGTCCCACATATGGCATTAACGAATCAAATCACTTTGAGGGGGCGGTAGTCTGCACTTCCTAAAATGAAGATACCGCGTTTACCCATAATGGAAACCATAAAGGTATGTCATAAATGAAAAATACAGAAGATTAAAGAAACAATAAACATATTATATATCATATATAAATATAGTGACATCTTAATGGCCACCTTTGAAGGTGTTAAAAGAATATTGAACAATGATCGTTTCGTAAGGCAGTAATTCGCCATCCAAAGAAACAGTATGTTCTTTAACCATTAGACGGATGTGTGTGAAAGTGTAGCTCGAATCCTTCATATAAAAACATCCTAGTATATTTAAGATACTGGGTTTGTTACAGATAAAAGTAATAAAAAGAGTTTAGGGGTTTGTAGAAGCAAAATAAAACAAAAGAACACAAGGGAAGACATTACCTTTAAATCGGGTAACTCTCTTTGATTTGAGCTCAAAGGCTTCCTTGGAAAGGATTCTGCCCAAAGTGAGGCCTCAATGATGAAGAGAGGGATGTGGAGAAATGAAATGGGCTGGGGTTGGCCGAGACAAAGGCTTGAGAGGTGTGTGTAAGGTGGTAGAGGTGGGGGCCTTTTATAAGAGGAGAGGAGGGTCACTCTTGCAATGTTATAAAAGGTTACTTTATTATAAAATGATTTTAGGATTTTAAAGGTCCCAAAAGGATATATTTATAGGATAGGGTGATAAGGTTTCTAAATCCACCCATCCAACAGGTTTGTGACTAGTTTAAGACTTAGATTTCACCCTATCTTCTCATTTTATTTAAATTGTAAAATAATAAGGTAATCGCTACATCATCATGGTGTCATAAATAAATTAATTTATTTAATGTCTAAAAATTATAAAACAAATATCATGATTTAGGAAATATTTTTATATTTTAATTAATATTTATAGTCAAAAATATTACTTGTATAACCAAATTTAAAAATTGTTTTAGTAAAACAACTCATGTTTGTGACATTTTTATTTTAACTTTAAATAAAAAGTAATTTATGTCATTTTCCTACCAAAGTGGCTCCATGGGGTCCCCAAGTTGACCCATGGATTTTCTTGGTCGGCCATGACACATACAATGAGGGTAGGACATGTTTCTAGGTTATTTCATAGTATTAAAACATTATTTTTACCTTAAATCACACTAATTACCTTTAATCGCGACTAATAAAACATAAAAGTTACTATTCACCAAAAATTATTTTAATCTCATTGAACCACATTTTACTTCTTAATGACAACCATGTATGTCGGATTTTTGAAAATCAAATCATAGAAGTGGAAAAGTTTCATTTAAATGAAAAATTAGTTTCTTTAACTACCACTTAGTGGTTTTACTATTTATCAAAAATTGAAGTTTTTCAGAAAAATACCAAAAAAATCACCCTAAGCTATATTTGATATTCTGAATTCAAAAATGATGTCTCTTTTAAAAAATTAAAAACATATATGTTGTATTAATTAATTTAATAATTAATTCCCACTGTCAAAATAAATAGCGTGTTTTTAAGAAACAAAATCTATTAAAAGATTGACACTAGTTTAAGTCCAATTTCAAAGTTAAATTAATTCCAATGACCTCAATTAGATTAAATGGTAAAAATATATTCTAAATAAACTTTAATCTAAATTAAAAATATAATCTATCCATATAAATAAATCAGATTAAAAGGAGGTTTTGAATTAAAATGCAACATTTTCAATAAAAATGATCTTTATCGGAAAAATTACAAAATTTTACACAAAGTAAATTTTGATGTCCAAATTCTAAAGAAGGATTTTATTTTGTCAGATACAACATATAAAATGGTGAAAAGTATATTTAATAAGGGTTCTCCATCAAAAGGCGGTTAATCGACCTTTTAAAGAATATTAGAAGATTTATGCTTAAAATTGGATTCATTTTCATTTTAATCCTCTAACATTTATTGGATAAAAGTAAAAATATTTTAAAAACATATATAATAATTTTGTAGTTAGTTCCGTTCATTCCCTCCATTTCAACATCTAGGCCTTAACTACCATTAAAAATAAAATTATTATATTATTATAGTGCAACGTAAGATTTCAAAGGAACTCGTTGTTGCGCATTGGGTAATCCATTGAGCATAGCGTTCCCTTTAAATTAATATTAACAATTTTTTCAAAAACAGGGATAAATATAAAAATTTCATATTATTTATTTACCTATGTTGTTACATCCTTTCCCCCTTTTGGGAATTGCGTCCACGCAATTTTAAAATTGGGCTCGGAAACATCATTGAAAATCCCACATCGGAACAAGAGTCAGTAAAAAAATCTCTTTAAAATAAAGAAAGAGATGTACAAAGGTCACCTGAGTTAACCCATACTAGGATTCCATGTATGAAAGCATGTATATGGAGGAAAAAACAAAGGGTCATGTTCTGAGGGAGAGTGATTGAAAAAATTTCTAGGAGAAAGTTAACCATAAGAAAATCACAAACTTGTGATGTGTTAAACTGTATTCGATTCCCCAGTAGGAAAAGTTAACATAAAACATTTTTTTTAAGTTACTCATCATTGAGGAATTTATTTTTGAGCTTAACTAAATCATAATGAAACATACTTACTTTTCATTTAGACTTTCAACTTTTACTAGATTCCTTATTCAAACTCATATTTTCTCCAAAAGACGAGTATTTAGGAAGACTTGTTCGCAATAAGAGTTTTATAATCACCATCTTGAGAATCACCTAATCCACAAAAGAGAACTATATATTTCCCATGTCTTTAGACAAATACCAAAACCAAAATTGTTAGTATGAGATCAGATAATCCACAAAAGTATAATCCTTTATAAAAAGAAAATCTATTCTTAATCTCAAAAATTTTCCCAAAAAAACCCAAAGTTCAACGAAGACCATTCGATAAACAATTTTCCATAAAATTATTCAATGTAAACCAAACTAAGATTGAAACCCAAATATTTGAAGGATTTAATCACATAGTCTTCTAAGGAACAAATTAACTTTTATCTCCAAATAAAATAAGTTTCCCTTAAATTCTCATATTGAAAATTAATTAACCTAATCACATATCCTCCATGATAGGTTAATCATTTCCATATATAACCCAAAATAAACTTAATTTTGATTCCTAAATTCATATAACTAAAAATAATTATTCAAACTAACCAGGAACATCACGTAGTCCAGTGGTAGGCGATAAATACCAGTCGCACTTTGGTTGTGGGTTCGATTCCTGCAGCTTTGTTCGACGCGACGGGTTGTCACACGGTCTGCGTGTTGTCCTTTTTCCAAAACTATATAATTCCTAAAACATTCCCCAAAATGAGATAAAATCTTCAAAAATAATCATAACATATTTTAACCTCAAGATTATCTCATGCCTTTCATTTTCCATCATATTATAGAGTAACCCATAATTACCTAAAAAGTAAGGATCATATAAACCCTAATGGTTACCTTTAAAATTATTACCTGAACTTCCACATCGAGTTGGTCATCTCGTACATGATGCATTAGAGAACTCACCAGGGTTCAAGTAGTTGATCATGACTCCATGATAGTTGGTTTATCACAACCATGAGATTCCTCATTGAATCCCCCATTTCATCCAGTCTCTTAATCAGAGAGCCACCACAGTTTCCATCAAACCCATTGTCACCTTGGTACCTGCTAGATCCATCCTTTTACTAAAAACAGAAATGTTAGTGTGTGTATGTCAACAAAATTATCATGTACTAATGAGGATGATAAACACTAATATATACTTACTCATTTACATTATCTAAAAACTATGACTCTTTCTGAAATCCTAGCCATTATGGTAATGTAACTTATGCTTAGAGAATACCCTAACCTCTAAAGTTTTCTAAACCGACATCTGATACCAACTATAAGGCCCCGTCCTTAAGCATTACTTATTATTGAATTAAATGAATAATTCACATTGAGGATATTTTCAGGTTTAGAGTTTTAGAGAATTAGGACATAACTATTTCATCTCATTATATTATAAAGTAGACACTTCTACTAAGTTTCCATAAAATAAAAACTCTTAAAAATAAACATGTCTAGTTCCATGTTTTAGATATCATGTCTTTCCATGATCCCATCCTTGACCCTATTCATCTTTAAGTCATGTGGAAAACATTTCAAAAACTTGGGATGAGCATAAAAATCCCAGTAAAGGATACACAAGGAAGTAAAACTTTTAGTTTTTCAAAAAAAAAAACAAGTAAACCAAGAATACTTTATCAAAGTAATACTTTTAACCTTTATGAAGTAGTAAAAAAACACTTCACTGAATAAAAGATCATTACTTGCCCCTTTTGTAACCAAAATATTACCATAAAACCTATATAGATAACATATAAAGGTAACTTGGGACATAAACATACTTAAATAGAATAACTATACGGTAGACTTCCACACATACAACTTAATGGAATAGCCATACGACCGACTTCCATACCCAATGCATTGGATGTTATAACGTAACCACCCGTCCTGGTATTCACGGCACCACCCGTCATATGGTTTATCACGTAACCACCCATAAAATGTCCAAGTAACATCATTACACATAAAAATATTGAAAATATAAACATTTCAATAACAACATTTCATTTTCAATCACAATAAGTAATTCTAAGATATTGAATTAATCAATCCATTTTCAAAAATCAATTAAAAGAGATTTTTGAATCAAAATGTCCCATACCACTTTGAAGCTTTTTTAATTTTAAAACATTAATGTCCATATAAATAAATAATGAAAACCATTTTTGAAAACATGGACATTAAAGATAAATATTTAGAATAATGAATCTTTAAAACATTTAAAACGATATTTTTGTTGAAGTTTTTTTAGCAAAATGAGAGACTCTTTAATAAAAATAATTAGGGAATAAAATTTAATCCGAACATTATAATACCATGATAATAAAGGGATTCATGATATAATATGTCAAAGGATAGTATACACACCATATGAGAGTGAATTGGTTCATAACAACAATGAAGTCTCAATGGAAATGTAAATTGAGATGAAATCCATTATAAAGATGGTATCCTTAAATTAAAGATAAATCCATCACATAATTATGTGTGAGAAATATAAATAACACAATATAAGTGGATATTATATGTGAAACAATCAGTGGGCATTCACACATAATCTTGTAAAAACAAAACCAATGACATAGATATTTAACTCAATGAAATGAGATTGAGTTATGATTTCCCATACAAGTTCGTAAGAATTTATCAATGAGATGATTATGTGTTGAAATAGTATATCCACACAAAGGTTTGTGGAAATTAAAACCTAGAGATTCTACACATAATCTTGGCATAATAAAATCATGAAGTAGAGGTTTAACCCAAAGAATTGAAAGTGGGTTAAGAAGTTCCCTTACAGAAATCCGACAGCCTAACGGCGTCACTTTAAAATTCCGAAAATGAGTTGATGAGAGAGAAAATGGTATATCATCACTTGGACATAAAATTTACATCATTAAGGATAAATAAAAACATATCCCAACATAATAGTATGTGAATTAAAATCCATAACAAAAGAAATATTTTTTTTAAAAAAAAGAGGAGGGTGAAAGGTTCCCTTACCGACTTAGGTGCCTTTCGAAACGTACACCCCATGGAAGAAGGGTTATACCATGAAGATGTAAATACCCATAATTGAAACGATACCAAAAAATGAGTATAATAATGTGAAGTATATACACCACTCAATGGAAATGGTGGAAAACGTGGTATAAATGTCATGGGAATAAAAGAGAGATGAAAAATCCTTTATGAAAACTCGGCAGCCTAATGACGCCTCTTAAAACATCCAAAAATGGTTTGATGAGATCAAATAGGTTATTTCATCATATGAAAATAAAAATTACAGTAAGATTAATATAAAATAACATCCCTAAACATAAGAAATATGAGCTTAAAATAAATGACATAAAAGAGAGTTCTTAAAAATAAAGACAGAGGTTGGATCCCTTACCTCATGTCTGACATGACTCGATCGTTATTTAGTCTCCTGAATAATCAAAATTTGTCAACTTATAATTTCTTAAGGACCTACTTTAAATATTATTATTCAGTTCATATCATATATTACAATTTTATAATAATTGGTTAATAAAGTGAGTTCATATCAGACGTTTTTGTCGATGTTCGGTACATGAGTAAAAATTGAACTTGTTGGAAAACAATTTTCCATGTAGTTATAGGTACATCATCTCCAGAATAGTAATAATGTTTTAAATTTCATATATATCAAGTATATATTCATTTTATACTATTCCATAGCATTTAGAGATAAAAAAATTAAAAGCACCATTCATAGAGACGGTAGGCCATACGTACGCATGAACACTACTTTCATTTTTTGTCATATTAATGGAATTAAAACAAAATGAGAGAGATATATATATTAAAATTAAATAATGATACCCATAATTTATATGTAATATATTACATTTATATCCATTATATATATGTAATTATAATAGTACATAACATTTGGAGATAAGAAATGAAATTTACCGTTCATGGAGACGGTAAGCCGTACGTATGCATGAATGCTACTTTAATTTGTTTTTTTTGTATTAAATGGAATGAAATAATAATTATATAAAGGTATATTATAATTACAGTAGGATATCATATGTAGTAACATTAATTTCATCCTTTATACATCCCACATATGGCATTAACGAATCAAATCACTTTGAAGGGGTGGTAGTCTGCACTTCCTAGAATGAAGATATCGCGTTTACCCATAATGGAAACCATAAAGGTATTCCATAAATGAAAAATACATAAGCTTAAGAAAAACATAAACATATTATATTTCATATATAAATATAGTGACATCTTAATGGCTACCTTTGAAGGTGTTAACGGAATATTGAACAATCATCGTTTCGTGAGGCAGTAATTCGCCATCCACAGAAACAGTATGTTCTTTAACCATTAGACAGAGGTGTGTGAATGTGTATCTAAAATACATCTTATAAAATCATCCTAGTATATTTAAGATACTGTTTTTGTTAAAAAAAAGTAATAAAAAGAGTTTAGGGGTTTGGAGAAGCAAAATAAAACAAAAGAACACAAGGGAAGACATTACCTTTAAATCGGGTAACTATCTTTGATTTGAGCTCAAAGGCTTCCTTTGAAAGTATTATGCCCAAATTTAGGCTTCAATGATGAAGATAGGGATGTGGAGAGATTAAATGGCAGGGTTTGGCCGAGCCAAAGGCTTGAGAGGTGTGTGTAAGGTGGTAGAGGTGGGGGCCTTTTGTAAGAGGAGAGGAGGGGCACTCTTGGAAAGTTATAGAAGGTTACTTTATTATAAAATTATTTTCGGATTTAAAGGTCCCAAAAGGATATATTTAGAGGATAAGTTGATAAGGTTTCGAAATACACCCATCCAATGGTTTTGTGACAAGTGTAAGACTTATATTTCACCCTATCTGCTCAATTTACTTAAATCGTTAAATAATGAGGTAATCGCTGCATCATCATGGTGTCATAAATAAATTGATTTATTAAATGTCTAAAAATTATAAAAAAATTATCATGATGTATTAAATATTTTTAGCTTTCTAATGAATATTTATAGTCAAAAATATGACTTTTATAACCCCATTTAAAAATTATTTTAGTAAACCAACTCATGTTTATGACATTTTTAATTTAACTTTAAATAAAAAGTTATTTATGTCATTTTCCTACCAAAGTGGCTCCATGGGGTCCCCAAGTTGACCCATGGATTGTTTTGGTCGGATAAAACACATCCAATTAGGGTAGGACATGTCTCTAGGTCATTTCATATTATTAAAACCTTATTTTTAACTTAAATTATACTAATTACCTTTAATCGCGATTAATAAAACTTAAAAGTTACTATTCACAAAAAAATTATTTTAATCCCATTGAACCACATTTTACTTCTTAATGACAACAATTTATGTCAGATTTTTGAAAATCAAATCACAGAAGTGTCAAAGTTTCATTTAAACGAAAAATCAGTTTCTTTAACTACAACTTAGTGGTTTCACTATTCATCAAAAATTGAAGTTTTTCAGAAAAATACCAAAAAAATCACCCTAAGCTATATTTGATATTCCAAATTCAAAAATGATGTCTATTTTACAAAATTCAAAACATATATGTTGCATTAATTAATTTAATAATTAATTCCCGTTGTCAAAATAAATAGCGTGTTTTTAGGAAACAATATCTATTAAAAGATTGACACTAGTTTAAGTACAATTTAAAAGTGAAATTAATTCCAATGACCACCATTAGATTAAATGGTAAAAATATATTCTAAATATACTTTAATATAAATTAAAAATATAATCTATTCATATAAATAAATCAGATTAAAAGGAGGTTTTCAATTAAAATGCAACATTTTCAATAAAAATTATCTTTATCGGAAAAATAACAAAATTTTACACAATGTAAATTTTGATGTCCAGATTCTAAATAAGGATTTTATTTTGTCAAATAATAAATATAAAATTGTCAAAAGTATATTTAAAAAGGGTTTTCCATCAAAAGGAAGTTAATCGACCTTTTAATGAATATTAGAAGATTTATGCTTAAAATTGGATTCATTTGCATTTTAAGCCTCTAAAATTTATTGGATAAAAGTAAAAATATTTTACAAACATATATTATCATTTTGTAGTTAGTTCCATTCATTCCCTCCATTACAAAAGCTAGGTGTTAACTACCATTTAAAAATAAAATTATTTTATTATTAGAGTGCAACATAAGATTTCAAAGGAACTCGTTGTTACGTATTGGGTAAGCCATCGAGCATAGCGTTCCCTTTAAATTAATATTAACATTTTTTTTTCACAAACAGGGATAAATATTAAAATTCCATATTCTTTATTTACCTGGGGTGTTACAAGCACCCTCTAGTCTATTATCCATAACTAGATTTTAGAAAATAAAATTTAAAGAGATAAAAGTTAGAACTAACAGAAATTTAAGATCCTTAATGATGAAACTAAAACCACAGTTTCAAAACAAAGTATTTCAAAAATCCGTTAACAAAAAAAATCCTTTGATACCAAATGTTTTCGGAGTGGATAATCAAGAGGGGCGGGGGGGTGAATTGAGTTTCAATTAAAATTTCTGTTAAAAATATTTCTCTTAAAATCCCCCAATTTAAAAACAAAGTTAAAATGTAGTGAATCTATATAGAGTGTAAAGGTTTAATAAGTTTCTAAAAGATTGATTAGGTCTCAGTTAACTTAATCTGAAGATTAAATTAACTTTTGAAACTGACTTACTGATTTACAATCAGTATATACACTTTCTAATTTAACTATTAAAGTAGCTTTAAAATAGTTTTGTATTTCAAAGTAATAGCAGTGGAATAAATATATATAGTACACTGATAGACTTAAATTAAAATTCACAGTAGAGTTAACCAAGAGGTTCAGTCTCAAGACAAGACTTAGTCCTCTCAACAATTTATATAAATTGATCCACACCCTGGACCGGGGTCAACAACAGTGAACGACTGTCCATGCCACACAGGGACATCTACCACAGTTCATTGTGGGAAACAAAAACAATGACCATGCCACACAAGGACCTCTTCCACAGTTGTCGTGGGTAAGCAAGAGTGAAAAATTTTGGTTTGAGGATTTTCATATCCTCTAGTTCAACACATGAGTTAGTGTGTGAGTATGATGAACAGAGTACACACACTAATCAAAAAATATAAGTAAAATAATCACTAGGAGAGAATGTATCAGAGTTTAGAAAGCTCTAGTGATTGGTAGTGCAGCTCTGGACTTGTTGGATTTAGCAGAGATGCTTTTGAGTCCTTCTATGGTTTTTCTGTTAAAAACATAGTATCGTGTTTCAGCTTGATGTCCTTCACACGCAAGTGTGTTCACTGATTTCCAATGTTCTTCATATGTTCTTCAGTAGTGCTGGATTGCGTGCATAAGAGTTTTCTTTAGATCTTGCAAAATGCCCCTTTTTCCACATCGTCGTTTGTTCTACAGTCTCACATGTATATTGGAGGAAGAATTCTTTTTCTATTCCTTTTCACGCATCCATCCTTTTACTAAAGCTCGATCTTCCTTTTTATTCAACAAGCTCCGGCAATGGGAATGATTACCTTTCCATAGATACAAGGTACGGTCTCCTAACATGACAACAACTAACATTAAATATCATGAATTGCCTTAAAACATCAATTATGACCATTATAATAAAATTTGAATTTATAGAGGTTCAAACAGTTTTCATGACTATCAGTGAGTCAAGGGATCGGTGAGACATTTTGAATCTACATCAATTTCGGTTGCATCAGCATTGGTGTCTCAACATCATCAGTGTCTTAGCATCGGTGTCTTAACAACATTGATGTATTAGCATCAGTGTCGTAGCATCAGTGTCTTAGCATCAGTCTGTCAGTATCAGTATCTCAGTATCGGTATCTCAGCATCGGTATCTCAACATCGGTGTCTCAGCATCGATATCTTAGTATCGGTAGTTTAGCATCAGTATCACTTTGGAACTTTGATAGCTATCAGTGCGACCATTCATCATCGGTGCGACCGTTCATCGTCGGTGACTCAGAAAAAGACTATCGGTGAGTCAAGACATGGAATTCTTACAATGTGTTTGTTCAATCCAGAATACTTCCAGGTCAACCATAACTGTACATTGATCATTGATAAACATTTTTAGATATGATTTAAACACATTTAGAACAAGTTGATCAAAAGACTAAAAGAAAATAAATAAAACTAAGATTTGTGGTTAATAAAATAACCATTCCACAGAGAGTTCAACACAATGATTCAAGAATATTATGTATCCAAAACAAACAACCCAATTCAAGTCCCAGTGAATTGCATCCCATCAAAACATATCTCATAATCATGAAACACTATTCATGCCTATATAACTTGTTATTATCACATAAAAAATAATATCCCCTGATTCTCGTAAAAAAATACCACCTCACTAACCAATACCACACACAAAACCACTCATAACTTATACATCATTCAATGAAATGAATAATAGAACCACACTATAATTTAAATAGTCCCAAACTCCTATGGTTCCTATTAACCAACTCATATTAATATAAGAAATAATTGACATGTCCAGAAACCCTACAGAATCTCTTTTAAAACCAGTCTCGATACCAATAAAACCTTTGGGAATTCATGTTCCCTTACTGATACCCATTTAACGGTATTAAAAAACAACGGGCTACTAGACCCCAATCATTATCAAGGCCTCTAATAATATTTTATTACACCAAAACCATACATCCTTAACATGGGTCTCAAACATGATCATTTTTTCATATCTCATTTGTTATCAGTATATTATTCATTATTCTCAGTGGTTAACCCACTTGAAACCAGACTAAGGAGTTAACTGGGCTAAGAATATAAATACATCTACCCCCCCCAATTGAGATATGACTGGAGGTATTGGAACATAAGTGATTATTCCTAGGAAACAGTGTACATATAATGCATTCAAATTTCATAGCGGGAAGCACAATCTTTTCACCGATATTATATTCATAGACATAAACTCATACCTCATGAACTTAAATTCACTCATAATAATAGGATGAACCAATACATAGGCCACCCTTGAAGTTCACAAAACATGAAATTTGGAATCTTGAGTCACAAAAAATATAGTTAGTGGGCTTTATTTACTAGCCTACACATCCTATCATGCATAGGACACAACTCTAGGGATGAAACATCCCCCCTTCCACGAACACATGTCAAATTAGGTGGAAAACACCCACTATGATCTATCATAAAAGAATATGATTTCCACTGATCCAACCCATTCATCAATTTGGAACAACCCTCAAGATCATTGAAATCCCTGATATCTAATAGGTCTCAAGGTCCCAACTCATGGAAAGAGATAACATGCACAAACCCCACCCTTCTCTACATCTCACTTCAAAGGGATATCACACAACTCTGGCACTCTGAACATCCCCATCTATTAATCCCCAGTGTCAACACTAAACATTGATCAAGTCCACATCTAATATTTATATATATATTTCATGGTCTACACTTTTATGTTATTCTATAACTAGAATATCTATAATAATGGATTATCTAAATTAAATATTAAGTATATATTATATTTGAAATAACATTGAATGTTTTACTTTGAATTTTACTAAGATGATGATGTAATAAAAATGTGAATATTCAATCACACAACTTTATTTTAACCAATTATTTTAACAAAAACTTTTAATAAATTCATCTCAATTACATTAGATGAAAATTACATATTATATAATAATACAAAAATTAAGTTTTAATTTAAATTTTATTTAGATGAGGGATCATAATTATCAAAAAAATAGTCCCATATCATTCCTTTTAACCATTTATAGGAATAGTTTAAGTTAAATTACACCATACCCTCATAAAAAAATACATTTTATAAATGTATGTTGATAATTTTTGTAACCATCCAATGTCACCACCTAGATACCCATATAATCAATCATATAAAATCACATAAATGAAATTCAAATTCAGCATTCCGAATATGATGCATGAAAACACACCCTATTTTTATCACAACCAATATATAAAATCTCACAAACCAAAACCACATAAATTTAGTGTATCAATCATGATGAAATGAGATCAATTGAAATAATGATCAATATAAAAAACACTCCCATTCAAATAAACATGGACTTTCATCACAAATAGTGTGGGTAGTCCTACTGAATGTTTCTCTACTTTATCAAAATACAATCCAATAATACTATTTACAATTATCAAATAGTAATAAAAAATAAAAATAGCACTACTTCAATTTTTTAACTCCCTATAATAGATGACAGAGAACTGGTGCCCTAAGAAAGTGTGATATATGGCCTCAGACAAACCTTTCCTTACCATAGAGAACACTAAATAGTAGAGTGGGTCTAAGATTTTATTTTGGGGAGAATATACGCACATATTAGAGTATTATATCCTTGGAAATAAGGTTAGTTACATTCACCATCCAAATATATAATTAAATAATTAACTACATCAAAAAAACACCAATAACAAAATGTAAAAACCCATAAAATATCAAATGATATTATCCAATACATTCCTAGAAAGAAAAAACATTAGAATATATATAATATTTGAAGGACCAAAAAATAATACTATATATTAAATAAAAATGGACCCAAGTACTAGTATTGTCCCCAAATCCTATGCACAATCGTAGCAAGAAAAATAATAACAAGATTAAGTGCTCATCCATACTTGAACCTGTACTATAATAACGATACCTAATCAAGTACCCATGTTCTATGGTGGCCCATGTAGGGTGTAATTATAACTTAGTAGGATAACATTGATGGAATACCTAAAATAAACATTCAAAAATAAAGTTAACACAAAATTTTAATAAATACACTCATACATAATTTATCAATATAACATCCTAAAAATAAATAATTTATAAATTTAAATAAAAAGTAATAAAACAACCAATGATGAATGAGATCCTTGGTGACACCAAACATTGGTCTAAACCTACTTGGTCCAATGTTAATGAACCTTTGATCACATTATACAATATTTCCCAACCAGTCCAATGGTTTACTACCAAGGAAACTATAGTCATATTAATTCGAGGGAATCCATACGGGTAAACTGGGGAGTCCCTCTCACCAAATTCTATAGGGAATCCAACGGTGTTAACCCTTTGTAATCCACTAATCTAGTTTACTAGTCTAAAATCAATGGACCATAATTAACCTTTATATGTAATGTTTAATTAGAATTCATGGCTTACACCGAAGGCATTCTACCCAAGGAGTTCAAGATTAATTATGAGATCTCATTTGACAACATTTAATAGAGGAATTGTATGAGAGTCCATAACATTAATCCATGAGAATTTTTTAATATATAAATGACCTTAATCCAAAGAGTATTCACCCTAATATATTCACATTAATGATTCTAAGAAGAATCAAATGTCTTTATCAAGTCATTCCAAAACATTTTTCCTCAATGAATCCAAGTATATCATCACACCCCAACACTCATCTAAGTCCTATACCAGAATAAATGGCACCCTAATTTCCTTAAATACCAAACCTTGTACATATAAAATCCATGAAATGTCTATATGAAATTCTATAAAATGAAAAATATACAAAATTAAACTTATGTCGATCAGAAATTTGTTTCATTTTTTACTTTACCATTCATGAATTATACCTTTTAACCATATATCCCATGAAAGTATATGTGGACAACTATATCATTTACAATTATTAAGGATACTGATGTTTATAAAAAATACATTCTTATCAATTGCATTTTAATTTACAATCTTCTTTCCATGAGGTGATTCTCACTCACTATACCTGACTATGGTTTACAAAATAAACAAACATTTACTAACAAGGGTTTATAAATTAACATTTCATTTTATAAATCCATAAAAATATATAATGAACAAGTATATGATTTCAAATAATGTTAAATTGTATTTCAATATCATCTATCTAAATGTGATTTCCATTTTTGATAAATTATAAATTAATTTTCCCATTTAGCGATACAAATTTTGATTTGATATTTAAGTCCACATTCCCTTGACCAATATGTAATACCATTAACCTAATAAAATTTAAAATTAATATCACAACCAATTCATTCATTTTGGAACACATATACTTTCAGTCATGGTATAATAATCTAAGTGAATGGACTTATAATGTCCCTCAATCCATCACTCTCTCATGTGGCTGAAAGGGGATTGTTACAAGACCTCAAGTTCACCTCCCCATATGCTAGAGGCTACTAACTAGTGGCAGGTGTGTTATGAGTATATTGGAAAGACAATAACTCATGGTTATAGAGTTACAACATAGTGAAAATAAGTAATACAGATAAATTTATAAATATTAGAGTGCGTAAATAATGGAAACTATATGATACAACAGAAATACAATAATAAATCCAACTAAATAATCTAATAAATCATGGAAGAATTTTTTAATGACATGATCGAATATAAATAAATTTTATTCTAACTGTAATAGAATATAAATTTCTAACAACTCCAAATTCTCTGATCATGAATCCCATTTTGGTCCCGTCTCCAATCTCAAACTAATCTCGAACGAAAAAAATCAACAACAAGGTTCTTTTGCATTTTCCAATGTTATATCCAAATAATCTTCTCAGGTAAAAAATGATGGCCCAAATAAGGTGTGAGTATAAGTTAGTAGGTTTAAACCACCATGTCTAACCATAAACTATATAATAATATGTTGATGAAATAATGAAATAAAAATAGTTTTAATTAATTAAAAAACTAAACTAATACCACATCAACATTCTTTTGGTCCATACCAGAGTATACTTGAGCATGTTTTATGACCCTGCCAACCACAACCATATAACAATAGAATATTCAAACCTACATAAATTCCATTCCATAACTTATATGATCTTGTATTATGACTATTCCAACCATAACCATATTAATATGGTAAAACATAACCTTTCATGAAAAATTTCAATCACACATGTATGAGTCAAAACATGCTATATAATCATTTCATCATTTAATTAGGTCCAATCTCTGTAATTAAGAATTTTAGCATGTATTAGGTCCAATTATGTTATATAATCATTTTAACATGTCTTAGGGACTTGACCGACTTAAGATAAATCCATTATTTCTCATGCACAAGTCCGATATATAATCATTTCATCATTTTTCTGGGCTATGCCTATAACGGACTGGAATTACTTCCAGTGGAATATAATTGATACTTATCAGGGCACTCCATGGGCGGCTACACCCCCTGGGTGGGATACACCACCATCTCTAGTGGCAGCCATTTCCTCATGAACCCCTTGGGCGGAGAGCCATGCTTCGTCTAACGCTCACATGTGAGAGTTCCCAAGGATCGGATACATTCCTACATCCTTTTCCTCTGATACCAACTGTAGAGACCCGAAGCCTGACGTACATGGACATTACATTAGTTTTGTGGGATACTTAGTACATAACAAAAACACACACACAAGGACCATAATAGTTTAGTGTCTTTGGAAACTCGGAATATAATCTTCTAATCATGGTGAAAGATCTTCAACATATCCCATAAAGATCTTCCTTTTTTTTACATAAAACCTTTGTTTATATCCTGGGGAAAAGAAATCATAAAAGGCTGAGCTCAAATGCTCAATAAGGGTAAACAAAATAAATATCAATCACATCATATTCATAAGAACATAACATTTTGGAAATCTTAACCTGTAAAAGAGATCATAATATCATAACATGGGATAAGTCATAGTAGTGAAATGTAATCCCAATAATCATAACATAAAACATGAAACATTGTGTCATACACACATAATCATAGATAATCATTTCTTATTAGTCAATACTCATTTAAAAGACTATCTTAGTGGACAAAGTCCACTTCTGAACTGAGTTCATTCCTCGTTTCCGTCCTATTTCATTGAACCGGTTTAACCTGCCGTTCCAGCCATATATATCTCATGAGATATAAAATCTTTATCCAATGCATTGGAGGGATATATAGGTCCCACCCATCTCATAATGATACCATTTATATGTGTGCCACAAAATCATAAATCATACATCATTGCATAACCCATGTAATAAAAATGGGATTCTTAAACAACATGACATCATAAAACAATTCATATAAGATAAATGAATTCATAAAAATAATTCCATCACAATATAATCAAATCAATGTAATAATAGGGATAGAAACAGAACCCTATATTATCTTAGATGGAAAATAATTTTGATAAAACACTTGAACTCCATTCTTGAAAAAAATATACTTTCTACTTCAAAAACATTTTCCTTTCTTAACATGTCACACAATTTTAAACTAAAAGAAGTTGATTAAAAATAAGCTTGAAAACTTGTAAAGGAAGATTCATGGAAATAATGTTTTAAAAATCCATTCATGCCGTATAATTTAAAAAAACATTCTTCTCGTACTTTTGTCGGAAAAGTCAAAAAGTACCTCGTATGAAAAACGACAAAAGATTCCTTTCATATCCTTTACTATAAACTCACCAAAGGGTAAAAATGGATTTAAAAAATTGTAGGTGGATGGAAATAATATTAGATATTGATGAAACATGGATGTGGATGATAAAATACATCCCAGTAAATAACAAAGTATAAATAATCTCGGATAAAAATGAGATTGTGATATTTCCCTTACATTAGGTCCAATTTGCTTCGTAAGTGTCCGAACCTCCTGTATAATGATTTAAATAATGTCATTGAATTATTCCAGAATCATACTAATTGTTATGATATCATATATGGTTCAATTATGACTTTATATTACCCGTTTTTTTGTAAATTCCATGTTAAAAAGCGTTTTGGATAAAATCATTTCATTTGTCATCCGTGTTTTGACTTGTAGTTATTCATATGATTACTTAGATCATGATTAATTAATTACAGAATATAAAAAATGATTTATATATAATATATATTCAGAATATAAATATATATAATAGATTAGTAAATGGAAAGAAATACACCGTTCATGGAGACGGTAGGCCGTACGTACGCATGAACGTTATTTTCGTTTCCTTATTGAGTTGAATGGAATTAAGTAGATTACATACATATATATACACATAAATCCAGTATCATTATTATGTCATATATTTCATGATTAATTATTATATATACTTTATAATCATTCATGAATGGTTAACGTGGAGAATGAATCTCATCGCGTCGTGGAGGCAGTAGTCCGTACGTACACACGAGCGATGATATAGTTCTCATGATCGTGGAATTCTATTGGAGTGTATGTATACTATTTCAGAATCAATTTCACTTTACAATAATCATATATAGTAATTATGTACACCATTATACCCATCCAAGTAAGGTGGTGGTGGAAAATAGATTACACCATGGGGCGAAGACGGTATTTCATACGTACGCACGCGCAGTGCTATTGTTTTCCGTAGGATAGATAGATGGTGAAATAGGGTCGTTTAATAATTATAATAAAATATCAGTATATGAGTAATACTGATGTTATTACTTCATAATGAAACAACCTAAGAAGAAGAAGTGGAAGAAGAAATAAAGTTGAAAGAATCGGTAATGGACATTACCTCTTCTTTGAAGCGCCTCTTTGAGTCCTCCTCTTAGGGAACTAAAATTGGTCTTTGATGAATACAAGGACCTCTAGGATGTTTCTAGGTAAGTGGAGAAAAAAATTTGGTAGGGGTTGGCAGAGCTTGAAGGCTCAAAGTGGAGTGAGGAAGAGAGGGAGTAGGTGCCCTTTTATAAGGGAGGAGAGGGGCACCTTTGGAATAACCAAACATATTATTTTATTATAAAGTCATATTCGGTTACTAATAGCTCCAATTTGATTTATTTAGAAGCTAAGGTGGGTATGGGTCTAAATAATCTCATCCAATATAATTTGGACAAGTTTAGTTTACTATTTTAACCTTATCATTTAGTTTTAACTTTAACTTAGATAATTTTACTTTTACTGTGTCTTTTTGTGTTCTTACACTATAAGGTTAATAAACTTACTATAAAAAGCCAAACGAACCCCAAGTTGTTTATTATTAACATATATAACCACATCTAAGTAATTTGGCCGAACATTAGATTTTTATGAATAAAATAACAATTAATTATATAATATTTGTTTTAAAAACTATTTTATGTCAATTTTGACACTATTTAGTAATTGATTATTGTGAAAATCATAACAGAATGATTAGTTCAAAAGAAGTTACTTAAATAAATATTAACATGTCATATTAACCTAGAAAATTAGTGAAATTCATAAAAAGTCTCAAATTACATTTATTTGGGTATTTATAACATCAATCATGTCAATATTTCATTAATAAGATAATTACTGCATCATCATTGTGTCATAAATAAATTAAATTATTTAATGTCTAAAAATTACAAATAAAATATAATTATGTAGGAAATCCTTTTATAATTCTAATGAATATTTAGTGTCGAATTTATCTTATTTATAACCCTATATTAAAAATGATTTACTTATTAAACATTGATTTTAACTATTTTAACCCTTCTTTAAATAAATTAATAATAAATGTCCTAATCTAATCCAAGTGGGCCTAAATGGTCATATTTTATTCCTAAGGTTGTTTTTGGTCTAATTACACTTATCCAACAGAATTAGGACATGTGTTAGGGTAATAATAATATCATTTTTACCCTTAACTACCCTATTTACTTTTAACCGTGGTAAAAAAGGAAAAAAGTTACTATTCACCAAAAATTACTTTCATCTCATTGAACCACATTTTAGTCCTTCATATTAACCGTGTCTCTCGGATTTTCGAAATTCCCCTCACAGAAGCGGTAAAATTATGTTTTATGAAAAATTCAGTTTTTTTAACTACCACTTTGTGGTTTCACTATTCATCAAAAATTGAAAGTTTCTAGAAAAATTCCAAAAATTAGGCCTAAGCTATATTTGATATTATGAATTAAAAAATTATGTTTATTTTACCAAATTCAAAACATATCAGTTACATTAACTAATTTAAAAATTAATTCCCGACGTCAAAACAAATAGCGTGTTTTTAAAAGATAATAACTATCAAAAGGTTGACACTTGTTTATGTCTGGTTTAAATGTGAAATTACATCCAATGAACAAAATTGTATTAAATTGTAAAAATATATTCTAAATATACTTTAAAACCACTCAAATTAATAATTTATCACTATTAATTATTTCGATTAAAAAGGTTGTTTTTAATTAAAATTTAGTAATTTTCACTATTCATTAGAAAATGAAAGTTATCTGAAAAGCACCAAAATTTCACCCTAATCTAAATTCGATATTCTGAATCCAAAAATGAAGTCCATTTTGAAAAATAAAATTTCAAAAAGTGGTTATTACTATTCATAACGACTAGTTTTAATAATATTTTAATAGCATATCGTTGTTTAGTGAAACTCGGTATTGTGTACTACACACGCTATCGAGGAAGGTTGCGATTGCGTGTAACGCAAGGCAAGTCAAGGATGCATGTTCTGCAAGCACCTTTTGGTGTAGTGTACAACACAAGACATTAATGTAATTAAAAAGAATATTTTTCATAAAATCTTGAGGTGTTACATTCTACCCCCCTAAAATGAATATCGCCCTCGAAATTCGTCGGGGTTATAAATGGTTTACTACTTGAAACTTTCTTTAATAGAAACCCACATCATAAAAAGGAATACCAAAACCAATCTTTAAAAACAAAAGTTTGAAACGTAATGGTTACCCAGATAAACTAATCACTGGGTTTCCACATAAGTGAAAATATGGAAATGGAAGAGAAATCTAACCATCATGTTCTGATGGAGAGTGGTAGAGAACATGGCTATGGAAAAAACAACAATCACAAAGCCATAAATTTGTGACGATCTAAGGTACCATCTGATTCATCAGATATACTAGGACAACATTTTTGGTTTTCAAGATCATTTCCCTAAAGTTGATGAAATTGGAATTTGATGAAATACTTTCATGATTTTGGTATAGTCTCACCATTGGTCGTTCTTTGGATAATTTCCACTTCATCTCTTAATGAAATGAAGTTGAATTTTTCATTCATGATGTGTTAGCAGATCATGTGATAGAATGATGGGTCATTCCATCTATCTCAAACAAAAGGTTAGAAAAGTTATCAAAAAATACATAAGTCCATCTATAGTGAGATTAATCATATATGGTTCCTAAAATGGACTTATACTTCATATATCATACTGATTAATATAATAAAACTAGTTTCAACTAAATAGGGACTTCCTGTAGGCCAGTGGTAGGCGATAAAGGCCAGTCGCACTTCAGTTGTGGGTTTGATTTCCACAGCCCTGTCCGACGCGATGGGTTGTCGCCCATCATGCAGGTTGTCCTTTTTCTAAAACTACATTAATATAACATCACATAAATAATATCAGAAAAACTTCTATCCTTAAACAATACTAACTTATGTCCAACATAATCCATTCCAATCTTTAGGCTTATCCAAAATTCTACTGTCCAATCTCATATTATAGTGAAAATGATTACCAAAGAGTTCATACAAATAGAATGTTAATACCATCATTGATCCCCATATATCATGAGATATGTCTTGTTGGTCACATTCCAAACATTCAAAGGCCTTAATCGTGTATTCTCTTAAAAAAATGAATACCCCTTGAATCTTAGTGAAAACATGAGTGTTGTCAAAAGTTAACTCTTTTCACATACCAAAACCTCGAACCATGATATAACTATATCATTATATCAGTCATGAACTCATGAATACTGTAAAAACATTTCATTTTCTCATTTTCCCTTCATTATGCGCATATCATATTTTTTCCAAAAATATCTCAATCACATTCCATGGTTACCGGTACCATAAAATTATTGAAAACCACAATATACCAATACATAGATATTCCAATATTCCACGATATTATATACAACATTATTTTGGAATACCATTACATAAACAATTAATCATTCCACCACATCGTTGTCATATTCAACATTTCCAATAGTGATCGCATGTGACTTCCCTTTGTACTTTTCCTTAAGTGGTTGCCCATATCGATCATCACTAACCCTTGGATTAGGGAATTTATTAGCATAATTTTCCATTTCCTTACACTTGAAGCATTGAAGTGTTGGTGGTGCATTCTCTGCCGTCTTTTCTTTATTCACATCATTAGAAACCCTTTTTCCATTACTTCGACACTCAGCTGCTCGATGACCTTCTTTTCCACACTTAAAAGATTTTCTAGTCCCTTTATGACAATCTCCACCATGCTTCTTTCCACACTTTGATCATAAGGAAACATTCATATTCTTTTCACCATTATTCTGAGATTTCTCCTTGAACTCCATCTTTCGTTTCTTGTCAAAACTATGAGATGGGTAAGTAAAACCAACTTCCATTTCTACCTTGATAGAACAATACACAATTTCTTTATAGCTACTGAAGTCTCTTATAGCTAATTCCCTTCGAAGATTTGGTTTTAAGCCACTGAAGAATCGATCAACTTTACTTTCAGGTTGGATGATAAATCCAGATGCATACCTTGCAAGCCTTGTAAAATTCGCTTCGTATATACCAAAAGATTCATCATCCTTTTGCTTTAGTTCAAGAAACTCCTTCTCCATCATTGTTCGAAGAATACGAGGGAAGCACTTATTGAAAAATAAGTTCTTGAACTCGTCCCATTCCATGGACTCAATTTCATCTCTTTGCCTCATATTCTTGATAAGATTCCACCATTGATCAGCTTCACCTTCCAAACAATATACTGCTAAGATGACTTTATCATGTTTAGAACATTAAAGAATTGAAAATATCTTTTTAGTGGTACTGATACATTGTTCAGCAACAAGTGGATCAGAAGACCCACTGAAAGATGATGGACGTTGCCTCATGAAGGACTCAATAGAATATTGTTCCCTTCTCTGCTCATTTGGATGTCCAGAATGATTCATAGCTTGCGTAAGTATAGCAGTATGATTTTGCACTCCATATCCCATAACATTTGTTTGTTCAGGAGGAAAATAATTGCATTTTCCATTACATTGATCAACATGGTTCCTTCGGGTTCCAGCCATCGTCTAAAACCCAAAAAGAATAATGTGAGAGGTAAAAATCATGCTAGGGAAAACAACATAATAAAGGGTGAGTACCTTCAATATCTAAAATCTTACGTTTAATTCTATGATCGTTATCGTAATTCTAGGAATATAACCTATACGTTTACTAATCCTTAGGGACATCCCTAGACATACCTTAGAAATATCTCTAGGGATTTCACTAAAGTTTTCCCATCCTGGTTTCCAAAGGTTGACTAAACCTTTTCTCTGATACCAACTATAACGGTCTGGAATTACTTCTAGTGGACTATAATTGAAACCTATTAGGGCACTCCATGGGCATCTACACCCCCTGGGCAGGACACCCCACCATCCCCAGTGGCAGCCATTTCCTCATGAAGCCCTTGGGCAGAGATCCATGCTTCATCCAACACTCACTTGTGAGAGTTCCCAAGGATTAGATACATTCCTACCTTTTTTGCCTCTGATACCAACTGTAGAGACCCGAAGCCTGACGTACGTGGACATTACATTACTTTTGCGGAATACTTAGTACATAAAAAACACACACACACAAGGACTGTAATAGTTTAGTGTCTTTGGAAACTTGGAATATAATCTTCTAATCATGGCGAAAGATCTTCAACATCTCCCATAAAGATCTTCCTTTTTATTACCTAAAACATTTCTTTATATCATGGGGAAAAGAAAACATAAAAGGGTGAGCTCAAATGCTCAGTAAGGGTAAACAAAAGAAATATCAATCACATCATATTAATAAGAACACAACATTTTGGAAATCATAACCTACAAAAGAGATTATAATATCATAAATGGGATAAATCATAGTAGTGAAATGTAATCCCAATAATCATAACTTAAAACATGAAACTTTGTGTCATACACACATAATCATAGATAATCATTTCTTATTAGTCAAGACTCATTGATACAACACTTGAACTCCATTCTTTAGGAAAATAGCCTTTCTACTTCAAAAACATTTTCCTTTCATAACATGTCATACAATTTTAAACTAAAAGAAGTTGATTAAAAATAAACTTGAAAACTTTTAAAGGAAGCTTCTTGGAAATAATGTTTTAAAAATCCATTCATGCCGTATAATTTAAAAAACATTCTTCTCGTACTTTTGTTGGAAAAGTCAAAAAGTACCTCATACGAAAAATGACAAAAGATTCCTTTCATATCTTTTACTATAAACTCACCAAAGGGTAAAAATGGATTTAAAAAATTGTAGGTGGATGGAAATAATATTACATATTGAGGAAACATGGATGTGGATGATAAAATACATCCCAGTAAATACCAAAGTATAAACAATCTCGGATAAAAATGAGATTGTGATATTTCCCTTACCTTAGGTCCGATTTGATTCGTAAGTGTCCGAACCTCCTGTATAATGATTTAAATAATGTCATTGACTTATTCCAGATTCATACTCATTGTTATGATATCATATATGGTTCACTTATGACTTTATATTACCCGTTATTTTGTAAATTCCATGTTAAAGAGCATTTATGGTAAAATCGTTTCCTTTGTCGTCCGTGTTTTGACTTGTAATTATTCATATGATTACTTAGATCATGATTAATTAATTCCATAATATAAAACATGATTTATATATAATATATATTCAGAATTTACATATATATAACAGATCAGTAAATGGAAAGAAATACACTGTTCATGGAGACGGTAGGCCGTACGTACGCATGAACACTGTTTTTGTTTCCTTATTGAGTTTAATGGAATTATGTAGATGACATACATAAATATAAAAATAAATCCACTATCATTATTATGTCATATATTTCATGATTACATATTATATATACTTTATAATCATTCATGAATGGTTAACGTGGAGAATGAATCTCATCACGTCGTGGAGACGGTAGTCCGTACATACGCACGAGTGATGATATAGTTCTCATGATCGTGGAATTGCATTGGAGTGTATGTATACTATTTCAGAATAAATATCACTTTAAAAAAATCATAAATAGTTATTATATACACCATTATACCCATCCAGGTAAGTTGGTGGTGGAAAAGAGATTACACCACGGCGTGGAGACGGTATTCCGTACGTACGCACGTGCGGTGCTTTCGTTTTACATAGGATGGATAGATGGTGAAATAGGGTTGTTTAATACTTATAATAACATATTATTATATGAGTTATACTGATGTTATTACTTCATAATGAAACAACCTAAGAAGAAGAATTGGAAGAAGAAATAAAGTTGAAAGAATTGGTAACGGACATTACCTCTTCTTTGAAGCGCCTCTTTGAGTCCTCCTCTTAGGGAACTAAAATTGGTCTTTGAAGAAGACCAGGACCTCTAGGGTGTTTCTAGGTAAGTGGAGAAGATAATTTGGCAGGGTTTGGAAGAGCTTGAAGGCTCAAAGTGGTGTGAGGAAGAGAGGTAGGAGGTGCCCTATTATAAGGGAGGAGAGGGGCATCTTTGGAATAACCAAAAATATTATTTTATTATAAAGTCATATTCGGGTTTTAATAGCTCAAAATTGAGTTATTTCGAAGCTAAGGTGGGGATGGGTCTAAATCCTCTCATCCAATAGAATTTGGAAAAGTTTAGTTTACTATTTTAACCATATCATTGAGTTTTACTTTAAGTTAGATAATTTTACTTTTACCCTGTCTTTTTGTGTTCTTACACTATAAGGTTAATAATCATACTATAAAAATCCAAACAAACCCGAAGTTGTTTATTATTAATATATATAACCTTATCTTAGTCATTTGGCCAAACCTTAGATTTTTAGGAATAAAATATCAATTAATAATAAAATATTTGTTTTAAAAACTATTTTATGTCAATTTTGACACTATTTAGTAATTGAGTTTTGTGAAAATCATAACAGAATGATTAGTTCTAAAAAAGTTACTTACATCAATACTAACATGTCATATTAACCTAGAAAATTAGTTAAATTCATAAAAAGTCTCAAATTACATTTATTTGGGTATTTATAACATCAATTATTTCAATATTTCAATAATAAGATAATTACTCCATCATTGTTGTGTCATAAATAAATTAAATAATTTAATGTCTAAAAATTACAAATAAAATATCATTAAGTACGAAATCGTTTTAGATTTCTAATGAATATTTATAGTCGAATTTATCTTATGTATAAACCTATGTTAAAAATGATTTACTTATTAAACTTTGATTTTAACTATTTAAACCCTTCTTTAAATAAATTAATAATAAATGTCCTAATCTAATCCATGTGGGTCTAAATGGTCATATTTTATTCCTAAGGTTGTTTTTTGGTCTAATTACACTTATCCAATAGAATTAAGACATGTGTTATGGTTATAATAATATCATTTTTACCCTTAACTACCCTATTTACTTTTAACTGTGGTAAAAAAAAGTAAAAAGTTACTATTCACCAAAAATTATTTTGATCTCATTGAACCACATTTTAGTCCTTGATATTAACTGTGTCTCTCGGATTTTCGAAATTCCACTCACAGAAGCGGTAAAATTACGTTTTATGAAAAATTCAGATTTTTTAACTACCACTTAGTGGTTTCACTATTCATCAAGAAAGGAAAGTTTCCAGAAAAATATCAAAAATTAGGCCTAAGATATATTTGATATTATGGATTAAAAAATGATGTTTATTTTACCAAATTCAAAACATATTAGTTACATTAACTAATTTAAAAAACAATTTCCATCGTCAAAACAAATAGCGTGTTATTAATAGATAATAACTATCAAAAGATTGACATTTGTTTATGTCTGGTTTAAATGTGAAATTACATACAATGAACAACATTGTATTAAATTGTAAAAATATATTCTAAATATAATTTAAAACCACTCAAATTAATAATTTATCACTATTAATTATTTCGATTAAAAAGTTTGTTTTTAATTAAAATTTAGTAATTTTCACTATTCATCAGAAAATGAAAGTTATTTGAAAAGTACCAAAATTTCACCCTAATCTAATTTCGATATTCCGAATCCAAAAATGAAGTCCATTTTGAAAAATAAAATTTCAAAAAGTGGTTATTACTATTCATAACACCTAGTTTTAATAATATTTTAATAGCATATCGTTGTTTAGTGAAACTCGGTATTGCATACTACAAACGCTATCGAGGAAGGTCGCGATTGCGTGTAATGAAAGGCAAGACAAGGATGCGTGCTGTGAAAGATATTTTTGGTGTAGCGTACAAAAAAAGACATTACTGAAATTAAAAAGAATATTTTTCATAAAATCTCGGTGTGTTACATTCTACCCCCCTTAAAATGAATGTCGCCCTTGAAATTCGTCAGGGTTATAAATGGTTTACTACTCGAAAGTTTCTTTAATAGAAACCCACATCGTAAAAAGGAATACCAAAACCAAACTTTAAAAACAAAAGTATGAAACGTAACGGTTACCCAAATAAACTAATCACTGGGTTTCCACATAGGTGAAAATATGGATATGGAAGAGAAATCTAACCATAATGTTATGATGGAGAGTGGTAGAGAACATGGCTATGGAAAAGCCATCAATCACAAAGTCATACATTTGTGACGACCTAAGGTACCATCTGATTCATCAGATATACTAGGACAACATTTTTGGTTTTCAAGATTATTTCCCTAAAGTTGATGAAATTGGAATTAGAAGAAATACTTTCGTCATTTTGGTATAGTCTCACCGTTTGTTGTTCTTTGGAAAATTTACACTTCAACTCTTAAAGAAATGAAGTTGAATTTGTCATTCGTGATGTGTTAGCAGATCATGTGATAGAATGATGGGTCATTCCATCTGTCTCAAACAAAAGGTTAGAAATGTTATCAAAAAATACATAAGTCCATCTATAGTGAGATTAATCATATATGGTTCCTAAAATGAACTTATACTTCATATATCATACTGATTAATATAATAAAACTAGTTTCTACTAAACAGGGACTTCCTGTAGGCCAGTGGTAGGTGATAAAGGCCAGTCGCACTTCGGTTGTGGGTTTGATTCCCACAGCCTTGTCCGACGCGATGGGTTGTCGCCCATCCTGCAGGATGTCCTTTTTCTAAAACTATAATAATATAACATCCCATAAATAATATCAGAAAAACTTTTATCCTTAAACAATACTAACTTATGTCCAACATAATCCATTCTAATCTTTATGCTTATCCAAAATACTTCTATCCAATCTCATATTATAGTGAAAATGATTACCAAAGTGTTCATACAACTAGCATGTTAATACCATCATTGATCACCATATATCATGAGATATGTCTTGTTGGTCACATTCCAAACATTTGAAGGCCTTAATCATGTATTCTCTTGAAAAAAAATGAATACCCATTGAATCTTAGTGAAAACATGAGTGCTGTCAAAAGATAACTCTTTTCACATACCAAAACCTCGAACCATGATATAACTATATCCTTATATCAGTCATGAGCTCATGAATATTTTCAAACATTTCATTTTCTCATTTTCCCTTCATTATGCGCATATCATCTTTTTTCCAAAAATATCTCATTCACTTTCCATGGTTACCGGTACCATAAAATTATTGAAAACCACAATAGACCAATACATAAATATTACAACATTCCACAATATTATATACAACATTATTTTGGAATCCCATTACATAAATACTTAATCATTCCAACCCATCGTTTTCATATTCAACATCGCCAATAGTGATTGCATGTGACTTCCCTTTGTCCTTTGCCTTAAGTGGTTGCTCATGTCGATCATCACTAACCCTTGGATTAGGGCATTTATCAGCATAATGCCCCATTTCCTTGCACTTGAAGCATTGAAGTGTTGGTGGTGCATTCTCAACAGTCTTTTCTTTATTCACATCATTAGAAACCCTTTTTCCATTAATTCGACACTCAGCTGCTCGATGAACTTTTTTTCCACACTTAAAACATTTTCTAGTCGCTTTAAGACAATCTCCACCATTATTCTTTCCACACTTTGAGCATAAGGAAACATTCATCTTCTTTTCACCATTATTCTGAGATTTCTCGTTGAACTCCATCTTTCGTTTCTTGTCAAAAATATGAGATGGATACGTAACACCAACTTCTATTTCTACCTTGATAGAAAAATGCACAATTTCTTCATAGCTACTGAAGTATATTATAGCTAATTCCCTTAGAAGATTTGGTTTTAAGCCACTGAAGAATCGATCAACTTTACTTTCAGGTTGGATGATAAATCCAGATGCATACCTTGCAAGCCTTGTAAAATTCACTTCGTATATACCATCAGATTCATCATCCTTTTTCTTTAGTTCAAGAAACTCCTTCTCCATCTTTGTTCGAATAATACGAGGGATGTACTTATAGAAAAATAAGTTCTTGAACTCATCTCATTCCATGGACTCAATTTCATCTCTTTGCCTCATATTCTTGATAAGATTCCACCATCGATCAACTTCACCTTCCAAACGATATACTACTAAGATGACTTTATCATGTTCAGAACATTGAAGAACTGAAAATATATTTTTAGTGGTACTGATCCATTGTTCAGCAATAAGTGGATCAGAAGACCCACTGAAAGAAGGTGGACGTTGCCTCATGAAGGACTTAATAGAATATTGTTCCCTTCTCTACTCATTTGGAAGTCCAAAATGATTAATAGCTTGTGTAAGTATAGAAATAAGATTTTTCACTCCATCTCCCATAACATTTGTTTGTTCATGAGGACAATAATTTCATTGTCCATCACATTGATCATCATGGTTCCTTCGGGTTCCATCCATCATCTAAAACCCAAAAAGAATAGTGTGAGACGTTAAAATCATTCTAGGGAAAACAACATAATAAAGGGGGTGTAACTTAAATATCTAACATCTTAGGTTTAATTATATGATCATTACCGTAATTCTAGGACTATAACCTATACATATACTAATCCTTAGGGACATCACTAGACATACCTTAGAAATATCTCTAGGGATTTCACTAAAGTTTTCGCATCCTAGTTTCCAAAGGTTGACTAAACCTTTCCTCTGATACCAACTATAAGGGTCTGGAATTACTTCCAGTGGACTATAATTGATACCTAACAGGGCACTCCATGGGCGGCTACACCCCCTGAGCGGGACACACCACCATCCCCAGTGGCAACCATTTCCTCATGATGCCCTTGGGCGGAGAGCCATGCTTCATCCAACGCTCACATGTGAGAGTACCCAAGGATCAGATACATTCCTACCTTTTTTTCCTATGATACCAACTTTAGAGACCCGAAGCCCGACCTACATGGACATTACATTACTTTTGTGGAATAATTATTACATAACAAAAACACACACACAAGGACCGTAATAGTTTAGTGTCTTTGGAAACTCGGAATATAATCTTCTAATCGTGGCGAAAGATCTTCAACATCTCCCATAAAGATCTTCCTTTTTTTTTTCCTAAAACCTTTCTTTATATCCTGGGGAAAAGAAAACATAAAAGGGTGAGCTCAAATGCTCAGTAAGGGTAAACAAAATAAATATCAATCACATCATATTCATAAGAACATAACATTTTGGAAATCATAACCTGCAAAAGAGATCATAATATCATAACATGGGATAAATCAAAGTAGTGAAATGTAATCCCAATAATCCTAACTTATAACATGATACATTTTGGCATACACACATAATCATAGATAATCATTTCTTATTAGTCAAGACACATTTCCAAGACTATCTTAGTGGACAAAGTCCATTTCTGAACAGAGTTCATTCCTCGTTTCAATCCTGTTTTACTGAAACAGTTTAACCTGCCGTTCCAGCCATGTATATCTCATGATATATAAAATCATTACCCAATGCATTGGAGGGAGATATAGGTCCCACCAATCTCATAATGATACCATTCATATGTGTGCCACAAAATCATAAATCATACATCATTGCATAACCCATGTAATAAAAATGAGATTCTTAAACAACATGACATCATAAAACAATTCATATAAGATAAAGGAATTCATAAAAATAATTTCATAACAACATAATCAAATCAATGTAATAATAGGGATAGAAACAGAACCCTACATTATCTTAGATGGAAAATAATTTTGATACAACACTTGAACTCCATTCTTGAGGAAAATATCCTTTCTACTTCAAAAACATTTTCCTTTCTTAACATGTCATACAATTTTAAACTAAAAGAAGTTGATTAAAAATAAACATGAAAACTTTTAAAGGAAGATTCTTGGAAATAATGTTTTAAAAATCCATTCATGTCGTATAATTTAAAAAACATTCTTCTCGTACTTTTGTTGGAAAAGTCAAATAGTACCTCTTATGAAAAACGACAAAAGATTCCTTTCATATCTTTTACTATAAACTCACCAAAGGGTAAAAATGGATTTAAAAAATTGTAGGTGGATGGAAATAATATTAAATATTGAGAAAACATGGATGTGGATGATAAAATACATCCTAGTAAATACCAAAGTATAAACAATCTCGGATAAAAATGAGATTGTGATATTTCCCTTACCTTAGGTCCGATTTGATTCGTAAGTGTCAAAAACTCCTGTATAATGATTTAAATAATGTCATTGAATTATTACAGAATCATACCTATTGTTATGATATCATATATGGTTCACTTATGACTTTATATTACCCGTTCTTTTGTAAATTCCATGTTAAAGAGCGTTTTGGGTAAAATCGTTTCATTTGTCGTCCGTGTTTTGACTTGTAATTATTTATATGATTACTTAGATCATGATTAATTAATTCCATAATATAAAAATTGATTTATATATAATATATATTCTGAATATACATATATATAATAGATCAGTAAATGGAAAGAAATACATCGTTCATGGATACAGTAGGCCGTATGTACGCATGAACGTTGTTTTCGTTTCCTTATTGAGTTTAATGGAATTAAGTAGATGACAGACATATATATACACATAAATCCAGTATCATTATTATCTCATATATTTCATGATTACTTATTATATATACTTTATAATCATAAATGAATGGTTAACGTGGAGAATGAATCTCATCGTGTCGTGGAGACGGTATTCCGTATGTACGCACCAGCGATGATATAGTTCTCATGATCGTGGAATTGTATTGGAGTGTATGTATACTATTTAAGAATCAATATCACTTTACAATAATCATATATAGTTATTATGTACACCATTATACCCATCCAAGTATGGTGGTGGTGGAAAATAGATTACACCATGACGTGGAGACGGTATTCCGTACGTACGCACGCGCGGTGCTTTCGTTTTCCGTAGGATGGATAGATGGTGAAATAGGGTTGTTTCATACTTATAATAAAATATCAGTATATTAGTGATACTTATTTTATTACTTCATAATGAAACAACCTAAGAAGAATAAGTGGAAGAAGAAATAAAGTTGAAATAATCGATAACAAATATTACCTCTTCTTTGAAGCGCCTCTTTGAGTCCTCCTCTTAGGGAACTAAAATTGGTCCTTGAAGAGAACCAGGACCTCTAGGATGTTTCTAGGGAAGTGGAGAAGAGAATTTGGCATGGTTTGGACGAGCTTGAAGGCTCAAATTGGTGTGAGGAAGAGAGGGAGGAGGTTCCCTATTATAAGGGAGGAGAGGGGCACCTTTGGAATAACTAAAAATATTATTTTATTATAAAGTCATATTCGGTTTTTAATAGCTCCAAATTGAGTTATTTTGAAGTTAAGGTGGGTATGGGTCTAAATAATCTCATCCAATACAATTTGGACAAGTTTAGTTTACTATTTTAACCTCATCATTTAGTTTTAACTTTAGATTAGATAATTTCACTTTTACCGTGTCTTTTTGTGTTCTTACACTATAAGGTTAATTAACTTACTATAAATATCCAAAATAACCCCAAGCTGTTTATTATTAATATATATAACCTTATATAAGTCATTTGGCCGAACCTTATATTTTTAGGAATAAAATAACAATTAATAATATAATATTTGTTTTAAAAATTATTTTATGTCAATTTTGACACTATTTAGTAATTGATTTTTGTGAAAATCATAACAGAATGATTAGTTCGAAAAAAGTTACTTAAATCAATACTAATATGTCATAGTAACCTAGAAAATTGGTGAAATCCATAAAAAGTATCAAATTACATTTATTTGGGTATTTATAACATCAATTATGTCAATATTTAATTAATAAGATAATTACAGCATAATCGTTGTGTCATAAATAAATTACATTATTTAATGTCTAAAAATTACAAATAAAATATCATTATGTAGGAAATATTTTTATATTTCTAATGAATATTTATAGTTGAATTTATCTTATGTATAACCTTATATTAAAAATGATTTACTTATTAAACATTGATTTTAACTATTTTAACCCTTCTTTAAATAAATTAATAATAAATGTCCTAATCTAATACAAGTGGGCCTAAATGGTCATATTTTATTCGTATGGTTGTTTTTGGTCGAATTAATCTTATCCAATAGAATTAGGACATGTGTTAGGGTCATAATAATATCATTTTTACCCTTATCTACCCTATTTACCTTTAACCGTGGTAAAAAAAGTAAAAAGTTACTATTCACCAAAAATTATTTTCATCTCATTGAACCAAATTTTAGTCCTTGATATTAACCGTGTATCTTGGATTTTCAAAAATCCACTCACAGAAGCGGTAAAATTATGTTTTATGAAAAATTCAGTTTTTTTAACTACCACTTAATGGTTTCACTATTCATCAAAAAATGAATGTTTCCATAAAAATACCAAAAATTAGGCCTAAGAAATATTTGATATTATGAATTCAAAAAATGATGTTTATTTTAACAAATTCAAAACATATCAGGTACATTAACTAATTTAAAAATTAATTTCCATCGTCAAAACAAATTGCATGTTTTTAAAAGATAATAACTATCAAAAGATTGACACTTGTTTATGTCTGGTTTAAATGTGAAATTACATTAAATGAACAAAATTGTATTAAATTGTAAAAATATATTCTAAATATACTTTAAAACCAATAAAATTAATAATTTATCACTATTAATTATTTCGATTAAAAAGGTTGTTTTTAATTAAAATTTAGTAATTTTCACTATTCATCAGAAAATGAAAGTTATCTGAAAAGTACCAAAATTTCACCCTAATCTAATTTCGATATTACTAATCCAAAAATGAAGTCCATTTTGAAAAACAAAATTTCAAAAAAGTGGTTATTACTATTCATAACGGCTAGTTTTAATAATATTTTAATACCATATCGTTGTTTAGTGAAACTTGGTATTGCGTACTACACACGCTATCAAAGAAGGTCGTGATTGCGTGTAATGCAAGGAAAGTCAAGGATGCGTGTTGTGCAAGCTCATTTTGGTGTAGCGTACAACACAAGACATCAATGAAATTAAAAAGAATATTTTTCATAAAATATCGGGGTGTTACAATGCCTTGTATATAAGAATTTCAAAATGTGTTATAGGGAATAACCCACTATATAAGCATATCATCATGTAAACTGGGTCAATGATTGATCTAATCATTTCAAAATAGAAATAAAAACATATAATTACAATAAGGATATAATAATATCACATCATTAATGGTTAATTATGAAAACTAATTTTATCATTTATTTACAAATCTGTATTATTACGCAGTCATTACCAATAACATGAAAAAAATATCGATAATCAGGTCATACCAAGGTGAGTCTATATCAAGAAAAAACCCAAAAAACATGTCATGTTAATCAAAACATAATCCATTAAACATTTATTTTAATAATCAAGGGTTCACTCACCTGAATGATAGCCTCAAGAATGGACAATAACCAATTGGATCAAATGGGTCTCCAAGGAACAAATCCAATTCATCATTTTAATTTATTTAGTGCATGATATATAGGAACAATTTCCATATTGAACATACATTATATTTTTTGAGAAATATAATTTATGGTGTTACCTCGGGATGTTTTGTGTGTGATTGTGTTTGTTGACAAATCCAGATAACTGCAAATGATAATAGTTGATGTTTACTGAAGACAGGTTTTTATGGTGCACAGTTTCCCTGTGTTTGCCAAGTTTTGGGGCCTCAAAATCAGGAATTTGGTGTTGGAAAATGAAGGATTTATTCATAGGATTGAATGATATGAAACATGTTGAAGAAAATAAGCAAAGGGTGAGAACTGCATACCATAATTCCTGGGCCACGTACCATGTTCTAGGAATGGTACACAGAGTGGTTGAAACAGTATGCGAGTGAGGTTCATGGAACAAAAAATGGTTTACGGCTAAGCGACGGTGTGGTTCATGGATGGGATGATGTTGGAGGAGGAAATTGACCATGTAGAAGATAATACGGTACACAGAGCGCTTCAGAAAATGGTTTGCAGATGTCTTGCGGTTCGCGGTGGCTGAAGAATTGGTAAGCGATTTAGGCTGGATTGAAGATTCAGTAAATCTTGATTTAGCGAATTAATTGGATATCTTGTCCTATTTAATAATCTCTAACCCCATCGATTATTATTGACATTTAACATCATTTGAATGAATATTGTTTTTTGGGAATTCAGAAAAGTCTGAAAGTGGTTCGTGCTGAAGATATTTGGGGGGATTCTTAACCCACAAAGAATGTCTGGTACAAGGAAGAGGAAGTAAGGTATGTGAATGGAATTGACTCGATACGCAGAGTATGAATCTCCATTTTGTGAGAGGGAGAGTTCCGCAAGTTGTGCGTAGAGGGGAGCTCTGGTACGTGGAAGCGAAGGTAGTCATCGAATAGAGAATAGTTCGTGGATTAGAGGGGTTTTGTAGAAGAGGTTTACAGAATCTGTACGCGGCTGTGAAACTTGATCGCGAAGGAGATGGCAGTCCACAAATTAAGGGAGGTTCATGACAGTAGTATTGGTACATGAAGAAGGTGTCCCACATACCAAACCTGGTACTCAGTACGTGGGAGGATCAGGTGGTTCGTGATTTAAACAAAGAAGCTTGCGAAAGATTTAATTCAGTTTGTGAATGTATTTTCCAGTACCTAGCAGTACCTATAAAGGTGGACTTCATCTACATGTAAAAATGTAACATCAATAGAGAATCTACCTATAGTTGTGGATTTAGGAATTCATGCAAATTAGGGGACCCACATGTCTATAAACCAAGTTTAACCTACACGTCCATAAACTTTGAGTGGATTCCGTTCCAAGATCAGTGAGCGAAGGAAGAGGAAGATAGTGGCCCTTTCCACCGGTAGTGTGATAGATAAAGAGGCATATGTAGTGACCCTTGTGAATGCAGTGAAAAAAACCCTAAACTTTGTAAAGGTAGTGAGCCTGGGCATAGAAGATCTTGACCGAACATTGTACTCATTATTGGCTATGAGAATTGCTGAATTTGGAACATTGACACATTAACGTTGTATGCTCCTTGGATGTTTCCCAGTGAGGGTGAACATAGTAAAAATCATTGTGTCCTATGAATGATTTCATATAAGTCTGTATATTTTCATAGGAGGAATAGAGAATTGAGTTTTGTCTAAAAACAAAACAAGATCCCAAAGGGAGAATGTTTTAATCAATCGTACCCTGATTCACCCCTCACTGGGTATTCAACCTAGCGGACCTAACAATTATTGTCGGAGGGAAAGGTTGAAATTCAATGGTTCTCTCTCAGAAGAAGAAATAGTAGTGTTCAATCATAAATTAATTACAATCTTAAATGGGAATAGTTTTCATCTATGGATGAATTAATTGAAGCATTACTTCCGATCAGTTGAGATGGATGTCTTCACATCATCCATGCATGGAATATCAGCTGGAATTAATAGTGGTGCTTTATCGGAAGATGAAATATGGGTATTGAATGATGATGACAAAGGGATCAATGCTTTAGGGGGAGACCTATAAAATTAAATTTACAGGACGATGATGTCCTGTAAAACATCACATGAAATGTGGGGAAAATTGTTAAACATTTATGAGGGTGACACAAAAGACTTAAAAGTGAATCTGTAGGTTCTAGGGAACAAGTATGAGGATCTGAGAATGAATCCCAATGATACTATTGATGCATTAGTCTACATTATAATTATTTTTGTGGAAGACACATAGGTTCTTGGAAAATTCATTGAAGATATAATGATTGTGAAAAAAATATTGGGGAAACTTCCACCATGGTTCAATCCAAATGTTTCAGTGTTGGAAGACAAAGACCCAAAAAATATGACACTAGATAACCTACACAGAACCATTGTAGCTTATGAAATGAGAAATGATGACAATGATGGAGTGGAAAAAAGGAAGTCAAAGCAAGTGGTGTTCATGTCCATGAAGAATATCTTCATTAAAGATAGTACGGAGAAAGATAAAATGGATGATTTCATGTAATTCCTACCCTATAATCTCTAAATAGGAAATGAAATTTCAAAGGTATAATTCCATTTCCATGATTTATATACGGAAATATAGCGCATTTTTCATTAAAGTGTCTTAATACGATTGATGATGAAAATGAAGAAAATAATGAAATTCCCCAAAATAAGTATTCATAAAATGAGAAATGGGAGACAAGTACTAGGATAATGTTCTTCAAAAAGAAGTATCCACTTTCAAGAGAGGATGAATGTTTAGAAGAATCTGAGGTAGAAGAGTTGGACAACTCCACAGATCATAACATAGATTCTTTGGTGGCAGTTGACATAAATTATTTAACAAGAGTATAAAGTGACAATGAAGAAGGATAAATTGAAGGAAGAGTTGATATTTAGGTTGAATTAGAAGCATACCGTAACGAGGTAGATATTTTAAAAGCCAAAACAAAGAAAGATAATATATTTTTTCATGATAACAAACACTTTTTTCAACAGTAGGAAGAATAGAATTCTGAGCTGAATGAAGAAATTGAAAAGCTGAGGTCTCCAATGGAAGAAAGCTCCAAAAAGGTGGTTGAGTACAAACCCAAAAATAATGGAAAGAAAATTGAAATTGATAGTTTGACTGAAACTTAAAATATAAAATCAAACAGATCTAGAATCTTGAAGAATAGGTCGTCAGTTAGTGACAAACAATGGAAGATTAGAAGAAACTACTAACTATCGGGTTGACATCCAGAAAGAAGATCATACAGGCAACATATATTATGATATTTTAGTGGAATGGTCTATCAAAAAAAGGGGCTTGATCTAAAACAGACAGTAGTTATGGTTCAAGTTAGACTACAAGAACCCACTCTAATATTTATGACTGATTTCGGTACTAAGTAGAATCATAAGATTCAGATAACCCAAGGCACAAATAATAGTGCATCATTACCACACAGGGATGTACATCACATAAGATTCTATTGTTGTGGTAAGATGGGACACTCCCAAAATGTATTTTCCATAAAAAAGAGGTACTAAAGGGAACAAGACTAACAGAGGGGGTCATATAAAGTTCAAAATTTTAGGTCATCATTTTATGGTCATTGTGTCAGGTGTAATGGTCTCAGATATATGGAAAGATATTTCCCATCAACAATGTAGAGGAATGTTCCAAGGAAAACTGAATTTGTTCCAAAAAAACATCCAAAAGTATCTTCAAGTGAGATGAAAATAAAAAATTGATTTTCAACTCTGCAGTTGAAGCTGACCAATAATATACTGAGGAAGATCAAGATTATTATTCCATGTCAGTTATGAATTTCAAGGGTTGGGTAAAAAAGAAATGGGTCGAGCAGGCCATGGTTTAAGAAATTGTGTTCAAGGCATCCGATCACACAAGGATATGGATAATTGAAAGTGGATGCACTTCCCATATGATGGGAAATAAGAATCTAGTAACATGGATAAGGTATGATAAATAAAGTTTTGTAAGATTCAGTAATGATGAGAGATTGAAAATTATTGGTTCAGGAAAATCCAAGTTTGGAGGAAAAGACACTATACGATAAAATGTTGTGGTGGTTGAAAGGCTTAGTCACAACTTGCTTAGTGTTAGTCAATGGTGTGACTCATGACATTCCATAAGTTTTTCCAAGAAATTATGTAACATCAAGGTAAAGTATGGTGTTGTTGTTTTTCACGGAATGTGTATGAAAGTGAATCTCTACATCGTAAGTGGAGAAGAAGATATGTGATTTTTATCCAGGGATGACAAAAAAAATTATGGCATAAGCGTCATAGACACATTATCCAAGGATCATTATAAGATCTGGTAAAATATAATGCAGTTCAAAATCTCCCTAGATTATCACATGATTGTAATCATACCTGCGATGTCTACCAACAGGGGACGATCATTCAAAAGACATATAAACAGAAGGAGAAAAGGTCAACAAGATTGCATGAGCTGGTGCATATTGATGTCTGTGGTCGAATTTCTTTATGGGATATTGATGGGATGAGGTATTATGTTCAATTAATTGATGACTATAATAGAATGACATGGGTTAAAATAATCACCCACAAATATGAAGTGATCATTTTCATTACAAGATATCGACCGGAATGTGGAAAGATGCTTGGTTAGAAAATCCGAATGATTCAAACTAATAATAGAACATAGTTCAAAAATAGCCTAGTGGGGAATAATCTTGAAAAACATGGGATAAGGAATCAAGTTTTAGCAGTAAGGACTCTATAGAAGAATGGAGTAGTTGATAAAAGAAATTGGATAGTTATAAAACTGGCCGAAACCATGCTCATTTTGAAAGCCTTCCGGAATTTTTTTGGAAAGAAGTAGTACTGACAGTAGTATACACTTAAAATAGAGATTTAAATTTTTCCAAAAGAGTAGAAGACTCAAAATGAATTATGGTATGGAAATAAGCTTTCATTAAAGTACTTTTGAATATTTGGAAGTAAATTTTTCATTCTCAATAAGGAGAAACACAGAAAGTTTGAATCCTATGGGTATGAAGGGATATTTCCTGGATACTCAGTGAAAAGGAAGCATTCAAATTCTTCAATAAGCATCTAGGAATCATAGTTGAATGTCATGATGTGATTATAGTAGAAAATGAACAGAATATTTGGCAATTACGTGACCAGATTGAGGAGGATAGAGATGAAAAGATGAGAAGAAAAGGAGATGCTCTAGCTTCAGAGATTGATTCAAAAGAAGACTCAGATGAGGAGAATAAATCAGTTTCTTCCCAGAGATGAGGAAGAAGAGCTGAAATTGACAGGGAGAACATAATTGGTGATCAGACTGCACCTATGCAAAAAAGAAGGAAAAAATCTCTACAACAAGCATCATACTTATCCTAAGTAGATCCTAAATGCTTTGATGATGTAGCGGGAGTTGAGAATTTGGTTAAGGAAATGAAATAAGAGCCTGAAAAAATTGAGAAGAACCAAATTTGGGAGATTGTTTTGAGACCAGAAGACAAGAATGTCATAGACCTAAAATGGGTCTTTCCTAACAAAATGAATAAAGACGGTGTTGTGATTCGAAACAAAGAATGAATTGAATGCAAAGGGTACTCCATGATAGAGGTTATAGATGTTGATGAAACATTCACACATGTTATAATGATAGAGACAATTAAATTATTATTAGCTATAGCGGTGCAATAAAAGTTAAATGTTTTCCAGATGGACGTCAAGTAAGAATTTCTGAATGGATTTCTAGAAGAAGAAGTCTATATTGAGCAACCAGATGGTTTTTTCATTCATGAATATGAGAATAGTGTTTGTCGAGTGAAGAATGATATGTATGGTTTGATGCAAGAACCAAGAGCATGGTATTCAAGGATTGATCAGTTTTTAAAGAAGCTTGGTTTTCAATGTGGTAGAGTTCATTACACTTTGTATTACAACAATGGAAATAGAAAGAGGATGATTATTCTAGTTTATGTCTATGACATAATCTCTGGTGGATCAGATGAAGTACAATGCAAACAATTTTCTGAATTCATGAAAAATGAGTTTGAAATGTTGATGATTGGAGATATTACATTTTCCAAAGATTACAGGTGACACAAGGAAGAATAGAACTTTTATTTCTCAATATAAATAGGACAAGAAGGTTTTGATAAGGTTAATAATGGATAATTACAAATATATTAAGACTATGGTTGCTACTCCGTTGAACCTTTCACTAGATGATGAAGGAAAGTTAGTTAATATCACAGAATATAGGCTAATCATTGGAAGTCTATTGTACCAAATAATGACAAGTCTTTAAATTGCATTTGCCACATGCCATGCAGTGAGGTATCAAAGCAATACCAAGGAGGGACACATGATTGCAGTAAAAATATTCTTCAGTATATCAAAGGAAAAGTGGGTTTTGAATTAATGTATAATAACAAATCTCAATTATAGTTATTGGGATATACAGATGAGGACTTGGAAGGTTTAGTATATGATTGTAAATCAACCTCAGAAGGTGCCTTTTATCTTGGAAGGTTGTGTATTTCTTGGTTAAGTAAGAAAAAAGACTGAATTTTATTAAGCATCATAGAAGTTGAATACATCACAGCTACTGAAGATTGCAAAAAAATATTGTGTATTAAGAAAAAACTTTAAGATATGGGAATTTAATGAAATCTTCGATCCTAATTCGTTGTGAAATTTCAAGTGCTATAAATCTAGTAGTATAATCCAGTCCATCACTCTAGTAGAAATCATATTGAAATAAAATATAATTTTATCAAAGAGATGTTGGAGCAAGGTCTTGTGAAGTTGTAGTATGTGCCTGTAGAACAACAGGTTCC
Source organism: Viscum album (assembly GCA_963277665.1). Taxonomy (NCBI): domain Eukaryota; kingdom Viridiplantae; phylum Streptophyta; class Magnoliopsida; order Santalales; family Viscaceae; genus Viscum; species Viscum album. Next base: position 580,518,345 of record OY728138.1, on the reverse strand, counting down.
TTACATTCAGATAGAGGACTTACCCAAAGAAGCATTTTAAAGGTTTCAACTGGCTCTGAGAGTCATGTGAACTTCCCATACTTGAGAAATTGTGAATGTGGGCCCCCATCTTCCCAAGGTATGGTGTGTCTTTCCCTAATGAGATGATATGTGTTATTTACAATGATGTAGAAAACCTTGATTTTTCCTTTATGTTCATTGAAAATGGGGTTGAAAGTGTGACTTCTAGGGGAGAAAAGACACAAGGAGAAGTTGTTAATGAGAGAATGGAGATATAGGGAGTTGAAGCTGAGATCAAGCTGTAACGCCCTGACCCCAGTTACCCAGATTCGGTGAATTATTACATAACATTGGCATGATCACAAGAATGATCATGTCTCGAAAGACCGATTAGTTTAGTATCCTTTGAAACACTATATACAATCATAAAGTTTTACATTACATCATAAAAAAATATCTTGTCTTCATATCCCCTCATACTATCCCGACAGGTCATTCATAAATTACTTCTTCATAATCCTAGGAAAAATAAAACATTGAAAGGGGTGAGCTCAGATTCTCAATAAGGATAACATTATAGCAGAAGCTTTCATAGATAAGCATAAACACTTTAGGCGATTTATAATTAAAACAAAAGCCGTTTAAACATGAACTTCAACATAGTATGGCAAAAATAAAATGAAATATTTCCATTTATTTATTCACATGGATATTCTACTAATCAAATAATCACATGAAATATCAATAACTACTTTCATAATGATGGAATGCATAATTCCATACTATCATAACCACATAGCCAAGGCCTCGTGCCAAGACTACAAATAAGATTTTTCCAAATCCTTGTGCCAAGACACTAGTTTTTCTAATGAGACTTACCGATGCATCAGGGAGCTATAGCGGGCTCCATAAGTCACTTATTATGTCCAATGCATTCCTCATATGAACATGTTTAAACATAACATAAACATTCGTTTTAAAACTAGCATACGAAATGTCAATACTTTAACCACAAACCATGAATGGTATAAAAATAGCACATCTACATTCAAACATAACTCATTCAATACAATATGTAAGATTGTATTGTACCTCAATCGATAATAATGAATGATATTGACATAGATGAAAATAACCGTCAAAACTATTTGAGAGAAATATCCCCCTTTTCTTGAAAACATTTAAAAGTCACACTAGTTGTCAAGAAGCCATTTAAAAATAGATTTTTGAATCAAAGTGTCCCATACCACTTTGAAACTTTTAAAAGGAGATTTAATTTTAAAACTTTAATGTCCATATAAATAAATCCTTAAAACCATTTTTTAAAACATGGACATTAATGAGAAAGATTTAGAAGAATAAGTCTTTAAAACATTTAAAAATGGTATTTTAGTTAGAGTTTCTAACCAAAAGAGAGACACTTGAATAAAAATAATTGAGGTAATCAAAACTTTTTAATATCATGAGAATAAAGGGATTAATGATATACAATGTCAAATTACATTATATACACCACATAAAAGTGATTTGGTGTATAAAAACAAAGAAGTCTCAATGGAATGTAAATTGAGATGAAATATCTCATAAAGGCCATATCCTTAGGTTAAGGATAAATCAAAGACATAGTTATGTGTGAAAAATATAAATACACTAAATATGATTGGATATTTAGTGTAAAACAATTAAAGTACATTCACACATAATCTTGTAAGAACAACACCAATGAATTGGATGTTTAACTCAACAAATGGAGAATGAGTTAAAATTACTCTTATCAAATTCATATCGATGACTTGAGAAATTATCAATGGAGTGATTATGTGTATAAAAAGTATATCCATAGGAAGGGGAGTGGAAATTATGACATAATCAAATTAATAGTGATTCCACACATAATCTTGGAGTAAAATAATGAATAAAGTTTGCGTAAAGCCGAATTAATGGAAATTGAAATTTCAAATTCCCTTATTTATTAGGTAAATTATGAAACATAAAACCATGAAAGAAGAATCATAAAATGATGATTTATATACCCAAAAATTAAATTATATTACATAATTAATACAATCATGGGAAGTACACATACACCACATGCAATAAATAAGCGGTGAACAATAGAATGCTCATGAAATTAAGAGTGAGATAAGAAACCACTTACCACGTTGTAATCAACTGAGTTGTATGTCCAAAAGTTAATAACCACCAAATTATTTATATAATAACATGAATATAAAGAGAATCATGATAATATATATCAAATGGCAGTACACAATACACCACGTTCAATAATTTAGTGGCGAACAATGGAAATCTCACGGAATTGAAAGTGAGATAAGAAAATCCATTACTTTGTACTTTTTCCTTGGTCGATGGTAGGTTAACATCCTGTATAATGGTGAAATAATTGTTATTTAATTATACAAGAATCATATTCATTAATATGATATCATATATGATCTTTTAACATTGAATTGTTAATAATATCTTAGAATTATCGTCGTTTCGGGTGTAAACTTACTCATTTTCATTAATATGTTTTGTTACGTAAGCTACGGTAGTCATGGATAGGTTGTATATTATTCATATAAAGAATGATATCAAGTCCTTAAAAATTATTTTTATATCATCAAATGATAATTATACTTGAATGGATATGATAGAGAATGAATCTCATCGCGTTCGTGGAGACGATAGTCCGTACGTACGCACAAGCGACAATATCATTCTTTTAATATTAACATAATATATAATTCGATGGTATATCATATATACAGAATAATTATCATGTTATATTTATTATTTATATGAATTACACATCATTATTATACCGATCCAAATAATAATTTATTGAATAACAATTACACCACGACGTGGAGACGGTAAGCCGTACGTACACACGTATGGTGACATGTTATTCAAAGGGTGGATAGAATACTGAATATGGTTGTACCGTATTTATAATAATATTACAGTATATAAGAGATACTGGATTCATTATTTTAGAATAGAAATAACAAATAAATATGAAGTGGAAGAAGAAAGGAACTTGAAAAGGGGTGGTGAAATCATTACCTCTTCTTCGGGTTCTTCCTTTTGATATGATCAAAAGGGCTCCTTAGGTTGGATTTATGATATAACTAAGTCCTCTATGTTTTAGTGAGGGAAGTTGAGAGAGTATTTGGGAAGGGTTTGGCCAAACAAAAATGCTTTGAAGGTGTGAATTAATGAGAAGGGAGAGTGCCCTTTTATAAGAGGGGTGAGGGGCACCTTTAGAAAAGCGAGAAATATTGTTTTATAATAAATTAATATTAGGTTTATAATGGCTCCAAAGTAGATTATTTAAAGGTTAAGGTGATTATGTGTATAAAACCACTCAAAAAAGAGAATTTAGACAGGTTTGGATCATTATATTAACCTTATCTTTTAGTTATAACTCTTAGTTAATTAGTTTGACACTTACCATGCCACTTTATATTTTTATATTATATAGTTAATAAACATACTATACACATCCAAGCGACCCCGAAGTGGTCCATTAATGATACACCTATCATGATATAAGTCTCTTGGCCGATCCTTATATTTTTATGAATTTAATATCAATTAATAATATAATATTTGTTTAAAAAACTCTTTTATGTCATTATTGACACTATTCAATAATTGATTTTTGTAAAAATCATAACAGAATGATTAATTCGAAAAAAGTTAATTAAATAAATCCTAAAATGTCATATTATCCTAGAAAACTAGTGTAATTCATAAAACGTCTCAAATTATATTTATTTTGGTATTTATAATATCAATTATTTTAATTTTTCACTATTCTGGTAATTACTGCATCATCATTGTGTCATAAATAATTTAAATTATATAATGTATAAAAATTATAAATAAAATATAATTACATAGGAAATCATTTTATCTTTATAATGAATATTTATAGTCTAAAATCCAACATATATAACCCTATTTAACAATTGTTTTTCTAAAAGATATATGCCTGTGTGATATTTGTATTCATTTTAACTTAATTAAAATAAAGCGTCCCTATCACTTACAAGTGAATTCATGGGGTCCCAAAATCGAACCAAAGATGCCCATTATCGGCCATGTATCAACCAATAGGGTTAAGACACGTTTTAGGGTAATTTATTATTATTATTATATTATTTTTTAACCCTTATTTACCGGATTTACCCTTAACCATGTTAATAAAATATTTACTGAAGTAATTATTCAAAATGTCTAAAAATAAAAGTTACCTATTTACAAAATATGAAAATCCTGATTCCAAATATGGAATCCATTTTTCCAAATTCAAAACACATAAGTGGCAGAAATTAATTTAAATTAATTCTCATTGTTAAAACAAAAAGTGTGTTTTTAAGAGATAATAACCATCAAAAGATTGACACTTGTTTATGTCTGGTCTAATTGTAAAATTATGTACAATGACCAAAATTGTATTAAATGGTAAATATATTTTCTAAATATACTTTAAAACCACTCAAATTCATAATTTATTAATATTAATTATTTCTATTAAAAAAGTTGTTTTTAATTAAAATTTAGTAATTTTCACTATTCATCAAAATATGGAAGTTATCCGAAAAGTACCAAAATTTCACCCTAGGCTAATTTAGATATTCCGAATCCAAAAATGAATTCCATTTTGAGAGATTTAATTTATAAAATTTTAAAAAGTTGGTATTAATATTCATAACGGCTAGTTTGATTGGTTGTGGTGTGCTAGAATTTCGAAGTTGCGTACAATGCATACAATTGCATTATTCAAAGGGAAACATACCATGGAAGTTTGGGGTGTTACATTCTCTCCTCGTTCAATAAATTGCGTCCTCACAATTTTTTTTAAAATTGGGCTTGAGAATATAATGGAAAGTCCCACATCGGAAAAAGATTCAATAAAATTATCACTATAAAATAAAGGAAGAGAGGTATAAAGGTCACCCAAGATAACCCATACTAGGATTCAATGTAGGAAAACATGGATATGGACGATAAAATAAGTGTTCAGTTATGATGGAGAGGGATAGAAAACATGATCAGGAGAAAGTTGACAATAAGAAAATCACAAACTTGTGTTGGGACAAACGGTCCTTAGTCTCCCAGTAGGAAAAGTAAACGGACAACATTTTTTTTGTTTTAAGTTACATTACATAAGGATGAGTAATTCATTTATGATATTGACTACGAAAATAAAGAAATATACTTAATTTTTAAGTACAGTTTCATTATTTAATAACTTTTTACCACTTACTTTTTTTGAACAATGAGTATTCAAGAAGACTTGGTCACAATTAAAAAGCTAGAATAAACTTCTATAGAAATAATGATCCATGTAGGATAAACTATATATTTAACTTGTCTCTAGAGATTAATCAAAACCAAAATGGTTAGTATAATATCTGATGACCCCCCCAAATGGATATTCCATTAGAGAAAAAAAACTAATCGTAATTTCTAAAATTAAACCATCAATACCCCAAAGTTAAATAAATACCATTCAATAATCAATTTTCCTTAAAATCCTTCAATATAATCCAAACTAATATTGAAACTCAAAACTTATAAGAATGTAGTCTTCCACATTAAATTTTATCTCCAAATGACATCAAATACTCTTAAAGTCTCATACTTAAAAGTAATTAACCTAATCATTTCCATAAACAACCCAAATCACTATAAATCCATAATAAAAACATAGATAAAAATCCACTATTACTCCTTAAATGAAATCCCATACGATTCAATTTTCCTTGGGCATATAGTGTTCACAATAAAGAGAACAACATCCAAAATAACATCTATCACTTAATCACCAAATCGTTTTCCTATACCAAGGGTATTCATTTAATAAGACATAAGAACCCAAATGAACTTATTATTGATCAATAAAATCATTTAACTAAAAATAATTAGTCACACTATCCAGGGACTTCATGTAGTCCATTGGTAGGCGATAAATCCCAATCGCACTTTGGTTGTGGGTTCGATTCCCACAGCTTTGTCCGATGCGACGGGTTGTCACACGGTCTACGTGTTGTCCTTTTCCATAAACTATATTTTATAATATTACCAAAATGCGATAAATTCCTCAAAATACCATAACATAATTTATCCAAAAATGTTATATCATACGTTGCATTTTCATCCCAAATTATAATAACTTATAATTCTCTCAAACCCCAATGATCATATAAAACCAAATGGTTATTTATACCTATATCCATAAGAGAAGAGACAATTCTTCTTCAAATATCATTCTCACATGGAAAACTGTGGGGTTAAAAATACAAGAGAAAATTATTCCAAAGAAAACCCATCAACAAGGAGCGCTAATACTCTTTAAACATTTCTCCAACCATTTATTTCCACATAGCTTCTTCTTTGACAACGAAAATATCCTATAGAATAGGGCATTCACTCGGGTAATGGCCAGGTCCCCTACATTTAATTCAAATGACTGTAAATGGACTCTTGGGACTATTTTTATCTTCTTCCATAGTACTCTTCATTTTTCTTCGGCAGTTCTTCAATTTATGTTCTTCTTTCCCACATGTAAATCATTTCTTTGTCCCATTGAGATAATTTCCTGGGTGTCTCTTCCCACATTTCCTGCGTGACGAAAATTGAGGATTCCTTTCTCCTTGGTCTCCACTGCTGGAGCTCTTATCATTCATCTCCTTTCTCTTCTTTTTTGAGTCCGGGAATTGGTTAATATATATATTGTAGATCATATTTTTGGAAAATTGATTTGACATAAACTCGATATCTTTTACTCCTATCAACATTCCATTTTGTTGCTCATTGCCACCACCGTTCCCACCTTGTACATCATTGTCAAAGTCACTATGACTTCCTTGGAATCCAGCCATTGACTAAAACCAGAAAGCATTGTGTGAGTAACAGTAGTCATAAATTCATTTAGAGATTAACATGTCACCATATTATCAATTTGAAACACATTAGGATTAACCAAGGTCATTTACTCACATCTTATATATTTAATACTTCAAATCGGTTAATAAAGAAAATGTAAATTTTCCTAAGCATATCCCCCAGGATTGTCGTAACCAAGAGTGCAGCAAGGCTCGTTGTCATGCCCTAGTTCCCGTTCGAGTCTAGCTCAAAGCGGTGTTTTCTGGTTTTACCCCTAGGTACATCTGTGTCAGAGCCACCTCTACCTGCTCGTATCCAGACACAGATGTATTTCTTGGAAAACTCACAAAATATCTACAATACCAAAATTCTAGGAAGTTATTCTGTACTAATCCTCAAAGTTCATCTTAGGTCTACGTGCTCTAATCAGAGTTTATCTAAATTTAGCCCCCAAGGTTTGTACTAAACTTCCTCTGATACCAACTATAACGCCTCGATCCTAGTTACCCAGAGTCGGTGCATTGTTACATAACATTGGCATGATCACAAGAAATATCAAGTCTTGAAAGACCGATTAATTTAGGAGCCTTGGAAACACTAGATACAATCATAAAGTTTTACATTACATCATAAAAAAAACATCTTGTCTTCATATCCCCTCATACTATCCCTGCAGGTCATTCATAAATTACTTCTTCATAATCCTGGAAAAAATAAAACATTGAATGGGGTGAGCTTAGATACTCAATAAGGATAACATTATAGCAGAAGATTTCATAGATAGGCATAAACACTCAAGGCAATTTATAATTAAAACAAAAGCCTTATAAACATGAACTTCAACATAGTATGGAAAAAATAAAATTAAATAATGCCATTTACTTATTCACATGGATATTCTACTAAACGAATAATCACATGCAATATCAATAACCACTTTCATAATGATGGAATGCATAATGCCAGACTTTCATAACCACATAACCAAGTCCTCGTGCCAAGAATACAAATAATAATTTTCCAAGGACTTGTGCCAAGACACTAGTTTTTCTCATGAGACCTACCGGTGCATCGAGGAGCTATAGCGGGATCCACCCGTCACTTATTAAGTCCAATGAATTTCTCATTTGAACATGTTTAAACATAACATAAACATTCGTATTAAAACTAGCATACGAAATGTCAATACTTTAACCACAAACCATGAATGGTATTAAAATAGCACATCCACAGTAAAAAATAACTCATTAAATACAATATGGAAGATTGTAATATACCTCAATCTATAATAATGAATGATATTGACATAGATGAAAATAACCATCAAAACTATTTGAGAGAAATATCCCCCTTTCTTGAAAACATTTAAAAGTCACACTATTTGTCAAAAGCCGTTTAAAAATACATTTTTGAATCAAAGTGTCCCATACCACTTTGAAACTTTTAAAAGGAGATTTAATTTTAAAACATTAATGTCCATATAAATAAATACTTAAAACAATTTTTTAAAACATGGACATTAATGAGAAAGATTTAGAAGAATAAGTCTTTAAAACATTTAAAAATGGTATTTTAGTTAGAGTTTCTAACCAAAAGAGAGACACTTGAATACAAATAATTGAGGTAATAAAAACATTTTAATATCATGAGAATAAATAAATTCATGATATACTATGTCAAAGTACATTATATACAGCACATAAAAGTGATTTTGTGTATAAAAACAAAGAAGTCTCAATGGAATGTAAATTGAGATGAAATGTCTCATAAAGGTCGTATCCTTAGGTTAAGGATAAATCAATGACATAGTTATGTGTGAAAAATATAAATACACTAAATATGATTTTATATTTAGTGTAAAACAATCAAAGGCATTCACACATAATATTGTAAAAACAACACCAATGAATTGGATGTTTAACTCAACAAATGGAGAATGAGTTAAAATTACTCTTATCAAATTCATAACGATGACTTGAGAAATTATCAATGGAGTGATTATGTGTGTCAAAATTATATCCATAGGAAGGGGAGTGGAAATTATGACATAATCAAATGAATAGTGATTCCACACAAAATCTTGGAGTAAAATAATCAATAAAGTTTGCGTAAAGCCGAATTAATGGAAATTGAAATTTCATATTCCCTTATCGATTAGGTAACTTATGAAACATACACACAAGAAATAAGGATAATAAAATGATGATGTATATACACATAAATTAAAGTATATTACACAATGAATACAATCATGGGCAGTACACATACACCACATGCAATAAATAAGTGGTGAACAATGGAATTATCACGAAATTAAGAGTGAGATAAGAAACCCCTTACCACGTTGTAATCAACTGAGTCATATGGAAAAAAGTTAATAACCACCAAATGATTTACAGAATAGCATAAATATAAAGAGAATCATGATAATATATATCAAATGGCAGTACACAATACACCACATTCAATAATTTAGTGGCGAACAATGGAAATCTCACGGAATTGAAAGTGAGATAAGAAAATCCATTACTTTGTACTTTTTCCTTGGTCGAAGGTAGGATAACCTCCTGTATAATGGTGAAATAATTTTTATTTAATTATACAAGAATCATATGCATTAATATGATATCATATATGATCTTTTAACATTGATTTGTTAATAATATCTTAGAATTATCGTCGTTTCGGGTGTTAACATACTCATTTTCTTTTATATGTTATGTTATGTAAGTCGTGGTTGTCATGGATAGGTTGTATGTTATTCATATCCAGAATGATATCAAGTACGTAAAAATTATTTTTAAATCATCAAATGATAATTATACTTGAATGGATACGATAGAGAATGAATCTCATCGCGTTCGTGGAGACGGTAGTCCGTACGTACGCACGATCGACAATATCATTCTTTTAATATTAAAATAATATATAATTGGATGTTATATCATATATACAGAATAATTATCATGTTATATTTAATATTTATATGAATTACATATCATTATTATACCCTTCCAAATAATAATTTATTGAATAACAATTACACCACGACGTGGAGACGGTAAGCCGTACGTACACACGTATGGTGACATGTTATTCAAAGGCTGGATAGAATACTGAATATGGTTGTACCATATTTATAATAATATTACAGTATATAGGAGATAATGGATTCATTATTTTAGAATATAAATAACAAATAAAGAAGAAGTGGAAGAAGAATGGAACTTGAAAAGGGGTGGTGAAATCATTACCTCTTTTTCGGGTTCTTCCTTTTGATTTGATCAAAAGGGCCCCTTAGGTTGGATTTATGATCAAAATAATGCCTCTAGGTTGTAGTGAGGGAAGTTTAGAGAGTATTTGGGCAGGGTTTGGCGGAACAAAAAGGCTTTGAAGGTGTGAATTAATGAGAAGGGAGAGTTCTCTTTTATAAGAGGGGTGATGGGAACCTTTAGAAAAGCAAGAAATATTGTTTTATAATAAATTAATATTAGGTTTATAATATCTCCAAAGTGGATTATTTAAAGTTTAAGGTGTTTATGTGTCTAAAACCACTCAACCAAGATAATTTAGACAGGTTTGGATCAATATATTAACCTTATCTTTTAGTTATAACTCTTAGTTAATTAGTTTGACACTTACCATGCCACTTTATATTTTTATATTATATAGTTAATAAACTTACTATATACATCCAAGAGACCCCCCAAGTGGTCCATTAATGATAAAACTATCACGATATAAGTTTCTTGGCCGAAACTTTGATTTTTAGGAATTTAATATCAATTAATAATATAATATTTGTTTAAAAAAAATATTCTATGTCAATTTTGACACTATTTAATAATTGATTTTTGTAAAACTCATAACAGAATAATTACTTCGAAAAATGTTAATTAAAAAAATCCTAGAATGTCATAGTATCCTATAAAATTAGTGTAATTCATAAAAAGTCTCAAATTATATTTATTTAGGTATTTATAATATCAATTATTTTCATTTTTCACTATTACGGTAATTACTCCATCATCATTGTGTCATAAATAATTTAAAATATTTAATGTCTAAAAATTATAAATAAAATATCATTATATAGGAACTCTTTTTATCTTTATAATTAATATTTATAGTATAAAATACAACATATATAACACTATGTAACATTTGTTTTTCTAAAAGATATATCCTTGTGTGATTTTTGTATTCATTTTAACTTAATTAAAATAAAGTGTCCCTATCACTTACAAGTGGATTCATGGGGTCCCAAAATCGACCCAAAGATGCCCATGGTCGGCCAAATATAAACCAAATGGTTTAAGACACATTTTAGGGTAATTTATTATTATTATAATATTATGTTTTAACCCTTATTTACCAGATTTACCCTTAGCCATGGTAAATAAAATATTTACCGAAGTAATTATTCAAAATGTCTAAAAATACAATTTACCTATTTACAAAACATTAAAATCATGATTCCAAATATGGAATCCATTTTTCCAAATTCATAACACAGAAGTGGCAGAAATTAATTTAAAATTAATTCTAGTTGTTAAAACACAAAGCGTGTTTTTAAGAGATAATAACCATCAAAAGATTGACACTTGTTGATGTCTGGTTTAATTGTAAAATTATGTACAATGACCAACATTGTATTAAATGGTAAAAATATATTCTAAATATACTTTAATACCACTAAAATTCATAACTTATAAATATTAATTATTTCGATTAAAAAAGTTGTTTTTAATTATAATTTAGTAATTTTCACTATTCATCAAAATATGAAAGTTATCTGAAAAGTACCAAAATTTCACCCTAGGCTAATTTCGATATTCCGAATCCAAAAATGAAGTCCATTTTGAGAGATAGAATTTATAAAATTTGAAAAATTAGGTATTACTATTCATAACGGCTAGTTTGATTGGTTGTGGTGTGTTAGAATCTCGAAGTTGCGTACAATGCACACCATTGAATTATTCAAAGGGAAACGTACCGTGGAAGATTGGGGTGTTACACAAGCTATTTGGAAGAGATATATGATAAATTAATCATTAAATATTAAGATTCCAGAAGTAATCTATCAATGAAAATATATCATGATAGCTAAGGATCGTGATAAAAGTAGAAGAGTGGTGTTGGAATGGTGTTAGAAGGATTTCAACACATAGAAATTGGTATCAGTTTTGTATCAATAATTGGTGTTAGAAATGAAGCGATTCTTTGATTATATTTTCATTTACTCTTGTTTCTCACACCAAGCATGGCTCATGTGGGATTTGAGTATGAGTTGATTAAATCCTTGATCGCTATCTTAATCGCATGAAGTGAATAATGGTTAAAGATGGCGTGAGCTTTAAGGAGATATCAAAATGAATTGAATTTTTATGAGGAGAGTTTTAAACAATCCCAAATAGAGAGATTGTTGGGGAAAAACCTCTGAAGGTTTTCCCTTGGAATATTTTGAGTGTGATTGTGTTTGTTGACAAACCCAAATAATCGCAAATGAGAATGGTTGATGTTTTATGAATACAAGTTTTTAAGGTGGCACAGTTTCCCAGCGTCTTCCAAAATTTAGGGCCTCAAAATTGGAATAATGGTGTTGGAAAAGGAAGTATATCTTCATAACATTGAACAATATGAATAATGGTGAAGAAAATTAGAAAATGTTGAGAACCACATACAATAATTCATGGGCTTCGTACCATGTTCTAGGAACGTAATGCGGAGTGGAGGAAATGGTATGCAAGTGAGGTTCGTGAAACCAAAAAAATGGTTCATGGCTGAGTGGTAGTGTGGTACACGGATGGGATGAAGTCGGTGGAATAAATTGATCATGTAGAAGAAAATACGGTACACAAAGTGCATAAGACAATGGTTCACAGATGGCTTGCGGTTCACAATGGCTGAAGAATCAGTAAGCCGTGAAGGATGGATTGAAGAGTCAGAAAAACTTGAATTTGAAAATTAACAAGATATCTTTGCTTATAAAAGAATTGTTAACCCCACCAGTTACTATTGAGATTGAACATCATTATAAAGCATATTTGTCTCCCGGAATTCAGTAATGTCTGAAAGTTGTTCGTCCTGAAGGTGTTTGTGGGGATTCATAACCCGCAAGGGAAGTTCTTTATGTAGATAAAGAAGTACGGTACGCGGAAGGAATTGACTTGGTACGCTGAGGAGAAATCTCTCGTATGCAAGAGGGAGAGTTCCACAAGTGGTACAGGGAGTGGAGCTTCGGTACGTAGAGGTGAAGGCAGTTTGTGAATAGAGAACATTTCACGGACATGAGGGGTTTCATAGAAGAGGTTCACAGAATCAGTATGCGGAAGCGGTACACGATCACAAAGGCAGTGGCAGTCCGACGATGAAGGGCGCTTCGCAGCAATAACAGTTGTACATGAAAATGTGTCCCACTTACCAAACTTGGTACTCAGTACATGGGAAGATCAAGTGGTTCATTATTTACACAAGGTAGCTTGAAACAGCTTCAATTCATTCTGCAAAATTATTTTCTGGTGCCTAGAAGTACCCAAGATGGTGGAGTTCATCTACGGGTGAAAACATAACTTCAACAAAGCATCTACATATAGTTTGACATTCATAAGTTCTTGAAACTTAAGGGACCTATGTGTCCATAAATTGTGTTTGACCTACAAGTCCATAAACTATGATTGGATTCCATTCCAAGAGTAGTGAGAAAAGGAAGAGGAATACAATGACCCTTTCCACCAGCAGTGAGCCAGAGAAAGATGCATAGGTAGTGACCCTTGATAATGCAGTGAGTAGACCCGAAACTTTGTAAAGGATGTGAGTATGGGCATAAAATATTTAGGCTGAACATTGTAATCATTATTGATCGGGAGCCTTAGTGAATTTGGTACATCGGCAGATTTCCATTGTATGCTCCTTAGACTAGCCCAGTGAGGGTGAACCAAGTAAAAATCACTATGTCATATGCATAATTTTATATTAGTCTGTATATTGTCCCGAGAGGAAGAGAGAATTCAGTTTTTTCTAACAATAAAACAACATCCAACATGGATAATGTCTTAATGTACCATAGCCTGATTTACCGCCTCTTAATTTATTCAACCTAGTGGACCTAAGAAAAATTATAAAACCATAGGGTTTAGGTTTAGAATTCCCACATTTAACTGAAGTCCAAAAAATTGTTCCAATAGAAGTTCCCCATGAGAATGTATGTGTAGATAATCAAAATAAAGATCCTAGATCAAAGTTGATCAAGATGAAAACCAAAAACACCCACAGTCAAGAGATTACACGGAAACATTTGGAGAAGCACAAGAGTGATGGAAATACATAACCCAAAAAAACTTACCATTGATCAAAAACCTAGACAGGGTTATTATAATCAAGATAGATTCCCCAAAATCACCTAGAAGGATCCCTAGGGTTGAGTCCAGGAATTTTCATGAGAGAGGAAATAAATATAAACTTTAGAGAACACATTAAAAATATTGGATGAGATATTACATGACATATAATATGGTTACACATGTTTTAATTTTTTTAGATAGACATGCCAAAAAACCAATCACTTTGGCTGAATATAAATTCCACTGAACATTACACGATGTGTAACCAATTTACATGAAGTTTAAATGTTATGAAGATGGTTTTTTAGCATATTTTCCCTATTTAGACAACCTAATACCACTTTAAGGATGTTAAAGATTCCAAGAAACCATGGTAACACATAACCCATTTACCTGAACTCTACTAATTTAAATAAACCTGAATCCATGTAATTTATGTCATTTTCCCCAACAAAGGCTCTCTGTGTGAGTTATCTATGATTTTCTGAAGTTTCCTCACAATACAAGATTGTGTTTTGTCAAAAAAAATAGACATAAATGAGGGAAACACAGGTACCAACTTTTAAAGACAAGTAAATAATCAACTGGATATAGTTTTAATGAAAAACATAGATAGAGACTTATGTGAAAAAATATGAGATCTTATAACCTCTCCACAAAATAAAAACTCATCCCTGAGCTTCTCCACGAATAAATGTGAGGTCTCAGTGAAAAAGTCAGGAAATTATAATAACATATCTAAATACTTATATCTAATATTCCCTTGAACTCACCCATTCTTCCACTACACCCAAACTAAAGGAATATCCCTACCCTATAGACAATTCTATCTACAATCCACAATCTGCATTGGGTGCTCCACAAAAGACACATCATCACTAAGATCGACATATTCTATGTCGATAATGAGAGAAGGGTATGGAAAATTTCTATGAATAAGTGACATGTGGAACATTTTTCTAATGTAACAGTAGCACTGTGGCACATCTAAATGGTACACCATTGGACGAACCCTATCCACTATCTCAAATGGACAGAAAAACCTAGGCATCACCTTTCCTTTTTTTTTCCTGATATGGTGTTGCCCCAACCTTGGAACCAACCAAATGATAATATGATTACTAACCATGAAGTCGATAGGTCATATCCATTGGTGAAAATATTATTTCTTCCCACTATGTGTGATCAGTAACTTCTGCTTGATCAAATGAATCTACTCCGACATCTCTTATATGATACTATGTCCAACAATCACAGACTCAACTACCTCTAACCGATAAAGATGTGAACAAAATTTATTTCCATAATAATCCTCAAAATGTTCCATCAAGATTGATTCGAAGAAGCTATTATTATATAAAAACTCTACAAGTTCCATATTTTGGTCCCAAGAACCACCAAAATCCAAGAAAGAGACCCACAACATATCCTCCAGAACCTAAATATTCCTCTCAGATTGATCATGACTATGGGGATGATATGCCATACTCAAAATAACCTATGATCCTCAGTCCTTCTGAACACTCTAAAACCACCAAGAAGTAAAACATGTATTTATATCTGAAATGATACTCTTCATAAAACCATCTTGTCTAACTACCTCATGCATGTAAATACTACCCAAATCACCAACTATGAAGGTCTCTCTAGAAATAAAGAAGTGGGATACCTCCATCAGTCAATCTAAAATCATCTATAAATCATTATTCTTATGAGTTTTCTTGGGTAATCCTATCTGAAAATCTGTAGTGACATCATCCAATATGAACTCAAAAATTGAAAAAGGCTGAAAAATCCTAGCTGGCCTCTGATACTCAGATTTCACTTGCTGAAAAGTGAAAAAAACTCCCTGTTAATCCTACTAAGTCTTTCCTCATTCCTAAACACCAATATTTTCTACAATGTTAATGATATATATTTTTCAAAACATGATGTAATACCCATATAAAAGTATAAAACTAAAATATCACCTCATTGTGTAGGCCTATAGAAACCCAAACTCAACCACAAAAAGATGATAATTTCCACTACTAAGAGGCCATCTAGATGTTGTCTCCCCACCATATAAGTTTTATATCAATACTAACCCACATGATAATATAAGTTTGTAGTATTAAACTGGTCCAAAATAACAGATATCAATGTTAGAGATACCCACCCCTGAGGCATCTAATTATCTTGATGAATTTCTACAAAGAGAGTCATTATTCACCACCAGCTGCAAGAGCCTCTTTCTTCCTCTATCTATGTCTACTGGATCAATTACTAGGAAATGACTTTTCATTTACTAAGAATATATGAATACTCAATGTCAAAATGCTACAGATACTCGACCCACCACCTCTATAGAAGGTTTAGGTATCACTAAAAAATAGATACCTGAGGCTCTTACAGTCCATGTATACCACAAAACTCTCACCCATGAGATAATTCCTCCAAAATCTCAGGGAATGTACCACTACTTCTAACACACAATCATGAGTAGGATAATTCCTCTCTTGTGGTCTCAACCATTTGGAGTATTATGAAAAAACTCCATCCTCCTATAACAGAACTACTCCATGTCCAACTCTAGATTCATCATAGTACATGGTATATGATTTACCCAACATGGGTAATGCGAGGATAGGTGATGACTTAGCACATTTCTTCATCTATTGAAAATATATCTTAAATGTATTTGAAAAATAAACTTTACTCCATTTTGGGTTAGCCCTAGGATTGGTGCTTCTAGATGAGATAAGACATAGATAATGCATGGATAATAACCTATTAATCCTATAAAACATCGAATTTAAAATATGTTATTCGGTTTCTCCCAAGATACCACAACTAAAAATTTATATAGGTATGCTTACACCCATTCCATTTAGAAGACATGGAACACGAAGTGTACCAAATAAATCTAGAAACTGTATTTGGTTATATTGGTGTAATTCAAATTCTCTCTTATTTTACACAATATGATGTTAGGATTTTGTGTATGATCATATTCTAACTGGGAGTACACTAAAAAGTTTAAAAAAAACGGCACAAAATGATGTAGGAGAGGATGAAAAACCATTTTCATCAAGGACATGAATACCACAAGTGGACTAATCAAACCAAATGACATCACTATGAACTAATACAAGCTGTACTTTCTCCTAAAATATGTATGAAGTATGGTTGTTGCTCTCTCCCACAACTAATGGAATCCTAATTTCAAATTTATCTTAGAAGAGATCATAGAACCTCTCATTTGATCATAGATATTGTCAATAGGTGGAAGAGGAGACCGGTTCTTGACCATACTATATTTCAATAATCAATAACACAAACATAATAGAAAATTCGTATATGCCTTATTAGTGAAGATAACTAGAGAAACCAAAGGAGATATACTATGTTGTTTTAAACTATTAGATTCCAGATATTCCAACTAGACATTCATCTACTGATTCTCTACTGGTGTCATCCTATAAGGTGAGATAGAAACTATATATTTTCCTAGAACCAACTAGATCATGATATTGATATCTCCCTCAGGTGGTAAGACATAAAGCTCATTTGAAAAGACCACTTGAAAATGGTCTACCATACGAAGAAATGAATCGTGATGAATTCCACCATTATCTAGAGAAATACCAATTATCTAAGTTGTGAGACAATCGAATCTGCACGAAATTAGTCCTACACAACCAGAATGAAGATCCCACTCACCCTGGTGAGAATAGATTCCTCATTTTTTACATAAAAAGGTAAAAATACTCAAATAATAGTAAATATAAGAATGGTATAGAACTAACCAATACATACCAAGAATCAAATCAATGAATGAAATTTATAGTACGAACAGTTCAAAAAAATGGTCACCACTAATCCATAGAGAACAGGTATTTCAATGTTTGGTATTGTATTACCGCACTTCCATCAGTGTGTCTGTGGTTGAAGCACCATCCATGATTTCCATATCCATGACAACATATTTTACAAAAATATTAGATAAAACGTAATGTGATGCTCTTATATCAGGAAAAAACAAATGAATGGGTATATGATATAAGAATCATACCATTGACAGTAGACGACCCTGCATCCTCATTTGTTAGGGTAATCTGGATAACATGAAGCTAACCAGCCCGTCTGCTATAAGATATAGCCTAACTCCCTAAAGATATACTATCATCCTGGTACTCATAATACTACATAGGGGTACCACCTCCCCTACCTCAACCATAATGAATTGTTTAACTATATCTACCAATATACTGAGGATTAGCTGAGACCTTACAAGACTCTAATTTCAATCTAGTTCCCCTTCCAATTCTATTCTACGACATGCCCCTAAAAACCTCTTTAGGTTCCCCATTATTCCAAAAGAACAACTCCCTAACTTGGGGTACAAAAATTGTTGTCATTTGTTACATGTCATTCCAAACTGATAGCACTGTAACAGAACATGATCCTGAGACATCTTACCATTACCGTACCTACTTTTACCACTGTTTCCTTAGCAAAAAATTTCATAACGATTATTGTTTCCATTATAAGAATAGCTCAATGTTATCCCTAATTAAATAGTTTGGTTGCTACTTGTGTAATCTCTTAGATGATCTTCCATGATGGGTGTCAAATTTATCACATATAAAAATCAGTTGAGATGGAACACATTTACCTATGACATGATCTCATAGAGAAGACCATCATAAATATGTCTTACCCTGTATATATCATCAGCTACCAAATATTGTTTAAATCACTGTAGGTCAGTGAAACTCTCAGCCAAATATAACACCATCATTCCCTCTTATATCATGTTTATTGACATATGTGACTTATCTCCCCTCAGTGCATTAGGATATAAATTTCCTAGGAATATCATTTTAAAGTCATTCAAATATTACTTATACTACTACTCTACCTAATCTAGAATTTCCACCCAATTATTTTCTTGTACAAGAAGAATATATGTAGTAATGTTCACCCTCTTATATTCAGATGTACGATGATGCATAAAGATCATATGTTATTTCTCAATCTATAACATGGATACCTGAGGCCTCTATCCCTAGTCTTCCACCAATCATCTTTTTTATTTTTCTAATAGCAAACTTAGGGGTGTTTGATTCCCAACATACAATGCCATAGAAAATAAAAACAATAAGGAAAATTGATCAACACAGAGTTATACATCATAATAACCGTAGTCATCACCACATCCCATACTGGATTTCTCCTCCGCAGTGGATGATTCCCACTCTAGGCTTCTCCAAATACTCACACATTGAACATGATTCCTAAGCTGTTCCAGGGAATCCATGTTTGGTGATTTTTTCTTAGTCCCACGGCCCTTCTTGACTGCATGAACCACCTAATTATTCTTTTTTTAAGCAGACCTGGTCCGAATTGGTCGCGGAAAATAGGAATAATCCTTCCTTGATCTCCTTGTTGATGTTGCATCCAATAGTCATTCACCTGCATTTTGTTTCTGAATCCCATTTTGAACAATCTCACTGAAATAATGGCCAACTGGGGCTCTCAGGATCTCCTTACCCTTCTTAGAGTTCTCTTTTCCCACCCCGGGCTGTTCAACATTGCTTCCCCACGTTTGATATGGCATTCTATTCTCTCTCAAAGGAAGATGCTCATCCTCTATAGGAAAATTCTCCACAACTGTGATATGTAACTCCGTCCCAAAACCTCCAACTTAGGGAATTCCAGGCCTATGGTCTAAAACTTCCACCAAAGAGTCGCTCCTATCCCAACTGTGGTTGCTTTGCATGTTCAGGATAGCAGGATCCTGCCCCAAGTCTTCCATTGGTTGATCCTCTACAAGCTCCCTACCCTTCCTAGACTATCCAATTCCCAAGTCTTCAGCCTGCTGATTCTCCAAGACCACCACCTCATCCCCTTTCCCTATAGTATCCTCCACCTCCATTTCTTCAGCCATCATGTCCTTAGACAAACCATTGAGCTTGTTACTCAAAGAAATAAAAGGAGCAGCCAAAGGTTCCAAACCTATAGAATTCCTATCACTTATCTGTACAACCACTTATTCTATGTTCAAAACCATTTCAACCCCAGCCTGCTCTGAACTCAAATAAACCATTAAACTAGAAGGATTTTAAACATCCTTGAAAGCAGCCCTACTGGACCCTGTGGTTTTACTCTCTACAACCAAACCAAACACACAAGAGACCTTCCCTCTGTCACTAGGTCCTACCATGTTCATGTCCCTGCCCATATCCACATCAGTCGCCACTGCTTTTCTTATATCATCAACACCAAAGATCACATGAGAACCTTTAATACAATTCTCCTCCCTCAACCGTGCTGGATAACCACTTCGGAAAATCTCAACCGAGTGGCCCAAACTCTTGGAAGAGCCACAAAAATTGGTCCAGTTCTCATAGATGACCCTCTGCTTGCAATAGTATTCTTCTCCAATCATGATCCAAACTAAATAAAATGGGGTGAGAGATTCATCAAACTCAACAAATACTAGAGGATTCACCAGATAGAAAACTGCCTTAGTACAGCTAACAGAACAGAGAAACAGACCCACCATATTCCCCATCATACGAATTATAGAAGGATTTTGAAACGGTAACGGATTCTTAGGAAAACATACCCAAACCACCAAGGAAGGTGAGTCACGATTCATATGAAGGTCAAAGGACCACCGAAAAAGCCGAAAAAGAGATCCCTTGAATAATTGTGGAGCTCTCGACCACGCCTTAATCAGATCTGCCTCTGTCTCGAACCATATGATGATTTTCTTGCTATCTAGCAAGCCTACCACTGCTCGTTCATGTAGATCCCAAGACCCGAAGACGAAACGGTCGAAGGCATCAACTGAGGGACTCTTTTAAATTAATCGAGCCACCAGTGTGAGATTTAACAAGCCTGATGCTTCAAAAAATTCAAAAGTGGAAACCTGGGGATTTGGAACCCCATCAAAAACTTCTGCAAACTTAGGGTTTCACATTGCTTTTGGAAAGGGAGGGAGAAACTCCGGGTTGGAAAAAGGCTAGATTAACCTTGCATTCATACGCAATGACGATTAACCATCCCCCACCAAGGGGGAGCCGAAATGGAGGCCGCCATCATCACCGAAGGGGGTGGAGCATTGAGGGTTCCTCCGGGCGATTCCAAGAAACCCCCTCTCTCCCCAGTGATCATAGAAAAAAGATGTTGCTGCAATTCTCTCATCATATCAGACATCAAAGACATGGTGCGACACGTATCTCTTTTCATGGATCTAATGACCCTAAAGAAGCTACCATGTATCTAAACATCCATATGATATTTAAAAACTAGAGGAAGATTTTGTTTAGCTACATTAGTAGTATGGTGATTTCCACTATCCTGACAGTAAACTCAAAAATGATGAGGATTCACTTTCTCTACCAGACAAATGACCCCCTTATAACACTAGATAAAGAAATTCAACCTCAACAGGTGACTAAAAATAGAGAACCACTACTCTTGGACTCTCTCTAAACATGGATTAAAAGTATTTCAGCAAGGAGTAACTATTCATATATTTCATTTCATTCAACATATATAACAAACTCCCTAGATCATAGTTTTAACAGGAATATATATATCAAAATCATTAAATATGTCCATATCATGTACGATCCATGCAAATTTATAACCCTATGTGCCTATTATGATTCATGTATACACATATCACACCATATTGATGCACAAGTATAACTTCAAGAATCAATAATATCATAACATGATAATATCAAAAAAATATTTGAATATCCCTAGGTGAAATAACACCAACTATAACAAAGAGAACAATATAACCAAAAAAAAGTCACAGGGCACTCGAATTTTACCCCATATATGGGTTAACTACTCACAAGAACAAGATCATAACCATGTCTCAAAACAACCTAGCGTCCTTCCCAAATTTCCAAAATAATAATGAAACAGAAAAGAAACCTGGTTCTAATAGCACATTATAACATCCCTCAATCCAAAACTCTCTCACATGTTTGAAAAAGGTTGGTTATGATACCACAAACACACATCCCCATACACTAGAGGTTGGGAACTAGGAGTGAGGGTGTGATGAGTATAGTGTAGATAAAATACCCATAGATATAGAGTTACAAAATGTGTAAATAATCAACATAAATAAATGAATAAATATCAAAGCGCTTAAATAATAGAAACAATATAATAAAATGGAAATACTACAAGAAAGATGAATGAATATTGAATCAAATAAAAAAAGAATACTATAATGAAATTCTAGAATGTAATTAATTTTTTTATTTTATTAATAAAAAATAATAGAGTAGTATACTCAAAATTCCTTAGAAAATAATCCCATGTTGACATCATATCTTAAATCCATCCCGTCCTACAAGAAAACAACCAACGAAAAGGTCCTTTAGCCTTTTCCAATCCTAGATCCACATAATCTTCTTGGGTACCAAAGAATGTCCGGAATATGGTGTGAGTATAACTTAGTAGGTCATCACCACAATTTCTAAACAAAACCAGTCTGATAACAAATGTATACAATAATGTAATAATGAATTTAATGAATTTATTAAATAATTAAATTAATACCACATCAACCTAATTTAGCTCCATTCCTGAATATCTATGAACATGCCTACAACCATGCCATCCACTACCATATAACCATGTAATAACATAACCTTCCTTAGTGCCATGACAAAATATCTCTGAGCATTTCTTATGAACATTCTAACTATAACCATGAATACATGGTAAACATAATTGTATATGAAATGTATAAATTAGAAAAGTTTGGGTATAAAACCGCTATATAATCCTTTCAGAATTTAATTAGGCCCGAGCCCTATATATAAAAATTTCATTATGTATCAATGAAAATATTGATATATAACCTTTTTAGTATGTCTAATTACTAAACCCGGTATATAATATTTACGTCATTTGTCAGCGCCAAGACCGATATATAAGAATTTACATATCTATCAGGGCTAGACCTAGTATATAAGAATTTCAGCTGGTATTAGTGGCCATATCCCTTTATATAATCATTTTATCATGTCAACTAGGATAACACCCCATATAATAATTACAAAATAGGAATCAAAACACATTTTATAATAGTGTGGATATCACATTATCACACCATCAATTACTAATTATTAAAATTACCAATTTTCGTTATTTACACATTTCATTTATCATTTGGCCATTTCCAATAATGTGACAAAAATTTCAATAATTAGGTCATTCCATGGTAAGTCTTTACAAAGAAAACACCCAATACCCATTCCATGCTAAAAACACCTTATTCCACTAAATAGTTCATTTAAAAATTGACGGTTCCCTCACTAAAAGATTATCTACAAGCCATGTTAATAAACAATTAAATAAGAAGGGGCTCTATGGAATAAATAAAATTCATCACATTAATTTATTTGTTGCACGATATGTTGGATAAATTTCCATATTTCACATACTTGACAACTATCAAACCATATGGATAAGGTTTAGACCCCTTCCATAAATTGATGATCAAATAATGGTTCCAATAAAAAACTCCCATGATGAAGAAGGTGCATATAATCACAACAAGGATACTATATCAAAACCAATCCAGATCAATAATGATTTATATCAAAACCAAAAAATCTTACAGTCAACGGATTGCACTATAATAGATAGAAAACCAAGGGATAGAATAGAAAACCTAACCCAAACCACTTAGCACGGATAATACTCACAAATGGGATGTCTCGAATCATGATAGTCACTCAAAAACCACATGAATGGTTCCCTAGTGTCGAGAGGATGGATTTTCACATGAGATGAAATAAAAATAAACCGCACAACAAAGTTTAAATGTAAATTTTGGGGTGTTACATGACATGTAATATATTTACATTTCATGTAATATTTTTAGGTGGATATGATGAAATATTTATCACCTCTTATGGACATTAAATTATCCTTAACATTACGTGGTCTGTAACCCATTCAATGGATATGTAATTGTTCTAAAAATAGTTTTCTACCAATTTTCCTTATAAATACAATCCAAAAACCCTTTAAGGAGTCTCATATTACCAAGAACCCATGGTAACACTTGACCCATTTATCTAGAAAACCACAATTCAAAAAAAATACATCCTCAATGTGGACCCTCTCTATTTTTTCTCGTGTTTCTTTGCAACCCAATACTGAGTTTATCCAAAAAAATAGACATCCATGATGAAATCATAAAAAACAATGTTTAAAGATAAGGTAAAACTCAACAAAATAAGATTTAATGAAAACACCAGAGAGATATATAAATAGAAGAAGATTGGATCTTATACACATAAAACATGATTAAGAAATAATTTAATTAATTTTTTGGTCTATGCATAATAATCTTACCTGATATGCACTCACGAAATTATGAAAAATATACAATACATTGATTTTAATTTAAGGGACCACCAATTTTAGTCCAAGGAATGTCTACAAGTTTTTTTATTTTACCTTGGTTTTGTGAAAATTGGAAGGAAAAGTGAATCATAAAAATACCCTAGAAAGAGGGAATATAATCTAAAAAATATGGGATAGAACTCAGATGTTTGTTAAATAAATAATGTGAGAAATTAGAGTCATGGAATTTTATATATCTCACTAACACATCAGAAGAGAGAGAAAATATACCCTGGATGAAGGGAATCTTCCCGATAGGAAGAAGGAGGAATAAGTTCTCATGGGGAGATACTAATAGCTAAGATAAAGGGAAAACCCATGTTAAGTTATATGGTGTTGGATCGAGGAAAGTTATAGGGCCTACATTAAAAATTATTCTATCCAGGAGCACCTTGGATAGCTGGAAGACAATCAAGTGGTCTCCCTTAGGCCACCGACTAACTAGTGAGGTGATGGAAGATATAACTTCTTCTACCTAAGGCCACTTGGTTTCTAGTGGATTGTTATTATCTTCACAGCGGTGCTAAAACAAAAATATACACTCTCAAGATCCTCTCTGAACCTCTCAAAACACCTTTAATATTCCTCATATGGCTTCTTTAAGGCATGTTACATGAGGCTAATCAATTTTTTTATGGTTCGTACATCCAGAATGGTGGGCTATTAGATATCATTTTAAGGTATTTTCTCACGACATGTTATGTTTATCATTATTTAATATAAGTATTTGAAAAATAACATTTAGAGGTGTACGTTTTTATTGTGTAAAAGAGTTTACGAGGTGCACCATTGGTTGTTCGATATGGTGAAGGATTGGATTGGGCCTGTAATTCCAATACCCTATTTTTTTATTTCCCCAACATTGAATGGTATGGTTGGAATTGATAAATAGAATAAATTATATTTTATTATATTTCCCCTAAATTGGATGGTTAGTTCACCCTAAAATTAATTTTGTTCATCTACGATCTAGAATAAGGTTGAACTAGTTCGAAAAGTATATACCCTCTCACTATATGGGGTTAATGACTATAAATTTTATTTATATGATTAAAATTATTAAATCATGTCAATAGTTTGACGATTTATTGTTCATCTAGATTTTAACCATTGATTTATACACTTGATACCATGATATGGGATTAGGTGTGGGTATTGGTTGAATAAAAAGTATACCTTACTCACACTCAACATGGGACCCTATTGAGATATGTTCTAATGATTTTGTACATGATCCATGTAAGGGAAATGTATATGATAATGGGAACTTGCTTTATGTGGAGTGTTGTTTCAGGATACATACTTTTTTGACCCTAGGTGGGTGTTCTAATTAATAGAGCGAGGGAAGTCGTCGCCACATTCTCTAATTATTTTTCATACTTGGGTCTTATAATTTTTGTTCATATTCCATGTTTAGTTAAAGGCTTATTTATATATCTTGTTTAATAGGTATAATTTGAATTTTGAGGACAATTTATAAAATTTAATTTATTCGTTTTTCCCACTAACTTCAATCGATGTTGGTTTATACTCTTGGTGACCATATGTTTCAATCTCAGCATGCTACTTTTGGAATGGGCTCATTATGGGTAAACCTATATACAAGGTGTAAAATCATATCCCATAGTAACTTTATTTATTCCCTTAAATTTATTAAACCCTTTTAAAATATTATGGACATCTTTAGGTGTTGCGGAAACCTATATAATATCATTTTGGTTATCGAGATATACTCATTATATTTCCATAAATGAGATATAAAATTTAATTAAAAATAATGAATTGTAATGTATGAGGTAAAAATGAATATAAAATCTATATTGATGATTAATAAATGGGAGGAGAATATGATAGGTACATATAATACATTTATATATCTAAATTGGAGGAGTAACATTGCCAAAAATCTACACTCGGAATGAAAATCATAAGTTCATTGAACAAGCCTAAGAAATTCAAAAGAAATGAATCGAAAATTCAAAATTAAAATGATATATATATATATATATTTAAGAATATATAACAATGGAAATTTAAATGGATAGTCAGGATTTAATTATAAAATAAAATCCTGAAGAAGTAGCCTAAATGAAGAATGAGATATTTGATATATAATCTGTGAATCTTAATACAGATAATACAATTAAGAAGATGATTTAAGATGGAAAACAAGAATAAGATGTCCACGATGAATCCTATTGGGGTAAAAAGAAAAAAATATTATCCACTATGAAATTTTTGGAATTTCTGAACATTAAAAAAACTCATGTTAAAAAAAATGTTGTTATATTTAATGTTCATGGATTCTCTAGGGATATAGACACCAAAAAATTTAAAAGGAAGGAGGTAAAACATGTGACAGAAAACATAAAAATATTTGTATTATTTTCTTTAATAGTTTATATTTTAAATGATATTTTTGAGTAAATATGGGTGGAAAAGAAGGGTGAATCATCTTCCAAAATATTATCATAATACGAAAAATAATATTGGAAAATTTATCTCAATAAAGGAAGTGTAAAAAGTCACCCACACTATCACAAAACTATTATAAGATATTTCAAAGAACCCAAAAGAAACTTTAACAAACAAAATGGTCTGTAGAGGAGAATAAATGTTTTTAGTGTACAATTTTTATTATAGAACACATCAACATATATAATATGAATTATTATAGAGTGCCTTATTTTATATTAATTTTTCATCGGTTCATCTTAAGGGGTTTGGATAATGGAATAAAAGATAATGTGAATGTTTTGATGAATATTCTTATTCAACATGGAAATCTTGTTTTTTAAATATTTCATATTCCATGTTTTATTTTAAGATTATATTGTTATAGTAAATTTCTTATGGTTCAAAAGAAATGGGTTTAATGAGGTGGCGGGATGATATGACTTGAAATAAAATTATAGATTATGTAACTATATCATGGTTTAGTGGAATCATAATAGCTATTGTTTGTTGTTTGAAAAGGGGTTTGGGGATTCTATTAGAAGCCACAATGGAGAAAAATAATAATTCATAAAAAATAATGATGGAATTTGATAAAAATTTTCCAACTTAATTATAAAATAAGCGAAATGGGAAATTGAGATGACCCAAATATAACACACACACACACACACACTGACATACATACATACATACATACATACATACATACATACATACATACATACATACATACATACATACATACATACATACATACATACATACATACATACATACATACATATATATATTCATACGTATTTATATATATACATACACATATAGATACACACACACACACATGCATACATTACATTACATTACATTACATACATACATACAAGTATGCATGCATGAATGCATAAATACATATGAAAAATAAACAAACAATCAAACAAACAAACAAAAAAACAGAGAACAAAAAAACATACATACTTAATTACTTACATACATAAAAACACACACACACATACATACATACATAGATTCATACATACCTACCTACATACATACATACCTTAATTCATACATACATAAATGCAGAAATACATTCACACACACACACACTCAAATAGAGACCTAAACACACACACACACACATACAAACACACACACACACAAACATACATACATACAAGTATAGAAACACCCACACACACACACATAATGTTATCTTTAATTACTTATTAAATAAAAAAATAATAATGGGTTTTCTTATACACTCATTAAGTGGTGAACATCATATATATCAATTGATGATCACAATTCCTAAAAAGAAAAACATATGAGAATGAGGACATAATAGAATAACTAAATCCAATACAATAAATCATGGATCACAATTAATGAATTATGACATAATGATCTCAAAATAACATATAAAATAAGGCATATGAAAGTGGAATTGTGATACAATCATCATAATCCATGTTAAAATAATTTAGTATTATAGGATAACATTGAAATAGAACAAAACAATAATCAAAGAAAGTCATTTTGTGGGTCTAGAATCACTACCAAGACCATCATCACATAGTGGTTAGAGGCCCATTACATTGTGGGAAGAGTTCAGCTACTCTTCCCATAAACATAGTGCATTGGGTTTATAATAAAGTGCTATAAATATTCCCACATGAGATATAAAACATTACATAATACAAATTAAGGATATATAATTCTAGGATGGATAAAAACCTAACATAAAATATATAAACATTACATGTTCTTATTTGAATATTCATTACAATTAATTATGATCAATTACATAAATATAATGGATTAGTTTCTTCAAAATAAATTATACATAAACAATTAGTATATAAAATATTTACATTATCTTCCACAAACATATACATTACTAGAACCATTCTTATTAAATATAACATAAAACATTTATTAATATTCTGTGGATAAGGAAACATACTAGACAGTGAACATAAATTATTAGTAAGAGTAAATGTGGAAGATATCATATGGTGATCATTTTTAGCATTACATTAGTGTAATGATATGAGTAAATGATCAAAACACATGAAAATAATTCCTTGAATTCAAATATCATAATGACGAGTCAAAATATAAATAGTGGATGTTTATAAGACATGAATCATATAGAAATAAAAGAACAAGAGTTCTGAGATGATATCATTTCCATACTTTATGTTATAAAATAGTGTAATAAAGTGTTTTATAATCATAATATACAAAATATTATATCATTTCCACTCACCAATACATTCATCACATGTTAGGCTTAGGCTAACCACTAGTGTACCTTCATGGGGATTGAGATAACTTTTTATTACCCCTATTAATCTTGGGATAACCACCAATGTAACCTATATTTGGATTTGTATAACCTCCCATGTACCCTATAATCCCTTAAAATATAAAACTTTTCCAAATACATTGGAGGGAATCAACAGACCCATCCATCATATAATCGTAATTTATTCTTATGTATTCTACATGATCACGAAATTTTATATAATTTTATCAAATGTAAACACATGTAAAATAAAATGATATTAATAAATATTTTATCATGATAACCATGAACCATCAATATAAATAATAAATATTGTATCATTTTTGAATTTCCCCACCAAATCATAAGTAATATCATTGGATGTTTTCATAGATAATTATACCATTAATAGACCAATGAAATATATTCTTGAGGAAATGACTTTTTATTTTGATATCAATTATTTATAATATATAAATTTATATTATATTATAGAAAATAATTTCTTTGAAAATAACCATGGAATGTTTTAATGGAACATTAAAAGAAAATAGTAGTCAATATGGTGGTAAAAGAAGTTCATGTGGTTTATTTTAAAATAAAGATTATGTTCACACCTTTGGTAAAAGTACGACATTCAGAAAATGATAAGTTGATTCATTTTAAATATTTTTTAGAAGGTAAAAAATTGGTAAATAATAATTGATAAAATCATTGGGGAATTGAAAAAGCATTAATTAAAGAATTTAAAATAATATATGGATATTGAAGACAGATGATCTTAATCAAAGGAGGAAATAAAGTCTTTTTTTAATTGATATCATTATATTGGTCTCTTGTGTACATGAAGTGAGGAAAATGATAGGGAAACAAGTAATCTAAAGAAATAAATATATTTTAATAATAATATATATGTTTTGAGAGAGAGATATCATATAATTTCATCATTAAAAAGTTAATCACCAATAATCCTAGAAAATAAAATTATAATCTAACACCCTTTGCTCAAATTTGACTTGATTCATAAGTAGTAAAAAATATTTTATAATAAATTTAAATTTTTTATAAGTCTATACCATAACTATATAAATAGTTGTAATAAAATAATTGATCCACTTATAACATTTCAACAACCATTTGTTAATTATTAAATATTAAAATTGATATTTTCCATGTGTCAACAGTTTCATTTTTCACGTATTTTTTTTAAAGAGTTATAATACATATTATTTTTGTCATGGTAAAATAATATTTAAAATGTTATAAATTATATAATTATCATATATATTCATTATAAAAATTTATAAGAGTTTGATATAGACAAATTAATTTCATTGTTGATAAAGATGTCACCCCGTAACTACACATGAACTATATTTTTTTTTAAATAAAAAAATAAAGATAAATAATATTTTACCCTTAAAAAATCAGAATAATATCATAAATATAATATATATTTACTAAATAGATCATTATAAATATCCATGTGAGGTGTTTATGTAAAATGTGTCATGATTTTATGTGGAGGATGTAGTCCACATGTACACACGAGCGATACTTTGTTTTCCAATTTTAAGGAAAATGGGTGAATTGTTTTGTGAAATTATCATAGTGACATATAATTATATTTATTATATTTTATTATTCATTTTATTACCAATATAATAGTTTTAGGTAATGTGGAAGAATAAATAAAATATAAATATATAGGTTAGGATTTATACCTCTATATTAAAATACATCTTTTGGTTTACCACATAATCCTTCAATGATTGGAAATAAGAGAACACAATGTGATCTAGTTGGATTGGAATTAATATAGTATGGCTTTTGAGAAGGTATTTGCCTATCTAGAGGGCCGAAAATTCTTGAATATGATTGGATATGAGGTTCCCTTTTATAAGTGAGGGATATGGGACACTTCTAATTACTTAAAAGATTTAAATATAAATAATTTATTTCGAAAGTATAATGATTCCAAATGGACATGAATTCAAAATAATGATAATATATGGCCATGATATCTACATACATCATAATTTAGTTCATTTATATATAAATATTACCATTATCTCTTTTTTAACATTGATAAACCTATTTTAACAATAATTGTTGTAAGATATGTTTAATATTTTTAAAATTAATTATCAATAAAAATTAAAATGGAATCATCATAAAATTAATATATTTTGAAACCAAATATCAAATCCATTTTTCATCTTTGAATTTATATAATTATAATAAATTCAAATTAAATTTCATTTTTAAAACACAACCAAACCCTTAATTATAAAAATGTATTTTAAGCACAAATATAAATTTAATTCCATTGCATCCCTATTAAAAATTTGAAATGATTTTTGAAAAAATTAATTGAATATATAATCTATAAATTTTAATAAAACCATTAACAAAAATTTATTTATTTAATTTATTATGATAAAAAATATTGCACACAAAAATAGTTTTGTCAAAAAAATTCTTTTTACCATTTAATGATTGTTTATTCATTTTAAACATTTAGAAAAATGATGTATGGATAATTGTTCTATTATTTATATAAATTATAAATATATATCATTGAAATAAAATTGTAATGTTGATATAAATATATATATGTTTAATAATAGTACATAACCTATAGAAAAATAAATTTCATTAAAAACACATATTTTAATAATTAATTTACTATAAAAAGAATATAAATGTTATTTATGAGGAATTAATAAATAAATTTTAATGTAAGAGAACATTTATTTATATATTTCATAATATGGTAAGTCTTATTTATTCATTCCAATCTTATGACTATGTTTTAAATGTATACTATATCACTGGTTCATTCAGACTCATTTTTTCATAAAGAGAAAGTTATAAAATATGTTATGTTTATTACAATGTAAATACAAATTAAATAATGGCCTTTTACATGTCCAATACATCACATTAAAAAAATATATATGAATCTCCTGAACATTTTTTTAAAATTTTATTTTAGATTAATTTACCAGTGTAAATAATACGAATTTTATGATAATTTGAATAAGAAATACAAATAAATAATGTTGATGGTATCTTTAGATAATATTCCTTGTAAAGAATAAATAATATTGTATAATGTTTTCAGTGAAGAATAACACTTTATAACAATATTAATTTTTTTAGAATGTAAGAGATATATTCTCCACGTTTTTAACAAATTATTTTTAAAAGGATAAAAATTATCAAAAAATGGTTTTAGGATAATTATGTAGTTTTCCCAACTCTAGGTTGGGAAAGGGATAATTGATTTAGGTTTTTCTAGAGACCGCTTCACCAGGTGAAATAAAGAAAAGGGGAATTATTGCTCATGGAGCCTTTTGGAAATATTCCTTGACAACCTCCAAACCTCGATTATGTTCTCTAATGTCAAAGTGAGACACCTGGTTTGGAGCCTCTCAGACTGTTCCCCTCTCTTGGTTACCCTCTCTTATGGTCAGGACAATACTAAACATTTCTAGTTTTTACAATAGTGGACCACCTCCCAAGAATACCATTCTCTTTTTAATGATGTTTAGAATGAACCTACTTAGGGTCACTTGTGGGTTTCCATAGATAACAAGCTCCGCCGGTTAAAGTCACGCCTACACGGGTGAGAGAAGGGATTCCTCCTTAGTGATGGTGATGTTTATCACACCATGAAGGAATTAGAAAGGATGAATGGAAATCTAGTTGAGGTTTGTGATGATCAGATGTTCGAGGTCCTCTCAAATAAGATGGAGATCCTAGCAGAGATGATCTTGAAATAGGAATGTCTGGATATAGATAAATCATGCATCAGGTGGCTCAAATAGGGTTTAAAAAACAATGAATTTCTCCGTGCATTAATCAATGGGAAAACAAGGTCTATGAAACCCAATTTACTTCTTGATGATGTCACCTATCCTTGTGACATGGATGTGTTGGGAGCTCATGCTGAATCTTTCTTCCATGAACTGCTCGCAGGTCCCAACCCACATATAACCAGTGGATATATGGGAAGGGACACTAGTTTTATTGAAGTTATTCCCACCATATTCTCTACTAAAGAAAATGAGGGTATCAGTGCGATGCACGAGGTAAAAGAAACTCATGACGCTATGATGATCCTGTAAATGGATAGTTCCCCGAGACCTAAGGGTTTCCTAGGCTATCTTTACTGGGCCTCGTGGGATGTGGTTAAGGATGACATTATTTCAGCCATCTGGGATTTCTTTTGTGGAGGTAGCCTTCTCAGGGCTACCTCTACCACCTCTCTTGTTATTTTTCCAAAAACAAGTAATCCAGCCTCTATTCTGCATTATAGGCTGGTGAGCCTTTGTAACATCTCATAAAAGATCCTTCCCAGCGTGATCAATTCCCCTATGTCCGCGAACTTCCCTCGGTGTGTCTTTACAGAGAAACACATATTTGTAAAGGTCTGTTCAATCCAAGTATCTATTTCTCTTTATTAGGATATTATAAAAGACAATAAACTCAATACCCATGCTTCCAATGCTTCCATTATACTTGATATCAATAAAGCATACAATCGGGTGGTGTGGAGCCTCATCGAAAAAACTCTTGCTTGCATGGGCCGCGAATCTGGGAATAATGACATCCTTTTTTGTAGTTTCAGCTCTTCATGCATTGCAGTGAATTTCATTGGGAAGTAATATTATTTCTTTAAGAATGCTCGATGGCTTAGACAGGGAGACATGTCGACTCCATGCCTATTTTTTCTCTATCAAGATGCCCTAAGCCATCAAATCAACAAAAGAGCTAAAAATGGGGTGCTAATTCCTTTTAAAAGGAGCATGAGAGCCAAGACAATCTTCCACCTGATGATTGTGAATCACATCCTCATCTTCATTAATTTTTATCTAAAATTGATCAAGGGACTCCCAAAACACTTAGAGGAATATGCCCACTGGAGTGGCCAGGTGATCAGAAAAGACAAAATAACTTTCTATATCTCTAATATCTACACTCCTAGTAGGTTTTATGTTGTTCAACATACCCTTGACATGAGGTGTGGATCTTATCATATGGAATATCATGGAGCCCCTATTTCTATGGGAAGACTTCACATCATAGATTTCAACTTTCTCGCCTATAATATATCAGACCGTATTCTTAACAAGAAGAACAAATACCTTTCATTTGGTTGTCGTATCATGCTCATTAACAGTGTTCTTCTTGAAACCCCTATTCATGTTCTCTCATATATCAATGTTCCAAAAGTGGTGATCCATAATATTGATAGTATCATGGAATGTATCATTGGAGATCCTAGCATGGAAGGGAAATGCTACCGGGCCTACTGGAAGATGGTTTCTTTTCCTGTCAGAGAAGGAGGAATTAATGTTTGATCCATTGAAGACTCGATCCATGGAAAGCATGCGAAACATTCATGGGAAATTTTGTAACAACGTATTTTGTTGGGTGAAACCATGTATTACTATCATTTCTGTAACACCTTCAGGGAGGTTAGTCAAGGATCTCCTCTTTGGCATTTCTTCTATCCCCTTCCTGATAGTATCCAAAATCTCTCCCAATGGATCGTGGGGATGGGTGATCTCTCTTTTTGGAAAAACAACAGGGCAGGTTATGTCATTGGTTTTACGGGCTATCCTGCACCCAATATTTCCTTTATATAATCCATGTGTTACCCAGCTTTCACAAATGTGGGGATGGATGATAATCAACACGACACCATGAAGCTCATTGACCTCTCCCTGGAACTAGACCGATGCATTTTCACTCCATCCCCCTTCATGGAATTTTCTTCTAGGGACATATGAAACACCATGAACTCTCTGGAAAGACCAATATCCCAGCAAAAAACCCTTTGGCCTAAGTGCCTCCCCTCCAAATTCATCTTCCTTTCATGGTGAATCCGAAATTGAGAAGTTCCTAGAGACAATATCATTAATTACTATGGTATTCCTATGGTATCTCATTTCCCATTTAACAGGATTAGTAAATATGAAATAGCAACATACCTTTTCTTTTGGGGTGACTGGGTGTGTATTGTATGGAGCTCCTTCGGTGATTTCACATCCCTTTTAGAATCAAACAAGGTTAAGGCTTCATTTCTTGGAAAGATGGTTTCATGGTTCGGGATACCGGGGTCCGAAAAGGGAGGCCCATACCACCATTTTACATGTAGGATTTTGGGGCATCTGGAAAGAGAGAAACAAAGAGAGACATGATGGAACCTCCTACTCTAGTGGTAAAATCATTATCAAAACCAAAAACCTTTTTCTGGTTCTCTTCCATCTCCTAAACCACAGGAAGGAGGTTCCATCCCTCTGTTTTCATCAAAGGTATCTCCACAACTATCAGCATGTTCTAAACACATACATATGCCATTGGGTTTGATGTCAACCACCCTCTAGGGGTATGAAACTGAATTCAGATTTCTCATGTTGCATGGGTGTCCTCTGTATGAGAGGTTTGGTTCTTGATGGTATGGGTCAGTGATCTTGGAATTCTCCACATGTCTTGGCTGTGACTCTTCCCTATAAGAGGAGGAAAAATCTATTCTCTACGGTATCCGCCTTTGCCAACAGATGTGTATTGTACTCTGTGGTTGAATCTGACTCCAAGATACTTCTTAATGCCTTGATCGGCCTTAGGCCATCCTCGGGTTTATTAGATACATCATCAAAAGGTGCAGATGCATGCTCAATAGAAATACCAAAGTACTGCACTCAGGGAACGAGGGAAATCATGTTGTGGACCACCTTGCATCCCTTGATGTCATGTTCTCCAACCCATTTGTCCTTCACAGTGTGAGGTCATTGAAACCTGAAGGGGTCCAATTGATTTGAAGGGATTCCCTCGGTTTACACTACTTCAGGCCCCTATGATCCTTGGATTCATTTAGCCCTTATGATTTTTCTACTAATTAAAAATTACTCAATGATGAATCATTACCTGTACTACCAATTAAAAAAACACTTTAACCTCTTAGATAATTTTTCCCATCTCAAAACATGTTATTTTAGAATAATAATTTAATCCTTACTAATTTATCTAAAGGACATAAAAAACTAACTGAATAATTAAAATAGGACTTTTTTAGGAAACATATTGTAAAATGTGGTTTGGGTAGGGTATAATAGGGGTATTTTTATAGTTGAAATTTTAGTGGAATTTCCACAAATACCCATTACTTAATTTGTAAGGAATATTATTTTATATGGAAAGTGGATAAAGATTAGAAAAATGATGGATATTATTGTTTCATCCGTTTATCCACACAATTTAGAGATACATTTAGGGATAGTTTAGGACATTAAGCCTTCATATAACCCATTTACCTCATTTTACCATTAATATGGTAAATCATTTTTTACCACTGAAGCATAATTTTTTGAAAAAAAATAAAATTAACTATATTACCTAATATAAATGTTATGATTCTAATTTTTTACTATATTTAATATAATCCAATTTCAGACTATGTAAAATTTAACTTGTAAATAAAAAAATTAATGAAATTTATTTTTTATAGAAAAATGACTTTTCAAAAAAATATGTTTCGATAAACTTATTACAAATAGATTACTATTAAAATTATTATCAATACTATTTTTATACATTGAAAAATTAAATTTTATTATATTCAAACTTTAAATGTGAATAGTTTAATTTATTATGATTAAAATATATAACACTTTAAATTAATAATTTATTGAATAATATCCGATTTGAAAATTAAATTATTTTAATCCTTTCCAATTAAAAATAATTATACATCTTTAAAAAATTGAATTTTTTCATTTAAATTATATTCGATTGTCTCTATAAATTTCACAGTGATATCAAATTTTACATTAATATAAATAATAATATAATTATAATTTTATCATTATGGGAATACTACAAGGAAACAAAAACACCCATAGTATAAGAATACATGTCATTGCTCCTCTATTGAAAAACCATCAAACTAGCCTGTTATTGTACATATTTGGATTGAAGTCCAAAATTTTTTGAGCTCCAAATTCCATGGAGTAGGTGTACAGATAGAATAAATGAAATAAATTCATTTTTTTGTGTCTTCTAATGCTACATCTAGGGGAAAAATTGTGTTCCCTCATAGTTCTCTATGAACCTATTATAAAACTCACCTAAATTGAGCTCACTAACGACCACGACCAACTCCTAGGACAAATTCCCTCACACTACTTTGTTAAACT
Source organism: Viscum album (assembly GCA_963277665.1). Classification (NCBI taxonomy): domain Eukaryota; kingdom Viridiplantae; phylum Streptophyta; class Magnoliopsida; order Santalales; family Viscaceae; genus Viscum; species Viscum album. Next base: position 580,480,711 of record OY728138.1, on the reverse strand, counting down.
GATGCTCACACCACCATACTCACCTATTCCCTTCACATACCCAGAAACCATCCCCACATGAACCCATGTGGGATAATAACTATCTCCCCAAATAATCAGGCGTTAATGGAGAATGTACCGATGATAGAACTCCAAAACTATCAATGTGGGGGATATGGATGAGTAATACGCATCCATGAAACTAACATAATAATAATAATATTATTATTAGTATTATTTACTGAATAAAATAAAAATATTTATATTAAAGAAATTTAGTTATTAATTATCTTTTTATTTCAATCTATATATTTTTATATGTGAATCATATTAATTTAAAAAATTTACTTGTAATTACACAATGTTTATGGAATTATTATGTACACATATTTTCATTAACCATATTTCCAATGAACATATGTCTATTTACCATATAACTAATGATGATATATATATATATATTGATCATATTATATTCCTATATATTACCATATATACTTTTCAATAATCATTCATTTTATTCTATAATTTCGTAATCGTGATATTTATCAAACTTATAATGTGTTTTATTATTTTTATTGTTATCATTTGTTGTACAACCATTTTAATGATCATAATGTTGATATGTTTATAGTTGTAGTTTTATTTTATTTTATTATGGTTTCATTCCTTTATATATTTTTAAGATTATGTTTATTTTAGTTATCTTTTAATATTTTTTAAAATTGTATAATTTTATACAACAAAAAAATAAGGCATTTTTCTTTTGATTTTGGTGTTTTTTATCATAAGTTATCAAGGAAATGTGATTTATTTAAAAGTAAATATAAACGTATATCATGGAGTGTTACATTCTAACCCATTTAAATAATATCACTCTTGAAATTATTTTACTATGATTAAAAAATGAGGGTGATTTTTTTCCATGACATCTTTTGTTTCCCATGTTTTTTCCTAAAATATATGATTCTTATAGAGAACTGTAACTAGATTAGTGAGTTTGTTTCATAAAACATTATCCCTTTTCTACTAGTTTTTACTCATAATAGAGATCACGTTCTTGCTTCACTATATTCGAGTTTAGGACACATGTAGGGTTAGGTATGTAATTCCTCAAAAAGTGATACACAAAACACTTCTGGAACTTAAGATAGAGATTTTGGATGTAAATTGTGATACATTATTGTCCCCACCCGCAGACCGCCTCGCGTCGGTCTCCCCAATGTTCCGCATCATCAATCGACCTAAAATTCTGTCAGAGTGTGACCATCTTAGAACGAGGAGCCGCCAAAGAAGCTGAGGGGGGATAACCACCAAGAATCCTCAAAGGAAGACACCGCCGAAGACCGGATGGGTCCCACTGCTTGACTGAACCATCTCCAGCACCATCACACCAAGACCGAATCTGACCAGATATGGTATTCCGTACCAGATCTGGCATTGAAGAGGTCGACCGTCGCTCCGAAAACGTTCTTCCACTGAGAGCCAATGCCCGCACCTTCATCAGCCTAATGCAACACCATCTGGGAACCTGCGGCGTCGCCAAAACCAAAGATGTCGTCTGAGGAATGGATAAGCGGTGACTTGAAATCCTAGACCGCCGAAGCCACCTACTCTTGCTCCGCCCATTACGGGCTCATCCATCCATTTAACATTATAAATAAATTAATATAAAATAAGAAAAAACGATAAAAACCTTAAAACTAAAGCTTTTGAAGGATATAAGCTGGGAAAAATGCCTCAAATTAAAACATTAAAGTATGAAAAAATTTTAGGGAAATTTTTTCACTAGAGAGAGAGAGGAGTAGATAATGGAATGGAATGAGGGAAAAAACACGTTGGGGTATATATAGGTTATATTAGTTGTAAGAAGGTTATTTTATAGGGGTCTTGTCCAAAATAACCCATGATAAAAAATATCTTTTCCGAATGAACCCATTAAAATGTCCACCTACCGACATACTATTTACGACAGGATTTATATCCTGTCACAAATACTTAAAAGGACGTCGAGTATTGGCAACATGGTATATTAGCCCATAGAAAATACCATTTCCCTCATTTTAGTGTGCAACACATGCCAAAGCGTTATTATATGCGATGAGATGGTTCTCATGATGAAATTTTTTTTCGATGGACTTTTTGTGATGGGATACTGACCTGTCACAAATAACCTGTCACAATAACCCGCTTTTCCCATAGTGTTTGACCCATTAAAAATGATAACATCCCTCATGCATACGTTTGGACTTCCACCCCGATGAAGTGATGTGATTAATTATTCATATCAGAATTTTAAGAATGATAATATATATATATATATAATGAATATATATTGTATTTATACCGTTATTAACAATTTTTATATTATAGAAACAAGAGTTAGTTGCATGGACGAAAAGTACAAAACTGAAACATACAATAGTTAGCACTCAAAAATTTGGATTCGATTAACGAATTATTTTTGAAAAGGTGAATGAATATTATAGGTGGATCATATATGATATTATTAGCATGCATAATTTTTTTCTATTGAATTATAGTGAATTTATATTTATTATACACCCGGTTAAAATCACTTATGAGTCATGTGAAACTTAATGTTAGAGATTTTTGTTACAATCTAATTTTCTTTCAGGATTATTTAGGTTTAGATTTCCTTTAAACAAATTATATGATATCAGTATTTTAAACCACATATATTTTATTCTCCTCTAATTTTGAGGGTTTTACATGATTATATTTCATTTCATATCTGGTTGGATCTCGAATTGACAAGTAAGTTATATTTATGGGTCCTTATTTTAAAAATATTATTTTTCCATGTTTTTATTCAATACCTTTCTCTTCTATGCCTATATTTTATTTAAAATCATTTCAAGAAATTTTTTAATATTATTAAATGTTCTATTAAAGTTATTTTTACTTATGTTCCAATTTTTATAAAATGATTCTAATGGAATATACTAGTCATTTTTTGAATGACAAAATTTTTACTAATGGTGTGAACAAAATATATTATTTATCAAACACTACATGGAAAAAATGACCACTATTTTGAATACTATTTGATGTGAAGCTTCCACTACAATATTCTATGGTTATTTCATATAAAAATATTATTCTCAATATTTTGTAAAATTATAAGCAAAATTATAATAAAATAAAAAGGTAATTCTTTCTTAAGGGAATGAAAATTAATGTAATTTTTTTTACAAATATGTTCTTACATGACTTTAATAGAGTTTTATTTTGAATATATATATATATTATTTTATTATAAAAAGTATTGGTTTGAATAAAAACATCTATTTAAGATGAATCTATGATCTTCTATCATCCTTTACTGATAATGGATTATTCTTCATTCTGAGATCATTCATTTTTGTGAGACCATGCTCTCTATCAATATTCATTCTTCATTAGACATTTTTCTCTTTTATGTAAATATTTTTAAAATCCTAGAAAATTAAGAATCATTTATTTTACATTGATGATGTTTCTAATGCATACCATTTTTATACAAGATATCAATTGAAGGAAGCATAATATGTATGTTATTTCATTTACTATGGAATTGATGATGTTCCATATTCTTGATTAAATATAAATAATTTCTAATTTATATTGATTTTTCGGACTAAATTATATAATTAATTCAATATATATGGAATGCAGATGATTTTTATGTTGTGGGTTTGTTTCAATTATAGATACCACTCCATGCATCAACAAGTCTCATGAGATGAAACAAAATACATACCATATTAAATGGGTATCTAGTTTACAAATACCCATTTATTAAGAATGATATCTTGGTAGAGAGGCCTTAATTGAATGATTTAGGTTATCTTTGTAGCAACCGATGAAAATAATAATAATAATATAATATCATGATTTAAAATATGCATAAAAAAATAACAGAACACAAGAACCCAGCTTATCTTTGTAGCAACCGATGAAAAAAAACAAAAACAATAAAATAATATAATGATTTGAATTACGCATCCAAAAAACAATAACATAACACAAGGACCTAAAGGTTTTGGGTCTTGGAGATTAACAAGATAAAGACCTTATTTTATAATACTGGTGATAATTTATCAATAAATGTTATCATATAATGCCTTTTTATATGCCTCACATGACATAATAATATTCATAACCAAGGGAATGAAAACATAAGATAGGGGTGACCTTAAATGTTTGGTAATAGAAGAAAAATCATAAGGTATTAGATCATAAACATAAGGATAATAATATGAATAAATACATAAATAAATATATATATATATATAAAAATGGTCAAAAGACCATATTTGGTAATCATAATACATTATAATGAAATATAAGATCAAAAAAATATCATTAAAGAAGCATAAAATATATGACATGGATTAAAAAATATCAATACTCATAAAACATGTGAGAATGATATATAGTGGTGGAATCCATAAAAAATATGGCATGAACTTAAAAATTTATAATTTTATGGAAATTAAATTCATTTTAAAAGGTAAAATTATTTTAAAAATAACATTAGAATGTGTCAAATCCTTATTAATAACAAGAAAATATGAAAATACTGTAATTATAGGATAGTCTATTTGAGGAAACCCATTATTCCCTTTCCTATGTGAACAAAATCTTTATGTCCACATTTAAAAATGTGGGAAACCCCATCAAGACCATACTGTTGTGATAAAATCCATATTTACATGCTTAAATATCTCATTAGATATAAACTCAAAACAATGCATTAAATGGTGATAGAGGAACCTTACCATCATAATCCACACACATGTGTGCTACTAAAAATGGAATATCCTCAGACCATAAATAAAATATAGAAAAAATGAGTTCCTTAAGGACATTTAATGAAATGAAAATAAGAAATTATATGATATAAAAATATAATTTCCAAAATTAATTCACAACATAATAAAATGTATAATATTATTAAAACACAAGTTAATAGGATATAAACCATGATGAAAAAATATAAGTGAAAATAAAAATGTTTTCACAAAACCTTTTTGACCATTCTTATAAAAGATAAATTATAAATTACATTTAAAACACATTTTAGATATTTTAAAATGAATAATTTGATAAAAAATTAATATAAATAGTTCAAAATAAAATATCCTTGAAAATACATAATTTTTGAAATATAAAAGGGAAAATACTTTGAAAACATTACATTTAATGGAATATTTAAAAAATAATACATCAAAAGATATAAGGTTTACAAAAATAAGAAGTGAAAATATATTGAATACATATAATTTTAAAATTAAAATTTTATAATGGAATATTAAAAAAATACAAATAAGTTATCAAAATAATATTTAAATTAGAAGGTATAACATTCTATTTTGAAAGGATAGAAAACCTTTTGAACATTTTGAAATAAATTCTATGAAATCCACATTGTTACAAATATGGAGAAACCGTTCTTAAAATTAAATAATTCGATTAAGGGATAATTCGATATTGTAATATTTTATAATCATCTCATGAAATTATAACATTGGTGTGATGTAAAAATATGTACATCGAAGAAAAATACATTAAAAGTAATGGTAATTATTCTTGACAAAAATCCATTTTAACTAAATATTAATATCATCTAGGATAAATTATTTACTGTAAAAATTATTTATACATAAAATAAGGTGGAATAAATCCTAAAATAATTATATGTTATAATATATCAACAATTAAATACAATATAAAAAATGAGTGGTTATGAACCAATGAAGAGAATTGAGTCACGAAAAACCCCAAATGAATTTAGTAAATTTTTCATCAAAATACAAAGTATGTTTGCAAATTATTTGGTTTTATAAATACTAATTATTATATCATGAATTATTTTTTAAAAAATATCAGGATTTATATACACTATATCAGTAAAAAATTTATTCAAAACATTAAAAAAATTCTCAATAAATATAGTTAGATATGAAAACAATTACACCCTTTGCTTCTTTTGAGTCAAAACCAAAACAGAGAATTAAAATGAAAAAATACAATGTTAAACATGAATTATAATTAAATCATGATATAAATGAAAATTGGGTAGTTCTTAAAGCATGGAAAAAATAATCATGGTGTATTTAATAAACATGTCTCAAGGGACTCAAATTTGAGAGAAAGAAACCCATATAACATCGATATCATTTCAATTAAAGGAGATGTAATGAAATAAAGTTATATAGATCTTCAAAAAAATTAATTTAATGAATATTTTAAAATAAATTCATTCTTGTATAATCACTCCACATAAAATAACCGATGATACATAATTTTAAACATGTATCATGATTTTGAAAATTAGGAAAAGAAACCCCTATCTTGATTCCCTGTATAGTTGGATGCACTGGAACCTCATGTAAAAAAACATAATATAATATTTTATAACCATATTAATTCATAAAACTATTTACAATTTCCATTTATAATCATTATTCACATATATATTAGTTTGTTTTTTTCTCATATTTTCCCATATCAACTATTTACAATTTCGACTCTTTCTAGTAGTATCTAAAGAGTGTTATTGGTGTTCCTTATTAATCCAAATTCAATTATTAAAATATCAACAACGTTACTATAATTATGATTAATAATTATTTTTAGGTTTACACTTCTTTTATGAGTGTTTTATTGATTATCATAGAAGTTGAAATCGATAATAAACATTTTTCAGATATTTTCAACATTTGAAGGGTGTTTAATTTGTAAATGAGTTTATTGTTGTTGTATCCTTTATAGAAGAAATTAAAAATATTTATTAAAATATATTTTTTATATTATATCTTAAAATATGTTTTCACAAAAATCCATTGTATAGTTTCATAACACTATTATAGTTAGGCTTTAATTATACCCAATCATGAAAATTCAATAACTCGATTGGTGAGTAAGATTAAATAAGTGTTTATATAGAAATAATATAATTATAACCAATTTATAATGATAATATGTTTATTTTTTATAATGTTAAAACATATTTTAATATTTTTTTATGATTAAATAAAAACTAAAAAAATGAGGAAAAACAATTCTTCATGGAGGTGGTAGTTTTTACATCACACGATTATCATTTTCGTTACTCAATGAATGATAGGGTTGAAGGTGGATAGAGAGAGATCATTTTTAAATCATAAATACAATATAAAAATCCTATTTATTCCAATGTACCATCATTAATACTATCCATGTAATGGGGTGATAAAAAATCAAAATAATCACTTCATTGATGTGGTGATCTGCGAACACACACTAATGAAAGTTGTTGTTTTCATTATTATATGTAATTGAATAATAAATGTTTGTAAAAATATTATAATAAAACATAAAAAAATTATTATTTATATATTTTTATTATAAAATTATCATGGTTGGTTCAGAAATAAATAATAAACTATCGATGTTAAAAGAGGATATGATACTTATATTGAGTCATTTAATATCTTCTTGCTGACAAAATTAGATATGAGGTAAGCCGGCTAATTTGCGGTGAATAGAAGAATTATACAGTTTAATGGAATTCAAGGAGAATATATTTGGGTTCTGATTCAATGAATTATTGAAATATGTGGGGAATATTTAGAGCTTTGATGTGACACCCCTTTTTTAAGTAGAGTAGTGGGTCATTTGTATATAAAAGAATGGTAAGTATGGGTAAGAATCAAACGTCATGAAATTTAGATACATTAGGTGAGGTAAAGTTGGTAATATATGAAGGTAATAATATAAAACCTAAAAAATGATTTCTATAAGTCTAAATTTCATGTTAATTTTTAAAAATTTGATCCACCTTGGATTAGTCATTTAAATATTTTTTAAACTTAATTAAATATTAATCATGTCAATTATCAAATATAAAAAATATAATTATAAACCTATTATAAAATTACTATGTTTTTAATTATAAATAAGGATCCATTTCTCCTAAATAAAGTTATATATATAATAAAAAAACTTTTTCATCTAAACATACAATGTGTTGAAAAAACAATTTTTCTTAGAAAATGTCATTTAAATCATTAAGTATTCTAAGTGTTTTTTTAACATCGATTACCCATTTAATGTGTGTCAATTAATATATATATATATATATATATATATATATATATATATATTGTCACGAACCGAATCTGGTCGCCACTAAACCTGGCCCCTAACCCAGCCTTTGACAAGGCCCAAAGGGAATTCCTGATCCCCACGGGTGGGCACAAGTGCCCGGGATTCATATAATGAGAATTGGGAACGATTTACCCGATTTTATAAACATTAAACAACAAAAAAAACTCAATAAAACAAATCTGGATTTTTCAACTAAAACCGTCTTTTAAAAAATTTCAGAACAATATTACATAAGTTAAAAATTTGTTCAAAGACCATTACAAATTTACAAAACCAAATAAGGACAACCCAAGAACCTCCACATGGCAAGAGGCACCTCCCTAAAGCCATCCCCACAAGACTTCACCACTAAGGACCTGCTAGAAACCCGAACCACTGGCACTAAAAACTGTACCCAACCTACGACAATAAAAAGAACCAAGTCTACTTACACCCAAGGGTTTAATTAGAGTGTGACCCAATTCCCAGTTGGATACCACCACTAAAAGATTCCATGTGATATACATTTAATGATGAAAAACATGCAAGTTCTCAAAAACATGAAATGCAAGTTACAATTTCTAAAAGATGCAACATTAAAAAAGCAGTTTTCATGTGGGCTGATTTAAATAATAAACACTATAAAAAAAATAGCAAATCTACTGAATTTTCCATCCACTCATACCTTATGCTGATGCTAAGCACAAAATATCTAGTTAGCACAGGCAATGGGAAATAACGCCTAGGCACTAGCTAGTTGTGGGTCTGAGGTACATCGTATCTCGGTGAGAGTAACCATCACAAATATCTGTTCTCTCATGCACGATCCACTAGTAGGGAACATACACATTACCTAGTGGTACCCAATCATCATCATCATCATAGTTTAGTTAGAGATGTAAACGTCAATATTGCTAAGTGAAACTGAGGCCAAACCCCACGGATTCACTAGCATACTAGTACATGTCCACCCACCTAGATACCCAGGTTTTCCATTTCTGGTCAAACAAGTTAAACAAGTAAATTAATATAATTTTCACATGAAAATAGAATTTCCATATCATAAATTCACCAAACATCCCACATGTATACAACAGAAGTCACAAAAGTCCACTTTTCATTCAAATTGATTTTGAAATCAGACTCACACGAAAATATCCAACAACAATTTTCAAATTTCTTTAACACTTCCAAAAATCCATAAAAAAAATTTATAAAACCATTAAAATATATTAAAACTCTCATAAAACCCCACTCAATTGTTACATAATACCCTTTTTACCTTCAAAATCATTTTATCATCAAACCTACATGGAACACCCCACAAACAAGTTTCGCTCCAACATCACAATTTAATAAAACATTTCTGAAATTTACAAAACATTCTAAAAATGATTGAAATATTAAAACATCACTTCACCTTTCAAAACCCCATAATAGGTGAACACGCATACCAAACAGTACATATTCACCCTTTTCCCACTTTGTTTAACCAGCTAAAACATTTACAATTTTCATAAAAAGAACCCAAGTGTTGTAAATATGTCTTTCACACAAAACTCATTTCAAAACCCTAATTTATGACCAAAAACCATTCCAATTCCTATTCAAAACAGAATAGAAATCCCTAGAGATATTTATAAAACCACTTTTAGGTTTTATAAAATCTCCTTGAATAATACTACAAATGATCCAAATGAAAACACACATTTTCAAAAAATACTCTCAAGAAGTATAACAAAGTTTTACACATAAAAACTATTCAAAATCCATCTTTTTTGCCTTACATGACACTAATAAATTACCAAACCATAATTGGAAGGCCAAACAATATTTATTAAACCAATTCCATATGTTATAAAATACACCCAAATAATACCGCATGAGTTACACAAGAAAACACCCAATTTCAAGTTAAAATGTAACTATAAATTTAATCACTTATCCAAATTAATAATAAACAGTTTTTTCACCACACCTATCATATGAGTAATATGAAAAATGAATAAATATAGAAAGATAAATCATCTATACTTGTTTACACATGGAACCACCTATGGAAAGTGTTGAATCCCTCAAAAATTGGTGTGAAACGTCAACCGCACCACCGCCGCACCACACGGAAGATAAATCCTTCCCTAGAACACAATATTTGACCAAAAATACACAAATCAAACCCTAGGTTTGAACCATCACTTCTAGAAATTCTATAAATTCATGAAATTGGGAGTAAACCCTAAGGAGAAGGGAGGAATTGAAGAGAGAAACACTTACCTAAAACAAACATGAAGTAAACGACCCAAATTATACCTGTATATGAATTTTAAAACATCCAACCATTCATGGGAGGTTCAGAAAAGGAATTAGATATCATTTAGGAACTGGAATTGGCGAAAAAGAATAAAAATATAAGGAGTTATTATAGGATTAATTTACCTCTCTAAATCTGGGTGATTTTTGGAATCCAGAGAATTTTCGACAATTTTTGTGACACTATTTAGCTCTAAATTGTGGGAGTAGGGAATGGGGGCTCGCCTTAGGTAACTGGGCTCTGGTGAGAGTTGGAATCACCAAAAAAACACTAATATTTAAGGATATATAAAATTATTAAAATTTATTTTTAATGCCGATAATGGGCTTTCGGGCAGGCCCAATCCCTTAAATAAAAACCCATATCCACTATGAATATGGATTACTAAATGATCCAAATTAATATGGTGGTGTTAATAGGTCAGGGGATGACAATTAGAAAATTTAATGGATGAATAATGTTGAAAAATTAAGATGTTATAAAGGAATAAAAATTTAATTTTAAATCAGGAATTGAGCTCATGGTTTGGCCAAATTCCTAAAAACTCACCCATTCCTCTATAAATGCTTGGGAAACCCTCAAAACAAAGCATGAATGTAAATTAAATGGAATTTAACATTAAAATAAGTCATGTGTGTTACAATTATTCCCACAATGAACACCTTTTTCTCCAAAAAGTCACAACAAGGACAAAGTAACAACCAAACCCAACTGAGAAACCAAGAGGTACTCCTTTGTCAGGTTTCACCCCCAAAGGCCAAAACACCTCTAGTGATAAATTAATGAAGAATTACTCTCACAACCAAAAATTATTCCACATTGCTACAATATTCAATCACATTGAACCTTTATCCCAAAATAAAACTCCTTAAACACTATCCGAACAAGACTCAAGCAATTCACCCAAAAGAACAACAACATTGATCAAGGTTACACTTACCTTGCAATAAATAAACCATTGGGTACTCTCCAATCTGAAATTTTACCCAAGGAAGATATAGGTAGTTTGATAGCTCCAAACTAGGCTACCTACCGACAGGCCCAGATCATGGATATATCTGAGTTTCTGGTACGGGGGAACAAAAATATGCTACCCACCATAAGAGACAACCTATATTTTTCCCAAGATAGAATCTGGACACTAACAGGGGGAGGCCTGAACGGCCTCCCAAGTAAAATGGGTAAACTTCCATCGGACCTTTATGAAACAACTTATATAAGACTCATAGTGGGTCTCCACACCATAATAACCATCCTTCTTAACCGACCAAAATGATCCAATACAAAAAGACCCCAAAATTTGAAGAGTGGGGAAGGTCACATTGTTAGTCTGCATGATTTGGGAAACCATGTGCTAACAGTGTGGATCCTTCTATCCACATAGTTTTATAGGGCATGATCACTATTAACCAAGTGAAAACCATGTTCTCAACCAGTCTAACAAAACTTCAAACATTTCTCCAAAGACTCAGTGGAAAGCAAAGGGGGAGGGAATAACATTGGGAGATGACATGAGTACACAACCTTCCACCTATTTCCACCAAACATGAACAACAGATGAAAGATGATGACACCATATGTTTAAACACTTACTAACTTTCATACTAAGGATAGGACTTTGTACATGGGTTTAAACGACCCTTTGATTTCCCCTGACTACGAGCCAGCTTCTCTCCGAGACCAATGGGTGGAGCTCAAATTATTGAAGCATCTTCAGCCTCACAGTTAGTCTTTATAAACCCAATGAACGATAATTCTTATTTAGGTGCAACCAACAACTACAACGCAATCCCCGATATGTTTTCCAAGACATAACACATTCCAAACTCACTTTACCCTAACTTGATATTTCACTGAAACAAGGGCTTAGAAGATGCACACACATCACACCTTGTTTGTTCAGGTGAGAAACAATAGATGTAAATAAAACCTATACTCACCTTCCTCTAAAATAGAATATTTTCATGTTTTTCCAAGGGAGAAATTTTCCCATCCTAATAGAGACTCTCAGATGATTTCCCAACTTTTACCATTACAGTCAATCAAGCACATGAAATCATAAGGCATCACCGAGAATGACCATTGTGACTAATATAAACAATGCTTGGAGAGGAACCTTATACAACATCCCAAAACAACACACAATTCTAGAAAGTGGCCACAATATCCTATCGTGACCATATTTCCCACACATGTGGTTTAACAAGAACTCATGCTTCATTGAAACTGTGACGAAACTAGAGGCCCTCTTAGACACCATTGAGACACTCATCCCCACTAACAACCCTAGACCACTTCCAGCTTCGACGAATTAGGAAACTTAAGAAACTAAGGTCTCTGTCAACCATCCACGAGAACTCTCCCAATACAAGAGGATCTAAAAATCAAAGACATGAATGGGTGTAGACTCAATAAACAAAGATTGATAAAATATTCCTTATATTGATCAACAGGAGGAGTTTCCAATGGAAAAACAATCCAGGTTGCACTTCAGTTATGCATTAACCCTTAATGGGGGCATACCTTATCCAATGAAAGAACCCAAGGACCCAACCAAGCTGGTTCATTGGCCAAAAACGCCATAAACCATATCCAAACACATGAAGGGAACCACCATAAAGGTGTCCCGAAACATATCTCAGAGGAGACTACTAACCGGTCCTTCTACCCAGCTTACCGACCAAACATAAACCCAAAACACAGTTCAAATAAGAGGGGTTCTTGGACTCAAAACATCCCACAACATCAATCTTTTCCAAAAACACATAATATAAGACAACCCAAATAATTCATCAAGACATCATTTTTTTATTTAAAAACATTTCTTGAAAACAAATGGTTCAGCGGTTTGCATATCCACCAATGGTACCCCCTGGGCCTTACACATGAATGCTTCTGTGACACACTAGGCACCCTCCTCATATCCATCCAAACACTCAACCGGTCGTGCCATCAACCATAAATCATCACATATAATCCCATGAATGTGGTTTCTCATAGAAATACCAACGGATAAAATAAATCTTTCCACTTTTGAAAACCAAAACGGTAAACCAACACATCCTTTTTTTCTCAAAACCGCTAACCAAGAGATCAAAATACCAACTCATGTCTTAAAAAACATTTCAAAAAGACACAAACATTTTTAAAAGAACCCAATTTCAAGATATTCACATCAATTTAAAAACATCTCATCACATTAAAACACCCTTTTATTGTTTAGAAAATTTTATTGGAAACACTTTCCAAAACCAACATCAATATAGTTACTGCTTTCAAAAGATGTGTAAGAACACCATTTTCCATTTGAAAAAAATTCTGAAAATTCAGTTCCACCATTTCAATAACCAAACCATTCCCTCATTATTTGAAAATAATTTCAAAAAAATACTTCATGATTCTTAAAACCAAGTCACTTTAAAACCAACGTTTGAATATTTCAAAAGTAAAGAACACAAGACAATGCGAGAGGAAACTAGTTTCAGTGGGTGACTTAGACATATAGTTGGAGACCATATTACAATCACTTCACTATCACAAAGAGTGTTCTAGGAAAGATCCCCGGCTCCACATGGATTACCATGCCCTGCAAGCTCACTGAGACCATTAACCCTACTCCCTTAACATATCCCCTAACCATCATCAAACCAAGAAAACAAAAGGACTTAGATAAATCCTGAATTCCCCTGGAAACATGAATCTTATCATGAGGTGTGTTGATTAGGAACACTACCCATAACTAGAATACCAAGTACCTAAAATCCTAACTCCATACTATCCTAACTCTTCCCCAAATAACATGACCCAAAGAGTTAACCAGAACCTCCTTTGATACCATTTTGTCATGAACTGAATCTAGTCGACAAAAAACCCGGCCCCAAACCCAGCCCGTGACATGGCCCTAAGGGCATTCCTGATCCCCATGGGCTAGCACAATTTCCTGAATATCATATAATGATAATTGGGAACGATTTACCAGATTTTATAAACATTAAACAACCAAAAAACTCAATAAAACAAATCTGGATTTTTTATCTAAACCCATCTTTAAAAAAAATTTAGAACTGAATTACATAAGTTAAAACTATGTTTAAAGACCATTAAAAAGTTATAAAACCAAATAAGGACATCCCAAAAACCTCCACATGGAAATAGGCACCTCTCTAAAGCTGTTCCCACAAGACTTCCCCACCAAGGACCTGCTAGAAACCCGAACCACTGGCAATAATAACTATACCCAACCTACAACAACAAAAATAACCCAGTCTGCTTAAACCCAAGGGTGTAAGTAGGGTGTCACCCAATTCTTAGTAGGATACCACCAATAAAATATTCCATGTGATACGCATTTTAAAAAGAGAAGCATGCAAGTTTTCAAAATCAAGAAATGCTAGTTACAATTTCTAAAAGATGTAACATTAAAAAAAAGTTTTCATGTGGGCCAATTTAAAGTATAAAAACAATTAAAATAAATAACAAAGCTAATTAATTTTCCAAAAACTCATACCGTATGCCAAAGGTAAGCACAAAATATCTAGTGGGCACAAGCAATGGGAAATAACCACTAGGCACTAGCTAGTTGTGGGTTCCAGGTACATCGTATCTCGGTGAGAGTAACGATCACAAATATATATTCTCGTGCACAAGAAAATAGTAGGGAACATACCCATAACCTAGTGTTACCAATTCATCATCATCATTATAGTTTAGTTAGAGTTGTAAGCGTCAATCTAGCTAAGTGAAACTGAGGCCAAACCCCACGGATTCACTAGCATACTAGTACACGTCCACCCACCTAGATACCCAGGTTTTACCTCTGTCCTCAAACAAGTTCAAAAAGTAAATTAATATAATTTTCACATGAAAACATAATTTACATATCATAAACTCACCAAACATCCCACATGTATACAACACAAGTCACAAAAGTCCACTTTTCATTCAAATTTATTTTGAAATCTGACTCACACCAAAATTTCCCACAACATTTTTCACATTTCTTTAACACTTCCAAAAATCCATAAATTTTTTTATAAAACCATTAAAATATATTAAAACTCTCATAAAATCCCACTCACTTGTTACATAATTCCCTTTTTACCTTCAAAATCATTTTATCATCAAACCTACACGAAACAACCCACAAACAAGTTTCACTCCAACATCAAAATTTAATAAAACATTCCAGAAGTTTACGAAACATTCTAAAAATGTTTGATATCTTAAAACATCACTTCACCTTTCAAAACCCCATAATAGGTGAACAAACATACCCAAAAGTACATATTCAACCTTTTCCCACTTTTTTTAACCAACTAAAACATTTACAATATTCATAAAAAGAACCCAAGTGTTGTAAATATGTCTTTCACAGAAAACTCATTTTAAAACCCCAATTTAAGACCAAAAACCATACCAATTCCTATCCAAAATAGAATAGGAATCCCTAGAGATATTTATAAAACCACTTTCAAGTTTTGTAAAATCACCTTGAATAATACTACAAATGATCCAAATGAAAACACACATTTTCATAAAATACTCTCAAGAAGTATAACAATGTTTTACACATAAATCTTATTCAAAAACCCTCTTTTTAGGCCAACATGACAATAATACATTACTATACCATAATTGGAAGGCCAAAAAATACTTAGTAAACCAATTTTATATGTTTTAAAACACACCCAAATAATACCCCATGAGTTACACACAAAAACACCCAATTTCAAGTTAAAATGCAACAATAAACTTAAACACTTATCCAAATTAATCATAAAAAGTTTTCTCACCACACCTAACATATGAGGAATATGAAAAATGAATAAATATAGCAAGATAATTCATCGATAATTGTTTACAGATGGAACCACCTACCGAAAGTGTTGAATCCCTCAAAACATGGAGCGAAATATCAACCACACCACCGCCGCACCACAAGGAAGATAAATCCAGCCCTAGAACACAGTATTTGACCAAAAATACACAAAATAAAACCCTAGGTTTAAACCCTAACTTCTGGAAATTCTATAAATTCATGAAATAGGGAGGAAACACCAAGGAGAAGGGAGGAATTGAAGAGATAAACACTTACCTAAAACAATCTTGAAGTAAACGACCTAAACTCCACTAGTATATGAATTTTAAAACATCCAACCATTCGTAGGATGTTAATAAAATGAATAAAAGATCATGTAGGAACTAGAATGGGTGAAAAATAGTAAAAATAGAAGGAGTTATGAAAGGATTAATTTACCTCTCCAAATCTGGGTGATTTCTGAAATCTGGAGAGTTTGCGACCATTTTCACGACACTATTGAGCTCCAAATTGTGGGAGGAGGTAATGGGGGCGCTCCCTAGGTAAGTGGGCTCGGGTGAGAGTTGGAATCACCCAAAAAACAAAAATATTGAAGGAGATATTAAAGAATAAAATTTATTTTTAATGCAGAAAATGGGCTTTCGGGCAGGCCTAATCCCTTAAATAAAAACCTATATCCACCATGATTATGGATTACTAAATGTTCCAAATTAATATGGTGGTGTTAATAGGTCAGGGTATGATAATTAGGAATTTTAATGGTTAAATGTTTTTTTAAAATGAAGAATTTATAAAGGAATAAAAATTTAATTTTAAATCTGGAATTGGGCTCACAGTTTGGCCCAATTCATGAAAACAAACCCATTCCTCTATAAAAGCTTGGGAAACCCTCAAAAAAATTAATGAATGTAAATCAAATAGAATTTAACTTTAAAATAAGTCATGTATGTGACATATATATATATATATATATATATATATATTTAAATATCATATTATATCCTTATTTTGAAATTGATTTATTTTATATTAGAAATACATAACACTTAGAAAAGTATTATTATTTTAAAAATAATTGTTTTATTAGGGTATGTAATTAATATCCAAGGAAACATAATCAGTGCCTTTAAAAAATAATGTGAACCAAAATATATAATTTAGGCACATTAATTTTAAATTTATAATCCATTTTATTTTCTTCAATTGATAAAAATAAATTCTAAAATATTTATTTATAATTTAGTTAAAAAAGTTTTTGTGAAAATATTTGTTATTTTTATAATTATCAAATAAAAGTTAAAAATTTCAATATAATTTTTTAGAATATAATATCTCACTTAAAATTTATATACTTTTTGAAGAAAATATTTCCAATATTTTTTGTTATAAAATCGAAGGAATTTCTAAAATGTAATATTATACTATTCACATGACAATAATTTGTTTTAGAAAAATTAAATATTTTCATCTTAATCTAGAAAAACCATGATAAATCCAAAAATGTGTTAATTTTTTCAGTTTCCAATCCCTAAATTTAATAATTTTTCTTTAGAATAAATAAATATAATTCCATGAAAAATAGTTTTTCATAGGAAATCATACTTTTTTTATATTAACAATTATTTTAAAATTAGTTCTATTGATAAATATATCAATCATAGACAAATAACCTTTATATAAATTTAATTTGACTAAAAAATATATTTTTTATATTCTCATCTATACTAAATTAGTTTTATGTTTAAAGAGAATTTGATTTTTTTCTTACATATACAATATATATATATATATATCCATGTTCAATAATATATATTTCAAAATTATATTACCACAGTTTATACCTGATAATTCATTTACTATCTTATGATAGTATTTATTTGTTTGGATAACAGTTTTATGTTTGGATAAAATCAAATTTCACAGTACTTATTTAAGGACATAATTGTGGTTATTACATTCTATCACTTAAATAAATTGAATCATCACAATTCAATTTCCACTTATAAGAATTAAGAGTTAAAGGTTGAGAAAATGTTGATATGCCTCATGATATGATCCTTAATATGGAAGGCAATATTTGGAAACCCTTATTTTACATAACAAATTGATGGAAATCTATCTCATAACTTAGTATTAAGGCCCAAGTGGAGGATTTAAATTTTTTTATAAAATTTATAGTTATACATTCACTAATAGATTATCCCAATTTTTTTATAATGTTTTTTCCTTATTCTATAAAAAATATGAATTCAAAAGTGATGATAACCTTTCAATTTGAATAATATATATTTTTTTAAATTAGAATATTATTATTTTCATAATGTTTATTTCCCGTAACATAATAATCATACTACTAAATATTTTCCAAAAAATTAAATTCACTGGGTTTTGAATTACTATTCTTATAAATCATCCAAGATAAAATATAGTGGATAAAAATAGAATACATCCACTAAATCAGGGTAGATGTAAAATGGAAATCTAATAACTAATATAATCTTATTATATAGTCATTTTATAGGTTTTCTTCACTCCTTTGGTCTTGGCCATTTTTATTTGCAATATTCCTCATAAATAAATGGATTTTGGAACTGATTTGTATAAATACTAAGTTAATTGGACATAATACAATAAATTATTAGTGGTTCCCAAGGATGAGTTATATCTTATTTCCTCATATTTACTGAGATCTTTATCCTACCCCAATACTTTTATGCTCAATCTCCTCCTTTACCACATGTAATTAATATTATTTCCCCATTTAGGGAATTACTATGATTATTCATCCCATGTTTTTGACATATATATTGTTGAATGCACTTTCTTTCATCATTTACTATGTCTAAATTTTCATGACCCTCTATCCTTCTTTTTTTAGTGTACTAAGATTTTACACTATGGATACATTGTTAATCATTATTTTTGATATTTGGTTTGGTATAATTTGAAATTTTTTTATTCTATATCTCATACCATTGGGTTGATTATTTGTGTAATCATGGCATTGTTCTTTACATCCAATCTTATCTAGATTTCATTGGGTTCTATCAATCAATAAAACAAAAAATTAATTGGTATCTGGTACCAAAACGTTAAAATATGGGGGAATCATTTTAATCATAAAATGAATTAGACCTTAATATGTATTATTATTTTACATTATCACTATATCCAATAGTTCTTTTAGTTTTACCTATATAAATATTAGTTGGACGTGGGTAATTTTAAGAGAAATTATCTTCTATTTTTCAACATAATCACTCAAACTAAAAGGGAGATAAAACCATAATTTTTGTTCCCAATGATACGGTGATAAACTAATGATTATCCCATAGGAGTTTCCAATTATGTTTGTCGTATTATTTCTACTCTTCATACATTAGGGTGATCAACTATTCAACACTCGACCAACCCTTTTCATGGTTATTACACCTAGGTGTATATACTCTACACATAAATCCAATTGAAATATCTAAACGGGGATTTATATTTAGGCAATTCAATTTACTCAACAATATACTAATATTTTAGGATATAATCCTATATGTTTTCTCAGATATAGGGTTTTTACTAATTTTACCTTATCCAAACCCCAAAATAATTAAACTAATCTTTAAAAATATTGAATCCTTTATTTGATACCAACTGTAGAAACAAAATCTAAACAAAATTAATTAATATTATAATATTAGGATTTGAAATATGTATATCTCAAATAGTCATATAACCCAAGGATATATGTTATTATTATTTTAGATACTATCTAAATTTACACCGAATTTAACTATACATTATATGATTTTTTAATAACTATTCTCCTCTGGATTATTTTATTAATACTTATCTTGAAATAATGTTCTTTAAAACCATGGGGATAGAATCATAAAAAACAGGCGATCAAAAATTCTTAGTTAGGGAAAAGTCATATCACATGTTATTATAACATAAAAATTAATGAGATTTATAAGAAGGTATATATAAATATATGTTAATAAAATATAATAATACTATGTATGCTAATAATAAAGCACAGTAGAGTAAGATAATATCATAAAATGATCCTTAAGAAATAATAAAATATATTTCATGGTGAAAGACACATATCAATACTCATAAAACAAATAAGAACATTTTAGATGTGTAAAATAATTTAAAAATAAGTGATGAATTTGAATGTGTGGAAATTCATGGAAGTGAAATGAATCTGTAAGAACCCAGTTTCTATCCCTGGTATATATCCTAAAAAATTTTATCTAACATTTTTTTTGGATTTAATGTGGATTTATAAGTATTTTATAGACGTTGTGAGGGTTTTTGAATCTCATAACCTAAGATAGAAAAAAAGAGCTTTGGGTCACACGATTAGAAGAAATTGTGCGATCTAGTTCCCACTGTTTCCTCAAACCATGTGGGAGAATTTTAGAGGATAAAGTTTGACACATGGTCATCCCTACATATTAACCTTGGGATGTAAGCTCATTCATATTGTCTTTAATTTTTAGTACAACGAATTAGCAAGGTTGGTTTACTTTTTTTTAAACTGTGTGGCCTAACTGTGTGGGTCCCCATTTGAGATAGTGATCTGAGCATGGTTAGTGCACAATATGGTCAATCAGGTATGAAAAATATGTTCCCCTATTTTTCAGGGGTAAAATATACAAAATTACATTAAATATTTATAAAGATAACATATCTTATCTTTTTATTATTATATAAAATGAGAGAGCCCTTCCTCAACCATTTTGTCCATTCAAATCCCTCTTCCATAGTTTTTAATCTAATTCATTCTCATAATTTATGATTTAATTTCCATTATTCTCATTGAATGTTCATTGAAAGTAATTTATTCATCTATATCCATTCTATATTTTTTATCTCCTTCAACAAATCTATTTTGATACTGTTTCATGTGCCCAATTTTCAGGGTGCTGATTTATTCTTCTATATTATATCGATCTATGCCAAAAATAGGTTTGATAATTGACAAGGAGAGTTCTACGAGCCCAAGGTAGAAGGTATTTAGCCATCATGTTTTGTGATATATACCATTCTTCAGGATTCTGTAAGCCAAATTCCCTATTTGTTTCCCTAAAATACACATAAAGTATGTTAAGTTAAATAACTTTTAGAAGAATCAACCATTGTTACTCTATGAATACTAGGTTAGGATCCCACCATCTAGAGCCACCCTTTGAGGTGTTCAAATGGATTTTCATTTATGTTATGAAGGGTGTAAGGACCCAAACCATCTCTTAAATAGTTTGGGGAAACATCAATTGGATATTACTATGTTTAAATTTTATGGGGGCGAGTGGTCTTCCACATCACTTTCTCTAACATAACAATGGTAATTCCTACTCTATTATTAAATTTAAGTGAGTTTTAAATGAAATTTGGTCTTATTTTAAAAACTTGAAGGCTTATTATAGAGTATGAATATGGTCATAGAGACCTTGATAATAATGGTAAATGGGCCTAATGGCCCTTATGCATGTTATATATTTATATAAACTTGGCATCTGTTCTGTTAATTGTGATACCAGGCATGGAATCAAAATATGCGACATTGGAATTGTAACCATTTATAAGTGTGATATACATGCATGATGAATCTTACTTCGATACTTGGCATGGACTCCCATATTTTTGGGATTTTGGGCATGGTGTCCCTATACTCTCATATATGGGCATGATGGACCTTACTATGATACTGGGAATGGAATCCCTATACTATGATATCGGGCATGGATTCCCTATACTAAGTTACTAGGTATGGTGTACCCTACTACTATGATACTGGGTATTTCATCCCATAATACTTGATATGAGATATTTTAATATACGATGAAGTAGGTATTTTCAGTCTAGATTCCATCAAGGACCATATCTGACCAATTTACAATTTTCATTAATACTTATTATATTTGAACTCTACCATGTTATATACATGGACATGATATTTATAGACAATGTTGGTGGTGGCCTACTGATTTTATCTCACACCCTATTTAGGCTACCGATAGTACCTGTTTATACTACATGCTTATAATTTTATATTAGGGGAATAATCCTCTTATGTATGCATGACTACCTGTATGACATAGGATGTGGTCCTAATAGGAGATGATAGGGATGGATCTCGGGATTCCTCGATAGACCTTTAGGATTTTATACATTTTGTATATAATGTGGTGAATTGACTACCTACTTCCATGTATACATGATTTCTGTATTTTTAGATGCCTGAAATCATCATTTATTTTATATGATTCAAATTCTATGTTTTGATTAATATTATCATTTGACTCTTATTTATGTCTTCTTCTGTTATGGTGTATTTCTAGTCCATTTGTTATAGTGTTTTTTCTATTCTACCATATTGTGTATAATTTCCCTATTTTTACCTATGATTACTTATATGATATTCTATACTCTAACATGGGGGAATATTTTACCCATGATCACAATCTATTCCCTCTATCTAATTCTGTAGCCTCTGGCATATAGGGGGCACACTTGAGGCCATGTGGCCACCCAGGTTTGGGGAACCATTGAGTGGAACCCTGGTCCAGGATGTCACAAAGTGGTATGAGAGACTATTTTATATTTGAATTATTAATTTTAGAAAATATATAGGATATTAGGAAGGTTATTGAAATTGGTAATGAGTTGTGCCTAGGAGTAACTAAGCCATATATTGAGAAAAGCCAAATTACCATATATGGAAATTTCTATTTTCATTGTTCTTTTTAATAAAGTATATTTGAATATACTATTGGGTGACTCATGAGAATTTTGATGTTATTATTTATATTAATGGGGATTTTCTTTCATCCTTGGCACTATGAGATGACTAAAAGGAAGAACTGACCATGCATCATTTTAAGAACTTGTTATAATTCACATGGAATGCATATGCCATGCCATATAGGATATTTTTTTCTATCATTTCTTGTGATTTATATTAGTGATATGACTAATATAAATGTTAATTAAATTACATTTTATGAGGGGATTAGAGAAAAATGGTTAGTACACAATGTTCGTGTCATAACCAAAATAGGGTTTTACTACTCAGTCTATAACAGACACCCTAAGCTGTCAAATACAGTACATTGTGTCATAAACAATTGGTATGATATATTGGAATTTGTTATGTTTGGGATTAATTGGGTGCCACATTTTTGTTCATAAATTGTATGGGCCCTTATGATTAGACATGGTGAACCATTTGGTTCAGCCATCAAAAGACAATTTTCAAGTGAATATGAATTTAATATGAAAATTGAAATTAAAAAACACATAGATTGACCTGTTCTTGACCATATTAGTGGGATGTATGTACCATCTACGGTGTTATATATAGTTTTCTTGTCCACCAGACATGACATGTTGAGCTGGAAGAGGGGTGAGAATATTAAATAGAAAGGATTTTTCCTCATTATATTTCTATAATATTTGATTATTCCGTTATCATAAATTATTTAAGGTGTGTGTTTGGAAATTATAGATCCATTCCTCTAGGATTTCCTATAGTCATACAGTAGAAGGGTGGTGACGAACATGCTCCACAGGTTGTGGGCCACGAGCCGCTAATGATACCTCCAATGGTGCCACTTGTTGAACCTCTTACTATTCCCAACATGTGTGATGATGCATTGTTTCAAGGAGACTTTCTATTACTTATGCAAAATTTATTGGGATCTCAATTCACCTCCACTTATATCAGAGAGTTGATTCATGTGTTTTTGTAGATGGATCTTCCCACATTTTTTGGGGATGGATGACCACAAGATATATAGCTATGGCTTGAGATGGTTATGACTATATTCCAGAATCTAGAAACATCTCCAGAAAGGAGAGTGAACATTTCTACATATATGATACGAGGATCCACCAAATATATATAGGAAATTATGAACAAAGAGGGTATGTATTAATAAGTGAGTTAGAGGTACTTTTATCCAATCCCCTATGACATTTTCTTTTGTAAGTCCCCAAGGGATAATTGTTGCATGGATTTCAAAGACCTATAGCTGGGTTCTATGATAGATGTTGACTATTCATCTCATTTTATAGAGATATTGACTATTCATATCCAATTGTAGGTGGGAAATAATGAACTTGGAGGTCCAATATTGGAAAGTGAGTTTGATGGATTTTTAGCAGATCATCTATGACAGTTTCATCCTTAAGTCCCTAAGGGATAATCATTGCATGGAGTTCATAGACCTATAGTAGGGTTCATTGATAGGTATTGACTATTCATCTCATTTTAGTGCATTACACACATATATACTACTAATGAGAAAAAAATCATGCTATTTTGAGGATGGTCTGATGAATCATATTCATTATCAGTTAAATGTTTATAGATTGACTAATTTTAATTATATAGTGAAAAGGTCATAATCACTGAACAGAACATGAGGGAAGCATTCAGTTTGAGCTAGGGAAATTTAGAAACCAGAATAAATAGTGGTTTTGACTAGTGGTGTAAAATTAAACTTTAAGACTATGCATGTGATCATTGGCATCTAGGTGCCACTCTCTAATAGCAATGTGGTACGTCACCAGTTTGGGAAACCTAGGCATAAAAAACTCATATATACCAAAGATCTCATCTATTTCCAAAGGTGTAGGAGATTGGGAAATCATTAACTTTTATGTAGGTCCTTCTAATTTTTTATGATTGGGAGAGGCATCATGCTAACAATATCTTTATGAATAGGTTCAGTAGAACTTTTAAAAAAAGTTATCTAGAAAACTACATGTCGTACAAGAATGCTAGGAGGTCGGGGACGATGTATCCATGCATCAGATATACAATAATAACTATTTGTACCTTCTTGAGCTAGTCACATTGTAGTAAAGGGTAATAGTAGAGAACATATTCATTTAGTGTAGCCTATACTGGAGGAGAAGGATGATTGGACATATACTATTTGAGGTACTATTCTAATTGAATTTAATTTTTTTCTTCCTTACTCTATACGAGCCCATATTATTTCTTTACATATGACTATTGTGGAGAGTCTTTATCTAAATAATCATTTCTCTTATGGTGTTATGAGACTTGATGTACCCCTGTGTATATGTTCAATGAGTATATTCCTATTCAATGTCTATCCTCCCAAGGTAGGAAGCCTTTATTTTTTCATAGAACACTTTATCCTCGAGATGAAAGCAATTGATTTCATTCCTAGGATGGACTGGTTAGTTCCTTACAATGACTGTGTTGATTTTTATCACTAGAGGGTGTCATATACATCACCAAAGGGTAGTAATTATAATCAATAGGGTGAGTGGGATTTCCATGTGGGAAGATATGGATCATAGAATCCTGGGATAGATGGAGTGACCACCTATATTTCTTCCACTTATAGGAAGGATCAGGGACAACATCAAATTGAGTTACCTCCTAGAGTTTATCAAATTAGGGATTTATTATCCAGTGAATTTTCAAGACAACCTCTTGAGGGATAGGTAGAGTTAAATATTTATCTAGTGCATAAATCTTCATCAGTTCCCATTAATCCTTATAAGAAGGGTACTACTTAGTTTCAAGAGCTCAGGATGCATCTAGATGATTTAAAGGCCAAGGTTATCATTCAACCCAACACTTATCCATATATTTCACTGGTCATTTTCTCCAAGAAGGTGGATAGAACCCTCAGGATTTTGATGTACTATCAGAAATTGAATCATCTTATAACAAAAACTAGTTTCTCTAACCTCACATAGATGAGATTTTTGACTAGCTCTGAGGAGATATGATATTCTAGAAAAATGACATGAGATCAGGCTATCATCATATTTGAATCAAGACTTTAGATATTACACCTATGGTTATCTATAATTGGTATGGATTATATGTGTATATTTTTAAGCCCTTCAGTCGTAAAAAAACACCTTCTATGTTTATGTATTTGATAAATATTTTCTCCCATCCCTATCTGGTTTCCTTTATGGTGGTCATCGTTGATTTCATCTGGGTGTATTATCATACTCAAAGATACCATTATACTCATATTGTGATTATTTTCTAAATACCTAGAGAGTAGTAGATGTGTGTTAATATTAATAAATGTCACTTATTCATCAACCATGTTCACTTTTGTCTTTCATATTATCTCATAGGAATAAGTTTCATTTGACCTAGAGAAGGTGAGTGGTGTGGTTACTTAGGAGAATCCAAAAAAATGTGTTTGACATAAGATGT
The DNA here is from genome assembly GCA_963277665.1 of Viscum album. Lineage (NCBI taxonomy): Eukaryota > Viridiplantae > Streptophyta > Magnoliopsida > Santalales > Viscaceae > Viscum > Viscum album. The sequence goes on along the minus strand of OY728138.1, from coordinate 580,454,245 downwards.
TTCTTGGGTACGATAGGTTATTATAGTAATATTATACAAAACTTATCATGATTAGAATATCCTATTACTGGATTGAATAAGTGGGGGGGTGATGTTTATATGATCTTAATTTTGTGGGATATCCTTTGAGGAACTGAAAGAGAGATTAACATCATCATTAATACAAATTCTTATATATGTGGGAAAAATATATAAACAATATTGTGATGCATTAAGTGTCGATATTGGAATAGTGATGATGTACGAATATCATGTTGTTTCATACAGTTTTTGGTAGATGAGACAACATGAGTGGAATTACCGATACATGATCTGGAGTTGGTATTTGTTGTACATTCTTTGTGTTGCTATACGAATTACTTGCTTGGAGGGAATTTTGTGTTATTCGAAGACCATAAAATCTTCAGGTATATATTTTCAATGTGAAACATAAATTATTATAAATGAGTAAGGGTTCAATATCTATAGTCTATTGACATTGAGATTTATTATACACCTAGGAAATTCAATACAATTGTTGATTATATGAGTAGGAGAAATCAAATAAAAGAAGTTCATGAAGCCAGTAGTGAGTGGGAGCTTATGGATCAATTTTATGAGATAAAAATAGTGGTTCCAAAATTTCATGAAAATTATATACTTTCATCGCTATTAGTGTCCTATTAAGTTCTAGTGAAACAGAAGACAATGTACTTTTAAGATCCTGAAGGATGGGTCCTATGAGAGAGTATTTATAGTGAGGACCTACCTTTGGATTTTCTTATCAATGATGAAGAGATCATATGTATACATGGGTGTATTTTGGACCCTATAAAAATGAGATAAGATATTTATATTAGATTCACTAGATTTTTAATGGTAAATTCATCTTTGAATCTCTAATATGTATCATGATATGCACCGACAATATTGTTGGCTAGGGATGAACTATCAGATTGCATATTTTATTAGTAGGTGTTTCACATATCAGTAGGTAATGGTTGAGATCCATTGACCTGCTTTCTTATTACGGATTTTACCTATCCCAAAATAGAAATGTGAGGATGTTAAGAATGATTTTTTCATACATTTTCTATGGTCACCTTGAGGTAACAACACTTTTTTGGAAGTCAAGTATCAATTGATGAAATTTACCCAGTACCTTCTTGACTAGTAGGAATTCTTAGTTCACGAGATATGAATATTGTATGTCTATAAATTTATATATTTCCACATGTTTTCTTGTACTATAATTTCATATGGAGATGCTCGTTTCATATTAGGTTTCTGGATGGGGTTGTAAAAGAATATGGGTACATGTATGATTTTGAGAACATATTTTCACCCTTAGACTGATGGTTAGTTGGAACAGACTACTAAAGTGTTGGAGGACATGATCCAGACTTGTTCCCTTGATTTAGGATGTTCATGAAAATAAAATATCCCTCTAATTGAGTTTATCTATAATTAAATTTATTTGGTGATGATTTTGATGTATCCTTATAAGGCCCTATATGGTTGGGTGTGACATTCACCCCTTTTTTAGTTAGAGGTAGGATATAAAGTGATACTATGTCCTCACCTCATTCAAGTGAAATAGGAGGAGGTTCAGCTAATCTGGAAGTGGATTTTTACCACTCAATCTAGACAGAAATATTATTCTAATAAATTGTGATGATCTCTAGAGTTCGAGGTTGGGGATCATGTCTTCTTTCAGATATCACCCAGGCTTGTTCATAGATTGATATAGAGGTAATTTAAGATATTTTAATGAATTATTGGACCATTTGAGATTATGGAGAGAGTCGGGATAGTATTCCATCAGTTTTTTACCTTATAGGTAATGTTCTATGAATGATGTCTTCCATTGTTCATAGATTCACCATTATCAAGCTGACCTATCTCATAATTTTGATCCTTAGGATGTTGAAAAATATTATGATATTTTTTTTGAGGATTATACTATATGCATTGTTTACCTGAGAAAAAGATCTATGAGGCTTGTACATACCCTAAGTATGAGTTCTATGGTATCACAGTCAAGTACATGATGAGAAATGTGTGTGAGATAATGATATACATGCTCAATAGTTGGAGTTATTCTCATATAGTGTTTCATCACCCTTAGAAGGTGAACTCTATGATGAATTATTTTAAGGGGGAATACTGTAAGAACCTAGTTTTTTCTCTCAGGAATGGATCCTTTAAATTTTAGTCTAACTATTTTTTAACTAATTTGGATGCCAAATGGTTTTATAGATGTCATGGGTGTATTTTGATATCAGAACCACAACTGATGAAAAAATTTACTCAGCCACATTGTTAGTAGAAATTGTGAGAGCATGTATATGTGGTTTCCCCTAACCATGTGTGAAATTTCAGAGGAGAAATATGGGATCAAGATATTCCCTAATATGCACTATGTTTTTAATACCCATGTGGTAGGTTTAAAATATTTACTAGATCCAATTAACACAATTGGGGAATTTTTTCTCAAAATGTCTGGGTCACCTTTTGAGACTGATAACCAAGCTAGATTGGTACATGGTTTTAAAAACCATTAATACAAACTGTGTTCCCCTATTTATGCTGGTTATAATTACCAGAAATCAATTAATGATTCATAAACCTAACCCTTATTCTATATTTATAATTCCTATAGAAGGGGGAGTCCTTCATCTACCATTTTTAGACCTCAAATACATTTTAAATAGTTGTTTTCCTATTACTTTGTATGAAGTTATATTTTATTATCGTTCATCTCATTGGATGCACACCGATAAGTACTCTAATCACATTGTTCTATTCACCATGTTTCTTTCCCTTGATGAAGATATTTTAAGGTAGGAAGATATAACCTATTTTGAGGGCATTGATCCATTCTCATAATTTCTCTCAATACAGACAAAAAATGTTTTGATAAAGGATGTGGTGACAATGAGATTGAGGTATGCGATTTTGTATTTATCCCTCAAGTTGTTTTGTTTTATACCATGTGTTGTGTTTCTGTGGGATAGATTATTCATTAATTTACCGAAAAATACATTTAAGGAATTATTAATTAAATAAATTTGATAAGAGTTAGTCATTTCCACTCTATTTATATTGGGTTTGGATCCTATCATCTAGATCCACAACTTGGGGTGTTCTAATGGGTTTATCTTGATTTTATAAATCACATAAGTAACCAAACAATATCTAAAATGGGTTGGACATAAATTAAATTTTTGATAACTATATTTAATTGGGTAGGAGTGAGTGGTTAACCACATCACTTAATTAAAAAGAACAATATTTACTTACTCACTATTATTAAATGTAAATGAATTATAAATTAACTATTGAATTTTTCTAAATCCTTTATGAATTGTTATTTCTTAGTAATTTAAACTTGGATACCCTGGAAAACTTTGGTAAATGGGGTTGATAAACCTTATCAATGTTACATTAATATGGTCATGGAACACCTAATTCTAAATGTGATACCAGGCATGGAGTCCCTATACTGTGATACTGATCATAGAGTCCATATATATTACATAGTCATGGAGTCCCTTTATAATTTTGATATACAATTATGGTTACCCTTATTGTGATATTGGGCATGGAGTGGCCTATATTTTGATTTTCGACAAGGTTTCCCTGTAGTATGATAAACATGCATGAAGACCATTACTATGAAATTGGGCATGTCATCACAATAAAATAATACTGCGAATAGTGTCCTTAGGCTGTGATATTGGTCATGGAATCCCCTATTACTGTGATATTATAAATACCGTCCCTTGATACTTATTTAGAGATATTCTGACATATGGAGAATTAGGTACTATTATCCTATTTTTTTAAGGACTTGGGCCAAAGAATTAACAAATTTAATTAATTTTTATTATATCTATACACTACCATGTTATATTAAATTTCTAGATATTTATAGATTATATTGGTGGTGGCCTATTGAGTTTATCTCACACCCAATTCTGGATGCTGATGGTTTTTAAGAAGACTATATTCTTATAAGAGGATATATGGGGAAGTATTCTATTATGGATGTGTGACTAATTTCATGAATAGGATGGGGTATTGGTTGCATCATACTTATGTATTATTTTAGTATGTTGAGTTAATTTTTTAGTTGTTATGGTATCTTTTTATGTTGTACCATCTACTGTATATGCTTCCACTATTTTTCTATTATTACGTATCCACTATACTTCATGATAACATAAGTAAATAGTCTCCCCAAAATCACACCATAGGAATTCACTACTATATAGAAGCCTCTACCCTATTTGGAGGAACACTTGAGGCCATATGGACAACTGGGCCGGAGTAACCTTTGAGTGGCACTCAGTTCGACAATGTCAAAACATATTATAAAATTAACATAACATGATATGAAACTTGGGAATTTTGAATAACTATATAAAAAAATAAAAAATCACAAATTCAATCCTAGGAAAACCTACATATTCAAATCCACTATTCCATCACATATATGAATAAACTAACTATGTAAACACATGAAAATTTTAGCAAACCAATCATCACCATGCCTACTTGAAGAAACTCATTATGTATACTTCTGCTTATCGCATGAGATAAAAACATAAACCAATGTATTTGAAGGTGATAGATAACCCTATAAATAATCGATACATTTATGTACAACCTTAAATCAGTCATTATCATAACCTAAAATACTCATGGGAAAATAATGGGTTTCTTAAAATTATTACTTATCATCAACATAATAAATAATAGTATATCAAAGTATCATTTAACAAAAGGATTCATAATATAAAAACAGATAGAGGACAATAAAAATATAACTTCATGGGAGATAATCCTTGGTAGAAAAATTGAAATGAAAATAAAAAAGTTCTTAGAAAACCATTTTGAACATCTTTATAAAAGATAACATATAAATAAATAATAAAATGATTTTTTATAGAATGGAAGAAGAATAATTATTCAAAATATTGTTTCAATGGGTTCCAAATAAATGATACTTAAAAATACATACGATGTCATAATGAATAAGGGAAAATTGTTGGAAATCCTTAATTTTAAATGAACCATCAATTATGAAGACATTTAATGATGTAATGTTTTTTAATAGTGGGAGTGAATGAAAATTGAAAAAAAAATTATTTTAAAAATAAAATTTCGTAATGGAAACTTGAAAAGACATAAATTTTATAAGATACCAATATTGCGTAGATGATAATTTTTTTTATTTTTATAAGCCATAAATATATTTTGAACATTTTGAAATAACATTGTTTATAACCGACATAGTTAGAATGATGGTGAAAGAATTTGTTAAAAAATAAATTATGGGAATAAAATGGTCCTTAGGGGAAAAAATATTTTTACCATCCACTATGGATAAGATAATATTTATGGGATGTAAAAATATCAATTTATAATAAACAAATTTTAAAAGTAATAAGAATTATTCTTAAAAAAATTCATTTTATCATATCTTTAAAATCATAAATGAAGAATTATTTTGTCTAAAAAATATTTCATCAAAAAAAAGGCTGAATAAATTATGAAATCATTATAGGTTATAATATATCTATCATGAAATATAGTAGATAAATATGAGTGATTATGACCCAAGGAGGATAATTATATCGTAAATAATAACTTATATTTTAGTTATTTCTTAATTGAAAGAAATTCGAAGATTAAAAATCTTATGGTTTTGTAAATAAAAATAATTGGAATATAGAGTATGTCAAAATAAATACCTAGTATTTATAAACAAAATAAAAGTATGTAATCGGTGACAAACATGAAAACACGTGTCAATGTATATATGTTGAGTTGAAAAGCCTTCAAACCATGGTACCATTTGAATCAAAATCCAAAGAGAGTGTGAACATGGGAAAAACATTAGACAACCAAAAATAAAAATAAATCATGATATAAAATGAAAATATATTATTATTTACACTATATATGTAACACGCTAATATTTTTGAAAATAAAAAAATATTTGATAGCGAATTCGATATACAACAAGCATGGCGACCCAAGAAATATATGACTGTTCTAACATAGATGTTAAATCTGAAGGTATGAACAATATTAAATTATTTATAATATATATACATATATGAATTTCATATTTAATATAATTTATTGACAAAATATTTTCAAATGATAAATATATTTTTAGTAAAATAATTTTACTCTTACAAAATCAGTTTTCCTCAAATATAATTTGTATAGATTTTTGTGGAAGAAAATTATAATTATTTTATCAGTATTATGTACAATTAATTTTATAAAATTAAATATATTTTTGAAATCATTTTATAAAAATTAATATAAGTGGAATTATTTTTAATTATTTGAGAATATTGATTTTTTATTGAATAATGAAAAATACTGATTTGTGTAAAACTCTCATTTATTTTTAATAAATTAATTAAAATTAGAGTCCAATTTTGTTTTGAATTATATTTAATGTAACATAATTATTATTTAGTTATATTTAATCTACCAAATTAAATTTTAATTATCTTTATTTTTTTAGTATAATTATATTTTTATGTTTAAAAATGGGGTTCAATAATGTTTCTAAGTGGATAATGTTTCTTCTTTATAATTAATTTAGAAAACCCATAATGAGGAATTATTTAAATGAAATTTATATATTATATAACAATATATATTAATTTTGATACATAAAACTATTTTCAATAGTCATAGAGTTAATAATAAATCATATTTTTCATGAAAAATATAATTATTGAAAACCCACTAGTTCATCACGTATGTAGGTTTAAATTTTAAATTAAAAATTTTCAGATTATTTTATTTGAATTTGGTAAAATGGATTACATATTTTTAATCATAATAATATATATTATATAATAAATTGTTCAATATTTTTTTACCATAATGAATAGTGAAAACTTTAAAAATTAATTATCATGGGTAAGGTGAAAACCTATTTACAGTGGGGTAAAACTAAAAAGATAAAGAGAACTATGAAATAATATTTTTTCTAAAATAAATTTTATGGACACATATAAACCATATACTTTACAAACATCAATAATCGTACACTTTGGAACCTTACGCAAAGTGAAAAATGTGGTGACACCTTATTATTTTAAAAAATTAATAGTGTGCAGCTTACATCACTTATAATAAGGACAATCACTATCCTATCATATTCACACATTAAAATATCTATATATTTAGAAATACAGACAAAAATTTCTTCTTTACATCCTTAAAAAAATCTATCTTCTTCTATTTTGACCATTAATAAACCCCATTAAGGATTTTGGTTCTTACCTTAGGTGGTTGTCCGAAGAAGAGGTATTGTGCATAATATAGAATTTTTATTTTATTTCATTTTAGACCTCCATAAAATCATGTTCAATTATTCTGATATAATATCACTTTTATCTCTAATATTAATAAATATTTTTATGATAATTTGATAACTTAAATCCTTCATCTCTTCTATAAAATAAAGTATGAAATCATCTTTCATGTGTATGACAGACTATCGCCTCGCAAACAGATGTCATTCATTTTCCATCATCACCACTCAAGGATTATAATATTGTTGTATTTAATTTATTTTTATTATATATTTAAAATATTTATAATTTTTGACATATTTTTTTTTCCACTCTGTGGGGGCTACGATAACGTCACTCATATATTCGGCGGACTACTACTTCATGATGAGACATGATTTTTTTTCTCTAACGCTTAACAAATAAGGTAATAAGGATAATTTTAATGGATATATTTGAAATAAATGGAATAATTTTAATTTGAATAACATATTTATAATTACTAAAAGTTAATATATCATTTCATTTCCTGCACTAAAAAATTATAATGTCATTCACGTGCACATGAGTACTGCCACCACCACAATGCGATGTGATTATTTTTAATAAACCAAACTCATGTTACATTTATATAACTATAATTAATTATATATTATGATATTTATGATATTATTATAATTTTTTAGTATATTATATTATATACCTTCTTTCCATGTTGATCATTGAATAATGGAAACATTACTCACGTGTATATACGACCTACTATCTCAATGACTATAACATAGTACAAATTTTTGATAACAAATCTTCTTGTTTTATTTTAAAATTCTAATTTATATATAAATGTGATAAATATTTTATTATTATTAATCTGTATTTGGGGAAACAATGTCCTCTTTTACCCCATTCAATACACATATTTTATTTAAAAACATTGAACCGAATGTCCTCAAAACACCCAACATGGACTTAATTGATTAAGTATTTAAATATGTCAACATTAAAGAAATAAAATAAATGAATTAATTATAAGGTAGAACACGTGTATATTGTTCTTATGAAATAAAATAATTTATTTAATCTAAATATATTGTTGTTAAAAGTCATACATTGAAAGTCTAGAATAAAGCTAAGGGTTTCTCATCTCACATTGAACTTATATGACACAAATACTATTTTCACTAATTATTTATATTTTTATGGTATATAGTACAACTTTTATATGTAAAATGATTAATAATTCATATTTAATGTCAATTTATGCTTTAATTTGAATGATTTCATCCAAGGTCAATTGACTTGAATGTTTCTAAGTGGTAAATAATTTTATTACATAAATTATTTCCAATGAGTAATATTAATTCTTCATTGTATTTGATATTATAAGATTTTGTGTGTATTGTATTTTAATTATATTATTTTTTATTTCAAAATAATTCATGTGGATTTAATTATTTTACACATAGTTAATTCATTGATTAATTATAAAATTCATTGGTATGATATTGTAAGGGTTATTCTTCTCAAATTATTCTTCTTTCAGACATATGTATAAGATATTCACCTATATTAATTTATGATGTTTTATAATTTTATTTGAAATTTTATATCATTAAAAACTTTATGTTGGTGATATTTAAAGCATCATTTGACGTTATTGTATGACTTGGCTTATGATTTAAGAGTTACCAAGGGGGAAAATGATTTATGTTACAATGTCATTTCATTCAGGATTGATTATGGCCAAGTTTACTTTAGTGGAAATAATATGATATTATATTCTTAAGACAAATAAAATTCATATCCACTAGTTAAGAATGGTTTTAATAGGTTTTATTTAAATTTCTTCCACATTGATTAAAGAATCACAATGAAATTCATTTTTAATGTATATCGATCTTGAATTTTCTTTTATATTAGTTATCTTTCTCTTAAATAACCATGTTATATATAGTGATTTCAAAAATATCTATTTTAAAAATAAATGATTTCAGAAATTTATTTTACATGGTATTTTACCATATTTTAAAATATTTTAAATGGAATGTTTCATAATGTTTTCTAAATGGTTCAATTTACCTCATTTTACAAAATGTATAAAAAATGATTATTTTTATCATTTATTACAGGAACATATTTTACCATAATCATGAAAATTATTTTATTTTAACCTTCCATTTTATTCAAGGAAAATTATTTTCCCATTATTTTTGATCTTTTTAGTTTTAAATTTTTTATTTTCAAAGTGAAATGTTTTTTCTCATGATTTTTTAATGATATTTTAATGGCATATAAAATCATTAACACAAATAACCCTTAATGTTACATACACTACACTCCACTAAGGATAGGTGTTATTGATACCATCCATATTCATTCTCTAATTGTATTATGATACTGAAAATAATAATATTTCTTTTTTATGGGTTAATCATGTTTTATATATGTTGTTAAGGAACCAATTTATTTTCCAAATGATAATCAGATTTCAAGGAGATTATTGTGGAAGTAGTTTATATTCCATAGTTTAAATATGTTTCAAAGATATTTTTATGGAAAATTTTTCTCCTCCGTGGGTTAATTATGATTCATATTGATTCTCAAGGAACCCATTTATTTTAATAAGATCCTTATATTTTATGGATAAGTCTTGATCTTTTTTTAGGTACTCATTTTTCATTGTTTGGATTAAATTTTTTGGGAATAATATCTGGTGAGTTTGGTTGAGAATTTGAGAAAAAATAGAAGAAAGAATTCCATTTCATTGGTATCCACATGGTTTCCCAAACCGTTCACCCTTGACCAGCGATCTGTAAAAGAGCTCACATAGAGGGATTACACGGTTATCACACAGTTTTTTCAAAACATATACCCTATTTTGAGAAACTATTCAACCCTAGAAGAGACACATTATTTTAAAAAAAATTCTCATACCTAGGATAACATGGGCTTGATTATAATTACCCCAAAAATTATATTTAAATTTCTCGAACCCCCAATTTAACCCCTCATCAGCCCCATTACTACCCCAATAAAAATCTCTCATTTTGTAGGCCCTCAAATGAATTCCTAGGTATATTAACCTTCATTATTCGAGATTAAATTTCCAAATTTATGATCTTATCCTCTCTTGGTAATAGATTTTTTATCCCGTGGGGGTTTCCATCTCATTCCCATTCTTCTTATATCTATTAATTATTATTCTTCCCTATTTTTGGATAGTTCTAGACCTAGTTTTTTATATAGTTACCGTATTTTTGGATATAGATCTAGAATTTTTGGATCATTAATGTTAGATCTTCAATTAGGGTTTCAAATCTAGATCTTGTTCTATGTCCTTATTCCAATCAAATTTTGGATTTTTTTTGTGAGGATTCATCATCATATTATCAAGGAAGGTTGTTTTTTATTAAATCTGAAGGTCTCGATTTCAATCATGTGTATGTGAGTGTAGTATTTTATTGTATTATTAGAATGTATGTTTCTAGAAATTAATTAATTAATTTTTTCAATTAATTAATTAAGGAATTGTGAAATTGGGGATATTGAGATTTTTGAACATCATTATATAATTATTGAATTAATTAATGGGAATAGTTAGGATTATGAAATTGATTGATTTCAAAAAATTAATGATTTAATTAATTAATGTGGAATTTTATATTATAGAAATGGAATAATTTATTTTTGAATTAATGTAGGCAATATTAGGATTTTTGAATTGGAATAACTATTTATTGAATTAATTTTTGTTATATTGACAATTTTGAATTGGATTTAATTAATTTTCGAACTAATTAATAGATATTGGGTGACCATTAAATATATTGAGATGATCAATTAATTATTTATTTAAATAATAGGGATGTGTTGTTTAATTAATTTTTGATTCAATTAATGGAATTGAGATTATTAATTGATTATTGAATTAATAATTGGTAATAATGTTTTTAATTAATTATTGAATTATTTAATGGATTGATGTATGTATTCAATTATTAATTATATTGATTAATTGTTGAATTAATTAATGATTTTAATGGTACATGGGATATTGTGAAACATGTAAATTAGAGATATTTTCATATATGTGATATATATGTGTAAGAGATGGTCAACTATTTCAAAACCTCATAGTGATAAATAAGAAAAATAATGGTAAAAATGGAATCATGAGATATAAATTATGTTCATGAATGGTAAAAATGGAACAACAACAAATAAATTGAGTAGAATAATGGTAATGATGGTATTCTAAGATATGAATTGTGTTAAAGAATGGAAACAATGGAATTATAAGGAATAAATTATGATGAATAATGGTAACAATTTAATTATGAGATATGAATTGAGATAATGATTTGTAATAATTGAATTCTATGATATGATATGTCATGACCCATCCCTTAAGACCAGTGTTGCGACTACACCAAGCCCACCTCCCATAGGCCAGGGGCTGGCAACAAGAGCCAAGTAGGCCTAACCTAAACAAATGGGAGGTATTTTTCTGAGTACTTGTACACAAACACACAACTCTAAGACCTAGATGCTGGAATGTGAATACACTAAGTAAACAAAAGCAAGTTATAATAGTGGGGAACTAAATGTAAATGGGGCTAGAATACAAGACTAGCTGAAATAGAAATTAAAGTAAAAGTCTCTGGAACTCATTTGATGAAAACCCTACCTAAAGGGTAAGTATAGAAACAACTAAATGAAGTCACAAAAGCACGTCTCATCTATCGGGTTACTCTAAACACAAGCTAACCTTGGTCCACCAAGGACTCTGTCAGAGAATTGATCGTCTGCACAAGACACGCCATTTCTAGGTGATGCCCATGATGGGGTGGGTAAAAAATGCTGAGTAGGGACCCTAAACCACAATAGTATTCCATAAAGAAATACAAAAAAATACTACCAAAGAGGTATCTGAAGTGTAACCTCTAAGAAGTACAGTCAAGAGAGTTACTAGATTCAGCTCAAACAAGGTATAACTGAAAGTATAGAAAGTATGATTATCAGTCGTAAAGCTAAATTATCTTGTACTGATGATGGACTCATCCTTGAAGATTCACTGAGGTTCGCTGAACATCAAGACCACTGAGGTCTTCCCATCTACTAGACCACTGAGATCCATTGATTTACTAGGCCACTAAGATCCGCTCGGCTACTGGACCACTAAGGTCCTCTCTACTACTAGACCACTGAGTTTTGTAGGGATAATTGACCACAAAGGTCTATTCAGTTATGAGAACACTATGTTCAGCTCTACTACTAGGCTACTGAGGTCCCTCTCGTTATATCCTTTGTGTCGCATCCAGCCGTAGGATTCCCACTCTTTAGTGCACATGATTATGAGATATTTTACTCCTCAGGACATCGATCATATCTTGGCTACCACGAAATTCACAGAGATTATAGCCAAAGGTCCTATTTATCGCAAGGGTTATAATTACATAGACGACATGTCAATCGGGCACACAGTCTGAATGATATTGGGTTCTAGTAAACAGGGGTCGGTTGCGTCTGATCCTGGTCTGACATGGTCAGAACGACCTGACCAACTCGGCCTGAGGGTACCATATGACTCGACCAGATTCGGCTAACCAAACCTAACACATTTGGGTCTGGGATAAACAGGTTCATCCTAGCCTAGTGACTAGGTCCATTGGGCCTTATTAGACCCGGTCCGATTCAACAATGGGTTCAGCTCGCTGGGTCACCCAACGACCGAGATCACTTCTGGTTCTGTCCGACTTAGTCGGATCGGTTCATACTGGTCGGGCCACCTAGTGACCCTATTTCCCATTCATCCTGGACCACATCATAAGGACGACTTGGGTCCATCCATGATGATCTCCTCCAAAACACACAATCTATTGTGGAACACTTTTCCATGCATGCCGTAGCCTACCCCACTGGCTGATCCACCTAACGTGATGCCAGACTGATGTCACCACCCTACATCATTGCAGCCCCTACTAGCCTCAGCGTGTCACCGGGGAGCACCACCTCCCACCCGCAGCTGCCTCCATGGCCTTCCATCACAATCGCAACCCACATGGATGCGACTCTACCTCCTTCACCACCAAATCCCATTCCAACAGACATTCACCCAAAACCACTATCTCCCTCAGCCTCCTACATGAGTTAATCCTCCACTTCTGTCCTGCAAACACCATGATTATTGTCATGTTATGAAGAACAGGTAAAAGGGCAGTGTATAAGAACTCACAAAGAACACACAAAATACGGACCACAAACTGTGTTCATGTTGTCATAATTAGTCTTTGTTGGGAGGTTTAACAAAGGATAATAAAAACATGAATATAACTTCCCATAATTACATGAATCCAAATTCCAATGTCCAAGTTAATTCATGATCATGTCCAAGATCTTGTATCTATGTTAAATAATGAAATCTAAGAAACACATTTCAATGATTCTGTTATGCTGAGTTTCCACATTATTATGTTGTTACATTTATGAAATTAAACGACATTTATATTATTCCTAAGATATAGAATCCTTACGCTATTTCATTTATAAAATAAAATATCTGGCTTGATGTTGCGTTGCTATGAAACATTTTTATGGATAAAATAATCATTCTTAAGTTTACTTTATATTTCTTTTAAATTCCCGAATATAAAATTTTACCCTCGACCTGCACTGGATGAGGTTAGGAGACGGCTAAGGAAAGAAAACCCTCACGAGCTCAACAGTACTCTTGGATTTCCAATCCGAGATACCATTTATGATTTATAATGATTTAAAAATAAAATAATCTTTATTTAAATATTTTATTTACTTTCATGTCCCAAAAACAACTTTCAAAAATTGGCATGTTCCAACAAATTTTAGGCTCTGCCTAAGGAAATCACTCCCTCACATGCTTAATGATGGCCTCATATTTTCAATCAGAGTCATTTTTCAAGATTTATAAAAATTTTAAAAATAAAATATTTTTATTTAATTATTTGATTTATGATTATTCCATTTTCTTGTTTTCTCATTGGAGGCCCTCACCGACTAAACATAAGTCATGCCTAGGGTAAACTAGCCATCCTAAATACAACATTACACATAGATTTCTTATCTGGGAAACCATTTATGAGTTATTCAATTTTTTTAAGGAAAACTGCTCACACATGTTATTTAAAAACATAACATTTTCAATGTTTCATTATGGGAAGATCGAGCCTCAGAATTGAACCCCTTCATAGCGTCTGGTCTTAGAATTTTCAAAGAACTTTTATTAAACGAACCAAGAAAATCCAAGTCACTATATCTTCCCCACGTTCTTTGTAGTATCCTGAACCAACTCCAGGATCATGAGTACTAACTCTTCAGGGTCAGTCCACCAAGTGGAAACCGACAATGTCACCCATAAAAGGACTCAAATAGTGACAAACTGATGGTGGAGTGGAAGATGTGGTGGTATAAAAACTCCATGAAGGTAGGTAATCCTCCCAAATGAAGAAAAAATCACGGATGTAAGCACATAGCATGTCCTATAGGACTCGAATGGTCTACTCTGTCTGGCCATTCATCTGTGGTTGGAAAGCTGTGATTAGGCATAGATGAGTCCTTAATGCCTCATGCAATCTCTTCCATAACAGGGATTTAAATCATTCATCTCGATCTATGACTATCGTCAATGGGACTTCGTGGAGTCAAACTATCTCCAAGACGTATAGGTGTCCCTCACTCTCCATGTGACTTTTTTTAGGATAAGATAAGAGGTGATCAACAATGTGAGTCAGTCAAAAATCACCCATATGGTACTGTGTCCCTAGACATACATGATAAACCCATCAATAAGTCCATTGATATCTTTTATCACTCCTTTCTTGGAACTTTATGGAAAAAAATAACAATCCCTTACAATCACAAAGGCTTGATATAATGTGTTTACCATCCACGGAACTAATTAAACAACTGGTCAACTTTTATATCAATATGTAAGCCTAGTTTCAACATGTTCGATCATCTCTGATGTTTTTTTTGACACCCACATGCATCTTCCTATTCATATCATCACTCTAGCTATCCACTTCTACTAATGTGTGTACTTTAAAGGAAAAATCATGTCACCCACCTTTCAAACATCCATCTGGGGTATTGAAGATGTAAAACTGAGAACTTAAAGACTCACAATAGGAATCATCGAGTCCTAACTCCCTTACTCATTTTAACTGTGGAGGGGTAAAAACCAGCGATTGGAGGTAAGCATCATCATATCCATCCACGAAGGGTAACTATAATCAAGTTAACGGTTCTATCTCCTCGTTCAAAAAATATGTACCAGATCTCCTGTTGAGAGTATATGCTATGAATTTTCCCTTTCTAAGAGTATAGACTACTTCAAACTCATAGTGCTAGAGGAACCCCTTCCATCATCTCTATCTCAACTACTAATATGCCTGTGGGAACCATTCCATCCATGTGAAAGGCTACCCCTTTCAACTGACGGATGCATTCATCATCACATTGGTAGTGGGTAATTATTCTCCACGTCACCTGGTTACAGTATTGGTAGTCCACACGTAACCTCAAACATTGTATCTTAGTAAGCCCTTCCTAAAAAAGTCCCCCACATGAACCCTTATCTCACGAAGCTATGAGAAAGGCATCCGATATACTGATGTTGATATCAGTGCTATCTCGTGGTGCAGAATGATGTAGAATTTCAAATACCTATGGGGAAGTAATCCTGGAACATCTTCTGTAAATATATCTCCATACTATGCCACTACTATTGGGAAATAAAACCCCAAAACATCCACCTCTACATGGGTAACGCTATCATACTCATGAATGATAGGCTTCATCCTCATATGGACAAGTTTATCCCATGATGCTTGGGATTCCTTTTTTTATTCTTTCACTTACCAAGGAAAACTCCAATCCAGCGTTGTAGAAACATCACATCCTCTTTCCTCAAATATTCAATCAAATAATGAACTATGGATGACCAGTCCATACCCAAATTAACACCATAAGACCTCGATGCTTCCACGAAGAGGTTCCAACCAGAACTCTTTCCCCAAGAGTCAGATCAGACAATCGACAAGTGTGATTATCAAGTCTCCTCCTACAGGTATATACCATTATAAGGTTCAAGTTAATGGTTTAACCATAAACTCTTGGTCTTGAATAATATTAATGATGTGAAGAAACTATTATCACTTGGTTTTATTTATAAAGAAGCTAAGAGTAGACACATTCCATAACTCAAATCATTCATGGACCCCTTGGGTCCTATTCCATTACCGCATGTAGCTACCCCTTCCCCTATCATCCAGATCCTTGATCATGGTGTGGAACACATTTGGGTTGTGGTTGTAACAAGTGAAAATTTATACCACCTCCTGCTTCTCTCCTAGCCCCTCTTCCATGTCTTCCACCATACAGATTCATCTATTCCTATCACTCTATCTACCCTAGAGGCACATCCACCATCTCACCATCATCATAACAAGTTGGAAAAATTCTATGAAGATTTCCCCTGAAGACTTTTGAAAAGAATTACCTCTTTCTAGGACAAATAGAATCACCCTATGAGCGTTGAGCTATTGATACCCTATCATGGGACCTCTTCTTGGAATGTCTCACATGTACAAGTCTATTAGACTTACATCAGCTTCCTACATTCCCACTGTTGACATCTGTTGGTTGTATCTACTAATCCAAAGGATTTTCAACCACATGGGTTATCTATAGCACACTAGCATAAGTATGAATTAATAGAGTGATAGTTCTCGCTCGGATGTCCCTAAACACACCTTTCTCGGAGGTCCTAGACCTAAAGTACTAGTGATATCATATTCATTGAGTACCTGGAAGGGTCGTTATGCCTCAATGAGTACTCAGCTACCGACATGTCATCCTACCAAAGCTGTAGAAGCTGTTTGGAATTAATAGTCCTTATATTTTATGGGAAGATCCACTTCTCTAAAAAATGTACGCAAGCTCTGGCCATAGAAGTGTCACCTCATCGTAAGATTGGGTCGTCTAAACTCTTCCATTTTCCTACTGATCCACGTTAAATGCTCAATGATAGGACCTCCATATAATCTATTGGTGTCTTAACTAGATAGAAAACTCAGTCACCACCACATGCCAGTCCTTAGCCACCTGTGATTCGGGTTCACATCGGAACCTGAGGGGTCTCTATCACTAAAACATGTGATGTGCGGTCAACCCTCACATGTCATAAGTTGGTACTACTAGTACCATGTTCTACTATATAGGTTGTGTTATAAATGATATACTACCCTATGGTTCTATCTATGGAACAAACCCTGGTACCCATATCCTCACCTCACAGCTAATCCTCGTGATCACATGGTGGAATCCTAGATGGCTCTCTATGTGGAAGGATATTTAAACAAAACAAGGTATACCACGATCAATAGATTATACACGATGATCATACTCAAGAAAGACATAGAAAACTCAACCCATTTCTATATGATTCATATACCATCATTTTTTTTCTACAACCAGTGTTTTCATGTATTGAGTATGAAAGTAGAATTTTGCGTCTTGGTGTGTGGATATGTCGGCCGCTGAACCAAAACTACATTCCTTGGCTTGAAATCATAACTTGAAACACATAATACTGTTTCCCCAAACAAAACTCATAGACTCTGGGATTATAAAGTAGAACTTACCTCTTTTGATACCACTCTGTTATGACCCTCCCCCCTGGGGCCCATGTTGTGACTACCCCAGGCCCACCACCCATAGACCAAGGGCTGGTGACTAGCGCTGAAGAGGCGTAACCAAAAAAAATGGGAGGCATTTTCCTATGTTCCCATATCCACACACAAAAATTCAAGACAAGGATTTTGGAAGGTTTATACACTATGTAAACAAACACAAGGTACAATAGTTAGAAACTGAAGGTAAACAAGGCCAGAATACAAGACAAAATTAAATAGAAATGTGAAAGTACATTTATTTGGAACTCATCTACAGAAAACACTACCAGAAGTGGAAGTATAGAAACAAATTTCTAATCTTGTAGAATCATGTCTCGTCTATCGAGTCACTCTAATATCTACCTGGAACTAATCTACCATGGACCCCATCAAAGAATCAACCATTTCCACAAGACACGACATGTGCAGGCAAAGCTCATGTAGGGGTGAGTAAAAAAATACACTGTAAGGACCCCAAAACACAAAGCTGTGATACAATGAAATACACAAATCAGACTACCAAAGAGTGACACAAAGGTTAACCTCTAAGATATACTGTCAAGAGAGTTACTAGAGTTAGTACACATCATGTATTACTAAAAGTATGGAATGTATGATTATGAGTCATAAAGCTGAATCATCTTATACTTTTGAGGGAATCATAAATGATGAGTAACCATGGGTTTCTCAGCCTCTGGACCACTGAGGTCCACTCAAATACTAGACCACCGATTTCTACTCAGCTATTGGACCACCGAAGTCTGCTAAACTACTGGACCATTGAGGTTCGCTCCGCTACGGGACCACTGAGGTTCGCTGGGCTACATTACCATTGATGTCCACTCATCTACTAGACCATTGAGGCCCACTCTGCTACTGGGACACCGAGGTCCCACTCTTCATATCCATCATGTCACATCCAGTTGTAGGGTTCCTGCTCTCCAGTGCGCTTAATTCCGGAAGAATCAAATCTTCAAGAGACATTACATATCTCAACTTCCACAAAAACTCACATAGTGTATGCCCAAAGGAACACCTTGTTGCATGGGTCTCAATGCTCTAGATGATGCATTAATTAGAAACCCGGTCTGACAGATATTGTTGTTTCAGTAAATAGGGGACGGTTGCATCTGGGCCTAGTCCAACTTAGTTAGACTGAACCAACCGACCCGACTCGAGGGTCCTGCACGACCCAACCTAAACTGGCTGGGTCTCGTCCAACCGAGTCTATCCTTGCCCAGTGGCCAGGACCATTGGGCCTTGTAGGACCTATCCTGGTTTGGCAGTGGGTCTAGCCCACCGGGTCACCCAACGAACCGGTCCTCATCAGGTCCGGTCCGACATAGTCAGTCGGGTTCTGAAAAACCAGGCCGCCTAGTGGCATAGTCTCCCATCCCACCTAGGCCATAATTTGTCAAGCCTATTATTCTATATTCCATGCAGCCCAATGAAATTGTTTACTGCATCGGCCCAACAGAGATTGGTGAGCCGAATTAGGTCTAGCCCAGGTGCCTATTGTTATCCAGTTCGCACATCCATGTGGATGGATGAGGCTGGACACCTCCCTCCTCACGCGGTCCAGCTTGGACCATGTGTCAGTGCCCGTTGTGGCCTACCCTGTGGGTTGTTCCACTTGACGTGGTTGTTGACTTGCTTCACCACCCAACACTACCAGGACCACAACTCATGACGACCTCTTCCACCACGGTGTGCTGCCTCCCACCCATAACCGATGTTTCCACGACCAGCCAGGCCATGACTATATATCACAACCATGGCCCAATTGGACGCAAATCTCCCTCTACGACCATCAGCTCCCATTCCAGTAGTCATTCACCCAGCATCGCTATCTCCCTCGACCTCCTACCCGGGTTGATCCACTACTATTGTATTACTTGGAACATAGTATCCATCACATCATGAAAAATGGATAAATGTGTGGAGTAGAAAAATACACATAGAACACACAAAGGACATACCATTACCTTTGTTCGTGTCGGTATTATTTTACCTTATTATGAAGTTTTAAAGCATATAATCAAAACCCGAATCGAACTTCCCTTAATTACCCACATGAAAATTCCCATGTACCGCAATGAAGACCAATCCACGGGTAAATATGTTAGTGGATTGGCCAACATTCAACATTTAGAAAGAAGAATAAGGGAAGGAAATATCTTAGGAAAAAATAAACTCCTACGTGGAATCAAATAGCTCTTCGATGAAGAACACAATCTCCCCACCGTCATTAGTCAATTATTGATCTGTAACTCTCGTCGAAGACTAGATACTTTGAAGGGGAAGGAAGAACTCATGGTGGTTCATCATTATTCATCATTCACCGCTTTCCAATACCACTCCCCTGGAACCTCCAGGCCAATCTTGGATTGTTCCAAAAATAATGTATCTTTGTTAAACAATTAAATGGAGGAAACATGTTTCCGCATTTCTGTTATGTTGAGTCGCTATGCCGTAACATTTTTTCACTTATGAAATGAAACAGAGTTTCCCTTACGCTTGAGTTGCAACATCCTTATACTATTTCATTTATGAAATGAAACAATCAGATTGAAGTTTCATTTTAGCGAAACATTTTTTTTGGATAAAATAAACTTTCTTAAGTTTATTTTATTTTTCTTTAAAATGCCCAAAAAATTTCTTTTACCCTCGACACGTGCCTATCAAGGTTAGGACTAGCGTAAGGGAACCACACCATCACGAGCTCAATGACACCCTTAGATTTCAAATCAGAGTTACTGTTTATGAGTTATAAATATTTGAAAATAAAATATTCTTTATTTTATTATATTATTTACGGTCATGTCCAAGAAACTATTTTCCACAGTTGACATGTGCCAACCAATGATAGGCTCTGTCTGAGGAAAGAACACCCTCACAAGATCATCAGTGGTCTCAAATTTTCAATTTGAGTCACCATTCATGATTGATAAAAATTTTAAAAATAAAATAATATTATTTAAATATATTATTTATGGTTAAGGCATTTTTAGGTTTTCACGTTGGAGGCCCGAGTTGACTAAACATATGTCACGCCTAGATTAAACCCACATTCTTGAATGAAACTGTGCCATCAGGTTTTTGATATAAGAATATGTTTAAGATTTAATCGACTTTTTCAATAAAACTGGTCAATCACACTGTTTAAAAAATTAACTTTTTTCGACAGAGCATTTCAGGCACACCAAGCCTCAGAATCACACACTGTCTCAGCGCCTGGTATCATAATTTTCCCTAAAAATTCCTAAAAATAAAACTGGGAATATACAAGTCATTTCATGATATAACATAGGGATAGTTCAAACTTTAGCTTGGGATAAAGAAGGTACATGGATTTGGGTTTCCATGGGAACCTAGGGTTTGATGTGGTTAAATAAATAAAAGATAATAATGTGTCAACCATTTATATATTCTTTTAATTTTATATCTTTATAAAACCACATTCTTTTTTATTGATTGTATATTGTTTTTGATGTTGTTGGTGGTTTTTTATAGAGTAGTACTCACACCATACTCGGGCTACATGATCAGGACCCTTATAGATTTATGGTTGTAGGACAGGTCAAGGGTTAGTGCCATATGTTAGATGGATGATTTGGGATGTAGTATGGATGTCGGAATAGTACATGGTTTGAGAACTACTTGGGATTACTCAGTTTATTTTTTTATTTTGGGTTTTTCATATTGACACTTGTCACATATTGGAATGACACATAAACTATTTTGTTTTGGATATTATGTTTCCTATTTTGGTCAGCTTGTGATCCTAGTTTTGTTCTTGTTATAATTATATCATTTCATTACGATTTATTTATTTCTTCTATTCTATTAATATGATAAGGAGGGTATTGTATCCCAATTATTAATATTATACCCTTGATGCTAGTTGGAATCCTCTTATACATTTAATGGTATGCCTGAGGTCATGTGGTGAACTAGCTTGGGGCACCAACACATGGCACCAGGGTTAGGCTTTTACAATGTGGTATCATAGGTGTTTTTTTATTTTGTCTTACTATTTGGGAAATGATGAAAAAATAATAAGATGACTCATGTATTGGTTAAGATATTTTTCATGGGAGTATCTAACCCTTATACAAGGGTAAAATCTCGGTACCCAGGGTGGGATTGTTGTTGCTGATATGTGTTGTTATAGTTGATTCTATTTCACTTTGAGTGATGAACATGTTGTATGAGTTTATTACTTCTTTTGAGATTTTATGGGATTTGAATAATGGTCCAGTATGAAACAAGAGTTGAGTATGAATGAATCATTATAGGAAATCATGAATATTTTGTGACATGAATTATTTTAGGCATGCACGAGAAAATAGTTTCTGGGTAAATTTTTAAAATTGAACAATTTATATTTTCTTGTGTAAATTTTAATGAAAATGGATCTTAATGTGAATGTGAATATGGTGTCTTATATGAAAATGAAAACAATTATGTGAAACTTGGGTAAATAGTTTTCAAATGGGATACTAGAATTTGATAATGAGTTTACCATTTTTTCTTCATGACCTAGACATATGATGGTTAGGGGTAGTGATATCACCCTAGTTTTGACTTTCTAGAAAGGAGTGGTAAATTAACTGTTGTGGATTTTTGTGAAAAACCACCTATAAAATGTGTTAAATTTGTGCTATATGTCTTAAGATGTGTGTTTGGAATTGAAAAAATATTCCTCTATGAAGACGATTGTTAAAAGAATGATTGGAGGACAAGGATAAATAATCTCTAATAGTGGAAGAACTAAAGGAACCAGTAGTACTAGGTGAGGAATTCAAAGAACAGTTCTGATATAACTCTGATTGATTTATAAAATTCATGGAACGCAACCTCAGTGAGGTTATGGAGGGAATGTATGATCTTACAAGAGTGTTTCTGTGACAACACCCACCAAGGATTACTAGAGTGGGTGGACCTGAGGAATTAAAGTTGTGTATTGATTCAACACAAACTATATTTGAATATTTGGAGTCTTCTGTAATGGGGAAATTCATGTTGTCCACCTACATGTTGCAAGGATCAGAAAGGTGCTGGGTGGACGTTTAGGCCCAAATAGGTTTTGGAGATGGGTCGATAGGAATGTATTTTTGGGGATATATCTAGAGACCTTTTATCTAGAGACAATAAGGTAGGAGAGATAAGATGAGTTCATGAAGTTGAATTAAGGAAGTATATCTATGATAGACTATACTGGTTTCTTTAATGACTTGCATCACATTTCTCTATCACTGGTAGGGGATGAGAGAACTATTACAAGGTGTTTCTGGGATGGTAATAAATGTTTTATTAATTATGAAGATAACCCCTTTAGGTTTAATATGTTTTATGAGGTTGTGGATCAGTCTCTCATACATAAGGGGAACCTAAAAGAGGGTTCTAATAGAGGAAAAATGGTTTCTACTAGAAGATCAGGAGAAATGTATTATGATATAAAGAAGCATTGCAAAGATAATGTAAACCAGAGGATAAAAGGAAAAGTGTTCACGTGGAAGGATCAATTACTCAGTATCCAACCAAAGTTATTTTCCATTAGTGTGGTAGGATGAACGACTATCCTACAAATTATCCCTAACCACCTGTATAGTTTCAATTTTGTAGTAGGGTTGGACATCAACAAAAAATTTACTGAAACCCATGATATGAATGTAATGATGGAGTAGTTGAATAGAATCAGAGTGTGGGAAGTGGTTCAACTACACCATATTAGACTGTAAGTTTCAGTTCTACTAGACATGGTAGTAGAGGCTGTGGATACGACACTTCTAGGAAGGATTTCTCGTATCAACCTAGTGGTGTGACTCCCGGAACTCAAACTCCATCATAAGGAAGAGGGGTAAGTTAGTTAGATGCAATTTAGCCTACACTTGTGGATAGCAAGGCTAGACCATATAGATTTAGAAGTACTATTTTTACAGGTTATGTACTATCTAAGACCGTTTATATTTGTTCCTCTCATTCCTTTTTTATTCTTCACAACTTATGAATGTTTTGAGCATGGTGGTGGAGTTCATGAGTGGGGGTGTCGACAATAGACACAAATTTGAGAATATAGTCTAAATACATCTATTTTCGAAAATATTTTTATCTCATGGATGGGGAGAATAATTTTAGTTGGGATATTCACATTCTAGGCACGAAAGTATTTGACTATTTTGTGAGTATGGACAAGCCAGTAGAATTCTGATCCAATATAGATAGTTACCATGAGAGAGTGATGTTGACATCTCTTGAGGGTGACAAGTATATTCACCAGATATTGTGGGATATTAAGGAGGGATTTTAAATGCATGTTCTCTAACAACTGGGATATCTTACTATCTAGGATTCTAGTTTTTTACTAGATGATTGAGGTGTAATGGAATATGCCTTTACACCAGTAGAGGAATTATTTCAAGATATATTTCCTAAATAATTTTTTGCGATTCCACCTAAGAGATATATAAAATTTACAATCATGCTCATGAAAAAGGATGAACTAGTTTATATTACACTATGTTTAATGACATTATAATATATTCAAGGGCTTAAGACTCAGCTAGAGGAGCTAGAGGTTAAGGGATTCATCTAGATTAGTATGTTTTCTTGGGTATTTCTGTTATTTTTTCTAAGAATGATGATGGGACTATACAATTTTGAGTTTATTACCAAAATATGAGCCAGATGACATTGAAGAAACAATATTCACTTTAGTGTATTGATGATATTTTTAACCAATTGAGGGTAGCATGTGTCTTCTCAAATATTTACTTGGGATTAGGGTATCATCAGTTGAGTGTTTAACCTTCTGATATAACTCGAACATATATCAAAAGCTGGTATGCCCTATTTGAGTTTGTTTTAATGTTATTTGGGTTAAAAAATACACCAATAATACTTGTGGATTTGTATAATTGAATCTTCCACCCGTACCTTGATCATTTTTTGTAGTGTTTTTTGATGAAATAATTATATACTCAAAAGCTCATCATGACCATGATCTTGACATCATCATGATTACACTGAGATAAACTCAGATATAATCCTTTATATCTAAGTGTCAGTTTTGGATTGACCATATACACATCCTGGGTCACTTCATGTCTAAGGAATGTGTGTCTATAAAACCCAAAAGGGTTTAGGTAGTTGTTTCTTTGGGGATCCCAAGAACATTTTTTATATCTATAGATTTTTGGGGTTGGATTAATATTATTGGAGGTTTATCCATGTCTCTTACAAATTATTATCACTATATTCAGGATTAATAAAAAAGGGTGTGAAAGTAGAATTGTCTAGAGGATGTGATAATGCCCTCCAAGAATTGAAGAAGTTTTTGACATCAACACCAATATTGATTCTTATTGAGTAAGGTGAATAGTATATAGTGTATTGTAATGCGTCTGGGATAGCATTTGGAGCAAGTGTTAATGTAGGTAGATCTATTTTTGGCTTCAAGTGTCTCAACAATTGAGTACATATGATTATAACTACTCTACGAATGTCATCAAGTTAGTTGAAGTGGTTTATGATTCAAAGCGTTGGAAACATTATCTCATGGGTGAGAAGCTTACTATGTATAATGATCACAAGAACATAAAGTATATCTTATCCCAATGACATTTAAATCTTTATTAGAAGAGATTGTTTGAGTATATGTAGTCATTAAATTTTGATATAATATACACACCAAAGAATGGAAATTGTGTCCCTGATGTTTTAAACTAGAAGAATGAATCTCAGTCTTTTAGTAGTCAAGTGCTGAGTAGAAAATGATGAATTTACTGGCTGATATGCATGTTCTAGATTAGGAGAGTCAAGAGAATATGACTATAATATTAGATTTGAGGGATTCATCATTTTAGAGATGAATTAAGGAAATTAATTATGTATATCTGAATTTTTTATATAAGGTAAATCCGTGGGGGTCGGGAGAGACCTTTAGAATGGAATGTAGATGAGGATGAGATCATATATATCAGGAATCAGGTTTTTGTGCCTAAAATCATATCGGAGGAGCTTATGTGAGAATTACATGCCTTCAAGTGTGTGGTATATTCAGGTGTGACCAAAATATATCTTGACATATGATTATAATGTTTTTATTTGAGCAAAAAAAGGAGATAACAAGGTTTGTGAAACAATTCTACACCTATGAATAGGTGAAGGATAATCATCAACGACAAGGTGGATTAATATAGCGTTTTCCATTCTATAATGGAACTAAGATGAGGTAACCATGGATTTTATTGTGGGTGTACTGAGAACTCATTGAAACAATGATGTTATTTGAGTTGTTTTGGACCATTTGATTACGGTACAACATTTATTTCCAATATGAGAAACTTTCTTAGTGGATTAGTTAGGAGAGTTATATGCCTGGGAGATGGTCTATCTGCATGAGGTACAACAAACTATTGTTTCGAAAAATGACCCACGTTTCAATTTATGGAAGGGGAGGCTTTAGAGAAGATTCTTGGTATAAATTTTTTTTTTGAGTAAAACATTCAACCCCTAGATAGTTGTATAGTCAAATTGTACTATACATGTTCTTGAAGATATGTTTTCAGCATTTGTTCTAGACTTTGGTGGGTCTTGGGATTAACACTCAGAAATTATGGAATTTTGTTATAATAATAGTTATCAGGAGACTATACAGATGAAACCATATGAGGATATTTATAGTAGGACATTCAGATCACCTCTATACTAGATATAGGTGAGTGAGTCAGAGTTTTTGGGACTGAGACTCATGAATGAGATGTAGGAAAAGGTACAACTAATTTAGAAGTATATGGTTATGCATCGAAGTAGAAAAAATTCATAAGATTGTAGTTGTCGATGAAACCTAGATATTACAGAGGTTAATGTTGTTTTCAATCTGATTTCAAATAGATTTGGTCCCTGTAGGATTCAAAGAAAACACAAGTTGGCACCTAGATTATTTGGATGGTTTGAAGTTGTGTGGAGAAATGGGCTGGTGGTTTACCAATTATCTCTTCCATAGAGATAGAATGCTAATGATGGCATGTTTCATGTGTCAAAAAATTATTGGTATCACCACAACCCTTGATTTATATAGATGATATTGAGTTTTATTCTGATTATTCCTTTTAGTATAATCTTTTACATGTGTCAAATCATAGTGAGAAAATGTTTTTGGGAAATGCCATGCTGATAGTCCATGTATCATGGAAACATGGACGTGTGTTGGAAAATACTTAGGAAAGAGGACAATATATATAGTATCACTGGAACAATGTTTTTCACTCATAATCTTAGAGATAATTGGGAGTATAGCTTGAGTAATATATGTTATAAGGTTGGGAGATTATAGGATCCTGATATTTTCTTGAGATGTCTCATGCTTGATTTTTGGGGATTTTTTTGACTTTAGTATTTTTTTTATTTGGGTTTAATCTAGATGGAGTTCGATTGAAAATTTGTGAAAAATGGAAGAATGAAGGGAAGTTCCTGGTTGGTGAAATGTTTTCCCAAATCATGAACCCTAGCCTAGGAGATCGTGAAACCCCTCACAGAGAGGGATTTCAGGACTGGAGGACAGTTTATCAAACCATAACCCCATATTAGAGGAAACCCTAAACACCACCCCTTATAAGAGTCACATGGATAAGGTTAAAAATTTAGAAAACACTATACTCATGAACATGATAACAAGAATGATTTTTTATTACACCAAAAATTAGATTTAAATTTCATGAACCCCCCATTTTATCCCCACATCAGTCCCTACTTGACCCTAATAAAATTATCTCAATTTTTATAGTAGTTGGAATAATTACTGAAAATCAAAACCTTTGTAATTTTTGATTCAATGTTTGGATCGAAGATCATCACATATACTGGTAAGATATTCTTATCTCCTATGTTTTCTCATATCTCTCTCGTTCTTCTCCCATCCTTGATGTAATATTCTCCCCTGATTTTGGTTAGAAGTATATTTGATTTTTTCAGAACTACATCTACTATTTTTTTATCTAAATCCTGTATTCTAGTTCCTTTATTTGTTTATCTTGAATTAGGGTTTCAAATACAGAACTCATTTTATGTCATTTTTTCACTCAAATTTAGGATTTTCATTGGTGAGCATTCATCAACGTTTTGAGGTAGGTGGTTTATTATTCAAATCCCAAAGTCATGATTTCAATATTAGATATGTAATTGTATAATTTTTATTGGATGATTATCAATTGTGTTTCTTGAATTTAATTAATTCATTTCATCAATTATTAAATAAAGTAATTATGAAATTATCGATATTGAGATTGCTGTACTTCATCGATAAATTATTGAATTAATTAATGAGAATGGTTGGAATTATAAATTTTATTGATTTAGAATATATAAATTTTGAATTATTTATGGGGCCATTGAGATTATTGAAATAGAAAAATTACTTGTTTAATTAATTATAGGGATATTTAGATTGTTGAATAAAAATAATTAACTATTGAATTAATTATTATTATATTAAAATTATTCATTTGGATTAAAATAAATTTTTAATTTATTAAAGGATATTGTGTGATCTGGAAATTTATTAACATGAATAAATAATTATCCAATATATTAGTTGGGTTGAAGTGATTAATTAATTATTGAGTAAATTAAGGAAATTGGGATGATTAATTGATTGTTGAATTAACAGGTTTTAATGATGTGAGTAAATAATTGGAGGATTAATAATTGATTGACGAATAAATAATATATTTAATATTATTGCTTCATTAGTGAAATAATTAATGTCTTTTTATGGTAAATTTTATATTATGATACCTGTGAAATGGTGATATTGTGATATATGTGGTATAATTGTCTGGGACATGGTGTGCTCCATCAAAATACCATAGTGATAAAAAAGATGAATAATGGTAATAATGTGATTCTGAGAAATGAATTTAGTAGAATAAGATTAATAATGTAATTTTGAGATATGAATTGAGTTTATGAAAGGATGCATTAGATTTATGCCATATGAATTACAATGAATAATGGTAACAAAGGAATTCTGAGATCTGAATTGGTATAAAGAATGGTAATAATGGAATTTTGAGGTATCAATTCAGATAATGAATAGTAATAATGAAATTATAAGATAAGATATCCCTCAGAGATATTCCATTCTTCATCATGGGTCAAGGATAGTTTTGAGGTTTGGGTGTTGAAAAGAATCCATGGGTTTATTTTATTAAATAAAGAATAGTTAATATTGTGGTAACTATTTATATATTAATTTAACTTATTTCCATATATAATTACATACAATGTTATTAACTTTTTATTTTTCTAAACCCCTTTAGTGGTGGCCTATTTGGTTTTTCTGACACCCTACTTGGTCTTCCTAATGGAAACATGAAGATTTCATGGTTTCAGGCTAGGCCAGGGGAAGGGGCCCTTTATTAGATGAAAAAATTTAGATGGACAATGGATGAGGGAACCCACTTAGTTTAGGACCCAGCTGGGAGTATTCAGTGTTTATTTATTTTGGTGTTTTCATATTGACACTTGAAATATATTGGAATAAATTAACTAAAGTTTAGTTTTGAATGTTCTATTTCTTATTTTGATTAACCTCAGATTCTTGTATTGTTCTTGTAATGTTTATATCATTTGGATACTAATTATTAATTTCTATAGGTGTATTAAGTTGATAAAGATGGTATATTCTCCCCGTGATTAATATTAGACCCTCACTAATATTCACTAATCTATGGAATAGGGGGATGCATGAATGAGTTATTATGGGGAACTGGCTTAGGGTACTGCCGTGAGGCGCCTAGGATAGGAAGTTAAACTATTACATGGGTTAATCATGTTTTGAAAGGAATAATGGATTTTGTTATGATTTTATAATTAAACTTCATGCCTATATAGTTTATGCATGTGTATTTATTGGATATTATTTATTATGTGTGTGCCTAGGTAGTGTAGGGGGTCGATATAGCTTTTAAAATGGGTAGACCCATATAGCATTTCAAGGCATTGGGTAATGATTATGTTATCCAAATAATTATAATCTAATTCACCCTTATGATTATTCCAATTTTAAGGGTTCTATATGGGTTTTATGATGATGATGATCGAAGACAAAAATAAATTTTCATTATGAGTTCCATGGTCAGAAAAATTTCCTTTGATCGAGATTGATATCCCATAGCTCAAGATTATTGATTTTGATGATTCTTTCTTTTGTTAAATCTTATTCAATGATTTCATGTTTGTTGATACATGTATTGATGGCCATTAATATTCTTATGTTATGATCATGTGCTTATATCATGCCATCATATAATTATTCTCTACTTATTCCCACTGATGAAATTAGGTTATTAATTCTAATATTTACCAATGATGAGCCTTTAATATCACCATTTATATGTTTCATTTTGCCCAAATTATCTATATTTATGTTGAATGAATTATTTAGATAAGGATTTATATGGATTAAGATGAATATTTAATTTTAATTAATAAAATCTAGTTTGAATTAGAGAAATTATTATTTAAATACATTAGTATTGTTTATGAAATATTTGAGCCTAATTATCTAAATCTATTGACCTGAATGGTCATTGGATATGTAAGTGATATAGTTTATATATTTTATATTGTTTGTTTTGATGTTCAAAATTGGGTCACCATAATCATCATCAAAACTAGAAATGAAATTTTTTATGATTTTAACACTAGACTACAGAGTGCGGGTTTGGGGCTGTTGTAGTTCGTATTAGAGAAGGGTTTAGATAAATAAGAATATTTTTTATGAGGTTAACTTAGTATTTAGGGATACCTTCATAGGTCAACAATATTTTTTTTTCATAAGTTAAAAGTTTTATGCACCCCCTTTTAATTTATAAGTGATTAGATCATAATGTGATTAATGACACTTTTGGAGATGCTATATTAGGTTGAAGTATATGAAAATATTTGGTGTAATTTGAAGTATTCCTTCAAATTTTATGGGTAATAGTTTAAGGATATTGTGATTTTTTTAATTATATGATCTTGTATAGTGAGGTAATGCACACGAGCCTCAACCCAATTGGTGAGGACTCCGTAAGTGAAACCACAAGGCCCATGTTCGAAAACTGGAAGAGGTATATTTCCGAGTTACTGTAGTAGTATTGTTGCAGTATTGTGCAGGTTCTATAGCAGGCACAATAGTTGTTACAGTAGGAGGTACTGTTCGGTAATATAGAAGCCAGAACTATTCACCCTAGGCAACCCGTTTGGGGATTAAGTCCTTAAGAACATCAGCCCACCTTGGAATTCAAGTCAATAAAGCTTTCGGGAAACCATTATGGACTTAAGCCCACCTCAAGGCCTTGAGCCCATGTCATTAGTTTAGTTACCCAAGATAGAATCTACAAAAAAGGAGCAGCCCTAGAGGATGATTCAGACCATGTGCACTTACCTGATCAGAACCAAATGGATTTGGGAGAATGATAGGGTATGACTATGCCAATGAGACCAGCTTGTGCTTGCACTTAAATCCTAGCTAGATGACCATGCAAAGGTGGATAGCTACCATCAAAATGCAGATGTTTGGGAGGGAATGTTCCTTCTAGTTATAGTCTGGTTGAATTCTTTATGACCCTCGGTTCATGTAATATTTTAAGCCTACGGGCCATGTAAACTCTAAACCTAAAAGCCTTATAAGAGTTCCCACTCACCCCTTGAAAGGAAGGTTATCAAAAATCAAAAAAAATGAAGGCCTTCGGGCCATTCATATTATAGTGTGGTAATTAAGCGAACGTTGGTTTTATCATAAAGATAAACATGGGATTGAAATGTTATTTGGCATCTGTGTAGTTAATTTTATTTTATAAGATCACTATTTTTATGACTATATTCTGAATGGTATGACATGACCCTAGAATTTAAAACCAACATTAATATTGATTTTATTTATGTTATGTGGGATATGGTTTCATTTATTCATATAAAGAATTATTTCGACCATTGGGTATTATTGTTTCATTTTGGAGACTAATCTACTATTTAATCATATATTGATTTTTTAATTTTGGGATATAATATTTTTTTGATTATCATTTTGGTCATGATTAATTTATAAATATACGAGGAATATATTTTAACACTTGTAAGGAATATAATATCTATTTTAATTTTATTTTTATACTTCACACAAAGGAAAAAAATTCTTCGTGAATGTTAATCATTTTGATCATAATATGTGATTGTGGTGGGAATTTATAAAAGGATGAATTTTTAATCATAATGTATATATATTCCATTATGATCCTAATATATATATATATAAATAATTCCTCATACCTATGGAAATTATATTGAAAAAAATGTTTGTCATATATAATAAATTTTTATTATATCAAAATTCCTTTTCACACCTCATTGGTTTATGGTTTTAAAGTTGTTAAATTTTTATTGAAAATTAACTTTCTTTTGATAAATGATCTCTATCAATCTAAATAATTATTTTAACTTTAATTATTTATTCCATTTCTGAATATTCACTTCCCACATATTTTCAGCAAATTGGAAACCTAGTATGTGTTATTCCAGATGACATTCATAATTCATTATCTCTCTTATCAAGAGGATTTTTTACTTACCCTTTTTGTGATGTGGGAATTCAGGAAAGGTATTTTTAAATGTGAAAGATCTTATATATATTATAAAGTTAAAATTGAAAGGTTTTAATTTCTATGGGGGATGTAACACAAATATAATTTATAAAATAAAACTATGTTCGAGAGCATATTTTCACAGACCGCATTACTGAAACGGCCAACAAAATATATAAACGTTATAAACTATAAATTAAATTTGTGGGTAAGAACAATATTAAATAATTTAAGATAGATATACAGATATAAATTTCTTACTTAGTATAATTTATCAATCAATTCTCAGTAAAAGAACATTCAATTATTAGTAAAGTAATTATATTTTTAAAAATATGTTTTCTTAAAAAATGGTTCATTTATTTCAATGAATAAAATTTTAATTATTTTTTGAAACATTTGGAAAATTTATTTTTTAAACTTAATTTAATTTTTTAAAAAATCATGTAATAATTAAAATTGGGTGCAATTTTGGTATTATTTATAAAAAATGGTCTTTTAGTGAATAATGAAAAATATCAATTTTTGTAAAACTGTTATTTCATTTTAATAAATTATATATTTTCAAAGTACGATTTTCCATATTATATAAAGTGTCATTATTATTATGTAGATAAATTTAATACAATTAATTTCATTTTTTTCATCTTTATATTTTATTTTAGTATAATTTTATATTTAGGTTCAAAACCAGTGTTTTTTTGAAAACTGTTTTAAAGTGAATAATGTGTCTACTATTAAATAAATAAAAAACCAATAATAAAAATTATTTAATAGAAATATATATATAATCTACACAAAAATTTTAATTTCTTTATAGTTTTTTAATATTATTTTAATTAATATAAAATCATTTTTTCATTAAAATACACTTCTCAAGAACCTCCTTTTCCATCATGTTTGCAGGTTTAATTTATAAATTATTATTAGAATCTTATATGAATTGAAATTTTTAAAATAGAATCTATATTTTCAAAAAAAATATTTTATATTATATACTGAGGTCAAACAAATGTTTCCTATAATTAACAATAAAAATAACAAAAAATAATTACCGTGGTTAAGGAGAAAATAGGTTATTTAGGGTTTAAAATTAAATTATATGAGTCAAAATAACCTCAAAAATGTTTAAATATATTTTATGGTAATAATTATACTTTAAACTTACGAATTATCTATAGTGGTCTATTTGAGATTAATTTTTCATGTGAAAATAAAATTTACTACCTTTTATTTTCAAAAATTACATGTGTGCCACTCATCTCACTTATAAAACATCACCCACTTTACTCTCCCCCTAGGACCTTAAAAGGATATTTTATCATTAAATAACATACAAAATGTAATCCATAATTACTTATAAATAATATAGACCCATTATTTTGGAAAAAAATCCACCCTAATAAGGCTTTTAGTGCCTACTTAAGGAGGTTGACTGAAGAAGAGTGATAATGCTTAATCAATAGTTTTTGTTTTATTTATTCTTCCACCTCCTTGAATTCATATTTCAATATTATGATATAATTATTGAATTATATAAATTCTAATTAGATATTATTATATGAATTTAATAACCTAAATTCATCTCCACTTACATGGAAAGGTATATGAAATCATCATTTTTGTGTACAACAGACTAGTGCCTCGCAAACCAATGTCATTTATTTTCCATCATCACCTATCATGGATAGTAATAATGATTGATTAAAAGTATGTATATGATAAATATAACATATTTATACTTATTTAGTTATTATTTCACATATATCTTGTTAATTTACATTTTATGGGGGATACAATAATGTTGCTCGTGTGCACGGTGGATTACCACCTCACAATGTGATGCGATTCATTTTTTACTAACACATTACATGGATGGTAATAAGGATAAAATTAAGAAATATATGTGATATTAATGATATAATTGTGACATTAATTACATAGTTATAATTCTTAAAATATAATATGTCATTTTATTTCCCATATTAAAAAAGGATAATTTTGATCTTGAGCAGTTGTAGACTACCACCACCATGAAGCAATATGATTATTTATTCATAACAAAAACACATGGATAATATATATAATTATATTTTATGAAATAATATGGTATTTATGATACAATAATAATTAGGTAATTTAGACAAAAATTACCTTTGTTCCGTTATGATCATTGAAAAATGTAAACATTACTCATATGTCAATACGACCTATTGTCTCGATGATTGAAAAAAAGTTTAGGTTTCAGACCCATATCTCATGATTGTTTTTTAAATTATAATTTATTTATAAAAATTATAAATATTTCCTGATTATTATAGTGTATATATTTTAATAATGACTTACTGGACCGATTAAACAAGCCAAATTCGTTTTGAAAAAATCTAACAAATATCCCCAAAACCCCCAACATAGACTTAACTGATTATGTTTTTAAATACATAAACATTAATTCAGTAAATGAAAAAACATGTGTAAAATATATAAAAACTAAAAAAGATTATTAATAAGTCAAATAATTGATGTAAACTTTTTATACCTGAGTTAATGGGAATACAAAGAATTTCTGAACTTGGGGTTAGTGTTTTTGAACTCACATTCTTTTTATATGAGTCATATTCTAAATTGACTAATGCTTTATTTTTTGTGTTGTATATACATCCAAATTTTTGGTAATATAATTAATCATATATATTTTATAGTATTTTATATTTCAATTTTATTTATTTCATCATGGGGATTTTATTTGTGTGTTAATAATTGGTAAATAATTTTACAAATCATTTTTTTTCATTGAGTTATATTACTTCTATATTTCATTTGATATTACAATATTATATCTATAAATAATTTTGATTTTATAATTTTTTATTTAAAATTTTTTCTTTCCATTTTCATTTGAAATAGATTATGTGTTTATTTACTAATTATCAAATTCATTTGTATAATTTTTAATGGTTATTAGTTTTAGATTATCCTTCTCTGAGACATATGTTTATAGTATGAACCTATATTCATTTTTAGGTGAATATAATACCCTTTTTCAAGTTATTTCAGGAAAATACTTATGTTAATGATATTTAATATATCATATGAATGTATTATTTATTGGGTCTTACTATTTAAGAGTTCCCAAAGTTAAGAATATTGAATATTAGAATATCCAATATTTAAATATTATTTATGTTCACAATTCCTTTAGAAGTAATCATATGATATTATATTACTAAATCAAATATAATTTTTTCACATTTATTGTCAATGTTATTAACATGTTTAATTTCCATTTCCTCTGTTATTTATTAAATAATTATTTATAAATTATTTTAAATGTGATACTGATCTTGTATTTTCGTTTAGATCAGTTATATTTCTATTCCAAACCGAGGTTTTCTAAAACGCTTTAAAAAATATAATTTAAAAAAATAAATGATTTAAAAAATAAATTCAAATGGATATTTTACCCTTTTAAGAATGTTTCAAAATAAATTTAGTAACATTTTTCAAAATGGCCACTTTGATTCCCTTTATAAAAAATATGAAAAAACTCTTGATTTTTTACATTTATGAAATGATCAAATTTTCCATCCATCATAAAAATTATTTTATTAGATTGTTAAATTTCACAATTCCATGTTTTTTTAAGAATCATTTTTATATTATTTTTTGAATTTTTAGTTTTTGATATTGATTTTCAATGATAAATGGTTACTTTCCTCAAGAATGTATTTCATGATCTTTTACATGTATTTTCATTCATTAAAAACAGAACCCTTAATATTAATTACAAATAACTACCTATAGTTGGTATGGATACCATGCTAATTCATTCTATCATGCGATTATTATAGTTAAATTGATCATGTCTCTTTTCCATGGGTTCGTCATGTTTCATAGATTTTGTTATAAAACCAGTTTATTTTCTAGAAGATAATAACGTTTCAATGTTTTTTTTGAACCTATTGATTTCCCATGGTTTAATCATTTTTAAAAGATTGTTTTTCAACCAAATTAAATTCCACTATTTATTTATGTTTTGAATATATTTTCATGGAAGTCATTCCTTTTTTATAGGTTAATAATTTTATTGAAGGAATAATGAATGTTTTGTATGTTGTTATGATGAAATATAAATACTATGAATATTATTCATGTTGTTATTATTGTAATTTATATATAATGGGTGCACTAAGATAGGTCTAGGAGAGCCTGATACATCTTATAAACTGGGTGTTCCAAGATAACACTCTAATTTAATTGGTAATTATTGTATTCTCCAGAGAATTATATTAATAGTTGTATGTATGATTACTCAAATTGTAAGGAATCTATGATGATGATGTTCTAAGATAGAAATATGATTTCATTATTCTTTCTTGGGTTATAAACTTTTCTTTTCAATAATATTTATATCATATGTGTCATGATTACTAATCTTGATGACTCTTCCCTTTATTAAATCCTTATGCCATGATTTAATGTTTAATGATCTATTAATTAATTATCATGAACATTCATACGTTATTTTCATATACTTATATATTTTTATCATACCATTATTCCCTTATTTTACTCACTGATGAAATTAAATTGTTAATTCTTATGTTTCCCCTTACTAAGCATTTCATCTCACAATAATGATGTTTCAATTTCCAAAAGTTATCAAGAATGGTGTTGAATGAATTATTTCTAGAAGGGTTTAATATGTATCATGGAAATTTTATAATGTGATGTAAAAAAATATTTTTTATGTGAGAGAAATTATCTTTTAAATACATGTTCATTTTTAGGTAAGATATTTTCATAATTTTTTAAAACACAAAACATGAATGTTCATTAGGTATGAAAGTGATTCAATATTTCTTTTGGATGCAGTAACTTTTGATGGAAAATGTTGGGTCACTTTCATCGATATAAAATATTGAAATGTAAAAGTTTTATATTTTTAGCACCAAATCCAAGAGTGTGGGTTCAGGGTGGTTATGGTAGAAATTGAAACATGGTTTATATCATAATCATATCTGATGGGGTTAAAATTATAGACAAATAAACACTAAAATCATAAGCTTCATTGTAATCAATATCAATGTAAAAAATGATATAACTCTTCAAAATCCATTAATTTCATGAATATTTCAATATAAATTCATTATATAGAAATAGAAATACATCAAAAAATGAGGGTCCATAATTTTGAATGTGCCTCATGAATTTGTAAATGAGACAAGTAATTACTTACCATGATTTCATACATAATCGGATGATGAATAAAAACCTATCCAAGAAACATAAATATCATAATATAATTTTTATAACCATATTAATTCGTCCAATTATCTTAATTTTTATTTATAATCACTATCTACATGTATATTAGTTTTTTTTATTATGTTCCTACATTGAGTGTTTATAATTTTTACTATTTGTAGTATTTTTATTAGAGTTGTGTTGGTGTTTATTCTTCTTCAAATTTTCCGCAGTCAAATTTCATTAATTTTAATTTAATGGATGACTTATAATGATTTATTATGTTTCAATTTCTTTTTATTATAACTTTAGTACTTATCATAGAATATAAAATTGACAATAATAATTCATCAGTGATGTTCAACATACAAAATGTTTTTTCTTAATCAATATGTTAAATAATTTTATAGTATTTTAATAAAAAAGGGAAATAATTAATTAAATATTTATAAAATATTATACCATAAATTATTAATAATAATCAATGATATAATTTCATACCATTATTCAATCAGGTGGTCAAACCAATGCAATCTTGGACATGTTTAATGGGACTAGTGAGTAAAATTAAATAGGTGTTTCATTTGAAAAAATATATTTATACCCAAAGGGTTATTTTTACAAATGATGATGGAATATAATATCAATTTTGAGGATATTTGAATATAAAGGAATGTCGAGTTTGATTTTTGGTACTAGCAGTATGAACTATCTCATACTAGTTTGCATCCATGACCTTAGCATCGGTGGATGAGATCATGGATATTGGCATTCTAACAATTTTTTATTAATTCCTTGATGTTTTCTTGATAATTTTAGAAGGTTATCACAAAAAATAGAAGTGGAGTTTATGATTTATCACTTAACAAGGACTAGTTCTATTTATATTTCATGTTATTAGCTAGAATATACAAAATTAAAGGAATTTAAAGTCTAGTTGGAATAGGTAGAACACAAAGGGTTTATTCCGTAGAGCATTTATCTTTGTGAAGAACTGGTTATTTTTGTGAAAAAATAGAATTAATCTATTAGTATTTATGTAGATTATCATAATCATAACTATGTTATGGTAAATAACATATATCTTCTAACATGCATTTATGATCCATTAGATCAATTAAAGTGGTCCCACTTGTTCTAGAAAATTAAATTCTGATCGGTATACCACTTAATGTGGGGTTTGATGGAGGATATTCCAAGGAAATTTTACAAGAGTAAATATATACATTACGAGTATATGGTTGTGATTTTCAGTCTTAAAAATTCACTTACTATCTTTGGGGAATATGGAGAATTTGATATTTTGAATATATTCAGATTCTTTTTTAGTGGTGTTTATGGATGACATGATGGTGTATTCTAATAAAAAGTCTGAGAAGGAGCAAAACATTGAGATAAACATGGGAATCTTGTGAGATTATTTTCTATATGTCAAACATTCAATGTTTGATTTTTGGATACAAGAGGTACATTTCCATGGTAATGTTATATTTAAAAGAATAGTTACTATGGGTCTAGAAAAGATAGAGGTAGTGATATCTCAGAATCTTCAAAAGAATGTCGTTGAGATACATAGTTTTCATGCCATGGATATTCATTACTGATGTTTTATTCATGTTTATAAATAACTAGATTCACCAATGAATTTATTGAGGACGAATGTTTTCCATTCAAGTAGAATTATGAATGTAAGATTTATTGTTAATAACTTAATGTTTTCTTTTCATAAACATTGATCTTGTTATTTATAGAATTATGACATGGTTATATGTTATATTTTGATGCTTTAGGATCTGTTTTGTGGTATATTCTCATGCAGAGAGATCATGCTATTTCTTATTGATCAGAACATTTATTTTTTCATAAAAAAACAACCCAAACCATGATACAGAATTATCTATTATAGTCCATTCATGGATGAGTTTGTTTCATTGAATATTTATTGATAAATTTATGGTGGTTATTAATCATTAGATCTGGAAACACAGATTCACACACATATATTTGAATATTATTAAAAAATTATGGATAAAGTATCTGAAAATGTTTTATTTTGAAGTTACGGATACCCAGGTTAACGGAAATTCATAGGCAAATTAATTAAGTAGAATATTTAATGGTAAATAATTGAAGGAATATTAAATTAATTCCAGCTAACGTCATTAATAAATGAAATTCAATTGGATTGTGAAGACCTAGGTAGAGTTCATATTTTACTCGTAGTTTCTTTTGTACCTGATTTGGTTGAGGTAGATAGAGAGGCATATACATCTGATTTTGAATCTGTTTCTATGTGGTCAAAACTAAATGTTGGGGAGACCATTGAGGTATTAAATCTTGATATAGGATAAGAATTCAGTATTCAAGATCATATGGTCATATTAATATATTTTCAAGAGAAACACCTTCATGGATATCACCACTAAAAATGGGTAGTTCATCATAGAATAAAAAATATGTATGAGGTACATAAATCGCCCTTTTTTGAGCATGCATGAAAACAATAGTGGATAATTCATTATGAGTTGCCTCACCCATCAGTAGGTTAGGAATAATACTAGTGGAAAATATGCATGTTGTAGTCTTTAATGATTCTAGTGTAACAAATGAAAGAAAATAGGTATATATTTTGTAATAATTCAACCAAGGATAGTTTAAAAACACGATTACATGTGGGTGATAGTGGAACACCACATAATGTTGGGACATTTCATCCCAATTCATGAATCACATATATTGGAGGAATTTAAAAAAATATATCCATGAAATTGTAAAATGGAATGACATAACAATTTCCATAGTACCACATTGCTATTTGAAAATTACAT
Organism: Viscum album; assembly: GCA_963277665.1. Lineage (NCBI taxonomy): Eukaryota > Viridiplantae > Streptophyta > Magnoliopsida > Santalales > Viscaceae > Viscum > Viscum album. The sequence goes on along the minus strand of OY728138.1, from coordinate 580,413,518 downwards.
CTCATTTTTGGAAGTCCTTATATAAATCCATTGGAATCCTGTTGATAATGAGTACATCAAACTATCCTCAAATAGATGTAAAATCAAAACAGGATTATAAAAACAATAGAATATATGCTTAGGGATTATGAAATGAATTTTAGAGGTTAATGGGAATATCAAATACCATATGTGGAGTACTTATATTCCAATAATTATAACTCCTCGATGAATATGGATCACTTTAAAGCATTTTATGAGTGTACCTTCCATTCTACACTTTGTTGGCTGGAAACATGTGAGACTTCACTAGTTGAGCCATGTCTTCTGCAAGATAAAACAAAAGAGATTTATCTGACCAGGAAGTAGATGGAGATAGTTATGATTCATCACAAATCATATTCATATCATCGTTGATGACCATTATTATTTTAGGTGAGTGATCATGTTTTCATGAGAATCTCTCCATGGTATAGGTTTCATCATTTTGGGAAGTATGAAATTTTATTTCACTGATATATATGGACATTTTAAGATACATTAATAGGTTGGTGAAGGGGTATATCAGTTGTTTTTTTCACCAAGGTTCATCAAAGTGAATAATATGTTTCATGTATCTTAATTGAAGAGGTATAATATTGATTTGGACCATGCGATTCGATGGGATCACACTGAGCTAGATCTGGATATTAGTTTGGTTCATGTTCCAGTATAAATTGTGGATATGAAATAGAAAATTTTGTGTGGGAAAATAATAGTGCATGAGTGAGTTTTATAGTAACATGGTTGAATTTAGGAAAAAAAGTTGGAAATTGAAATTGGAATGATTGATCATTAACCCAAACTCTTTCACATTAATATTTGTTGTCATAATTCTTGGGATTTAAAAACCAAATTTGGGGAAAACGTAGCGACCCCCTAGTTTTAGGTAATTAACCCTCAAATTTTGTATTGATAAGTATATGATGTTTTTGGGTTAAGATTAAAGAGGGTTGGAGGTATTTAAAATATTTTTTGGTATTTTATAGTTTAAATGGTTTGGAAATTGATATTTGAAACTGTGAAACAGTTCCCAAAAAATAATGAAATTGAAATAATGGGTACTGGGTAAGCGCACTGTTAGGTGCACAATTTTTCCAAACTATGCTACCACCCAAGAGAAATAATTAAATATTTCTTAAAGGGATATAATATGATTTTTTCATGGTTTATGAACCCATGGGATACAACTATTCACAGTGGTTTTGGAGGTGTCGGATCATGCACATTTAGTGCACAGTTTGCCTAACCATGTACCATAACCATTCATCGTTAGAATTTAGATATGTTTTTTTAGATTTAATCTGAAACACATCCTAATCCAAAATTTTTTCTCTAAATAATTCATAACTTTATTCACCTTCATCAATATGCCAGGGATACCATTCTTCTTGATCTAAAATATATTCCAACCAAAATATTCGTTTGTTAACGGTCAGTTTCAGTGATAAGTGGTCATTTATGATAGTCTTCCATAGATTTATTTTTTATCAATATCTTGGATTCATTAATCTAATCCATTTGGTATATATTCAAATTTTTTGATGAAAATCATGATGAAATTTTATTTTTCGGATGATACAGTATAATATATATGGCGATTTTTTGGAATTTCAAGTTAAGTTTTGGAAGGTTTTCACTCGTATTCATTTTATCCTAGGTTTGAAAGGTATATAGATTCACTATAAACTGCTCTTAATTAGAACATGAGGTATTTATTTCAATTTTATTGAATTTCAGGAATTGAATTGTTAAATTGATGTGTGATTCTCAGTGGAAAACCTATTGAGTGATAGTTTTGTTGAATTTTTAAAATTGGTTTGTTTTTTGGAAAGTGATTTTGGTTATTGATTTTAAAATGATGATTATAGAATTATGGGTTGATTTTAACCCACAAAAATGGTTGTATAAATACTTTCATTAAAATAAATTATTTATTAAGATTTCTTGGTATGGATTGTTTGGAATTTTTTGGTATACATGGTTGGTGTGTGTTAATATGCATTTGGGACATATAAGGGAATGAATTTTCCACTGAAAAAATGGGATGAATATTAGAATGAAGTTTCAAACATACAAATGAATCATCAGGTGTTGACTTGGTGAATGGATTAATTAACACTCATGATTATATATAGGTCCCTGGTTATCATCCACATATAGATGTGTTGAAAATTGGATGTGTGGAATGGGTATGCCAAAATGGGATTTGAGAAATGGTTTTAAAGCTTTTTTTGCGTTGATTTCCTTAGAAATTCATTTTATTTGATATTAGTTATTTAAATTATTTTAAAATGTTTTATATAATTTGTTTTATATTAATGTGATATCATGGTATATTTTAGTGGCATGAAATGGGATTTAGTTGGGAAAATTCTAATGAGTTGTATACTCACCCCCTATTTTGGAACTTTGGTGCATTTTTTGATGTGATATACTGAGAAATTGGTTACGGAATGGTATCATAGGTATTTTTTGATACATACTGATACATTAATATGTACTATTGAGTTGGTTGTTGGATAATGTTTGTAGTTATTGAGTTGATGACTTTTGGGTCATTGATTTTTATTGGTCTTAGTTTCCACTTTTTACTTAGATATTACTGTTGGATTGGTTATACCTTATGTTGAATTTCATTATAATCATACATTATATAGTGGATTTTTTGTTTTCGGGTTATCTTTTTATGGTTGTTTTAATTTTATAGGAAAATTATTGACAAATTTTTTATAAGGCCCTTGGCATTTATTTCCAGCAGTTGTTGTCTTGGGGATGTCAACAAATTCATAGTAGCACAACCATCACTTCTCTAGACAATGTGCGGGGTCATGATGTTAAATAAAACCATAATCAAAAATTTAAAAATGATAAATTTCAATTTGGGAAAAATTTAAAAAAAAATTAAATTTCTAAATAGGATAAATTTTTATTTTGATTTAAAATATTTAATGTGCTGAATAAACTAATTTTTGTACTAACTTAATCAGTAAGTGTTCTTAAACATATTTATCATTGATTACCCATTAAATATGTGTTAATCATATTGTATATCTATTTAAATAACTTATTTTATCTTTCATTTAATATTTATTAATTTTATTTTAAAAATAAATAATTTTATGAATTTATTATTATTTGAAAAATAATTGATTTACTGGTGTAACTAATATTTATACTAGGGAAATTAATATTAATGACCAAAAATAAAGTATCCCTTATCAAATAATTTCAACCAATTGATTATAAAAATAAAATATATTTAATTTGGAAAGAATAATAAAAAATTTAAAATGCTAATGTGAAATATATTTGAAATAATTATTGAATTTTTTTAAATATCTAATACAAGTTTTTAATTAAAATATTATTTTTTAAAAATGTAAGGTTTCATAAAATACATAAATTAATTCGATTAAAGGTTTCCAATGTTTTTGGTTATAAAATCCATGGAATATTTCAAAATGGTATATGCACAATTCGCATAAATATAATGTATTTTAAAAAAATATAAAAAATTCATCTTAAGATGATATGACAATGCTAAATACAAAACTAATATTATATTTATCAAATTCATATAAAGTATTTTATAAATTTAATATTAAATGTAAATAAAAAAATATCATGAACCTTTTTTTAATTATTTATTCCCCTTTCTGTAACCATTAATAAGAATCTGAGGTCACCGAGTAATTTTTTACATTCTCTGGGACTTAAATAATTATATTAAAAATGATTTAATGGATGAATGAATGTGTCATATTTTATTTTTTATATTCCCAATTTGATATGTCAATCATGTATGAATATAGTTTTACTATACTTTTAAAACGTATGATCCATTGTGGTGAAAGCAGTTGTATTATGTACCAATGAAATAAATTGAACTCTAACTCTTGGTATGTCGTAATGTCCAAATTCTGAATTCAACTTTTTCTTTTCATGATAAAGACTGATCTTGAACTTCCTAATTCTTTGTTCTTTGAATCTATATAGGAATTGAGGAAAATTAAGAAACTTATTAAAACAAGTAGAGTATGAGAATATCATTATGGAAAGCCTTCTATAGATCCATGAACTATTCACATTAATAAATAATCAATGTCTTGAGGAATAATTTTAGAAAAACATGTTTTTGGGACTCTGTTATGTGAGAACCTCATGAATTACTTCACATCCCATTATTCCCTACCACCTCCTGGTGGGTCATTCCCATATGAAGTCTTCTTTTTTCACTTTCCAGTAGTCAAGTTTCACAACCAGGTTAAAAAACTTGTGATGATGTATATTTAGCCCTCCTCATCTTCTGGTGTTCTAGTTACATTAATGACTAAATTATGGATAACTAAGAAGAATCTAGAATAGTCAACCACATAGATCGGTGTCCCTCTTTCATGGAAATGAACAAGAGGAAGGACTCCTAGATTTATTGGGCTTACTGCCTATTCTACTTGAGTATATGTGAGAGTTTTCTCTATAGCACCCTCTTGCATAGATGGTAGTGGAACAATGGAATCCTCTCTAGTGGTAGTAACCCAAGCACACAATCTATCTTCCAATATTTCATCTTTGAGGATCATTATTCAGGAATATGAAGGGAAATATTTTGAATAATTAAGATAGATCCCCATTAGTCTAAGAGATCAAACAAATGTGTCCCTAAGAGGCTACCAACCTTGAATGAATATCCGTCCTAACAAAAACAATGGTTCTCTAACCCTAAAACATAGTTAGAATCATTTATATATTAAAACATTAGAACGTTTTTAGGTTCAATAAATAAATTACTTCATAGATATATGAAATAATAGAAAAAATAGATATATCACATACAAGATTAAATTATTATAAAAAATAGAAATCATTGAATTAAATTAATGAATAAATATATATCAAAAAAAGGAATATATATTTATATTGATCATAAGTTCCTTGTCATGATATATGAACACATATAAAATCCTATACAACATTAAAATTATTCTGATAAATGGTAAATTAGAGGTCCATTAAGGTTGAGCTAGCTTGGAAAATGGAAACCAGTGTACCGAAGTCCCACAAAATCATCTCCATTATATTTTTTCCCAGGATAGTAAAAAATGGAAAATATATGATCTCATATCATTTTATAATGTCCTCAGCCAAAACATCCGGTTTATTCTAGATAGTCACATGACCCCATACGTGCCTCCTTGTATGAAAGAGGATACTGACTAGAATGGAGTTTTTATATCCATCATTGGGGAGATTATACCCTCATCATCATATCTGTTCACAATTAATTTCATAGAAATGTATACTTTTGGAAATTATGTACATGGAATAAAATTCATACAATAACTAAATAAGTCTCCAAACATTGATGGTCAGACCACAGAATAAGTGAAAGTAGGTAAATAATTAAATAAACATCTACATCCTCTTGTTTACGTCCTGATAATTCTCTAAAATTCATGCTCCCTATATACAAATCTATGACATATGCCTTTCCCTTTATTAGATCCCCATAAATGAATTTTTCGCAAACATTAAAATACCCAAATATGATGTGATTAATAAAACATAGTAAAACACCACCAATTCATACTTAATAAGTTTTTATGTTTATAACATGTGTAATATATGATAATAATAAATTAATAAAAAGGTATCACAAACATACCATCATGAACTGGGTGTTTGTACAATATCCATGTTTTTACAACCCCCATAAATACCAGCTTCGACGTCATGCTAGAAAGATAATATAGTGTTGTTAAAAATATTCATGAAATGTCCAAAAGGATGGAAACATGTCTCTTGGTATCCTTAAATCATCAAGGAGATTATTCTACCATATATCCTTCTGGAATTATGTACATTAATGTTACCCATTGTCCTCAAGGTAATGAGTTCTGACCAGCCACATTGCTACCACTCTCTTACCCCATGTATGGGTCCGTTATCATTATTCTCTTGCATTGTTTACTCTCCCCCTATAAGAGTAAATGTAAAATAATGGTCCACCTATAATGGATACCATGTAACAAACTCCAAATGAATGATATCACACAATAATTTCGAATATGATAAAATAATAATAGAAAGGAATAATGAGAAATATAGTAGCATCATATTATATCATGCGAATCAACATCAATCTTGGAAACAAGATACTGTATAAATTTTCATGGAAATAAGGATCATATAGGGAAGAATAAAGACACCCACACACACACAAAATCACTATAAAATATGACAAAACTATTCCAACACTTAAATCATAACATATAGATCATTTTGTTAGATAGTCCCTAATGTTTAAAAACTTACAAAATTAATGTTTTTGACGATGTAATCTATGTTTCATTAAAGTATCGAAGACTAACTATGTCACATGACCATATAACACAATATCATATGTTAAAAAAATGTATTATAGTTCTATTTCATCAATGTGAGTGGTTTGAAATTGAGACTCAAGATAATTTAATGTCAAGAAGGTCATTCTATAATCACAAACCTCAATCATTCCATCAATAGAATCAATTATGAGGTATGTATAATAAAGGAATAAAAATTCAACAAATATATTATAAATCAAAGAATCGATCATAAATTATATTTTTATTCTAGAATAAGTCATCAGGTCTATACAATTATCATAAATCAATCGTCAATTTATCAATAGAAAAGTGATTTAAGATGACAACTTAAACTTTTATGGTCTCATGGTGATTTTTCTAGATGAATTACAGAGAAACATCCAACATGTTTTGGTAATACTTTATTAGATCAAAAAGTTTTCAAGGTCATATTTAATCATCCAATAATTTACTAAATAATTGTCAATAGATTAAGGTTTAATCATTTATCCACCACCCAAAAAGAATTTTAGGAAGGTGATTCAAAAAAACTTACTCATAAAATGTTAATTAAAGATGGTTGGTCATTATATGACCAAGAAAATGAATAAACATGGAAAATTATGCACTGATTATTAATACATGATGAAAAAATTATTAGATTATAATGGAATTCATATATCTGATATAGATATATAAATATCTCTCAATGACGAGGAATGAATCATAGTAGATCAATGATGAACTTAATTTTTTTATTTCTAGAATGATCATACATTTATAGATAAATTGGTAAGAATGAGAGAAATCTAGAGATCATAGGTAATATCTTAAATTCAGAATAGTTCCATGGGGTTTGTTTTTGGGTATTTTATAGAGTTACTACTGAGTCCCACAAAACTCCCGTGTGGTGAATTAATTGCACCACTTCAATGTGTGCATTTTCTATCCAGTGACTAGCCACTGGCTTACCAATGTGACTGGAAGAATTCCGTGTTTATTATCTTGGGAAAATATTTTTTGATGGGGTCTTTTTTAGTTAAGAGACTCAAAAGAACCACATCAAATATCTTTTTTTGGCTGTTTTACATCCATCCTAAGGATACACATTTCTTCCATACTTCACCCACTAATTCAGAGACTCTATCATCCAAAACTACTCCTCATAATAACCATTATAATATAATTAAAATATTGGAGTGAATTTATTATATATTTTAAATATATATTGAAATAAAATTATTTTGTTATTGAAATTTATTCCTAGGTAGAATGTGAATTTTAAATGTTTGGAAATAATTGGTTCTATGGAATTCCATTTGGAAATTCCACATAGCCTCTCTAAATTTCACCATGTATTTCATTTATATTTGTTAATGAAGTACATGAATGACTAAAAACAAGTTCTCACCTCTAAAGAAAAAAATTGGGCTTTAATTTTTCTTAATTTGAAGAACCAATCCCGATTCATAACACTAAATAACAAGTGTTATATAATAAAAATACTATACTAGTGAAGACATTTTAGAGAAATCATAAAATAGATGTTAAAACATGGGATTTTGAATATTTTATGATGAATAAATACCCATATATTTTTATTATGTGACATTAAATAAATTATTATGATGAAAATATTCAATGGGGGAAGATTGCATTGTCAGACATTAAATTAAATTTAATAAGATATTTTTTATACAGAAACTATAAAATATTATACATGAATATTTATGAAACATTTTTATTGAAGAAACTAATTTTTTTAAAAGAAATAAAATTCATATAAAAAATAATGGTGAACATCGAAATACTTTATTAACATTTTGAAATTAAGTATCATTTTTTTTCAAATAAAAAATACTTTTAGTTCTTTTATATTAATCATTATTTCTCAAGATTCATTTACATCATGATTTTTTAATGAAATATAATTATCTTTTTCCATAACATAATACTATTATTTCAATTATAATCAATAATATATATTTATTTTGATGTAAAGTAATATTTACGATTAAAACAATCATTTCCAAATAGTGTTTTTTGTTATATTTAGAGAGATTATATAAAAAAAATTATTACAATTCTATAAGTTGAATCATTTAAAATATAATTTTATTTGGAATCAACATAAATAATTTTATAAAATAATGTCAATTAATTTTTTGGTCATTATTAATATTAATGTTGGTAATTAATTTTGTTATGATAGAACACGTAATAATGTGTTAAATCTAAAATAATAAATGATAAATAACTTCAAATATTGTATAAATAAAATTGTATTATCATATTTAGACCCTATATAAAATAATATTATAATATGAGTCATTCTAGAGAAATGTTTCCTGAAATAAAAAATTATATGTTGTATCCTTTTGAAAAGTTCTAAGTGTGTCATGTTCCCCACTTCGAAAATGACATCACCTTTCCTCTTTTTCACACACATTAATATCTATTTAGCTTAGACAGTCAATGAAAACATAATTTAATAACATATCTTTGTATATCATGGATTTAATGGTTTTATTATAATACCCTCCAAAGGAGGCTTTAGTTATAAGCCTAAGGTGGTTTTCTGAAGAAGTTGTATATCTTTTAATTGAGCATAATAATTACCTTTATTATTGTATCTATTTAATTATTTGTTTAACATGATGATATAAAAAATATAGTATCTTCTATATAGTGATATTTTATCTTGTTTATGGATAAAACTAATGTTATGTTATTCTCCATAAAATGTTAAACGAAACCATCGTTTATGCATATAATTGGACTACTTCCCTATGAAGCGATATATATTGTTTTTAAGATTCACCTTCCATGAATAGTTATTATATAGGTTATAATATTTATATATTATATTTATGAAATAATTATAAATTTTTAAAAATAATATTTTATTTATCTTCATAGAATTTCACCTATTTTAAAAAATGATAACGCCGCTCGTGCATATGTGTGGACCACCACCTATATTAAGAGATGTGATACATATTTTAAGTCAACATTACATGAATGATTATAAATATATATAATTGAAATATATTATATTTATATATATTTATTATAATTATATAGATGTTATAAATATGAGAAATATGAATGTACTGGAAATATGAATCCCAAACTTAGAGACATTTGAGACTCTTAAAAATCAGTTCAATAAATAATTCTTAATAAAAATGTAACAGAATGTTATAGGAAGATCATATATTATATTATATATATATATATATATATTCCAATAATAAAATTATAATGAATATAGTTTTATTATAATTGAGGTTAAAATCACTTTTTATGCAAGATTATCTTGAGGTAAAGAATTTATATTACAATATCATTTAATTTGGGGACTATTTATGATAATATTTCCATTAGGAAAATGTTGTGTATACTAATATATAAAACCTAATGAATTTTATTATCCAAATTTTATGTTGGTAATTACTTATTTATATTATGTTTATTCTCTTATTGGATCAAAATTAAACAAGTCACGTTTTAGTGACATTCTATTAAAAAACATCTTTTAATGTTTTCCTTCAAACTCTATTCCTTCGAAACACATATTTTCTTTAAAATATATCATAAATAGTATCACTAATATCCAGATAATGATTATAGTTATTTTTATCCATTTTTTTAGAAAGTGGCTTAAAAGTGTATTTTGTTCATTTTCCAAATAAAGGACTCGTAAACAATTTTGTGACCAAAATTTTTATTCATACACTCCATGAACATATTTCCATTCCATCATGCCATATATTTATTTAAAGTATAAATTAAAATATTCAATTTATATTTTAAAATAAATTATTTTTCCCAATATTTTATAAAATATTATTTAAAACTCTTCTAAAATAAAGGGTATTGTATTCTTAAATGAATGAAAATAATATTAAAAAAGTTATTTTTAACACGATCCTTACATGTAGTTACAAAGAAATTGTTTTCAATTTATTTATACTATATAATTTTATAATTTCATTATTTTACTAAAAATCCATCATTTTTTGAGTCAATGGTCTTTTATCAACATTTAGTGATATTTTTTTATAATTTTTTTTCAGAACATTCAATTTTTTCTGATCATGTTCTCTATCACTCTCTATTATTCATTAGACAATATTTTTATCCTTCAGGTCCATATTTTGGAAAACATGGATGAATTTATAAACATTTCTTTTAATTTTGGAATGTTTAAAATATATTACATTTTTAAATGTGGTGTTTATTGAAGGAATCATATTAAGTAATTAATTTATTTATTGAAGAAATATTAAGGTTGTTTATTTTAGATTTAGTACAAAAATTTCTTGATTTTAAAGAAATTTTGATGATTAATTTTCCTTATCATTAAATACATAATGAATTCAAAGAACGTACAGGTGATAGTTGGGATCAATTATAAATAATCACTCAATACATCAACATATAACATAGTACATAATATCTATCATGCCATATTATATGTGTTTCAATTTTACACCTACCCATTTATTATGAATGTTGCCTTTTTTTGAGCGGCCATAATAATAAGTATCATTGTAACAGCCCAAGATTTTATAAAAAAAATATTCTTTTGAATTTTATTAATGTCTTGTGTTGTACGCTACAGCAAAAGGAGCTTGCACAACACGCATCCTTGACTTACCTTGCATTACACGCAATCACGACCTTGCTCGATAGCGTGTGTAATACGCAATACCGAGTTTCACTAAACAATGATATGCTATTAAAACTAGCCGTTATGAATAGTAATAATCACTTTTTGAAATTTTATAAATTTTATTTTTCAAAATGGACTTCATTTTTGGACTCAGAATATCGAAATTAGCCTAGGGTGAAATTTTGTTATTTTTCTGAAAACTTTCAATTTTTGATGAATAGTGAAACCACTAAGTGGTAGGTTAAAAACTGAATTTTGCATAAAACTTAATTTTACCGCTTCTGTGAATGGAATTTCAAAAATCCGAGAGACACAGTTAATATCAAGGACTAAAATGTGGTTCAATGAGATGAAAATAATTTTTTGGTGAATAGTAACTTTTTACTTTTTTTACCGCGGTTAATAGTAAATTGGGTAACTAAGGGTAAATATGATATTAATATTACCCTAACACATGTCCTAATTCTATTGGACAAGTGTAATTCGACCAAAAACAAACTTAGGAATAAAATATGACCATTTAGGCCCACTTGGATTAGATTAGGACATTTATTATTAATTTATTTAAAGAAGGGTTAAAATAGTTAAAATCAAAGTTTAATAAGTAAATCAATTATAATATGGGGTTATACATAAGCTAAATTCAATTGTAAATATTCATTAGAAAGATAAAAATATTTACTACATGATGGTATTTTATTTGTAATTTTTAGACATCATATAATTTAATTTATTTATGACACAAAGATGATGCAGTAATTATCTTATTAATGAAATATTGACATAATTGATAATATAAATACCAAAATAAATGTAATTTAAGACTTTTTATGAATTCCACTAATTTTCTAGGTTACTATGATATATTAATGTTCATTTAATCAACTTGGTTCGAACATATAATTCTGTTATGACTTTCACAAAAATCATATATCAAATAGTGTCAAAATTGACACAAAATAGTTTCTAAATTAAATATTATATTATTAATTGTTATTTTATTCCTAAAAATCTAAGGTTCGGCCAAATGACTTATATAAGGATATATATATTAATAAAAAACAATATGGGGTTCGTTTGGCATGTTATAGTAAGTTTATTAACCATATAGTGAAAGAAAACAAAAAGACATGGTAAAAGTTAAATTATTTAACTTAGAGTTAAATCTAATTGATAAGGTTAAAATAATACCCTAAACTTGTCTAAATCTTATTGGTTGATAGGATTGCGACCCATCCCCACCTTATCTTCGAAATAAGACCCTTTGGAGCCATTATAAACCGATTTTGACTTTAATATAAAATAATATTTTGAGATATTCCTAAGGTGCCCCTCTCCTCCCTTATAAAAGGACACCTCCTCTCCCTCCTCCACACACCAATTTGAGCACTCAAGCTCGGCCAACCCCTGACATTTTGTCCTCTCCACTTCCCTAGAATAATCCTAGAGGTCCTGGTCTTCTTCAAAGACCAATCTTAGTTCCCTTAGTGGAGGATTCAAAGAGGCGTTCCAAAGAAGAGGTAATATCCATTACCGATCTTTTCAATTTCTTTCTTCTTCAACTTCTTCTTCTTTAGTTGTTTTATGATAAAGTAATAAAATCAGTATTACTTACATACTGATATGTTATTATAAATATGAAACAACCCTAATTCACCTTCTATCCATCCTACGGAAAAATGAAATCACCGCGCGTGCGTACGTACGGAATACCGTCTCCACGCCGTGGTGTAATCTATTTTTCCACCATCACCTTACAAGGATGGGTATAATGGTGTAATGAGTAACTATATATGATTATTATGAAGTAATATTGATACTGAAATAATATATATATATACTCCAATACAATTCCACGATCATAGGAACGATATCATCACTCGTGCGTACGTACGGAATACCGTCTCCACGATGTGATGCGACTCGTTCTACATGATCTTCATTTCATAATGATTATATAAATTGAATGAATGAATATGGTATATACTACACTAATACCATTCTGGAAATGAATTATCTATAACCTAAAGATAAGAATAAGAATTTATTCGACAAAACACGCATAAGAACAAAAAGTTATAAAGACCCGAGTAACAAGTAACAATGAAATATTACTAACAAGAAGCTAATAATATGACCATATATGATATCATATCAATATGTATGATTCTGTAATAAGTCAATAACATTATTTAAACCATTATACAGGAGCTTCGGACATGAACAAAGCAAATCGGACCTAAGGTAAGGGAAATATCACAATCTCATTTTTATCCAAGATTGTTTATTCGTAAGTATTTACTGGGGTGTATTTTATTATCCACATCCATGTTTCATCAAAATGTAATATTATTTCCATCCACCTACAATTGTTTAAAACCATTTTTACCCTTCGGTGAGTTTTTAGTAATATGTATGAAAGGAATCTTTTGTTGTACGAGGTACTTTTTGACTTTTCCGATAAAAGTACGAAGAATGTTTTTTTAACTTATACGGCACGAACGGATTTCTACTGTTTTATAAAGCCTTATTTTCATGAAGCTTACTCTAAAAGATTTCATGACTATTTTCAATAAAATCTCTTTCTTTTAAAATTGCATGATGTTTTGTGAAAAGAAATTGATTTTGAAGAAGAAAGGATATTTTCCTCAGGAATTCAATTCAAGTGTTTTATCAAAATTATTTTCCATCTAAGATAATAAAGGGTTCTGTTTCTATCCATATTTTTACATTGATTTGACTATGTTGTGATGGAATTATGTTTATGAATTCCTTTATCTTATATGAATTGATTTATGATGTCATGATGTTTCAAGAATCCCATTTTTGTTACATGTGTTATGCGATGATGTATGTTTTATGATTATGTGGCACACATAAGAAAGGATTCATTATAAGATGGGTGGGACCTATATCTCCCTCCAATGCATTGGGTAAATATTTTATATCTCATGAGATAGACAGGGCTGGAACGGTAGGTTATACCAGTTCAGTGAAACAGGACTGAAACGAGGGTTACTCGATTCAGAAAGGGACTTTGTCCACTAAGATAGTCTTGGCAATGAGTCTTAACTAACAAGAAATGATTTTCCATGATTATGTGGGCATGCCACAAAGTTTCAAGTTTTATGTTATGATTATGGGGATCTCATTTTCACTTCTATGATTTATCCCATGTTATGATATTATGAGCTCTTTTGCAGGTTAAGATTTCCAAAATCTATGTTCTTATGTATATTATGTGATTGATAATTCTTTTGTTTACCCTTACTGAGCATTTGAGCTCACCCTTTTATGTTTTCTTTTCCCCAGGATATAAAGAAAGGTTTTTAGGTAAAAAAAAGGGAAGATCTTTATGGGAGATATTGAAGATCTTTCACCACGATTAGAAGATTACGTTCCGAGTTTCCAAAGACACTAAACTATTATGATCCTTGTGTGTGTGTTTTTGTTATGTACTAAGTATTCTGCAAAAGTAATGTAATGTCCATGTACGTCAAGATACGGGTCTCTACAGTTGGTATCAGAGGCAAAGGAGGTAGGAATGTATCCGATCCTTGGGAACTCTCACATGTGAGCGTTGGACGAAGCATGGCTCTCCGCCCAAGGGCTTCATGAGGAAATGGCTGCCACTGGGGATGGTGGTGTGTCCCGCCCAGGGGGTGTAGCCGCCCATGGAGTTCCCTGATAGGTATCAATTGTAGTCCACTGGAAGTAATTCTAGACCATTATAGTTGGTATCAGAGGAAAGGTTTAGTCAACCTTTGGAAACTAGGATGCGAAAACGTTAGTGAGATTCCTAGAGATATTTCTAAGGTATGTCTAGGGATGTCCCTAAGGATAAGTATACGTATTGGATATATTCCTAGAACTATGGTAATGATATTAGATTAAACCTAAGAAGTTAGGTATTGAGGATACTTTCCTTTTACTATGTTGTTTTCTCTAGCATGATTTTTGATTCTCACAAAATTATTTTTGTGTTTTAGTTAATGGAGGGAACCAAAAGGAATTCAGTTAACATTGAATCCAATGGACAAATTGGTGACTATGAGCAAAACAATTGTGTAATGCCTAGAGAGAAAGATGTTGTGATTATGTCGAATCAATCATCGCGATATATGATTAACAAGGTGAAATTTAGTGGTATGCCTAATTCTTCAAAGAAGAGGAAGATAGACTATTATGCATGTTCGCATGTTGAGGAGCATAAAGAAAGGAAGATTGAGATTTCTAAAGAAGGGAAGAAGAACCTTGAGGAATACCTCAAATGGAGGGACCGATGTTATCTATGTGGAGAAAAGGGTCATAGAGTGATAGACTGTTATGGAGTTCAATGACTTATTTGTGGAGAACATGGGCATTACCCAACTCAATGCCCTGACCTAAAAAGTTACTTCTAAATAAAAGAAGGAATTATTCCAGGACAATCATTGAAGTGGATGGACTGAAGTGTTCATGTACTGGTATTCAAGAATAATGTTGTTGAGGTACTTTTATGGTGTATTGAAATATTTATGTATTGGTCTATTTTGGTTTTCAATAATTTTAAGGTACCGGTAACCATGAAAAGTGATTCAAATATTTTGGAATGTAGATGATATGTGCATAATGAAGGGATAAGGAGAAAATTAAATGTTTGACAGTATTTATGAGCTCATGATTGATATAAGGACTAAGTGATATCATGGTTTGAGTATATAGAATTTTGAGGATTTTGGTATGTGGAAAGAGTTAACTTTTAACAGCACTCATGTTTTCACTAAGGTTCAATGGGTATTCAAGAGTATACATGATTAAGGACTTTGAATGTTTGGAATGTGACCAACAAAACATATCTTATGATATATGGGGATCGATGATGGTGTTAAATCTCTGGTAATCATTTTCACTATATTATGAGAGTCGACTGCAGTATTATGGATAAGCCTAAAAGATTGGAATGGATTATGTTGGACATAAGTTAGTATTGTTTGTTTTTTCGATATTATTGATGGGATGTTATATAGTTTTGGAAAAAGGACAACCTGCAGGACGGGCGACAGCCCATCGCTTCAGACAAGGCTGTGGGAATCAAACCCACAACCGAAGTGCGACTGGCCTTTATCGCCTACCACTGACCTACAGGAAGTCCCTGTTTAGAAGAAACTAGTTTTATTATATTAAGCAGTATGATATATGAAATATAAGTCCATTTTAGGAACCATATATGATTAATCTCACTATAGATCGACTTATGTATATAATTTTTTCTAACCTTTTGTTCGAGACAGATGGAATGACTCGTCATTCTATCACATGATCTGCTAACACTTCAGGAATAACAAATTCAACTTCATTTATATAAGAGATGAAGTGGAAATTGTTCAAGGCATGAACAATAGTGAGATTGTACCAAAATAAAGTAAGTATTTATTCTAATTCAAATTCTTCAACTTTAGGGAAATGATCTTGAAAACCAAAAATGTTGTCCTAGTGCCCTTATATCTGATGAATCAGATGGTACCCTAGATCGTCACAAATTTATGGCTTTGTGATTACTGGCTTTTCCATAGCCATGTTCTCTACCACTCTCCATCAGAACATGATGGTTAGATTTCTCTTCCATATCCATATTTTCACCTATGTGGAAACCCAATGATTAGTTTATTTGGGTAACCGTTACGTTTCATACTTTTGTTTTTAAAGATTGGTTTTGATATTCCTTTTTACGATGTGGGTTTCTATTAAAGAAACTTTCGAATAGTAAACCATTTATAACCCTGACGAATTTCGAGGGCGAAATTCATTTTAAGGGGGGTAGAATGTAACAGCACAAGATTTTATAAAAAAAATATTCTTTTTAATTTTATTAAAGTCCTGTGTTTTACGCTACACCAAAAGGAGCTTGCACAACACGCATCCTTGACTTACCTTGCATTACACGCAATCACGACCTTCCTCGATAGCGTGTGTAATACGCAATACCGAGTTTCACTAAACAATGATATGCTATTAAAACTAGCCGTTATGAATAGTAATAATCACTTTTTGAAATTTTATAAATTTTATTTTTCAAAATGGACTTCATTTTTGGACTCAGAATATCGAAATTAGCCTAGGGTGAAATTTTGGTATTTTTCTGAAAACATTCAATTTTTGATGAATAGTGAAACCACTAAGTGGTAGGTTAAAAACTGAATTTTGCATAAAACTTAATTTTACCGCTTCTGTGAATGGAATTTCGAAAATCCGAGAGACACAGTTAATATCAAGGACTAAAATGTGGTTCAATGAGATGAAAATAATTTTTTGGTGAATAGTAACTTTTTACTTTTTTTACCGTGGTTAATAGTAAATTGGGTAACTAAGGGTAAATAGGATATTAATATTACCCTAAAACATGTCCTAATTCTATTGGACAAGTGTAATTCGACCAAAAACAAACTTAGGAATAAAATATGACCATTTAGGCCCACTTGGATTAGATTAGGACATTTATTATTAATTTATTTAAAGAAGGGTTAAAATAGTTAAAATCAATGTTTAATAAGTAAATCATTTATAATATGGGGTTATACATAAGATAAATTAAATTGTAAATATTAATTAGAAAGATAAAAATATTTACTACATTATGGTATTTTATTTGTAATTTTTAGACATCAAATAATTTAATTTATATATGACACAAAGATGATGCAGTAATTATCTTATTAATGAAATATTGACATAATTGATAATATAAATACCAAAATAAATGTAATTTAAGACTTTTTATGAATTAAAATAATTTTCTAGGTTACTATGATATATTAATGTTGATTTAATCAACTTGGTTCGAACATATAATTCTGTTATGACTTTCACAAAAATCATATATCAAATAGTGTCAAAATTGACACAAAATAGTTTTTAAATCAAATATTATATTATTAATTTTTATTTTATTCCTAAAAATCTAAGGTTCGGCCAAATGACTTAGATAAGGATATATATATTAATAATAAACAATATGGGGTTCGTTTGGAATGTTATAGTAAGTTTATTAACCATATAGTGAAAGAAAACAAAAAGACATGGTAAAAGTTAAATTATTTAACTTAGAGTTAAATCTAATTGATAAGGTAAAATAATACCCTAAACTTGTCTAAATCTTATTGGTTGATAGGATTTCGACCCATCCCCACCTTATCTTCGAAATAAGACCCTTTGGAGCCATTATAAACCGATTTTGACTTTAATATAAAATAATATTTTGAGATATTCCTAAGGTGCCCCTCTCCTCCCTTATAAAAGGACACCTCCTCTCCCTCATCCACACACCAATTTGAGCACTCAAGCTCGGCCAAACCCTGCCATTTTCTCCTCTCCACTTCCCTAGAATAATCCTAGAGGTCCCGGTCTTCTTCAAAGACCAATCTTAGTTCCCTTAGTGGAGGATTCAAAGAGGCGTTCCAAAGAAGAGGTAATATCCATTACCGATCTTTTCAATTTCTTTCTTCTTCAACTTCTTCTTCTTTAGTTGTTTCATGATAAAGTAATAACATCATTATTACTTACATACTGATATGTTATTTTAAATATAAAACAACCCTAATTCACCTTCTATCCATCCTACGGAAAAATGAAATCACCGCGCGTGCGTACGTACGGAATACCGTCTCCACGCCGTGGTGTAATCTATTTTTCCACCATCACCTTACAAGGATGGGTATAATGGTGTAATGAGTAACTATATATGATTATTATGAAGTAATATTGATACTGAAATAATATATATATATACTCCAATACAATTCCACGATCATAGGAACGATATCATCACTCGTGCGTACGTACGGAATACCGTCTCCACGATGTGATGCGACTCGTTCTACATGATCTTCATTTCATAATGATTATATAAATTGAATGAATGAATATGGTATATACTACACTAATACCATTCTGGAAATGAATTATCTATAACCTAAAGATACGAATAAGAATTTATTCAACAAAACACGCATAAGAACAAAAAGTTATAAAGACCCGAGTAACAAGTAACAATGAAATATTACTAACAAGAAGCTAATAATATGACCATATATGATATCATATCAATATGTATGATTCTGTAATAAGTCAATAACATTATTTAAACCATTATACAGGAGCTTCGGACACGAACAAAGCAAATCGGACCTAAGGTAAGGGAAATATCACAATCTCATTTTTATCCGAGATTGTTTATTCGTAAGTATTTACTGGGGTGTATTTTATCATCCACATCCATGTTTCATCAAAATGTAATATTATTTCCATCCACCTACAATTGTTTAAAACCATTTTTACCCTTCGGTGAGTTTTTTGTAATATGTATGAAAGGAATCTTTTGTCGTACGAGGTACTTTTTGACTTTTCCGATAAAAGTACGAAGAATGTTTTTTTTAACTTATACGGCACGAACGGATTTCTACTGTTTTATAAAGCCTTATTTTCATGAAGCTTACTCTAAAAGATTTCATGACTATTTTCAATAAAATCTCTTTCTTTTAAAATTGCATGATGTTTTGTGAAAAGAAATTGATTTTGAAGAAGAAAGGATATTTTCCTCAAGAATTCAATTCAAGTGTTTTGTCAAAATTATTTTCCATCTAAGATAATAAAGGGTTCTGTTTCTATCCATATTTTTACATTGATTTGACTATGTTGTGATGGAATTATGTTTATGAATTACTTTATCTTATATGAATTGATTTATGATGTCATGATGTTTCAAGAATCCCATTTTTGTTACATGTGTTATGCGATGATGTATGTTTTATGATTATGTGGCACACATAAGAAAGGATTCATTATAAGATGGGTGGGACCTATATCTCCCTCCAATGCATTGGGTAAAGATTTTATATCTCATGAGATAGACAGGGCTGGAACGGTAGGTTATACCGGTTCAGTGAAACAGGACTGAAACGAGGGTTACTCGATTCAGAAAGGGACTTTGTCCACTAAGATAGTCTTGGCAATGAGTCTTGACTAACAAGAAATGATTTTCCATGATTATGTGTGCATGCCACAAAGTTTCAAGTTTTATGTTATGATTATGGGGATCTCATTTTCACTTCTATGATTTATCCCATGTTATGATATTATGAGCTCTTTTGCAGGTTAAGATTTCCAAAAGCTATGTTCTTATGTATATGATGTGATTGATATTTCTTTTGTTTACCCTTACTGAGCATTTGAGCTCACCCTTTTATGTTTTCTTTTCCCCAGGATATAAAGAAAGGTTTTTAGGTAAAAAAAAGGGAAGATCTTTATGGGAGATATTGAAGGTCTTTCACCACGATTAGAAGATTACGTTCCGAGTTTCCAAAGACACTAAACTATTACGATCCTTGTGTGTGTGTTTTTGTTATGTACTAAGTATTCCGCAAAAGTAATGTAATGTCCATGTACGTCAAGATACGGGTCTCTACAGTTGGTATCAGAGGCAAAGGAGGTAGGAATGTATCCGATCCTTGGGAACTCTCACATGTGAGCGTTGGATGAAGCATGGCTCTCCGCCCAAGGGCTTCATGAGGAAATGGCTGCCACTGGGGATGGTGGTGTGTCCCGCCCAGGGGGTGTAGCCGCCCATGGAGTGCCCTGATAGGTATCAATTGTAGTCCACTGGAAGTAATTCTAGACCGTTATAGTTGGTATCAGATGAAAGGTTTAGTCAACCTTTGGAAACTAGGATGCGAAAACGTTAGTGAGATTCCTAGAGATATTTCTAAGGTATGTCTAGGGATGTCCCTAAGGATAAGTATACGTATAGGATATATTCCTAGAACTATGGTAATGATATTAGATTAAACCTAAGAAGTTAGGTATTGAGGATACTTTCCCTTTACTATGTTGTTTTCTCTAGCATGATTTTTGATTCTCACAAAATTATTTTTGTGTTTTAGTTAATGGAGGGAACCAAAAGGAATTCAGTTAACATTGAATCCAATGGACAAATTGGTGACTATGAGCAACAAAATTGTGTAATGCCTAGAGAGAAAGATGTTGTGATTATGCCGAATCAATCATCGCGATATATGATTAACAAGGTGAAATTTAGTGGTATGCCTAATTCTTCAAAGAAGAGGAAGATAGACTATTATGCATGTTCGCATGTTGAGGAGCATAAAGAAAGGAAGATTGAGATTTCTAAAGAAGGGAAGAAGAACCTTGAGGAATACCTCAAATGGAGGGACCGATGTTATCTGTGTGGAGAAAAGGGTCATAGAGTGACAGACTGTTATGGAGTTCAATGACTTATTTGTGGAGAACATGGGCATTACCCAACTCAATGCCCTGACCTAAAAAGTTACTTCTAAATAAAGGAAGGAATTATTCCAGGACAATCATTGAAGTGGATGGACTGAAGTGTTCATGTATTGGTATTCAAGAATAATGTTGTTGAGGTACTTTTATGGTGTATTGAAATATTTATGTATTGGTCTATTTTGGTTTTCAATAATTTTAAGGTACCGGTAACCATGAAAAGTGATTCAAATATTTTGGAAAGTAGATGATATGTGCATAATGAAGGGATAAGGAGAAAATTAAATGTTTGACAGTATTCATGAGCTCATGATTGATATAAGGACTAAGTGATATCATGGTTTGAGTATATAGAATTTTGAGGATTTTGGTATGTGGAAAGAGTTAACTTTTAACAGCACTCATGTTTTCACTAAGGTTCAATGGGTATTCAAGAGTATACATGATTAAGGACTTTGAATGTTTGGAATGTGACCAACAAAACATATCTTATGATATATGGGGATCGATGATGGTGTTAAATCTCTGGTAATCATTTTCACTATATTATGAGAGTCGACTGCAGTATTATGGATAAGCCTAAAAGATTGGAATGGATTATGTTGGACATAAGTTAGTATTGTTTGTTTTTTCGATATTATTGATGGGATGTTATATAGTTTTGGAAAAAGGACAACCTGCAGGACGGGCGACAGCCCATCGCTTCGGACAAGGCTGTGGGAATCGAACCCACAACCGAAGTGCGACTGGCCTTTATCGCCTACCACTGACCTACAGGAAGTCCCTGTTTAGAAGAAACTAGTTTTATTATATTAAGCAGTATGATATATGAAGTATAAGTCCATTTTAGGAACCATATATGATTAATCTCACTATAGATCGACTTATGTATATAATTTTTGCTAACCTTTTGTTCGAGACAGATGGAATGACCCGTCATTCTATCACATGATCTGCTAACACTTCACGAATAACAAATTCAACTTCATTTATATAAGAGATGAAGTGGAAATTGTTCAAGGCACGAACAATAGTGAGATTGTACCAAAATAAAGTAAGTATTTATTCTAATTCAAATTCTTCAACTTTAGGGAAATGATCATGAAAACCAAAAATGTTGTCCTAGTTCCCTTATATCTGATGAATCAGATGGTACCCTAGATCGTCACAAATTTATGGCTTTGTGATTACTGGCTTTTCCATAGCCATGTTCTCTACCACTCTCCATCAGAACATGATGGTTAGATTTCTCTTCCATATCCATATTTTCACCTATGTGGAAACCCAATGATTAGTTTATTTGGGTAACCGTTACATTTCATACTTTTGTTTTTAAAGATTGGTTTTGATATTCCTTTTTACGATGTGGGTTTCTATTAAAGAAACTTTCGAATAGTAAACCATTTATAACCCTGACGAATTTCGAGGGCGAAATTCATTTTAAGGGGGGTAGAATGTAACAGCCCAAGATTTTATAAAAAAAAATATTCTTTTTTATTTTATTAAAGTCTTGTGTTGTACGCTACACCAAAAGGAGCTTGCACAACACGCATCCTTGACTTACCTTGCATTACACGCAATCACGACCTTCCTCGATAGCGTGTGTAATACGCAATACCGAGTTTCACTAAACAATGATATGCTATTAAAACTAGCCGTTATGAATAGTAATAATCACTTTTTGAAATTTTATAAATTTTATTTTTCAAAATGGACTTCATTTTTGGACTCAGAATATCGAAATTAGCCTAGGGTGAAATTTTTGTATTTTTCTGAAAACTTTCAATTTTTGATGAATAGTGAAACCACTAAGTGGTAGGTTAAAAACTGAATTTTGCATAAAACTTAATTTTACCGCTTCTGTGAATGGAATTTCGAAAATCCGAGAGACACAGTTAATATCAAGGACTAAAATGTGGTTCAATGAGATGAAAATAATTTTTTGGTGAATAGTAACTTTTTACTTTTTTTACCGCGGTTAATAGTAAATTGGGTAACTAAGGGTAAATATGATATTAATATTACCCTAACACATGTCCTAATTCTATTGGACAAGTGTAATTCGACCAAAAACAAACTTAGGAATAAAATATGACCATTTAGGCCCACTTGGATTAGATTAGGACATTTATTATTAATTTATTTAAAGAAGGGTTAAAATAGTTAAAATCAATGTTTAATAAGTAAATAATTTATAATATGGGGTTATACATAAGATAAATTCAATTGTAAATATTTATTAGAAAGATAAAAAGATTTACTACATGATGGTATTTTATTTGTAATTTTTAGACATCAAATAATTTAATTTATTTATGACACAAAGATGATGCAGTAATTATCTTATTAATGAAATATTGACATAATTGATAATATAAATACCAAAATAAATGTAATTGAAGACTTTTTATGAATTCCACTAATTTTCTAGGTTCCTATGATATATTAATGTTGATTTAATCAACTTGGTTCGAACATATAATTCTGTTATGACTTTCACAAAAATCATATATCAAATAGTGTCAAAATTGACACAAAATAGTTTTTAAATCAAATATTATATTATTAATTGTTATTTTATTCCTAAAAATATAAGGTTCGGCCAAATGACTTAGATAAGGATATATATATTAATAATAAACAATATGGGGTTCGTTTGGCATGTTATAGTAAGTTTATTAACCATATAGTGAAAGAAAACAAAAAGACATGGTCTAAGTTAAATTATTTAACTTAGAGTTAAATCTAATTGATAAGGTTAAAATAATACCCTAAACTTGTCTAAATATTATTGGTTGATAGGATTTCGACCCATCCCCACCTTATCTTCGAAATAAGACCATTTGGAGCCATTATAAACCGATTTCGACTTTAATATAAAATAATATTTTGAGATATTCCTAAGGTGCCCCTCTCCTCCCTTATAAAAGGACACCTCCTCTCCCTCCTCCACACACCAATTTGAGCACTCAAGCTCGGCCAACCCCTGCCATTTTCTCCTCTCCACTTCCCTAGAATAATCCTAGAGGTCCTGGTCTTCTTCAAAGACCAATCTTAGTTCCCTTAGTGGAGGATTCAAAGAGGCGTTCCAAAGAAGAGGTAATATCCATTACCGATCTTTTCAATTTCTTTGTTCTTCAACTTCTTCTTCTTTAGTTGTTTCATGATAAAGTAATAACATCAGTATTACTTACATACTGATATGTTATTATAAATATGAAACAACCCTAATTCACCTTCTATCCATCCTACGGAAAAATGAAATCACCGCGCGTGCGTACGTACGGAATACCGTCTCCACGCCGTGGTGTAATCTATTTTTCCACCATCACCTTACAAGGATGGGTATAATGGTGTAATGAGTAACTATATATGATTATTATGAAGTAATATTGATACTGAAATAATATATATATATACTCCAATACAATTCCACGATCATAGGAACGATATCATCACTCGTGCGTACGTACGGAATACCGTCTCCACGATGTGATGCGACTCGTTCTACATGATCTTCATTTCATAATGATTATATAAATTGAATGAAAGAATATGGTATATACTACACTAATACCATTCTGGAAATGAATTATCTATAACCTAAAGATAAGAATAAGAATTTATTCGACAAAACACGCATAAGAACAAAAAGTTATAAAGACCCGAGTAACAAGTAACAATGAAATATTACTAACAAGAAGCTAATAATATGACCATATATGATATCATATCAGTATGTATGATTCTGTAATAAGTCAATAACATTATTTAAACCATTATACAGGAGCTTCGGACACGAACAAAGCAAATCGGACCTAAGGTAAGGGAAATATCACAATCTCATTTTTATCTGAGATTGTTTATTCGTAAGTATTTACTGGGGTGTATTTTATCATCCACATCCATGTTTCATCAAAATGTAATATTATTTCCATCCACCTACAATTGTTTAAAACCATTTTTACCCTTCGGTGAGTTTTTAGTAATATGTATGAAAGGAATCTTTTGTCGTACGAGGTACGTTTTGACTTTTCTGATAAAAGTACGAAGAATGTTTTTTTTAACATATACGACACGAATGGATTTCTACTGTTTTATAAAGCCTTATTTTCATGAAGCTTCCTCTAAAATATTTCATGACTATTTTCAATAAAATCTCTTTCTTTTAAAATTGCATGATGTTTTGTGAAAAGAAATTGATTTTGAAGAAGAAAGGATATTTTCCTCAAGAATTCAATTCAAGTGTTTTATCAAAATTATTCTCCATCTAAGATAATAAAGGGTTATGTTTCTATCCATATTTTTACATTGATTTGACTATGTTGTGATGGAATTATGTTTATGAATTCCTTTATCTTATATGAATTGATTTATGATGTCATGATGTTTCAAGAATCCCATTTTTGTTACATGTGTTATGCGATGATGTATGTTTTATGATTATGTGGCACACATAAGAAAGGATTCATTATAAGATGGGTGGGACCTATATCTCCCTCCAATGCATTGGGTAAAGATTTTATATCACATGAGATAGACAGGGCTGGAACGGTAGGTTATACCGGTTCAGTGAAACAGGACTGAAACGAGGGTTACTCGATTCAGAAAGGGACTTTGTCCACTAAGATAGTCTTGGCAATGAGTCTTGACTAACAAGAAATGATTTTCCATGATT